>CM065470.1:38711906-39420497 GCA_032872505.1 Leptopilina syphax
GGGGGCTCCGCCCCCCTGCGCGCTTCGCGCGCCAACCCCCTTGTTTTTTCTTCTTCTTTCTTTAATAATTTACGTCAATAGTATTTTATAATATTTAAAAATTATAATTATTGGTTTAAAAAAAAACATAAAAATTCATAAATAAAATAACATAAATAACATAAAATTCTATGTTGAAATTATGAATTTTATTATTATTGTTAATTATAATAATTATAATTTATTAATAATTAATATAAAAGTAAAAAAAGGTTGTTTTGAATATACTATAGCTTTCACTTGCAAGAGGCCTTTGAGGTTATACTTGCCCTGTGACCTGTCCTTGGGGATAAAGAAGGGAGGGGCAATTTTGAGGTTATATTTGACGTGTGACATGTAAGTGAGAATAGAGGAGAGGGGAGAATTTGAAGTTATGATTGTCCTGTGACCTGTGAGTGGGAAGAAGAGAGGTGTAATGTAATAATATAAATGAGGGTTTAAGGTAATGTTTTGAGGGGGTTTCGAAGTTACATTTGTCATGTTACCTATGAGTGGGGAGGGGGGTTTGTGGTCATATTTGCCATGTGACCTAAGAGTAGGGAGGGAGTTTTTAAGTTATGTTTGACCTGTGAGTGGGAAGGGGGTTTTGAGGTTATGTTTGACCTGTGAGTGGGAAGGGGGTTTTGAGGTTATGTTTGACCTGTAAGTGGGAACGGGGTTTTGAGATTATGTTTGACCTGTGAGTGGGAACGGGGTTTTGAGGTTATGTTTGCCCTTTGACCTTGAGTGGGAAGGGGGTTTTGAGGTTATGTTTGCCCTTTGACCTTGAGTGGGAAGGGGGTTTTGAGGTTATGTTTGCCCTTTGACCTTGAGTGGGAAGGGGGTTTTAAGGTTATGTTTGCCCTTTGACCTATGAGTGGGAACGGGGTTTTGAGGTTATGTTTGCCCTTTGACCTTGAGTGGGAAGGGGGTTTTGAGGTTATGTTTGCTCTTTGACCTTTGACCTTCGACCTTTGAGGAGGGGGGATGGAATCTTGAAACAGCGGCGACAGCGATATATTTTTGTAATATATATATATATATATATATATTATATATATATATATATATATATATATATATATATATATATATATATATATATATATATATATATATATATATATATATATATATATATATAATATATATATATGTACAGCGCATATTTTGGGTACCGTTCTTGGAGCCAACGCATACTTTGAGAACTTTTGCATACTTTGGGGTCGGTCCCCAAAAAAAACGTGGAAGAAACGCATACTTTGAGGACATTTCGAAAAACGAGCTGAAAAGTATACTTTGAGCACAGGCACAATTTTGACAGCGCTAAGAGATGGCGCCACAATGTCAATTTAGGGGAAAACAAATGTCCTCAAATTATGCTTTACATATTAACAAAACTTCTAAAGTATATATTTGCATTAGAAAAGGTTTTCCTAAAGGCTTAATAGATGCGCAATGGACTTATAGAGAAAAAAGAAAAGCGCAAAAGTATTTTATAGTAATTAAATATGCGCATAAGCGTAAAAAGCAGTTTAAAAACAATAATGATTACTATTTTAAAAAAATTTAAATATTGAGTGATGTGACATGCATTTGATATATGCATATATTACATGTATAAAGAAAGTACCTGCGCAGAAAATAAATATGTAATCAATGCATGCACAGAAGAATTTCTTCAAGTCAAATCATGCGCAGTAATAGTGTATTACGTCGAAACATGTGCTGCGAAGATATAAGCATGCAACATTTGCGCAATATCGTAAAATGTATTTAATATATGCGCAGTAAAGGTATATGAAGTCAAAACATGCGCAGTGAGGAAAAATTAAGTCAATGTATGCGCATAAATAGTAACAGAAGTCAACACATGCGCAGTAATGGTGTAGGACATCAAAACATGCGCAGTGAAGACATAAGCATCCAAAATGTGAGAAATATCGTAAAATGTATTTAATATATGCGCAGTAGAGGTATTTGAAGTCAGAATATGCGCAGTGAAGAAAAATAAAGTCAATGTATGGGCATAAGTAGTAACAGAAGTCAATATATGCGCAGTAATGGTGTAGAATATCAAAACATGCGCAGTAAAAATATAAGCATCCGAAATGTGCGCAATATGGTAAAATGTATTTAATGTATGCGCAGTACATATATATGAGGTCAGAACATGCGCAGTGAGAAAAAAATGATGTCAATGTATGCGCAGAAGTAGTAACAGAAGTTAACACATGCGCAGTAATGGTGTAGAACATCAACAATAAGTAATTAGTATATTTAAAATAATAATTTAATTTTATCTTCAGTTGACAGAGATTGTATTACAAAAATAATTATTTAATATTAGATTTAAATTCAAAAGGAATAGAAAAATATAAAATATAATAAGTTTACTTTGGGTACCTCAAGTATCGGTGTAGAAATATTTAAAAACAAAGGTGACTTTTGATAACAAATGCCGTCTGTTGGGATTTACATTCTAAGGGTCCTAATTTGGATATTTAAAATAATAAAATGATTTAAAATATTTCAAAAATATCTGAAAATTTAAAAAAGAGCAATAAATATGAATAGCATTGTTTGAGGACCTTTAGAGCTAATTTTTAATTTAGCTTCATCAATAAGTAATTAGTATAATTAAATCAAGAATTTGATTTTATCATCAGCTGACAGAAATAGTATTAAAATATGAGTAGGGGAAAGGTGTACGAGATGATCCCCCTAAGGGAGAATGACCATTATTCAAAGAAAAATCAACATTTTTGAGTTTGTTTTGTACGAACTAGTACATAATTAATCCATCTAACTTTTCTAATTAAAAATGTATGCAGCTAATTAATATTTTACAATTAAATTTAATTTTTCTAAAACCTTACAAAAGGATCATCTTGGACACCGGGGTGTCCAAGATGATCCCCCTGGTATGGGCCTCTATTTTGTAATTTGTTTGTAACTCAACCTACGAGCTCTGTTATTCCATATTACCAATCAGAACACTCAATTGAAGATATACTGAAGCTGTGAGTACAAGAAAAATGGAATTACAGCTGCTACGACAAAAGTTACCTAAGTACAAAGTTAAGCTTTCATTAGATCAAAAGTATGAAATTTTTATTTTTTACAATAGAATTTTTTTAATGTCGCGTGTTGTCATGACAGTTTGACTGATTCATAGGTATGTCAGTGGCAACGTATTACAAAATTTGCATAAAAGGTTACGCTAATAGGCTCTCCAAAACTCAAAAGGATCATCTTGCCCCAGGGGATCATCTCGTACACCTTTCCCCTATTTAATAATAGATTTGAATTCAAAAGGAAAAGAAAACAACTAAAAGTAATAAGTATACTTTGGGTACCTTAAATATCGGTATGGAAATATTAAAATTAAAAGTGACTTTTGATAACAAATGCCGCATGATATGATTTAAATTCTTAGTGTCTTTATTTGGATATTTATAATTATAAAATGTTTTAAATTATTTTAAAAATATCTGAAAATTTTAAAAAGAGCAATAAATATGAATAGTATTGTTTGAGGACCTTTAGAGCTAATTTTTAATTTATCTTCAGCAATAAGTAATTAGTAGGGGAGACTGGGGCGAAAAGTTAAACTGCCAAAACCGTTAAAATTCATTATCTTTCGAACGAAAATAGTTAGAGCATTGCAATTTTAATTATAGAAGGGTGTTATCACCCTAAATAAATGTCCAGAGTTGTGTGCAATTCTGTTTATTTTTGTGGTGTCGATATTGAAAGTTTTTTTTCAACCTACTTTTGAAAATTTTTTCAAAAAAGAAAATATCAACTTTTAAGTATATTTTCTGCATTTATTCTCACCGCGATTTTTTTGCTTCATTATTTGGGTCCCCTGAAGAGATACCAAAAGGAATTTGCTAAATATCTTTAGTCAGATTTTTTATATTTGTTGTTAAAGCCAAAAAACGCACCCTGGGGCGAAAAGTTAAATGTATTTTTACATGTTATTAAAATTTTTTTTTATTTTTCGTTTTTTTTGGGTTTATTTGTTTTAAAATGATTTTTTTGACATAAGGCAAGTACTCTATCAAAAAACAAGACCGCTCACGTGAAACAAACCAAAAATTTTTTCTTTATTTTGAAATTTCAAGTTTTCAACTTTTCAACTATTCTAAAGCTTTTGTCAAATAAACAAAGATCTTTTATTTACTAAATTACTTGATTACGTATACTTTAACTAATCTACTACTTATCACCTATCAGAAAATAGTTTTAGTAGGCTAAAAATAGAATTTAACTTTTTGCCCCAGCCATTTAACTTTTCGCCCCAGGGTGGGGCGAAAAGTTAAAAAAAAACAAAATTTTCAAAAAAGGACAAAACATGTATTTTTTGCGAAAATATCAGGAACTTTTTTTATTGAAAGTTGTAGAGGACAAGTTGCCCTACAATATTGATATACAAATATTTGCATCTAAGCGGCTTATATTGCCAAAAAAAAATCATTTATGCAAAATTTAACTTTTCGCCCCAGTCTCCCCTATAATTAAATCAAGAATTTGATTTTATCATCAGCAGACAGAAATAGTATTAACAAATGATTATTGAATAAAAGCTTTAAATTCAAAAGGAAGAGAAAAATACAAAATGTAATAAGTATACTTTAAGTACCTCAAATATCGGTATAGAAATATTAAAAATAAAGGTGACTTTTAATAAAAAAATGCCGCATGATGGAATTAAAATTCTAAAGGTACTCATTTGGAAATTTATAATTATAAAATGTTTTAAATTATTTTAAAAATATCTGAAAATTTAAAAAAGAGCAATAAATATGAATAGCATTGTTTGAGGACCTTTAGAGCTAATTTTTAATTTAGCTTCAGCAATAAGTAATTAGTATATTTAAATCAGGAATTTGATTTTAACATCAGCTGACAGAAATAGTATTAAAATATAAATATTTAATAATAGATTTGAATTAAAAAGTAAAAGAAAACTACAAAATGTAGTAAGTATACTTTGAAAACCTTAAATATCGGTATAGAAATATTAAAAATAAAGGTGACTTTTGATAAAAAAATGCCGCATGATGGGATTGAAATTCTAAGGGTCCTCATTTGGAAATTTATAGCTATAAAATGTTTTAAATTATTTTAAAAATATCTGAAAATTTAAAAAAGAGCAATAAAAATGAATAACATTGTTTGAGGACCTTTAGAGCTAATTTATAATTTAGCGTCATCAATAAGTAATTAGTATATTTAAATAAGGATTTTGATTTTATCATCAGCTGACAGAAATAGTATTAAAATATAAATATTTAATAATAGATTTCAATTCAAAAGAAAAAGAAAAATACAAAATGTTGTAAGAACACTTTGGGTACTTCAAATATCGGTATAGAGACATTAAAATTAAAGGTGACATGATAACAAATTTCGCATGATGGGATTTAAATTCTAAGGGTCCACATTTAGATATTTATAATTATAAAATGTTTGAAATGATTTAAAAAAATATCTGAAAATTTTTAAAAAAGCAATAAATATGAATAGCATTGTTTGAGGACCTTTAGAGCTAATTTTTAATTAAGCTTCAGCAATAAGTAATTAGTACATTTAAATCAGGAATTTGATTTTATCATCAGCTGACAGAAATAGTATTAAAATATGAATATTTAATAATAGATTTGAGTTCAAAAGGAAAAGAAAACTGCAAAATGTAGTAAGTATTACTGTGGGTACATTAAATATCGGAATAGAAATATTAAAAATAAAGGTGACTTTTGATAAAAAAATGCCGCATGATGGGATTGAAATTCTAAGGGTCCTCATTTGGAAATTTATAGTTATAAAATGTTTTAGATTATTTTAAAAATATCTGAAAATTTTAAAAAGAGCAATAAATATGAATAGCATTGTTTGAGGACCTTTAGAGCTAATTTTTAATTTAGCTTCATCAATAAGTAATTAGTATATTTAAATAAGGATTTTGATTTTATCATCAGCTGACAGAAATAGTATTAAAATATAAATATTTAATAATAGATTTGAATTAAAAAGTAAAAGTAAAATACAAAATGTAATAAGTATACTTTGGGTACCTTAAATATCGGTATAGAAATATTAAAATTAAAGGCGACTTTTGATGACAAATGCTGCATGATAAGATTTAAATTCTAAGGGTCCACATTTAGATATTTATAATTATAAAATGTTTTAAATTATTTTAAAAATATCTGAAAATTTAAAAAAGAGCAATAAATATGAATAGCATTGTTTGAGGACCTTTAGAGCTAATTTTTAATTAAGCTTCAGCAATAAGTAATTAGTACATTTAAATCAGGAATTTGATTTTATCATCAGCTGACAGAAATAGTATTAAAATATGAATATTTAATAATAGATTTGAGTTCAAAAGGAAAAGAAAACTGCAAAATGTAGTAAGTATACTGTGGGTACATTAAATATCGGAATAGAAATATTAAAAATAAAGGTGACTTTTGATAAAAAAATGCCGCATGATGGGATTGAAATTCTAAGGTTCCTCATTTGGAAATTTATAGTTATAAAATGTTTTAGATTATTTTAAAAATATCTGAAAATTTTAAAAAGAGCAATAAATATGAATAGCATTGTTTGAGGACCTTTAGAGCTAATTTTTAATTTAGCTTCATCAATAAGTAATTAGTATATTTAAATAAGGATTTTGATTTTATCATCAGCTGACAGAAATAGTATTAAAATATAAATATTTAATAATAGATTTGAATTAAAAAGTAAAAGTAAAATACAAAATGTAATAAGTATACTTTGGGTACCTTAAATATCGGTATAGAAATATTAAAATTAAAGGCGACTTTTGATGACAAATGCTGCATGATAAGATTTAAATTCTAAGGGTCCACATTTAGATATTTATAATTATAAAATGTTTTAAATTATTTTAAAAATATCTGAAAATTTAAAAAAGAGCAATAAATATGAATAGCATTGTTTGAGGACCTTTAGAGCTAATTTTTAATTTAGCTTCAGCAATAAGTAATTAGTACATTTAAATCAGGAATTTGATTTTATCATCAGCTGACAGAAATAGTATTAAAATATGAATATATAATAATAGATTTGAGTTCAAAAGGAAAAGAAAACTGCAAAATGTAGTAAGTATACTTTGGGTACCTTAAATATCGGTATAGAAATATTAAAAATAAAGGTGACTTTTGATGACAAATGCCGCATGATGGGATTTAAATTCTAAGGGTACTCATTGAGATATTTAAAATAATAAAATGTTTTAAATTATTTTAACAATATCTGAAAATTTTAAAAAGAGCAATAAATATAAATAGCATTGTTTGAGGACCTTTAGAGCTAATTTTTAATTTAGCTTTAGCAATAAGTAATTAGTATATTTAAATCAGGAATTTGATTTTATCATCAGCTGACAGAAATAGTATTAAAATATGAATATTTAATAATAGATTTAAGTTCAAAAGAAAAAGAAAACTGCAAAATGTAGTAAGTATACTTTGGGTACATTAAATATCGGAATAGAAATATTAAAAATAAAGGTGACTTTTGATAAAAAAATGCCGCATGATGGGATTGAAATTCTAAGGGTCCTCATTTGGAAATTTATAGTTATAAAATGTTTTAGATTATTTTAAAAATATCTGAAAATTTTAAAAAGAGCAATAAATATGAATAGCATTGTTTGAGGACCTTTAGAGCTAATTTTTAATTTAGCTTCATCAATAAGTAATTAGTATATTTAAATAAGGATTTTGATTTTATCATCAGCTGACAGAAATAGTATTAAAATATAAATATTTAATAATAGATTTGAATTAAAAAGTAAAAGTAAAATACAAAATGTAATAAGTATACTTTGGGTACCTTAAATATCGGTATAGAAATATTAAAATTAAAGGCGACTTTTGATGACAAATGCTGCATGATAAGATTTAAATTCTAAGGGTCCACATTTAGATATTTAAAATTATAAAATGTTTTAAATTATTTTAAAAATATCTGAAAATTTAAAAAAGAGCAATAAATATGAATAGCATTGTTTGAGGACCTTTAGAGCTAATTTTTTATTAAGCTTCAGCAATAAGTAATTAGTACATTTAAATTAGGAATTTGATTTTATCATCAGCTGACAGAAATAGTATTAAAATATGAATATTTAATAATAGATTTGAGTTCAAAAGGAAAAAAAACTGCAAAATGTAGTAAGTATACTTTGGGTACCTTAAATATCGGTATAGAAATATTAAAAATAAAGGCGACTTTTGGTGACAAATGCCGCATGATGGGATTTAAATTCTAAGGATACTCATTGAGATATTTAAAATTATAAAATGTTTTAAATTATTTTAACAATATCTGAAAATTTTAAAAAGAGCAATAAATATGAATAGCATTGTTTGAGGACCTTTAGAGCGAATTTTTAATTTAGCTTCAGCAATAAGTTATAGTATATTTAAATCAGGAATTTGATTTTATTATCAGCTGACAGAAATAGTATTAAAATATGAATATTTAATAATAGATTTGAGTTCAAAAGGAAAAGAAAACTACAAAATGTAGTAAGTATACTTTGGGTACATTAAATATCGGAATAGAAATATTAAAAATAAAGGTGACTTTTGATAAAAAAATGCCGCATGATGGGATTGAAATTCTAAGGGTCCTTATTTAGATATTTATAATTATAAAATGTTTGAAATGATTTAAAAAATATCTGAAAATTTTTAAAAAAGCAATAAATATGAATAGCATTGTTTGAGGACCTTTAGAGCTAATTTTTAATTAAGCTTCAGCAATAAGTAATTAGTACATTTAAATCAGGAATTTGATTTTATCATCAGCTGACAGAAATAGTATTAAAATATGAATATTTAATAATAGATTTGAATTCAAAAGGAAAAGAAAACTGCAAAATGTAGTAAGTATACTTTGGGTACCTTAAATATCGGTATAGAAATATTAAAATTAAAAGTGACTTTTGATAAACAAATGCCGCATGATGGGATTTAAATTCTAAGGGTACTCATTTAGATATTTATAATTATAAAATGTTTTAAATTGTTTTAAAAATATCTGAAAATTTAAAAAAGAGCAATAAATATGAATAGCATTGTTTGAGGACCTTTAGAGCTAATTTTTAATTTATCTTCAGCAATAAGTAATTAGTATAATTAAATAAGGAATTTGATTTTATCATCAGCTGACAGAAATAGTATTAAAATATGAATATTTAATAATAGATTTGAGTTCAAAAGGAAAAGAAAACTGCAAAATGTAGTAAGTATACTGTGGGTACATTAAATATCGGAATAGAAATATTAAAAATAAAGGTGACTTTTGATAAAAAAATGCCGCATGATGGGATTGAAATTCTAAGGGTCCTTATTTGGAAATTTATAGTTATAAAATGTTTTAGATTATTTTAAAAATATCTGAAAATTTTAAAAAGAGCAATAAATATGAATAGCATTGTTTGAGGACCTTTAGAGCTAATTTTTAATTTAGCTTCATCAATAAGTAATTAGTATATTTAAATAAGGATTTTGATTTTATCATCAGCTGACAGAAATAGTATTAAAATATAAATATTTAATAATAGATTTGAATTAAAAATTAAAAGTAAAATACAAAATGTAATAAGTATACTTTGGGTACCTTAAATATCGGTATAGAAATATTAAAATTAAAGGCGACTTTTGATGACAAATGCTGCATGAGAAGATTTAAATTCTAAGGGTCCACATTTAGATATTTATAATTATAAAATGTTTTAAATTATTTTAAAAATATCTGAAAATTTAAAAAAGAGCAATAAATATGAATAGCATTGTTTGAGGACCTTTAGTGCTAATTTTTAATTAAGCTTCAGCAATAAGTAATTAGTACATTTAAATCAGGAATTTGATTTTATCATCAGCTGACAGAAATATTATTAAAATATGAATATTTAATAATAGATTTGAGTTCAAAAGGAAAAGAAAAACTGCAAAATGTAGTAAGTATACTGTGGGTACATTAAATATCGGAATAGAAATATTAAAAATAAAGGTGACTTTTGATAAAAAAATGCCCGCATGATGGGATTGAAATTCTAAGGGTCCTCATTTGGAAATTTATAGTTATAAAATGTTTTAGATTATTTTAAAAATATCTGAAAATTTTAAAAAGAGCAATAAATATGAATAGCATTGTTTGAGGACCTTTAGAGCTAATTTTTAATTTAGCTTCATCAATAAGTAATTAGTATATTTAAATAAGGATTTTGATTTTATCATTAGCTGACAGAAATAGTATTAAAATATAAATATTTAATAATAGATTTGAATTAAAAAGTAAAAGTAAAATACAAAATGTAATAAGTATACTTTGGGTACCTTAAATATCGGTATAGAAATATTAAAATTAAAGGCGACTTCTGATGACAAATGCTGCATGATAAGATTTAAATTCTAAGGGTCCACATTTAGATATTTATAATTATAAAATGTTTTAAATTATTTTAAAAATATCTGAAAATTTAAAAAAGAGCAATAAATATGAATAGCATTGTTTGAGGACCTTTAGAGCTAATTTTTAATTTAGCTTCATCAATAAGTAATTAGTATATTTAAATAAGGATTTTGATTTTATCATTAGCTGACAGAAATAGTATTAAAATATAAATATTTAATAATAGATTTGAATTAAAAAGTAAAAGTAAAATACAAAAATGTAATAAGTATACTTTGGGTACCTTAAATATCGGTATAGAAATATTAAAATTAAAGGCGACTTTTGATGACAAATGCTGCATGATAAGATTTAAATTCTAAGGGTCCACATTTAGATATTTATAATTATAAAATGTTTTAAATTATTTTAAAAATATCTGAAAATTTAAAAAAAGAGCAATAAATATGAATAGCATTGTTTGAGGACCTTTAGAGCTAATTTTTAATTTAGCTTCATCAATAAGTAATTAGTATATTTAAATAAGGATTTTGATTTTATCATTAGCTGACAGAAATAGTAATTAAATATAAATATTTAATAATAGATTTGAATTAAAAAGTAAAAGTAAAATACAAAATGTAATAAGTATACTTTGGGTACCTTAAATATCGGTATAGAAATATTAAAAATAAAGGTGACTTTTGATGAAAAATGCCGCATGATGGGATTTAAATTCTAAGGGTACTCATTGAGATATTTAAAATAATAAAATGTTTTAAATTATTTTAACAATATCTGAAAATTTTAAAAAGAGCAATAAATATAAATAGCATTGTTTGAGGACCTTTAGAGCTAATTTTTAATTTAGCTTTAGCAATAAGTAATTAGTACATTTAAATCAGGAATTTGATTTTATCATCAGCTGACAGAAATAGTATTAAAATATGAATATTTAATAATAGATTTGAGTTCAAAAGGAAAAGAAAACTGCAAAATGTAGTAAGTATACTTTGGGTACATTACATATCGGAATAGAAATATTAAAAAATAAAGGTGACTTTTGATAAAAAAATGCCGCATGATGGGATTGAAATTCTAAGGGTCCTCATTTGGAAATTTATAGTTATAAAATGTTTTAGATTATTTTAAAAATATCTGAAAATTTTAAAAAGAGCAATAAATATGAATAGCATTGTTTGAGGACCTTTAGAGCTAATTTTTAATTTAGCTTCATCAATAAGTAATTAGTATATTTAAATAAGGATTTTGATTTTATCATCAGCTGACAGAAATAGTATTAAAATATAAATATTTAATAATAGATTTGAATTAAAAAGTTAAAGTAAAATACAAAATGTAATAAGTATACTTTGGGTACCTTAAATATCGGTATAGAAATATTAAAATTAAAGGCGACTTTTGATGACAAATGCTGCATGATAAGATTTAAATTCTAAGGGTCCACATTTAGATATTTATAATTATAAAATGTTTTTAAATTATTTTAAAAATATCTGAAAATTTAAAAAAGAGCAATAAATATGAATAGCATTGTTTGAGGACCTTTAGAGCTAATTTTTTATTAAGCTTCAGCAATAAGTAATTAGTACATTTAAATCAGGAATTTGATTTTATCATCAGCTGAGAGAAATAGTATTAACAAATGATTATTGAATAAAATATTTGAATTTAAAAGGAAAAGAAAAATACAAAATGTAATAAGTAGGGGAGCGTGGGGGAATTGGAGCCCCTTAAGGAAATTTATTTAAAAACGCAGCCACACAAAAAAAATAAAAAGTTCTGATCTGGGGGTCTCACTATGTAGACTTTATGTTTTTTGGGTCGCTGAAACCGAATCCGAGGTCCATATAACCCCATCAGATCAGGATTTTGACATAACCTCAAAAACCAATATGGCGGACATGTTTTTGAAAAATTCATCGGATTAGCTTAAAACTCGTTACTCGGGGGTTTTGGAGTCGCTGATTACGAATTTGAAGTCTAATTTTAAAAATTCAAAATGGCGGATCCAATATGGCGGACACGTTTTTAATATTTCGTCGGATTCGCTTGAAACTCGTTATTCGGGGGTTTTTTAGGTCGCTGATTACGAATTTAAAGTGAATTTCAAAAATTAAAAATGGTGCTTCTAATAAATATGTTCTTTTAAGAAATTAAGAACTTGAGTGATCCAATTCACCCGGAATTACTCTATATCAAGAAGACTAGAGACAGGAGGACTAACTGCAGTAGTGGGGGTAGGAAAAAATATAGGAAGATTATGAAGGCGTGGTTAGATTGCGCTAAAAATCTTGTGTCGTAAGAGTGTTGAGATGTGCATAACTGAAACGGGACGCATGATTATTCCCCAAATGTCATTTTTCCGAAATGTCATTTTACCGAACTGCACTTTTGCGAATAGTCATTTTTGCGAAAAACCATTTTTCCGAAATGTCATTTTTACGAATAGCCTTTTTGGCGAAAAGCCATTTTTGCGAATAGTAATTTTTGCGAAAAGTCATTTTTACGAAATGTCACTTTTGCGAATAGCCGTTTTTGCGAATTGTCATTTTTGCGAAAAATACAATAGTGAATCTATATATACCTACAAGTTTACTATTGTATTTTTCGCAAAAATGACAATTCGCAAAAATGACTTTTCGGAAAAGTGACAATTCGTAAAATGGCGATTCGCAAAAGTGACAATTCGCATAAATGACATTTCTCAAAAATGAAACTTCGCAAAAATGACAATTCGCGAAAATAGCTTTTCGTAAAAAAGACAATTCGCTAAAACGACAATTCGTAAAAATTACTTTTCGCAAAAATGTCTATTCGCAAAAATGACATTTCGTAAAAATGTCGATTCGCAAAAGTGACAATTCGTAAAAATGGCGATTCGTTAAAATGTCAATTCGCAAAAGTGACAATTCGTAAAAATGCAAATTCGTAAAAATGACTTTTCGCAAAAATTACTATTCGTAAAGATGGCTTTTCGCAAAAATGACTATTCGTAAAAATTACATTTCGCAAAAATGGCTTTTCGCAAAAATGACTATTCGCAAAAGTGCAGTTCGGTAAAATGACATTTGGGGAATAATCATGCGTCCCAACTGAAACAAGACATTTGGCGCAATCTAACTACGCCTTCAGAACCCCACTAATACTGACTTACCGCTGTGAGTGAGGAAACAGCCGAGTTAGCCCTCCTGTCTCTAGTCTTCTTGCTCTATATCTTACGTGTGCCTGCATCCAGAGCACCAACGGTGGGCAACGGAGTTTGTCCGCTATCCGGCTAAGTTGTTGGATGACGTCGCCTGAGAGCCTGCTTTCTAACCCTCAACCGCCGATACTGGGGTTCTGAGTCCCTGCATCGTAGCACGTTTTCTCCGTGTGACTGCCATGACGACATCAAAGCCATTACCCAGGGACTTAGCCGGATAGCGGAAAACTCCGTGGCCCACCGTCACCTCGTGAAGGTGCCCTGGATGCAGGCACACGTAAGATATAAAGTAATTCCGTGTGAATTGAATAACTGAAGTTCCTTATTCCTTAAAAAAACATATTTATTGGATGCACCATTTTGAATTTTTGAAATTGACTTCAAATTCGTAATCAGCGATATAAAAAACCCCCGAGTAACGAGTTTCAAGCGAATCCGATGAATTTTTCAAAAATATGTCCGCCATATTGGATCCGCCATTTTGAATTTTTGAAATCTGACTTGAAATTCGTAATCTGCGACCCCAAAAACCCCCGAGTAACGATTTTTTAGCTAATCCGATGAATTTTTCAAAAACGTGTCTGCCATATTGGATCCGCCATTTTGAATTTTTGAAATCAGACTTCAAATTCGTAATCAGTGACCATAAAAACCTCCAAGTAACGAATTTCAAGCGAATCCGATGAACTTTTCAAAAATGTGTCCGCCATATTGGTTTTTTGAGGTTATGTCAAAATCCTGATCTGATGGGGTTACATGGACCTCGGATTTGGATTCAGCGACCCAAAAAACATAAAGTCTACATAGTGAGACCCCCAGATCAGAACTTTTTATTTTTTTTGTGTGGCTGTGAAAACCAACTTATCTTTATAATAATACATTGTTTTCGTCAATTTCTACTCATTTCGTTATTCATCTTTAATTATGTTTAATTAGAAACTTAAAAAGAGAAAGTAAATTTGGAAAAAATTTTTTTTGAAATATTTGGCATTTTACAACGAAAACTCAAAAAATACATTTTCCCTTGTCTTTACTAAAAATTTGTCAAGAATGTGATCGTTTGTTTTGGAATGATATAAACAAAGGTTGTAGAAGATTTTCTAGACATTGCAGCGAATTTGAAGGCTTTTAAGTGCGTGAAATTTAAAAGCTCCCATTACCCCCAAGCTCCCATTACCCCACGCTCCCCTATACTTTGGGTACCTCAAATATCGGTATAGAAATATTAAAAATAAAGGTGCCTTTGATAGAAAATGCCGCATGTTGGATTGAAATTCTAAGGGTCCTCATTTGGATATTTGATATTTTAAAATGTTTTAAAATAATTAAAAAATATCTAAAAATTTTTAAAAAAGCAATAAATATGAATAGCATTGTTTAAGGACCTTTAGAGCTAATTTTTAATTTAGCGTCAGCAATAAGTAATTAGTATATTCAAATCAGGAATTTCATTTTACCATCAACTGACAGGAATTGTATAAAAATATAAATATTTAATAATAGATTAGAATTCAAAAGGAAAAGAAAACTACAAAATCTAATAAGTATACTTAGGGTACCTTAAATATCGGTATAGAAATATTAAAAATAAAGGTGACTTTTGATAACAAATGCCGCATGATGGGATTTAAAGTCTAAGGGTCCTCATTTAGATATTTATAATTATAAAATGTTTTAAATTATTTGAAAAATATCTGAAAATTTTAAAAAGAGCAATAAATATGAATAGCATTGTTTCAGGACCTTTAGAGCTAATTTTTAATTTAGCTTCAGCAATAAGTAATTAGTATATTTAAATCAGGAATTTGATTTTATCATCAGCTGACTGAAATAGTATTAATATATAAGTATTCAATAATAGATTAGAATTTAAAAGGATAAGAAAAACACAAAATGTAATAAGAATACTTTGGGTACTTCAAATATCGGTATAGGGATATTTAAAAATAATGGTGACTTTTGATAACAAATGCCGCATGATGGGATTTAAATTCTAAGGGTCCTAATTTGTGTTTTTAAAATTATAAAATGTTTTAAAATAATTGAAAAATATCTATAAATTATAAAAAGAGCAATAATTATAAATAGCATTGTTTGAGGACCTATAGAACTAATTTTTAATTTAGCTTCAGCAATAAGTAATTAGTATATTTAAATCAGGAATTTGATTTTATCATCAGCTGAGAGGAATTGTACAAAAATTTAAATATTTAATAATAGATTTGAATTCAAAACGAAATGGAAAAAACAAAATAGTTCACTGCAGTATGCATTTGTTATTTGGGTACCTTATTTTGCTTATTTACTTATAAGATTGGAGCGTGTTCAAAATCGTTTTATTCTTTTTGCGGCGAGACAGTTAAATATACCGTTCAATTTTCTAGATCATAATTATGATGATTTGCGTGATCGTCTAAAAATGCCTAAGATCATAACTCAATTTTTATATGCAGATTTGTTTTTTATGTTTAAATTGTTGAATGGTTTTGTAAATTGTCCAAAGCTTTTGTCAAGGATAAATCTAAGTGTGCCTTCTAGTCCATCAGGATACCGCTTATTATTTAAAATTGAACATCGCAAAACAAACTATGTTAACAATTCAATGATGATAAGGTTGAGTAGGGAAGCAAACACTGTAAGCGATTTAGTTGAGTTCTTTGACACTTCTTTGTATAGATTTGTAAACGCATTGCGACAATTGTTGTACCATTATCATTAATACTATGGTCTAGCCTAGCGTTTTTTATAACTTACCTTAATATATTTAATATGGTTCTTTTTTTTCTTTTGCTGTATGATTACAGTTAAGTACTTTTGTACGAAAGGGTTTATTTAAAACCCGTTTATGTTCAAATAAATAAATAAAAAATGTAATAAGTATACTTTGGGTACCTCAAATATCGGTATAGAAATATTAAAAATAAAGGTGACTTTTGATAAAAAATGCCCCATGATGGGATTTAAATTCTAAGGGTCCTCATTTGGATATTTGAAATTATAAAATGTTTTAAAATATTTGAAAAATATCTAAAAATTTTAAAAAGAGCAATAAATATGAATAGCATTGTTTGAGGACCTTTTAAGTTAATTTTTAATTTAGCTTCAGCAATAAGTAATTAGTATATTTAAATCAGGAATTGGATTTTATCTTCAGCTGACAGAAATAGTATTAACATATGAGTATTGAATAATAGATTAGAATTCAAAAGGAAAAGAATAAAACAAAATGTAATAAGTATACTTTGGGTACCTCAAACGTTTTCAGACTTTTGAGACAATTTTTCACTAATCTATTGATTCTGTTTATGAAGTGGAAAATGTAGTAAATCTGTAAAAAAACATACTCACATCCTGTTAAGATATAAAGGTGTATTTTATAACCAACAGAAATAATATTCTGTTCGATTTTATTCGTTGCTTTCTTTAAATTTGTTGGTCAGATATTTTTATTTTTGTTGTGCAATTATATATCCATATTGTTTAACCATAATCGTCAAAAATATCTAGATACCATCACCTTTGAGATAAATCGAATTAATAACATATAAAATAGTTATTATTGTATCAAGGGTGCAATATAGGTGATTGCAAAGACATTTTAGACAATATTTTTTGGTTATTACCATGGTAACATCGACAAATGGAACACCCTCGGCAATTGGTACACTTACCCTACACTAGACAGAAATCATGAAAAACACTTTTTATAACTAAAAAATTGGTTCGCTCTAGCTCTACGAAAAAAGCAGTTATCGCGCTTCTATTGAATAAAAAGTTTAATACTAATGATTCGACAAAATGTCAATAAATTGTATGATATTATCAGATACTTAGGATATAATATCTAAGAGTGTCTCAACATGCGTACTTCTCGCCAACTTAGGTATACATTTTATTTTATCCCCAAACCATGCGCATATTTTCAGAAATTCCATTTTGTAATGTTGTAGAGAAAAAGTTATTTTGTCTTCAAATTATGCTCTGTGTATATAATTATAGCATTAGAACTATGTTCAATGCATACTTTAAGTACTTAACATTTCTAGTCAGGCTAATTTTTTTCTAATGTATTTTTTGGTCCCCAAAATATGCGTTGTATATGGAAATATTGGTTCTCTAACTATGCTTTGTACATAAGAAGAACATACTTGTCCAACATGCGGACCTTCTCAACGTGCGTATATCTCCCCTACTTTGGTATACATTTTTTTTATCCCAAACTATGCGCATATTTTGAGGAATTCCATTTTGTAATGTTGTAGAGAAAAAGTTATTTTGTCTTCAAATTATGCACTGTGTATATATTTATAGCATTAGAACTATGTTCAATGCATACTTTAAGTACTTAACATTTCCAGTCAGGCAACGAAAAAATAATGTATTTTTTGGTCCCCAAAATATGCGCTGTATATGGAAATATTGGTTCTCTAACTATGCTTTGTACATAAGAAGAACATACTTGTCCAACGCATACTTTGAGGTCTTGAAAGTCGTAACTTTTTTACTATGTCCAACGCTTATTTTGGGGTCAGTTCCCAAATTATGCCTTAAAACTCAGGTCCTCAAAGTATGCATTTTTCGGTTTTTTGGTTATCTATTGTTTATTTATGAATATCTATTGAAACTATTTTAAGGGAGCATTGTTGAACACCTGACAAACCTATAGACGCAGGAAAAAATGGGTGTCCCAAACTATGCGTTGTACACACATATATATATATATGTACCTGTAAGTATATATATGTATATATATATATACATATGTATAAAAAGTAAATAAACAAAACTAGCCAGTTTTTCTACTCAATTGCTGAAGTAAATTAATAATAAATAACAAAACGTCTATATTAATATTTTTACCTGATTCAGGAAGTTTTGTTAAGGCACATCTGCTATGATTCCTTTTGAATAAACAAACAGCTGTATCAAAATGATAGATTTCCTCCCCTGAGATTTTTAATCTTTTCTTTGAATCCTCATATTCTTGCCATGCAATAGCTTGTCTCTCATAATTACGAAATCTCTCTCTTCTTTTATGAATAGCCTTTGTTTTTCTTTTACTGTCTAACCAGCCTATTCTACCCCTACGACAATAAGTTCCTTTTTTGTTCAAAATTAGTTCTTTCTCAATCCACTCACTTATTTCCGGCAGTCTATTATTGTGTTGAATTAAAGTTAATCCCATTTTTGCAAACACCATATCCACCATAAAACGACTATCCGTCACTGTATGTGTAAAACCCTTAATATCCATAAAATTTGGAGAAAGCACATTCCGAAAATCTTCAATCTCCTCTAAAATAGAGTTCCAATCATCTTCAGACATTTCATTATTTTTTGTTAAATTTTCACTCTCATTAATACACATCGACATTTCTTTTCTTTTTTTGTTCTCTCTTCTCGTTTTCGAACTGTTCTCCGTTCACCGTTTTCTTTAAAACTGGCGGAAAAACACCATAGGAAAACTTACCTGTTGCACAATTTGGAGATAAGAAATGTTTACTCTCCCCAAACTGTATCCTAGGACAAGGATACACCTGCACCTTTCCATATAGAAAACGCAAAAACTTTTCACTTTAATTTGAACTTATACATTCTAATTAAATGAATATTAACCAAAAATCAGAATGCACAAATATCCTTAAATTACTCACATGTTGTTAACATTTGCACGTATATACCTTTTTTGCACCATGCACAAAACACCTTTTGTAATATAAATTTATTTTCTATTATAGATAAAATGTTATTCGTGAAACCATCAAAATATTCAGTTAAGCAATTAGAAGAAATTAGTACCGAATATTGTTTTTCAAAACCAGATTATTATATTAAATTCAAACGAAGTATTTGAAACAACATGCGTAATTTAAATTGAATCAGATTTAATTAAAACATCAAGCAAAAGTTTAACAATTAAAGAATCTAAAGAAAATTCAGCGAAAAAAAGACTGTTTAATCGATACGAATTTTGCGAAACTTTTCAACTTGTTAATACAGAAAATCAAGAGAAAATTCGGCTGTATAAATTGCAAAATGTATGCAAATAATATTTTTCGCAAAATAATACCATTAAATTATACAAATCGTTACAATTTTGCAAACCTAGTAATGTAAAAATTATGCAAAACGTTTTTTGTATGTGTGTGTATAATCTTAAACAGAGTAAAAAAAATAAATAAAAAAAAAATAAAAACAAAAAAACAAATTTTTTGCAAAAATTTATGCAAACAATGTATCAATCATTATTAAATTTTGTACGACTTGTATGAAGTTACGAAAATAACCGCATTCGGAGACTATGGTGTTAGAAAACCTTTCTAATATACTGTCAGGTACACGCGCCAAAAGCGTTTGTTTACACTCAGATTTCTATACTAATGGGCCTTATCCCTGTCAAACATTTAAAGCTGGTAAAACAAATTGTGTTTCGAGAAAACAACAGATGTTTCGCTATTTGAAAATTTCTTAAGAATGTTCAACCAAGGTTTCACATTCTTTTCCTAAGGGGGAAGGGTGCACAGACGCACTTTTTCTTTTCCTTTAAAATAATTTAAATCAGTTTTTATCAAAATTTTTATGCGATTTTTCTTGTCATTATGTATGTTTGTATGGGTCATGTTACAATATATTACTCAATAATTTAATACAAATCAATGTTGTCCAACTGTATTAATAAATTATTAAATTCTTAAAATTAAATTAAACATTCATTAAACATTTACTATTCTTATAATTAAAATACTATAAAAGAATTAAAACATGTAATAAGTATAGTTCATAAATTTTTGTGTAAACTTTCATAAAATATTATATGTGTGTGTTTAAAATACGTATGTGGTTAATATTTGTACGTCATATGACATTTCTCTCCAGATTATTAAACTTGGAAAATTAAAAATTATTATAACCTTATTGAATTCTGAAAAATTATCAATTACGAGGACGCATGTCGCGTGGGCCGGTCAACTAGATGTTTCGTTATTTTCTTTACTTCTAAATTTTCTCTAATTATTGGAAATTAGTATTTTAAGTATACTGACCTTCTAAACTTTGATTCAATCACTATTGAAACTTTTAAAATCACCAATGTCACTTTTAATTACACAGCCCCACAAAAAAAAGTGTCGTGCGCGGCAGACCAGACTAGTCATTTCCTATGTATTTTGATGCGTTGAACACGAATCCGAAGTCCGTTTTGCTCCATCACGTCAGGATTTTTTTCTAACCTCAAAAAATCTGTCGGATTTTGAGAGGTAGGCTATTTTTTCTTAAATTAATGGATTTACTTCAAACTTGGTAACTAGGGGTTTTTTGGGTCGCTGATGACGAATTTGAAGTTATATTTTCAAAATTCAAAATGGCGGATCCAATATGGCGGACGAATTTTTTAAAAAGTGATAGATTTACTTCAAACCTGGTATCCAGGGGTTTTTTGGGTCGCTGATTACGAATCTAAAGTTAGATTTTCAAAACTCGAAATGGAAATTCTGATATACATAAGTAAGGTATTCACGTCCTTTTATGGTAGCGCACTCTTTTGTCCTCAAAGGATCTGTGTAATGGTTTTCGTTTTAAATTGGTGCCTCCAGGTACAATATCCCTTTTTAGCATCCAACAGTAGTCGGACATCATATTTACATCCCATCTTCCTTGATAACGACGCTCAAATTCTTTAAGATCTTGATGGAATCGTTCTCCTTGTTCTTCACTGTAATCTCCCAAATTTTCAGGGAATCGATCCCGATGCGAGTCTAAGTAATGCATCTTTATGCTCATTAATCATCCTAACTTACCAAAATATTTAATCATATCACTAACTATTTGCTCCCAATTTTCACTCTTGTGATTACCTAGAAAATTTTCGACAACTGCTTTGAAACTAAGCCATGCGGCTTTCTCCTTTTTATTCATCTTGGTGATAAATTGCTCATCTTTTAACAATTTGCGAATTTGTGGTCCGTCGAAAACCCCTTCTTTTAGTTTCGCATCAGATATTTCTGGAAACTTTTGTTCCAGGTATTTAAAACAGTTTTCTTCTTTATTGTCACGTCCTCGTGACTTTTCTTAAAATTATATGTAAAACTTTGTGCACTTATATGTCTATTAGAAAGGGACAAAACTTTGACCTTTCGTTAAAACGAATATATTTTGTCTTGTTCACGGAAACTAAAACGTGTAAACTACCCTCATTTAAGAAACTAAGAATATCTTTGTTATTATATATGAACACCTTGCGTTTGAATCATAAGGAACAAAATTTAATTGATTTTCCTCGCTGGTCACCCCTATAATTCTATTGTAACCCTTGGTAACAATTAAAAAACTAGGGTGATTGCGGATATAAAACCCGCAGATTTGTCACCTTAGAGTCAGTCAAGATCCGCCACCGAAATTATACTCATCGCCTTGTGAAATTATATAAGTGTTGTTAAGCGAATAAGTTTTACTCGTATTTAACTCTTGACTCCTGGGTACCCCTTCTAAGTTCTACGTTACCCAGTTTTTACCAACCCTCATCCAACGTTCAACTAACGCTTGGGAAGCGTTACTCAACGCCCAGACAACGCACATCCAACGTTTCGCCAACCCTCAGACAACGCTCATCCAACCCTTGGGAAGCGTTACCAGCGCTCAACCAACCCTCAACGCTCGGACAACCCTTAGGAAGCGTTACCCAACGCTCAACCAACGCTCAACCAACGATCAAGGCAACGCTCAAGGAACTCTAACACAAAAATATACTTGTAAGTAAAATCGTCTTTTATCTAGAATATTATCTTTGGGTCCTATTATTATTCTAACTGATTGGTTTCTCTTTCAGTGTGAAACCCTAAAGGACAGACCAAGTTCGAGTTGTCAATTCCAAAAGATTCTTATCAAGGTTCATTTTGTAATTGAGAAAATAAACTTGTCAGTATTCAGTATTTAAGCTTTTATTTTATAAAGCCTGTTCCCTTAGTTCGAAACCGTCGGTTTCGTAAATAAATCAGGCAACTATTAAAATAATTAGTACTAGTCCCCTTCTGGGACATAACATTATTTAAGGCTTTGACAAATTGTTTTATTCCTCCTAGTTTCGTGTGTAAGTATGGAATTATCACCTTTGAAGGGTCGATTAGGGGATTTTCTATTATATTTTTTGAACCTGGTTCGAAAGAATTCCTTTCTGGCCATTGTTTTTTAATGTAGTGATTTGCTCGATCTCTGTCCCACAAACACAGGAAACATGGTGTTTTTGTAAAACCTGATTGTTGTCCAAGTAGTATGCTTAAAATCTTAAAATCTCCACAAATTTGCCAGTTGTGTTCTCCGTATCTAATTTTATCCAAAACTAGTTTCATATATTCATAGTTTTCTTTTATTTCCGTTGAATGCGCTATTGGAATTGGAGCATAAATATTAGTATTATGTAGTAGTACTACTTTTAAACTTCTTTTCGAAGAGTGAATAAATAGTCTCCAATTTTCATCTTTGTATATATTTGTTTTTAATTTCTTTATGAGTCCGACAACATCTGAGCAATATACCAACGACGGATTTTCATCTTTTGTAAAATATTGTCGGAAATCTTTTTCTCTGTCTCGATAAAAGCTAGCTGTTGTGCCTTTTGATAACAAGTTTTTCTTCTTCAACACTGATGCTAGGTGTTCTGCACAATCCTTCGGCAATTTTAAATCTCTAATGAGATTGCTAAGTTCTTCTTGGTTAAGCGTTTGTCGAATCTTTATCTCCTGTTCATCATACGGAAGGTAATAGTCGTCCTCATCATCGGTTCTCATGTCTTTATTTTCAAAATCTAGAACATCTTCAGTTGAACTGTCAATTTCCAAGGTTTTGGGAGAAGAAGGTGGATTGCATGAAATTTGTGGTTTTTTTACAGTGGGGACATTAGCATACAATATGTTCTTTTTATTTTTGTTATTATATCCTTGCACATTGGTGTTGCAAAAATAACAATCTTTTTGATTTAATGGTTTTTCCCACAAAGTTGGCTTTATAAACTTTAGTTTATCCTCTTTTTTATGATTCCAACGAGTTAACATTGTGTAACAGGAACTGAAAATTTTGTGTGGAACAAAATTTTTATCCTGATTGGTTATCTCAAGATCAAAATAATCTTTGTAGATCTGTTTGATATTTTCATTTATTGATTTACGATTTTTGGGGACATCGAATTGTTCACATATTTACAAATTGCATCTGCATTGCTGTCGCATAAGTGTTCCGACGTTGATACTGCAAAATTAAGTTTTGAAGCCTTTGGAGTTTTATTATTGTTTTGATTTTGAGAAGCCATGATTTATGTCAAAACCTGCACGTTAGGGATCCTGGCCCGATCGCAGGTGAGTCCGCCGTCCTAGGGGTGATAACCCTCATTCCTCCCCAGGCCTAAGTATGAGAGCTTTCCGACTTTGACGAGGACAAAGTCAACTTGTCGTCGGACACACTACGGCATCATCCTCACACCCTAACGTCTCCCTGCAGGGCAGCGCGCCTACGCTGGCTTTGTTACTTCGATAAACAGGAAGCGAATCATTCTACACATCCCCTTTCGGGACAGTTGTCATCGCCTACTACATTTATCGAAGCAGCAGTATTAGTATTGTGCTGAAACACAATAAAAGTGCAAAGTGTACAAGGTAAACAATGTATTTTTAAGGAATAAGATAGTGAAGGATAGAGGATATTAAAGTTCCTTTTTATCTCGTTGCTTAAAAATTTATTATTTAACTTTTACATCTTATTGTACCTCAATGAAAAAAGTTTTGTGCATTTGCCGAATTGATCTCTATGAAGTAATGAGACCCAACTGTCAGTTCTTGAGAGTAGTTCATTACAAACCAAAAAATTACAGTTCCCGCTACACAACACTCTACCAGAAAATCTTTCAGAGCAGCCACACGGAAAAAATTTCTGTGCACCGTTTATCTCTATATGTGCACCAATGGTCCTTAATTACAGTACAAATCTTACACTTTGAAAAGGGATCATATACGGCCCTTTTTAGAGACAGCAAACGCACTTCCATCGGACAACCTCTGCATCAACTGCACTGGAAGTGAGACAAGCGGTGCACGGACATTTTTTCCGTGCAGGGGGTTCAAAATGTTAAAGTCTGACTATAGATTCGTAATCAGTGACCTAAAGAACCCCTACATACCAACTTCAAAGTAAATCCATCAATAGTTAAAAAATTCGTCCCCCATATTGGAGCCAACATTTAAAATTTTAAAAATCTAACTTCAAATTCGTAATCAGCGACCCAAAAAACCCCTAGACACCAAGTTTGAAGCAAATCTATCAATTTTCAAAAAATTCGTCCGCCATATTGGATCCGCCATTTTGAATTTTGAAAATCTAACTTTAAATTCGTCATCAGCGACCCAAAAAACCCCTAGTTACCAAGTTTGAAGTAAATCCATTAATTTAAGAAAAAATAGCCTACCTCTCAAAATCCGACAGATTTTTTGAGGTTAGAAAAAAATCCTGACGTGATGGAGCAAAACGGACTTCGGATTCGTGTTCAGCGCGTCAAAATACATAGGAAATGACTAGTTTGGTCTGCCGCGCACGACACTTTTTTTTGTTGGGTTGTGTTATCCTTCGCAGTGGAAGCGTGCCCTGGACCCATAACCTGTAGGAGGTTGTTTATTTTATAGTAATGAATCACTGAATAACTCTTGAATAATCTTTATTTATAGTCTTTATATATCACTGACTCTAAATAACAATCTTAATGATACACAACAGTACTCTTTATTTATAGTATTAGTATTTAAGGAATACACGACGTACGAATACTTTTTGGCGTCGGAGAGAAGTAAGTAATGATAATGTAAAGTAAAGTAAGTCAGTATCGACAACGGTCGATACTATCGATATAAAAATGGCGTCCGCGCGAAATATCGACAAAGTCAAATCAATAACTCAACAAATACATTTTATGTTTTAAAACGCTTTTCAATCGCCTGAAAATGGGTGGTCTCTCAATTTTGACCGGTAGTGTACCTTTTCTAGTTTCTAGACCTATTATGTTTTTAATATCCATGGATATTTTAGAGGATTGAAAAATAAAAAATAATTAAATTGTGTGCGTTTTTAAAAATTTGATACAAAGTATGAAATGAATTTCTATGACTTTGATTTTCAATTTTCTTTAAATGTATCAAATTTTTTAAAATCACACATTTTATTTATCACTTTATCTTAGAATTCTTTAAAATGTTCATAATAAATCGTTGAAAAGTGGAAAGTAGAAAACATAAATTTTCTTTTCACACAAGTTTAAAAAAAATTGAATATGTCTAGATATATTCACTAAAGGAGGATGTCCTTGAGACACTCGCTGTCTCATTAAACTCCCCTTTAGGAGAAATACTTTTAATTCAGTTTACAGAGTCCCTGGTAAACAAACTCCTGCTAATTATTGGAAACTTTTCTACGACTCCGTTTAAAATTCAAATTTTAAATCTGTCCTGATTGGAGGTGACTTTAATAGTCATCACACTTTTTGGGTCTGTTTCTCTAATTGATCGATTGAACGAACTTACCTTAAGTGAAGTTCAATCGAAATTATGCAAGTAGATCTTGTCCTCTAGATCAATTGTAGTTATTTAAAGCCTTATATGCGATTTAAAACAATCTACCCAGGTAGAAATTGACAGTAGGCATATTACTGGTTCAGAACGGGAAAATGACAACCAGTACTGACTTTCATACTGGCCTATTACGTATTCAACATCGGGAGGTAACGCCTCTGGCTTGGGCTTAGTACTGAAAATCAGTATTGCAATAGTAAGGATTTTCTGTTCCGACCAGTAGTAGACCAGTAATAAAAATTCGGAATTATTAATGCCTCGGTGAAACCGTGTGCTAGAGCTGTCATTCCGGCACTTAATTTGTTTTGAGATATAACTTGGTTATATTTTTAAAAAATTTGATACATTTAAAGAAAATTGAAAATCAAAGTCATAGAAATTCATTTCATACTTTGTATCAAATTTTTAAAAACGCACACAATTTAATTATTTTTTATTTTTCAATCCTCTAAAATATCCATGGATATTAAAACATAATAGGTCTAGAAACTAGAAAAGGTACACTACCGGTCAAAATTGAGAGACCACCCATTTTCAGGCGATTGAAAAGCGTTTTAAAACATAAAATGTATTTGTTGAGTTATTGATTTGACTTTGTCGATATTTCGCGCGGACGCCATTTTTATATCGATAGTATCGACCGTTGTCGATACTGACTTACTTTACTTTACATTATCATTACTTACTTCTCTCCGACGCCAAAAAGTATTCGTACGTCGTGTATTCCTTAAATACTAATACTATAAATAAAGAGTACTGTTGTGTATCATTAAGATTGTTATTTAGAGTCAGTGATATATAAAGACTATAAATAAAGATTATTCAAGAGTTATTCAGTGATTCATTACTATAAAATAAACAACCTCCTACAGGTTATGGGTCCAGGGCACGCTTCCACTGCGAAGGATAACACAACCCAACAAAAAAAAGTGTCGTGCGCGGCAGACCAAACTAGTCATTTCCTATGTATTTTGACGCGCTGAACACGAATCCGAAGTCCGTTTTGCTCCATCACGTCAGGATTTTTTTCTAACCTCAAAAAATCTGTCGGATTTTGAGAGGTAGGCTATTTTTTCTTAAATTAATGGATTTACTTCAAACTTGGTAACTAGGGGTTTTTTGGGTCGCTGATGACGAATTTAAAGTTAGATTTTCAAAATTCAAAATGGCGGATCCAATATGGCGGACGAATTTTTTGAAAATTGATAGATTTGCTTCAAACTTGGTGTCTAGGGGTTTTTTGGGTCGCTGATTACGAATTTGAAGTTAGATTTTTAAAATTTTAAATGTTGGCTCCAATATGGGGGACGAATTTTTTAACTATTGATGGATTTACTTTGAAGTTGGTATGTAGGGGTTCTTTAGGTCACTGATTACGAATCTATAGTCAGACTTTAACATTTTGAACCCCCTGCACGGAAAAAATGTCCGTGCACCGCTTGTCTCACTTCCAGTGCAGTTGATGCAGAGGTTGTCCGATGGAAGTGCGTTTGCTGTCTCTAAAAAGGGCCGTATATGATCCCTTTTCAAAGTGTAAGATTTGTACTGTAATTAAGGACCATTGGTGCACATATAGAGATAAACGGTGCACAGAAATTTTTTCCGTGTGGCTGCTCTGAAAGATTTTCTGGTAGAGTGTTGTGTAGCGGGAACTGTAATTTTTTGGTTTGTAATGAACTACTCTCAAGAACTGACAGTTGGGTCTCATTACTTCATAGAGATCAATTCGGCAAATGCACAAAACTTTTTTCATTGAGGTACAATAAGATGTAAAAGTTAAATAATAAATTTTTAAGCAACGAGATAAAAAGGAACTTTAATATCCTCTATCCTTCACTATCTTATTCCTTAAAAATACATTGTTTACCTTGTACACTTTGCACTTTTATTGTGTTTCAGCACAATACTAATACTGCTGCTTCGATAAATGTAGTAGGCGATGACAACTGTCCCGAAAGGGGATGTGTAGAATGATTCGCTTCCTGTTTATCGAAGTAACAAAGCCAGCGTAGGCGCGCTGCCCTGCAGGGAGACGTTAGGGTGTGAGGATGATGCCGTAGTGTGTCCGACGACAAGTTGACTTTGTCCTCGTCAAAGTCGGAAAGCTCTCATACTTAGGCCTGGGGAGGAATGAGGGTTATCACCCCTAGGACGGCGGACTCACCTGCGATCGGGCCAGGATCCCTAACGTGCAGGTTTTGACATAAATCATGGCTTCTCAAAATCAAAACAATAATAAAACTCCAAAGGCTTCAAAACTTAATTTTGCAGTATCAACGTCGGAACACTTATGCGACAGCAATGCAGATGCAATTTGTAAATATGTGAACAATTCGATGTCCCCAAAAATCGTAAATCAATAAATGAAAATATCAAACAGATCTACAAAGATTATTTTGATCTTGAGATAACCAATCAGGATAAAAATTTTGTTCCACACAAAATTTTCAGTTCCTGTTACACAATGTTAACTCGTTGGAATCATAAAAAAGAGGATAAACTAAAGTTTATAAAGCCAACTTTGTGGGAAAAACCATTAAATCAAAAAGATTGTTATTTTTGCAACACCAATGTGCAAGGATATAATAACAAAAATAAAAAGAACATATTGTATGCTAATGTCCCCACTGTAAAAAAACCACAAATTTCATGCAATCCACCTTCTTCTCCCAAAACCTTGGAAATTGACAGTTCAACTGAAGATGTTCTAGATTTTGAAAATAAAGACATGAGAACCGATGATGAGGACGACTATTACCTTCCGTATGATGAACAGGAGATAAAGATTCGACAAACGCTTAACCAAGAAGAACTTAGCAATCTCATTAGAGATTTAAAATTGCCGAAGGATTGTGCAGAACACCTAGCATCAGTGTTGAAGAAGAAAAACTTGTTATCAAAAGGCACAACAGCTAGCTTTTATCGAGACAGAGAAAAAGATTTCCGACAATATTTTACAAAAGATGAAAATCCGTCGTTGGTATATTGCTCAGATGTTGTCGGACTCATAAATAAATTAAAAACAAATATATACAAAGATGAAAATTGGAGACTATTTATTCACTCTTCGAAAAGAAGTTTAAAAGTAGTACTACTACATAATACTAATATTTATGCTCCAATTCCAATAGCGCATTCAACGGAAATAAAAGAAAACTATGAATATATGAAACTAGTTTTGGATAAAATTAGATACGGAGAACACAACTGGCAAATTTGTGGAGATTTTAAGATTTTAAGCATACTACTTGGACAACAATCAGGTTTTACAAAAACACCATGTTTCCTGTGTTTGTGGGACAGTAGAGATCGAGCAAATCACTACATTAAAAAACAATGGCCAGAAAGGAATTCTTTCGAACCAGGTTCAAAAAATATTTCGTCTGCCATCTTGAAAATTTAAAATCTAATTTACGTTTCTTAAAAGTATACAATTTTTGTGCCCCTGTGGATGAGAATTGAATCTATAGACGTCATACACTGTGAAGGGGTTAATGGATAAAAAATTTTTCAAACTTGAAAGAATGAAATTTTTTTGTGTTTTTGAAATTAAAACCGCCATATTTAATTTTTGGGTTGAATGAATTTCTTTTTTTATACCAGAATCAAAAAGAGCACACTCAATACCTATAAGAAACATAGTTACAGTATAAAATATGATCCGTTTTATTTATAAAAGTGTAGGTTGAAACTGCGCAAAGAATTTTCTTATTTCAGGCGTTAAGGGCATCCGGGAAAAATCGAGCCTAAAAACTGTTTTCCCCGCGTGTCGTCTCACTCCTAAATAATTAGAGATATTTAGTTCCGATTTATCATGATAATTAGGGGAATTCATAATGATAAAGAATATTCTCGAAATTTGCAAGTAATTTTTGAAATAAATATTGAAAAACGAAATTACAAAAGTTGGATTTTTGGCGAAAGTGAGAGACAATATGGCGGCGAACACACAGACAAGTGGATCTATGTGTCAGTCGTCAAGGAGGTGGCGCCAATTCTCGGAAGTGGTCGCGACTTGAACTAAGGAAATGTATTAATCTCAAAATACTCCACTTTCAATCGTTAATAAAATAATTTCCTCGCAAAATTATTGCAAAGACGGAGAGGGCCGCTCCTCGGAGAGTCTTTCTCTATCACCCCTCCAAATATGAACCCGAAATATTTTATCCTCTCAAAATGAGACGTCTATACTGAACCGTTCAAAACCCCTTTTTTCCGTATATTTAAACAATTTTTTTCAATAATTATTTATCAAAATTTCTCTAAATTCCGAGAGGACCGCTGGTCCCAGAGCATTTCTTTATATTTACCAAAAAATCCCGACTCAAAATATTCTTTTCTTTTTAAATGAGACGTCTATCACGAAAACCAGTATTATTTCCCGGATGCCCTTAATGGGTTAATCATTTGTTTAAAAATAAGCTTTATTACTTTTTAACATTTAGGAGTAATATTAAAAACATACTAATTTTTTAAATGTACTACAATAATGTCCACGTGGACAAGTGTAAAGAAGGGAGGGGTTTGCCAAATGTCCACGATTGTCCACAACCGGAGGCGGGGGAAAAGTGGGTCAAAAATTGGTGAAAAATTGTCCATTTGGTTTATGGAGCAACGATAAAATTTATACCTCTCACTCATACCTTGTTCTGGATCTCCCTTTCTTTCACTTCTCAATCTATCTGTGAATGAGGAAAGAAAAATAATTATCCAATAAGGAAATAAGACGCCCTTTTCGTATTTTGGCTTGAAAGTGAAATTCCCCACTTTTCCTTCCTATACCAATTTCTGTTCAAAGAACCAAAGAAATAGGCGTTACTGTCTTACCTATTCGTCTCTCTTTCCTTCCTACACTAAACTAAAAGGAAAGACAATAGCTTCCTCTCTTTCTGTTTATCATGCTTTCTCTCTCATACTTTGACAAACAGAATGAATTTCGGAATATCAAGATTAATATAGTTAATAATAATAATTCATCGATTTCTTTTTCCCGAGAACGTTTTCGAGATTTCCGATTACTTTTATGACGACTCATTATAATATTGTTAGTAAACTGCAAATCAAACTAATCTTTTCTAATCACGTGTTGTCGGGATCGCACTAAAAGCGTTATGGCGTAAAGATGTGTGAGTGCCAGAGCGCCCCCTATCGGCCGAGGCTTGGCGCGAGCTATAAAAAATGTGGTCTGGATCGAGCAACTAGTGTTACTACAATTGATCTAGAGGACGAGATCACGTAGCATAATTGCATCAATGGTCATAACTTGTGCGATGCACTAGATCAAACTGATCTTATTCTTTTAAATAATGGTGCTTCTACACACGTGAATCGTCCCTCTAATCCTGGTACTGCTCTATATCTTTCTCTTGTTTCCGCAAATATTATAATACTTAGTTTCATCATGGAATGTTTATAACGATTCCATAGGAAGCGATAATTTCCCAATCTTTACTTCTCTAGGCATTAGAATACCGTTTTTCATCTTCTACTTCATACAAATATAACCTAAGAACAATAAATTAATAATCTTCAAAAACTAAATCAGCACCATGTATAGACAAAATTGATTTTAATATTATTCAACATATCCTTAAAGATACTTTTCCAGTTCTTCTTTCAATATTTCAATTTATATAATAGAATTATCTCTGGTGGCTTCTTTCGTCCTTCGTGGAACAATTATCTTGTTATCTCTCTTCCGAAATCCTCGCCTGGAAAATTCCGACCTATCTCACTGTAGAGAAACTAATTTACAATTGTCTAATTTGGCTTATTGAACGCAATTACAGTCTTAGTCTTTATCACTTTGGCATCATAAAAAGTGATTAAATCCTGCGCAGACAATCTGGCATTGCTTGCCACGGAAATTTGTACTGGACTTGCTTAACAAGAATTTACAGGCGCATTATTTCTTGACATTAAAGGGGCTTTTCCTAGTGTAATTACCAATATTAAGTATTGCGAAATTTATTTATAATTATATTAAGAATAAAAATATATTCTTTAAAATTAATGGTGAAGTAATTGGACCCAGAACAAGCACTATTGGCCTTCCACAAGGAAGCATCCTTAGTCCAGCAGACTTTGTTATATATACTACCCAGATAGCAAAGTAGGTAGGTAGGTTTGAGTTCATGCGTTGCTAGAACGCATGCGTTGGCTTTATACTGGAATGGTTCCTGTATATCTCGCCATGATCTGGTAGATAGAGTATTTCCAAAAACTGAGTTGCGTAGAGCAAGAAAAATGAAAAGGAAAGGGATTATATTAAATTGTTAAATTGGATTCTTTAAGGAAGTCGAAAATATAAGAGATAATTATTGGAGAAGGGTCAGAAAGAAAAATATCACTGTTAAACGGGGCAATACACTTGAATGCCCTCGAAAGACGTCGAATTAGTTTAGGGCGAAATTGGTCAAATCTCGAACAGTTCCAGAAAACATGTTCTATGTGTTCAATCATTTCTGGATTACAGGGACAAGCAGGGGAATTGACAATATTTTTTCTAAACAAACTTTCTTTAAGAGAATGTTGATTGCTTCACATTCGACAGATTGAAACTATTTGTTGTCTATTGATTTGAAGAGAAGCGAACCAGGGTTTATTGCGAAGTTTGTAAAAGCGTTTTGTATAATAAGAGCCAAAATGCATTCCTCTTGTTTTGAAATAATCATGACATTTGTCATTCAATTGCTCTCGAAAAGAGCTTACGAAATCTGAGTGAGGAAGACCAAAGTTTAAGAGGGGAGAATTAGTCGATGCTAATTTAGCGGCTTCATCGGCCAATTCGTTGCCCTCTATCCCTTTATGACCTGGAATCCAAACGAGTATTACTTCGATTTGTAGGGAAGGTAAGATAGCTAATCTATTTCTTATTAATAAAATTAAATGAGATTTAATAATGCTAGGATTAGGACTTGAAATACTCTTTAAGACACTCAAAGAGTCTGAAAATATGGCTACTTTTTTGAGGTTATTATCTCTGATATAATCCAGCGTGATTAGAATTGCGAAAGCTTCGATGAAAAAAATCGAAGCATGTTCGTTTATTTTCCATGAATGTATGAGACTTTCTGATGGGCAAATAGAGGCACATCCTGCCAACCCATCATTTTTGGATTTTGAGCCATCAGTGTAAAAGCACAAAAAGTCCTTGAAATTGTTATTTAAAATATCCTTGAAAAGGATAGGAAGGTTGACAGAATTTTGAATGGTAAAGCCTATTTCAATATCTACTTGAGGTTTGAAAATGTGATCACTGTAAGGAAATTCGTAATAAGAATGACGATGAGATTTGTTTATATATTCACCAAAATTTTTAACACTTCGATAAGCTATAAGGAGAGTAAAGGTGTTTCGCATTCCGAAAGGATTTCTTTGAGAAGTTATATTTAGTAAATTATCAATTCTGTTTATTAGGGGGTGGTTAAGATTCGAAAGAGTTTTAATAATATATTTTTTAGCTAGAAAATTAAATCTAAATTTGAGGAGGGGTTCACAAGATTCCGCCAACATAACATTGATAGGTGTGGACATTCTGTAGCCAAGGGCCAATCTGATAGCTTGATTTCTAAGCTTTTCGAGTTTGCTAAAGAGAGTATGGTTTTTAAAATTAAAAATGTGTGAGCCGTATTCCATACAACTTCTTATTAAAGCCCTATAAATCATGAGAAGAATTGAGGGGTGAGCACCCCACCAAATACTTCTTAAAACCTTCATGATATTTAAAATTTTACAGAGCTTACGAAGGAGGAATTTGAAATGACAATCAAAGGTCAGCTTGTAGTCGAGAATAATTCCTAAGAAAGTAACTTCAGTAGAGGGAAAAATAATCGTGTTATTTATATTGAGAAATAGGTTAGGGTTAATTTTAAGTTTATTGAAAAGTAACAATTTGGTTTTGTCCGGGCAAATTTCTAAACCCCTATTAAAAAGAAATATCGAAAAAATATTTAAACAGTCTTGAAGTATTCTCAAGCATTGAAATGGATCTTTTGATCTCACAAGAATAGCAATGTCATCTGCAAATTCAACCAAGGTGCAACCTTGAGGAAGAAGGCCGAGAAGTTTACGTGTATAAATCGAGTAAAGTATTGGGCTCAAAATGCATCCCTGGGGAAGTCCCACAGTGCTGACTCTAGGTTCCGTCAATTTGCCGTTAATATTAAAATATATGTTTTTGCACGCTGTGACATTATATATAAATTTGGCTATTTTTTTAGGAATCCCAAGATCTTTAAGGTCTTCCATTAGAATTTGTGGGACTACGCTCGGGAAAGCTCCCTTGAGATCTAGAAATAAGCCCGCCGTAACTTCGCCTTCTGCAAATCCAGTTAAAATTTCAGTGGAAATAATACACAAATTGTCCGCGCAAGACTTGCTTTTTCGAAATCCAAAATGGGGAAGGTGAAACATGAAAATTATGTTCCAGGTACCAATTAAGTCTATTATATATTAGCTTCTCCATTAATTAAAGGAAGCATGAAGCAAGAGCAATGGGACGAAATTTACCCGTGGTAGATTTCGGGATGAAAAAGATCAGAAAGTCGTTCCAGGAAGGAGGCACAGTGCCTGAGCTATTTTTTTTATTCCTTATATATGTGGCACCATAACACTACATTTACACTAGGTTCTTCGTAATACGAAGGTCGGGGTGGAAATTCTGAGGTCGGCGGAAACTCAGGCTGGTGGGAACTTTTTCAACCGGCTTTGGATATTTTAATTTTTTGAAGAAAGTATCATTAATTTTCAATAGGTTTAAAGTGGATCTGATTCGTATTGACCAAAACAATATAACTACGCTTTATTTAACCTTTTTTATAAATAATAATTGTTTAATTTGTGGTAAAATATTTAAGGGTCGGTGGAGGTCGGTGAAGATTATTTTGTGATTCCCTTATCAAATTTCCAACTTAAAATGAGTGAAAAATGAATAAATCAATTAGAACATTGATTATTTTTCCTGAATTAACTTAAGGAAGTTATTTTTTGTGTTTACAAAAGTAATTTTAAGTTAACATTTGATTTTCATTTAAATAATTCACTGTTTGTCAATAAAATAATGAATAGCATCCAAATTTGCTGTCAAGCATAAACTGAAAAAAACATATATAAATTGATTTTAAAAAAAAAAATTTTTTATTCAACTGTACTAAAGTAGACAATACTAAAATGTCAATAGTAATTGTATTTATTATTGCATATTACTAAAATTATTAACTTTTTTTCTAAACTTTCTGTGGGGACAGGTAAAAATTTGACGTTTTTAGCCTTAAAACCGCTTATTTATGAAAAATTATAATATTAGATACAAAAGTAAATATTGGTTTTTGTTTCTAAACATATAGATAACCTTTTTACGTTGGAATTGTAAAAATATATGAAAATTATTTATTATTTTTCCATTACAACATGAAAAAAACCAAGTTCTGCGCTACGCGGAGAATCACCTATATAAGTTTAAACGCGTTTTTCTCAAAATAACGTTTTCTTAAATTGCGGACAGTTTATCTCTGAATCTACTGAACCGATTTTAATAAATTATTATTTATTAAATAATTATTTATTAATTATTAATGATTATATTATTTATTAATAACGAGTTATTACTCGTTTTGTTTGTTAGCATGTCCTGTGTGAGAATTTACCAGGAAATAGTCAAAAAATTAAAAAAAAACATTTTTGCAGACTAGAAAAATACTGAAAAACATAGTGTATTTTTAAACAAATTATTGAAACATCTGCTATTTTTTTATTTTAGTCGATTTTTCATTATTAGTGGTAGATTTCTATGCAAGACACCTTCCTTTTTAAAAAGCAATTTGGATTTTTTGTTTCCGATTTGTCAATCTTGAGATAAACTGTCCGCAATTGGACAACTAACTTTTTAGAGTTTCGATCTGAATGCTGTCTGCAGATTATGATATTAAATAAAAAAAATTAAAAACAAACCATTATTTTTATACTCCAAATATGTACTAATATAGGCAAAAAAGTTTTTTAAATATTTATAATAAAAGACCTAAGAAATTTTTTTTAAAATTTGGTCTATTAAGAGCCTTCTAAAGTGTAGTAGTACCTTAAGGAAGGTAAAAATGGAAACTTTTGCCAAAAAACTTTGTCAAAAATTAAAATTTCTTTAAAAACCCGTTATCTAATCAATATATTACCACACTTACAGAAATTTTGCGTATTTTGATTTTAGATGCAGTCAAAAGATATCTTAACCTCCTTAAAAGCAATTTTTTGGAAAGGGGATCGAAGGACGGGACTGATTTTTAATTTTTTCGAAAATGTTATATCTTATTTAATAGTGTTCTTTCAGATACCAATAAAGAGTTTAAATAAAAACATTTATTTATTTGAAAAAAAGTTAATAAACAAAACATACGTTTTCTGGTCGTTTCGACCCATGTAACCCCTTAAACAAATTGATTTTAGAATTCTCTTTTTTTATTTATGACACTAGTTTTTTAAGGATCAAAGTCTAGAGTATTTGTAATTTAAAAATAAATATAGTTTTAAATATTAGTTATTTGTAAATAAAATTAAATGCACGATGCCTTCCTACGCATGCTTTGACACACATGCAATGAGCAGCAATATCGCAGGCACTGTGCGTGCACTATTCTAGCCATCACGTATGCATGTTGAGTGCAGTCGAAATGCATACGTTATCGCCCGCATTAAGTGCCTCGCACACTGCGTGCGAAACATGCGACGCACGATTGCTATCTGGGTAGAGAGCTTAACTTTCACATACCAGCAGATTGTATTCTACTGGAGTTCGCAGATGACCTATCCGTCACTTGTCGTTCTCAAATAATCACCTCCCTTTAACTTTGACTTGATAATGTCTCCAATTTTTTGTCTAGCAGAGGTTTGGATATTTGTCCAGCTAAAACTCAGTTTGTCATCTGTGGCAATAAAAGGATTGATCTGGATGATCCCACTCTCTTGCTCTCTTTAGATGGATCCATTATTAAATCATCTCTTTGCTACTTATCTCGGAGTTCAATTTTATCAGTCAGCATCTTCCAATAGTCATTTTAATTATTTGTGTTATAAAGGCAAAAAAATCTTAAATATTTTTAAAGTTCTTAGAGGCAAGTGGTGGGGACTGTTAACGTCATGTTACCAGAGTGTTGTGAACCGCCTTTAAGATCAAGATTTAATTTCCTTTCAAAAAAGTATCTTATGAAACTCTACTCAAACTCCAATCATACATTACCAAATAAGCTTTCAACTCTTTCACGACTCACTGACAATTCTAATGTAGAATATAATTACCCCCTTTTAATTGCTTATGAAAAATCGAAAATCTACAGCGACTTTATCAGAAGTAAGGATTTAGATCCCCATTTCGAATTTCTTTACGAGGACCATCAGTTTATCCCACAAGTTATTTTTAATTGGGGTACTTTACTTCAATCCTCACCAAATCCTTCGACCTCATTTTCTGATCTTGCAAATGGAGACTTTTCTAATCACACTTTCTTTTTCACTTATGCCTCCAAAACAGATAAGGTTCATCTAGCTGGTTGCGCGTTTATTTGCACGGAGAAAAATAATTGCATATGTTTTGCAATATAACAAAACATGTATTATATGCGATAGCCGATACACGGCATCCCTAATGAGAGAAGCTATTTGTTCTCGCCTTCAAATGTCTTGCTCTTTATTGTCTTTTCTCTTTGTAGTCTATATTTCTTTGTTTTAAACACCAGAAGTCTAGTTGCTATAAACAACTTTGTTCATAGTGACTCTCATCAGTAAGATATTTACTGGGATGCCGTGTATCGGCTATCGCATATAATACATGTTTTGTTATATTGCAAAACATATGCATTATATGCTTTCGGCCGATACACGGCATCCCTAATGAGAGACGTGTTTGATATCTACTGGTGATTATAACTCAACGCTATGTGAGAAGGAATTTTTTAATTAGATGAAAAATTAAATTTATTAATCCTTAGTTAAAAACGTACTTGCGAGGAAAATGGAGTACGAATTACATGAGGTAATAATAGGTCTAGAATTTTAACAATGGTCTGAGAAAAAAGTAGAAATACCTGAAAAAATCATTTTAAAGAAACCTTAAATTGCAGAAAAAGTTGAGAGTAATGAATTGGAATTGTTCTGCCTTGAATCCACAACTTGTCTACAGTAATGCTTCCTAAACGTTTCAGCACATTTTCAATTGCCTTTATCTAGAATTTCCTGAATTGGAACGTTGTCTATCCAACCTTTGGAGGCAACGGCTGAGCGAATGCTGCCGGGAGTTGCCTGAAGACCAGCTTCTTTTAACACGGTTTTAATCCAGCCGGCTATGATTGTGCGACTAGCAGCTTTGGCAGGACCAGTCACTGTTGTAAACAGATTATCTAATTTTTTCTGTGCTCTTCTTCTTTTTTCAGATTCTTTAAGTAAGAGTCTAATCCAGGTAACAGGACATAACCAGGTGTTCTCGTGTCTTGACAATTTCCATCCAGACTGCCTAAAATTTGCTCGATCTGTCTTCGAACCGAATGTAGGCCATAAGATAATTTCGTCTCCTGCGTTAGTTAAGAAGTTCTTTGAAGTCTTGAGGAAAGTGAGATTATGAATTCGACGCTCTGAAGCAAGTAATAGTAAGGCTGCTGTTCTTCGAAATACTTCGAAGAATGATAGGTTTGCTGATGGTTTGGATAACCAGTCAAGAAGTATTTGTGTGTCCCAAATAACTGGTCTCGATTCTGTTGGTTTTGCTATCGAAATTGCTCTGAGTACTTGACGGAGTAAGAAATCCGAGGATAAGTTAGTTGAAGACATACCAGCGCAAAATGTTATAACGGCTGATTTGTATAGAAGAATAGTATTGTACGCATAACCCTCAGAAATAAACATGTTAGCTAAAAAATGTGCTAAATCCTGGCTACGAGGTGATTCTGGATTAATTCCGTTTTGATCACACCATGTGATCCAACGTTGGATAGGAGCTTTGTACGTGGATTAGCTTGCACTAATTTTCCCCACACCCAATTTTCCACACTTGCAGAGTAAGTTGTTCTATTTTTGGAGGGGGATTCATTGTCGTTAGGTCTAATAATACCTGGTCTAAGTTCTGAATCGTTTGAGGAAGTTCCTTGCTTCTCTGGATTAAGTCGGACATCCAGAACGTCTGGTCCCATTTTGAAGCTACTAACAAGTATTCGCCTCTGCACTTGTTCAGATGATTGAGAACTCGGGGTATCAGGCTTGGAGGAGGAAACACGTAACCCAGTTTGAAATTCCATGGTCGACTGAAGGCATCGATGAATTCTGCTCGACGATCCTTGCAGTCCCTAAAGACATATCTCTTCACTATTGCAGATTCTGCTGGTGCAAATAGGTCTATCTCTGGTATTCCCCATTGATTGAAGATCATCTTGGTTGCTTGAGGAAGCAAGTGCCATTCTGGAGGATCTTTTTTCCTGGACAGACGATCCGCAATTCCGTTGTACCTGCCTGGTATGTAAGCTGCAGATAAGGTTATCATCAGACTGTCCGTTAGTTGAAGCATCTTGAAGGTTAGATCGAGGAGATCCAAGGATCTTGTCCCTCCTTTCTTCTGAATGTGGGCAACTAGAGTGCGATTGTCCGTCTGTAATAGGATGTGGGCGTTCTTGAGAATGTTGGCTCGATCTTTTATTGCTGCGTAGACAGCGTACATTTCTTTCTTGTTAGAGTGCCAGTTCTTCTGATCGTGTGTCCAATTTCCTGAGATAAGAAAATTGTCCAGTTGGGCTCCCCAACCTGAATCTGATGCATCGGTCGTTAGAAAGTGTGTTACTCTCTTCCTGTAAAGAGGAGTAGTCCAAGTTGCTGCTGCATGCCACCAATCCAAACTCTCATTAGAGATGCCGTGTATCGGCCGGAAGCATATAATGGATAGATTATACTAAGTGTTGGATAATGTATCTATTTTTGATAGACTCTGGAGCGCGATCCGATTAGTTGGATAGTGCGACCAATTTTATTGGATCCTTAAAAGTTTGATATTTTAACCAATTCCAATAGCTAGGAAAAACATTCTCTTGGTTGCTTTGTCCAATTCTCTAGTGCACATTTACTTTCGAGTTTGTTAGTTCATCTATTTTTCACTGGTAGAATATCTACCTTTTTATTTAATAATATTAATAATATTGAATGTATTGATTATCTGAGAAGTAACTATGAAAAACTCTTTCATCACTACTACGTTAATTTCAAGTAGGCAAAAAACTTACATTCTGCTTTTCGAACATAACTTATTTTTAAATAAAATTTAAAAAATAATGAGTCTCCTTCTAAAAGTTTCAACTAATAAACTGCAAATTAGTTTCAAAATCACATACAGAAAAGATCAATTAAGTAGGGTTAGGATAAAACTTTTGTAGAATTTTCACTATATTAAATATATATATATATATGTATAAACTACCCTTTAAATGAAGCAATCAAAACTTCGGCATTGACTGGAACAGCCATTCGAATAAAACTTTCAGTGTTTTCGTCCCTTTATATAAAGCGAAAACAATTCACGAAAACGCAATGTCAAAGACGCCTTCACGACAAGAACCATGTGACATCCATTAGTTTTTTGTACACAGCGCTTGCGCGTCACGTGACTGACCCGGTATACTTGCGAATTGGATACTTTATCCAACACGTTGGATAAAATAACCAGTTATCGTGATGGAATATCCAACTACAGATTAAAATTTTTAAATGTTGTAGTGACCATCCCAGTTAGCTGATCAAACATTTTTGATAGATAATGCAACTAATTTGATTTTATTCAATAAAAATTGTATACATTATCCAACCATTTTTCTCCGTGTGTAAAAAAATTAATAAATTATTAATAATTTATTACCGTAAAAGAGGCTAATTTCGCTCAATTCTTCAATTCTTTTTTAAATAACTTTGGGAAACGATGAAAATAAACATTGGCATTAAAAATATATAATCTCTAACCCTTTCTCTTTCCTATTACTGCATAAAGAAATTGAAATATGTCGCAGAAAATTATTTATAAGCCGTTTTGTTGTGAGCGACTTTACCTTTAAATGAGGGTAAATTCGCTCACCATATTATTATTCTGGCAAAATATATTACAATCTGCAAGAATAAAACTAAATATTCTTTAGAATCAATAAAGAAAAAAATTGAAAGTTACCAATGAATCTGCTTGAAATAAATTTTAAATTAAAGTTTACCATTTATATTAACCAAAACAATTGTAAATCTTAAATATTTCTGTCTAAAAAGTATGTTAATCGAATTTTAAAAAATAGATATCTTTTGAGCGAATTTACCCTACATGAGCGAAATCAGCCTCTCTTACGGTATTATTATTAATTATTTTTTTTAATCCTTGCAATTCGAAACCAATTAAGAATACTATCAAATTTAAATTGCCCAACGACGTTGGCCTGGATCCCAGGACACAAAGGTATTGACAACAATAAAAAGGCTGATCAAGCGGCTGAAAATGCATCAATTAATTCTGTAATTTTTAATTCTAAACTCCCATTTTCAATGTAAATCGTTGCTTACTCTGACTAATGTGTAATGTGTAGGAAAATTGTATATTATAGTATGAGACTGTTTATACCGTAGAGGGTAAAGTAGAGAAGGGTAAATTAAGCTGGTACTTAAAAACTAACGCCATTTTGTTTTAAACAAAATTGTTGTTAAAAGTATTACCGAATAACATATTGCTTGTAATGTGCAACATAACAATATTTTTGTAACATTTTCGAAGGTACCTGGTAGCATAATAATGGTACTGGATAAAATCCCCCGTGCAGAAATTGCCCTTACTGGACACTGACCTTTAATGAAACAGAGCGTCCAAGGGCCCCGGCCTGGTAGCTCGGCAAATCGGGCTTTGTGCCAGAGTCCCGGCTGGTTTAATTGTTTCACAACGCGACGTGACGGTTTGGGGATGCCTAATCTTGACTCGGCCAGGGTCTTATCAAAATTTTTACACGGGTAACTTTTACCATCAAAATCTTATCATCCATTTCTCTTAGTGCGGTGACTATTAAAATTATTTTCATCAATTTCATGTAATTCAGGAAATTTCTAATATAATATTATTTTAACTCATATGTTTACACTACCGTCGGGAATTATCGGTACGGCTGCACGCGCAGGGCCCAAAAACATACCAATCTTCAAATCACGATTTCTTTGTAAATACAAATGTCAGAAAATTAACAAATATACCATTCGAAAGATTTTTAAATTCTACGATTAATGATATGCAACTCAAAATTTTAATAATTTATACAAAGCTTGCAGCAATCTACAAATTTGACAAAAAAATTTTTTAAACAAAATTTTTTTGGAAATTATTTCAACCCCTGCACATTTTTTAAAAATTGTAGGAAAAATTTTAAACTTATATAGGTGTAATCATTGAAATCTCATCTTTAATTTAATACCAAAAGATTTAAAAAATCTTATTCGTTTCGAGAGATATCATTATAAACGGCCGAGCATTTTCAGCCAAAAAACGTTTAAAATCGACTAATTCAATGCATTTGTCAAAAAACATGCTCGGACGTATATAATGATATCTCACGAACCGAATAAGATTTTTTAACTCTTTTGGTCTTAAATTAAAGATGAGAATTGAATGATTACACCTATATAAGTTTCAAAATTTTCCTACAATTTTTAAAAAATGTGCAGGGGTTGAAATAATTTCTAAAAAAATTTTATTTAAAAATTTTTTTTGTCAAATTTGTAGATTGCTGCAAGCTTTGTATAAATTATTAAAATTTTCAGTTGCATATCATTAATCGTAGAATTGAATAATCTTTCGAATGGTATATTTGTTAATTTTCTGACGTTTGTATTTACAAAGAAATCATGATTTGAAGATTGGTATGTTTTTGGGCCCTGCGCGTGCAGCCGTACCGATAATTCCCGACGGTAGTGTAAGTAAATTTTTTTTTTTTTAAATTAGACAAAATTGTTTTAGAATAAAATTATTGTAAAACTAGGGGTTGATTACGTAAATTGACGAATCTTTTTAATTTTATATTAATACTAATATATTTAATATTTTAATTATAATAATGATTTGCAATTCGTGTTGAATTATTTGCTTGTTTAATCAAATATTTGTGTTTGATTCTAAAAAATGGTAAAAAATAGTAAGAATTAATTACTCCTAAAACTCGTTTTATTACTATTTTTTCTTATCATATTTAACGTGAATATTGTGTACTTTTATTAAAAAGATAAGAAAAAAATGCACTTGATTGTGTGTTTTTTAAATATAATGATATTATAAAATAATAAAAAATATATAAAATAATAACCTTAAACAAATCGATTTTGGTCTTTTTCATATAAATACAAATTCTCATCAATATTATTATCTGCTACTTCCGCCAAAAATGCAATTTTTATAAATTTGTTTTTTAATACTTTTTTTTAGAAATTACTTGTAAATATGGAGAAGATTGTCTATCAGGACGCTCTCCTCTAATTAGCTTGAAAAATCTTAGCTCGATATCTCTTCTCACTTAGAAATGAGGAGACAAGCGCACAGCAAAAAATATGTTGTGTTAAATTTGTTGCGTGTAGTTTTCAGATGGTGTTGCTTTAACATAATTTTGGTGTTATTTTAACCACATTAAAAATGTATATTAATTTAACACCCTTTAGTGTTAATTTAACACGCTCTAGTGTTATTTTAACTAATAGATAATTAATCTATCTAACTATTCTGATTTAAAATATATGCAGCTAATTAATATTTTACTATTAATTTGAATTTTTCTAAAATCTTAAAAAAGGATCATCTTCGGTACCGGGGTACGTATCATCTTTTGACAAACTAATACAAAAAATTAGTATGGTCCGTACCAAACTTTAGTATGAACCATATTAATATCTGATACGTTCGTACGATTAAACAACTTAAAAACATCGTTTTCCCCTGTTTGAAATGAATCATATTAAATTTTGCAACAAAAAGTCTTTCAGCGTATAGTGTCCGCAATATTGGATTTTCCCTGGTATTTTGGGCTTCTGGATTACAATTTTTATTATATTAAGGAACCAAAGAATGATCTCGAATTTTTAAAAAAGGTTGTTCCAGTGTTCCAAAATTTAAACATGTGTAACATCTTTCATTTATTTTAATTTTAAAAAAATTGTTTTAGTATTAAAATTGTTATAAAACTCTTAAAATTTTGTTTTTGTACTTTCTTCAATTGGTTCTAAAAAAGGTATAAACTGGAAAAATTAATTACTCCTAAAACTCGTTTTATTATTATATATTTATTTTCTTATCATTTATTAAGACTATTGCGTGCTTTTATTGAAATGATAAGAAAACACTCACTTGATTGTATGTTATTTAAATATTATTTAGAATAATAACCTTAAAGAACTTGTTCTTGGTCTTTCAACCTATAAAAACCTATTCTCTTCAGTATTTTTTCAACAATAGAGAATTGAATGGAAAGTATTTAGGTTTCATTTACAACAAAATGAACTTAATACTTGAGAATGTTTGTCTATTTTTAACAATTTTCCTGTTAGGAGGTAAGATTAATTAACTGTATATTAAATATTATAAATTATAAATTTTCACATTTTTTATTTGGACAATATCGATGGCGCTTAAATGAAAACACATTATTCGCGAAAGAAGTTATAAAAACACGTAACTCACGAAAACAAATAGAAAAAGCGTTATTCATCTAAAATATTTTTTAGGATAATTTTTTTAAATTTTGTCATTTATTAACGTGTATTTTTGCAATTTGTTTACACTTTAAAAATAATACCTAAATATTAAAAATTGTAACATAGCCTTTAAAAAACTGTCATTTTAAATATAAGCATGTTTTGTATGGAAACGCTCTCGCGAATAATGCCATCGATATTTTTATTGAAAATCCAAATTTATTGGTCTTACTTTTCTTCTACAGTCGGAATGCAACTCGGTTTTTAAAATTTTATTACAGTAAATAATCCTTAAAAAATTATTTTATAATTTAATTTATTAATATTTTTAGATGGAGAAAAATGAGTTTGCTATTATATGGATAGCTAATTTTTAACTAATAATTAGCTTTTTAGCAAAAAAAGTTAGCTATTTTAGCTAATTATTAGCTGCATTAGCTAACAATAATTGCTATCCATATAATAGCAATTAAGGTTAGCTAAGGTAGCTAAAAATTATCTAAAATAGCTAAATATTTTTCTCCGTGTACAATATTCTGGAACTATGTTGTAAAAATAATTCTTGTTAGATATTTTTGAATTCCAAAATTTAAAAAATAGAGTTGTATTTCAGCAGTTTCGACTGTACCACTTTTTATTTTTAATTAAATTTGAAACTATAAAAATAATAAATTGAATTTGTAAATAATTTAATATTAAAGTGAAAAGAATGATTTGTTTCTTAATTTAATAAATTACTTTGATTTAAGGGGAGTGACACCTTTGACCCGAAAAAAATTGATTTAATTTTTTTTGCTTAAACGATACTTTTTGAGGTGTAGAATAGAAATTATATCATGAGAAGTAATTTCGAAGTTATTTTATGTGAAAAAAAATCAAAATCTGTTAAAGGTGTTTAGAGTTTGTAATGAAATAATACCTAATTTTCGTTTAATTTTTTAATTAGTAACTTAAGGGCATCCGGGAAATAATACTGGTTTCGTGATAGACGTCTCATTTAAAAAGAAAAGAATATTTTGAGTCGGGATTTTTTGGTAAATATAGAGAAATGCTCTGGGACTAGCGGTCCTCTCGGAATTTAGAGAAATTTTGATAAATAATAATTGAAAAAAATTGTTTAAATATACGGAAAAAAGGGGTTTTTCACGGTTCAGTATAGACGTCTCATTTTGAGAGGATAAAATATTTCGGGTTCATATTTGGTGGGGTGATAGAGAAAGACTCTCCGAGGAGCGGCCCTCTCCGTCTTTGCAATAATTTTGCGAGGAAATTATTTTATTAACGATTGAAAGTGGAGTAATTTGAGGTTAATACATTTCCTTAGTTCAAGTCGCGACCACTTCCGAGAATTGGCGCCACCTCCTTGACGACTGACACATAGATCCACTTGTCTGTGTGCTCTCCGCCATATTGCCTCTCACTTTCGCCAAAAATCCAATTTTTGTAATTTCGTTTTTCAATATTTATTTAAAAAATTACATGCAAATTTCGAGAATATTCTTTATCATCATGAATTCCCCTAATTATCATGATAAATCCGAACTAAATATCTCTAATTATTTAGGAGTGAGACGACACGCGGGAAAACACTTTTTGGGCTCGATTTTTCCCGGATGCCCTTAAGAAAAGTTCTAAAACAAATTTATAATTTTTTAATTATTGTCAAAAATTTTAGGAAAATATCAATTCACATTGGCTCAAAATAGGATAGTAGGAGGAAGCGAAGCGCCAAGTATTAAAAAATTTCCTTACATGGTAAAATTAAGTTTTAATTTCAATAAATTATTAAACCATTATATTTTAAATTCCATAATATATTTTTGACTAAATTGTACAATTTAATAGTTAAATAAATGTTTTATATTAGTACTAGATTTTAATAACTACTCAAAAATATTTATTTTTTGTCATGAATTTTTAGTTATTCATGCAAACAGGAAGAAAATCTACCAATTTAGCCGGTCCCTGTGGTGCTTCAATTATTAGCAAAGACTGGGGATTGACAGCTGCCCATTGCTTTGATAAGTGAGACTTTAATTAGTATTTTTCATTTACCATAATTAACCTTAATTTGATTTCTATTATTCTGCTTCATCTGCAATTACACTATTATCACTGATTTTTATAATCTGCCCACTCTATCTCATTAGTGAGTAACAAAATTTCTTGACACCTGTGGGTAAATTATAAAATTTCATTCGCGCGAAATTTAAAAATGAAGCAAAGTAAAATAAAAAAAACTGTTGAATCATTATAATTATTGATTCCTTAGATGAAAAGATTAATTTTTAACAAAAATTATTTTAATTAAGAAATGCTGAGAAAAATATGTGATTACTTGTGACAGGAACTGAGAAAAGGGACCTTAGAAGCAAAAAAAAATCGATTTCCTGATTATTAAAGTTTCAGGTTAAGTAAAGTAGGTATTGTCAGTATATCTCTCTTGATGGAAACAGTTTGCTTCTCTTGCTCAAACGCCGATTTGCTTCTAAGGTACCTTTCTTCAGATCTGCGACACAAATATTAAACATGTAATTATCTATTTACTATATTTTAATTACAAATTTTTTTTATTTTTGATAAATTAAATTTAAATTAAATTTGATTAATTAAATATATGAGGCGTTTCATATGAAATCGACATATGTGACCTGGACAGTGAAAAGGGACCTTAGGTGCGAAAACAAGTTTTCGAGAAAAAAGCAGTTAAAGTTTAACTTAGAAAAACCCTTGTAACTTTTTTAAATATTAATAAATAATTAATATTTTTTAATCAATTTAGGCTTATTTTCTTCACCGTGAATCACAGTATCAAAATAAAAAACATACAAGCAATAAAAATTTTTTTTAATAATTGTTTATATAAATTAATAACATAAACTCCCCAAACATAGAAAAAATAATCTAAGTTTTCTAACTAGCAACAATAAGTATAAATAAGTGACACATGTTTGTAAGGGTTTTCGAGGTCGCTGATTACGAATATGATGTTAAATTGACAATTTGACAGTTGACAGCTGTCACCTTCTCTAAAAAATGATCGTTTTTTGTAAAAAAGACAGTAATAAGGTTTTTGAGGTCGCTGATTACGAATATGATATCAAATTTGAATTTTAACTGTTGACAGTTGTCAAAGAAACTGTCAACTTTTCTAAATAATAAAAAATTATCGTCTTCGTTATTTTAATTTGTATAATAACAAAAAATCAGTTTTTTCGTATTTTTACTCTTGTTTCTTTTGACTTTAAAAATTTTTTTAAAAACTTTTAATCAACGTTTATGATTTTTTGGTTTTCACCATCCTAAAGAGCGTTTCAAACCCTATCCGAATCAACAAAAAAGTAAAAAATGATTTTTTGACACGTAAGGTCCCTTTTCATAGACCAGGTCACATATGATGTCTCAGATTTTTCTCATATTATGAGAATTGAGAGTGATTAAGGTCCTAATGCGATAAACGAGCCTATTGGAATAGATCAACTAAATTATCTTCAATTTTTTGTGCTCTTCTTTACTACAATGTTCAAATTTTATTATTGTTATTCCTTTGCTAACGACATTAAAATTTTTTTTGAATTTATAATAAAATCACTCGTTTGTCTTCTTGAACTTTAGGGGGCAGCATACCGGTTTTTGTTAAATTATTAAATATTTAAAATATATTAAATGTACAAATTAATTTTTTATTGTAATATTGTAATATTTAAGAATTTTTTTCTCAAAAACAAAAAATAACGCCGAGATAAAAATTTCAGGAAAGTTTTATTATGTTATTAACAATAATCATGATATTTTTGACCTGAGAAACAGGAAGAAAGGGTTTAAATATTGAAAACAAATGTTATTGTTTAAATAAATTAACCTAAAATTTATAATTTTTATTTATAGTAACTTTTTCTGAAAGTTAAGTATTTTGAGCACAAAAAATGTTGAGAACAATTTTTTGTATCTCAAAAATAAAAGTTATTTTCAAAATAAAAAAATTTTGCAAAAATTTTTTAATGAAACTATCTAGAAAAACAAAAATAATTTTTCATTGTTACTTGTTCATTACTTCATTAGGACCCTGATCACTCTCAATTCTCATAATATGAGAAAAATCTGAGACATCATATGTCCTTTTCATATGAAACGCCACATATTAAACATAAAATAACATTTATTTCAGTCCAGATTTGGATGAGAACAAAATATTTATAATTGGTGGGACTGCCGATATAAGTAATTCAGAATTGACTGGAATTATGCAACAAGTGTCGAAAGTGATTCGTCACGAATTGTATAAAGGAGTAGGAGCTCCTGGTATAAATATTACAGCCGATATTGCTCTTATTAAATTCACTACACCATTAACGTTCACTGAAGGTGTTAAGCCAGTTAAGTTGCCGAACAAGTGGCCAAGTCCAAAAACCAGTTTTGGTACAGTTTCAGGCTGGGGAAATATTAAAGTAAGAACCAACTTTTTTGGTGCATAAGCTTAAAAATGGGAAAGGTGCGAGTGATAGAGAAAAACTAGAACTTTTATCTCACTCATTTTGCCTCCATTTTGTTGCTTAGTGCTCCGCCTCTAACTAATACACCCTGAGTGTGGACAATGTGAATAAGAGAGATAGTTCCCTGCCTTCTAATTTAAATACATACAAATAAATAAAACAAAGTTTCAAAAAAATTAATTAATTTACAGCCAGATGGACCAAGTTCTAATAAATTATTATACGTCAAATTGCCAAAAGCGAATAGGGAGAAATGCAGAAAGGAATTACTTGCTAGAACCAAAATAATTTTAAAACCAGGAGAAATTTGTTATGGCTATTTTAATGCCACAACAGTTCATGATAAATGTCAAGTAAGACAAAAATTTGAAACGTACAAAAAGTAAATTATAATTTTAATTATTTAATTATGCACTAGTAAAACATAATTTTTTTCAGGGTGATTCCGGTGGTCCTCTTGTTAATGATGATGGAGTGCAACTTGGAATTGTTTCTTGGGGTATTTATTGTGGAACATCAGGAATTCCCGGTGTTTACACTGATGTTGCATATTTCCGCGATTGGATAAAACAAAAAACAGGATTATAAATTTCAAACATTTTGTATTTCTATTTTATACCCATACAGTACAAGATTTTCCCTGTGTAATCTTCTTAATCTTTCTTCGAAAGTATAAACACAGCATCCTAGAAGCTGAAAATGTCCGCCTAAAGGGAAGACTTCATTGGAATCTGAAAGGATGTTTCCACCTGAAACCCAAGGAAAACTTATAGTCGAATGTTCATTTTATTAATATTATGGAATAATGAAAATTTATTCTTTATTCCATAACAAATACTAACAATGGTTAAAACTTAGAAAAACACTTTAAAAAATCTTAAAATTTTTATAATGTACCTTCAACTGGACGAGTCTGGAAAGCTTCCCTCAATCTTTAGATGGAACCTTTCTTCAGATTCCAATGAAAACTTATCATGCGGTGAACATTTTAAGTTTAAAGAAAAGCTTTCCTTAAACTTTCATAGAAAGATTTAAAAGATTCTCGGAAGCTTACAGGACAATTAATGACAATTAAAATTCTAATGGAGAAAAAGAAAATAGATTGATTGACTTTAAAAAAACAAAAAAGAGGAAAACTAGATCCTTAGGCGCATTATTTCTCTATATGTATTATCTTCTATTTTTCGCAGATTGTGTTTATTATATTACCTAATAAAAAAAGAAAGATAATTATTATAGAGACACTTAATTCAAAACACATTTGACCTAAATGCAGGTCAATTTTAAGGGCAGTTTTAACTTATAGGTCAAAAATTGACAAACTAATCCTCTGCCCTCAAAATTTAGGTCAATTTTAAGGGCAGTTTTGACCGTAGCGTTAAAAATTGACAAACAATTCCCTCTGCCCATAAAATTTATGTCAAATTTAATAGCAGTTTTTAAATTGACCTGACCTTCACTCAAAATTTAGGTAACTTTGACATATTTGTTAACCTACACATCAAAAAAGCAAATTAATTAGGATCCTTCAAGAGGTCGTTCCTTTATATTAAAATTTAACGAAATTTTCGACCTATAAGTTAAAAGAAGTTTGACCTAAATTTTAATATTAAATTTCAATCAATAAAAGATGCTATAAATTGAGATTTATTTTAAAAAATTCTATTAAAATTAATTTTCTGTCCTTAAAATGTAGGTTAATTTTAATGGCAGTTTTTCTTACAAGTTAAAATTTGACGAAAAATCTCCCTCTGATCTAATATTCTCTCAAAGTTAAGGTCAATTTTAAGGGCAGTTTTGACCTAAACGTCAAAAATTGACAAGAAAATCCCCTCTGACCTACTGTTTCCTCAAAACTTAGGTAAATTTTAAGGTCAGTTTTGACCTACGGGTAAAAATGAGGCCTACAAGCGTCTATTACATTACGTCGAAATATTTAGGTAATTTGGCATTTTCTTTTACTTACAGGTCATAAACGGCCAAATAATGGCCCTTACATTACGTCAACATTTATGTCAGATTTAACGTATTTTTAAAACTGCAGGTAAAAAGGGGCCCAATTTTACACTGAGAAAAAAGAATGATCAAATTTACTATAAGGAGTGTCAAACTTGAAAAAGTTGACACTATAATCATGTCCGTAAAGTAAAATTCCCTATTAGTGCTCTTTTTTAATATCTCCTGTTATAATATACTCTAACGTATTACTATGCATTCATATTAAGAGATCATGATTTGAAAAATTAAAATAAATATAAAAAATAGTTAGGGGTTGACGCGCGCAGGGGGGCGAAGCCCCGCTAGTTTAATTTAAATATATTTCAGTTGCGTCTTCAAATAGATAGAGAAATTGGTTGTATAAGATGAATTTGTGATGCTGCAATTATTGGCAAAGAATAGAGAATCATAGCAACAAATTACTTTAATAAGGGAGATTATGCGTAATGAATTTATTTTATAGATAATTAAATTTGTCACTACCTAAAGAGTCGCTGAAAATCGACTATTCCCTTTTGATGCTGCTGAATTCAAATCTGGCATCAAAAATGAAAATAATAATGACAGACATATTTTTAGGGTATAGGGTACGTCCGTAGACAATTTCGTGTCCACCCCCTAGCCGGTAAAACTATTTGACCTAGAAAGATGAAATTTGTAATAATAGGGTTTATATTTGCTGGGAATTCGCTCGCCAGGGTTCCCTTAAATTATAATTAAATAATTAATTATCTATATTTAATGGCGTGAAGCGTCATCTATCGAGTTTAACTTTCTGTGATTTAGAGAAGAAGTGTAATCAATAACGAGACGAAAATTAAACCTTAGAAAGAAAAGTATATTATAATAAAATAATAGGGGAGAGTCAGTACGGTCGGGCCATTTTTTGACTTGTGCCCATAACTTTTGTTCTAGGCCGAATTTCACATTTTCTGACATATGGTTGAAAAGATCTTCTAAAGTGGAATGTTTCTTCTGTACATCAAAAAATGTGTGGACAAAATTTGGAAAAGTTATAAACATTAAAAAAAATGTCGTTACGGTCGAGCCAGGTCTTTACGGTCGGACCGCCGTAGAAAATCAATGTGATATGAAGTAATATTACTAAAAATGTCCCGTAAATTACAAAAGAATGCTGAAATGCACTTGAAAATGGGAAAAGGAAATATAAAATTTATATAAAAATTACTCTTTATCAATTTTTTATTCTACTAGCGCCTCAGACAGCCTTCGGCCGTCTTCGTTGCTTCTATTCCTTCTTCATTTTTGTTCAATTTTTAAAAGTTCTAATGTTCAGTTTTTTAATTTAAATAATTTTTTATATAAAACCAGAGCCCTCGTCGACCGCTTGGCGGTCGACTTTGTTTTTTTTTTTTTTAATGACTTCAGGCTTAGCCAACTGTCAGAACACACACTCTTATATACCAACTTGTTTTTGCGTTTCTACAGAACGACTTTGAGGTTAGGAGTACTCGCATTTGCCTGGACCACCCGTCAATGGGTTTTCCCGCCAGTGGAGAGGGAAACTGTAGAAAACCTCTCCGAGTACAACCTGTTTATCGACAGTCGAATTCTAATGGTGTGTACCGGACAATAATCGACGGTGCACATCATTATACTTCGACGTCAAAACCTCCCGCTCAGATTATCTCACGTGCCGGAAAAATCCCAGGCTAATGCGCGCGAACCAAGTACCCTTGGTCCGCCCACCGAGCCAGGCATTTATCCGACCGAGCTAATCTGTCGGTGGTCGACTTTGTTGCTGCTTTATTCTTAATTCTATTTTAATTTTTAATTAAATTCTATTTTATATTTTTAATTATTATATTTTTATTATTTGATATCCTTCTTTTTTTATTTATGATTTCATTTTATTTATAAATTTTTCTTGAGATAAACAGACAAACCCAAGACAGCTCCATCTATTTCGTTTACATTTAGAGTGTGAGGTGCGCTTTCTATGTTCTTTTTTATTCTCTATGCTTATTTCTTGCTTCGATACTTTTCGAGTTCGAATTTTTTCAATTCGAGCTTTTTCTGCTTTGCATTTTTTTAGAAAGGATTTATAAATAAAATCATTTTATTTATAAATTTTTCTTGAGATAAACTAGACAAACCCAAGACAGCTCCATCTATTTCGTTTACATTTAGAGTGTGAGGTGCGCTTTCTATGTTCTTTTTTATTCTCTATGCTTATTTCTTGCTTCGATACTTTTCGAGTTCGAATTTTTTCAATTCGAGCTTTTTCTGCTTTGCATTTTTTTTAGAAAGGATTTATAAATAAAATCATTTTATTTATAAATTTTTCTTGAGATAAACCAGACAAACCCAAGACAGCTCCATCTATTTCGTTTACATTTAGAGTGTGAGGTGCGCTTTCTATGTTCTTTTTTATTCTCTATGCTTATTTCTTGCTTCGATACTTTTCGAGTTCGACTTTTTTCAATTCGAGCTTTTTCTGCTTTGCATTTTTTTTAGAAAGGATTAATCGTATAAAAAATTAATATTGGACTATTAGTAAATGACGTCCTTGGTATGATGTAGTTGCGCCCCGCTGATTGAATTGAATCATGATCACATATTACATTCCTAATGACTTGTATTACGTTGGAAAATCAAGATGTCCGCGGTTAGCTTTTCTTTTTCTTCTCGAAGTTGGTCTAAAAATTCAAGGAAAATCGCGTCGTTATGCTTTTTTTAACACACAGAAATAAACGCACGATATAAAAACCAAATAATATACCAAAATATTAAAGCACTCTCTAATGAATAAATTTCATTAAATTACTGTATTGTCTGCATTTTCCTTTTTGTTTAATTAATCTTTATCGACACTAAGAAAAAATTTTGCTTCAAAATTCACCACACATTTACGTTTCACGTTTGTACTGCTCGTACATCATTGGAACTTAATGAAAGTGACGTGAAAAGTTTTCCACCATCACTAACAAGTATTTACATGCAATGGTAAATGGCGCCAGTTGGATTCAAGCACATGATATATTTGATAGGTGAAAATTTGAGTGGGGATCGTTCCATAAAGCTTCGACACGAAAAATTGTAGGCAAGTTCTACATTCTTGGCGGAATTGAAAAATATCTTTTTGGGTATTGTTTTTATAAGTCGATAAAGCTTTTCCCGTCTCAAAACCTATATCAATTACTTTACTTGCTAACAGATCTGCCGTACTAACAAAGAAAGTCACTATCTATAAGGTGTAGATAGTGACTTTCTTCGTCAGTACGGCAGAGATTGTCACCGTCCATTACATCAATGTCGCAAAGATTTTTTTCATCCAAAATATCTTTCTTCACAATTCTGTCTATGATGTTTTCTAACCATTTGAGCGAGCGAAGTATATAGAAATGGAGCAAGAGGAGCATCTGACTAAAATTCAGTCAAAAATGGAGTAACGTTTTCTGCTAAGTTTTCAAAAAATGCCAACTTAGCTGGAAGCATATTATCCTCAATAGCTTGAAAAACAATTTTAAAGCTTTTGCAACTTGGTTGCAGTCTTTTAGGTTTTAATTTTTTACAGCTTCGACGTATTTTATGATATTCGGTAAAATACTTTTTACTCTCCTTACTGCTGGGACGTTTTCGAGCCATTTTGATGAAAGGATCTTTAAAGGAAACACGTTACTTTCCGTAATTCTAATATTATCTCCTCGACGAGCAGGCGAATTATGAAAAAGAAAATACAGGGAACTAAAAAAAGAAAACAATTCTTATCCAGTTTCATTTATAGCTGTTTTAAATCAATTATGACAAGTGTGAAAACCACAAGATCCAATATCAAGAAATGTAGGATCATTTGATTCTTCTTTAATGTCATCTTGTAAAAGTCTAATGAATTTGTGGTTTACGTGGAGCCCATCCATAGATATTTGCAGAATTTTCTTTAAATCCCACTCAACCAATGCTTCTTTGAATGCTTTTGAAAGGTCTTCTGCTGTTGTACTATTTAAAAAAGCTGAAATATGTGAATAATAAAACTTTTGTATGAAAAAATTAATTAAACCTATTTTAATTACTTTAAAGTTGGACATATGATGACTTAATGACAAAAAATGATTAAATTAGTGCACATGAGATAATAAACTCACAAGCCTATATCCCCATGGCTGTCGAAGAACCTTGAACTCATTCAGGTAATCTGTAATCGAATCAATTTCATGACGAATTCTTTTTTTTCTTGTAGGTGTAACTCGTAATGCATGAAGACGAATAGTCGATGTTCTATCCCACCGCTCAGATGCCTCAATCACTGGTTCAATGCACATTTTCAACCATGATAAATCCCCATTTACTTGTCGTTGATCATCTATAGAACATTTAAGAAAAAAAATTATTAAATACAAGCTTAATAATTTTTTTTAAAATTATTTTTCTAAATAAAGTTTCCATTAATATGAATTAAACAAATATTTAAATAAAAAAAGAAGATAAAATAAAAATCAGGGTGACCACAAGTTTCAGTTTATAAATTTCCCTGACATTTCCCTGACAATTTACTGACATTAAAATTACTTTCCCTGACAAAATTCTTTTTAAAGAAAAATATGAATGTTTACGGAAAATGGGTAAAATTTATGAATTTGAATAATTTCTAAAAATTACAATTATAACCCTTCCTGAATTCAATTATTTTTTACAATTTTCAACTAAACTTCATTTCTGAATCAATTAATTTAAATAATTTCCCAAAATTTGGAGCCGTTCAAAAAATACGTAACGCTATTTTTCGGAAATTTGGACCCCCCTCCCCCATGTAACGCAGTGTTGTATACATTAGCGCCATTTTTCTGCTGACCGTAACAAATAGCTTGACCCCTCCCTCCCCCCAAAAAGCGTTACGTATTTTTTGAACGGCCCCTTTCTTCTAGAATTCAATTATTTGAATACAAAAATTAAATTTTCTATAATAATTGTAATTATATAATTATAATAGTTTTTCAATTTGGAATAATTTCCAAACAATTAAAATTTGGTTAAATCTTTTGAAAATAATTAAAGTTTTGAAAAATATAAACAAAAATTATCAAATTTTTAAAGAATTTTAATTATAAACAGGACCATGATTTCTCAAAAATTTTAATAACTCCAAAAAGTAAATTTTCATAAATTTTTATTTACATTGTTTGAAGATAATTGAATCTTAAAAAATTATTATAAAACAATTCTAATAATTAGTTTTTAAAAATGTTTTAATGTAATTTTTCGAAAATAATTAAATTCCTTAAAAAATTTTTGTATAATTTGAAAAACTAATTAATTTTTTTTCAATTAAAAATTTTGAACTTGATTGTATTCTTAAAAATGTTAAAAAGAATTCTAAAATGTTATTATTTTTGTATGTATGTATTTGAATTTTTGGAATTATGTAATTGAAAATACTGAAAACATTGAATTATAAAAAATTAGAAGCTAATTTTCATTAACTTTCATTTTTAAATTTACCTTTAAAGATTTTTCATTAAAATTTTTGATATTTCAATTATTTTCAAAATTTGCAATTAAAATTCTTCAAAAATTGATTTTTAAAAATTGTAAATGAATACTTGAAATGTTTGGAAGAAAAGTCGGAAAAATTCCCAATTTTCTTAATTTCCCTGACAAAAATTTTTTTTCAGACATTTCCCTGACTTTACTGACAAAAAATTTTTTTCCTGACATTTCCCTGACTTTACTGACAAAAATTTTGCTTCACTGACATTTACCTGACTTTACTGACTTTACTAACATGTGGCTACCCTGAAAATAAATATTTTTTGAAAACGTCAAGAAAGAATCTAACGGACATTCAAAAAAATGTAGTCATATTTTATAGTTTATTCTTTTATTTAGCTTTTTTTATTTTTTAATAGTTTTTAGTTATTAATTTGAGTTTATTCTATTATTTTTTGTTTATTATTAGTTTTTAGTTACTTATTGTTATTATAAGTTATTCTCAATTTTTAGTTATATTTTACATCGTTAGTTTATACTTTTGTTCTTTAAAAGAAAAAGACAAACTAAATTCTAAATTCGTTTTCATAGAATAATAAAGAATTTAGTTTTAAACATTTCAAACAATTAAAAGTTTGCATTTCAATAATAAAAATAGTTCATTGTCAATAAGAAATATTTATTAAATTTTAGATTATCAGGGTAAAATGTATTGATACTAATTGAATTTCTGCAGATAATTTTACTATTTATATAAGTGTCTGAATCCTTCCAAAGAATGTTATTATTTATCAAAATAATTTAATGTTTGCGTAGAAACATTCTTTCATTCTGCGAAGCATGTTATTACTTTTGAAAATAATTGAATTGTTTTTTAGAATTTTATAGAAATTTATGAAAATAATTGAATTCTTATGAAGAATTTCTTTTAAAAATAATATTCAAAAGAATTTAATAAATCTGAAGAATTTTGCTATTTATGGAAATAATTGAATTCTTAATCCCTTCGCTGTGAGGAGAAAAATTTATAAAGTGGGTCCAAAATGTTAAGAAATTTTTTAGCGACCAAAATTTGTGAGATTGGGTACAGTTTTATTTTATTGTTTATACTCCTGCCCTATTGGCCTTACGCACTTCGACAAGAGTCCCCGAGAAATACTTTTTTTTTTTTTTATTAAGCATAACCATTCTACTTTAGAAATTTTCTATATATTAACGACAGTCGAGTTCTAATGGTGTATACCGGACAATAATCGACGGTGCACATCATTATACCTCGACGTCAAACCTCCCGCTCAGATTGTCTCACGTACCGGAAAAATACCAAGCCAAGTGGGCGCGAACCAAGGATACTTATACCCTTGGTCCTTAAACGAGAGACTGGGTACAGTTAGGTTTTGGGGGTCGCTGATGACGAATCTAAAGTCAGATTTTCAAAATTTAAAATGGCGGATCCAATATGGCGGACGACATTTTCAAAAATTCATCGGATTTACTTTAAACTTGTTACTCAGGGGTTTTTGGGGTCGCTGATGATGAATCTAAAGTCAGATTTTTAAAATTTTAAATATCGGATCCAAAATGGCGGACGTATTTTTTTGAATTCATCGGATTTGCTTGAAACTTGTTACTCGGGAGTAGTATAACTATGCCATTACCACCCCACAGTTCCAACGGCTACCACTAGATGGCGCCACTGTCGCATAGCTGCGGTCGGTAATTACCGTTGGACGGTAAGTAGATTCCTACGTTATCAGTTGTTGTTAAGGTAGGTATCTGTTGGTAAATTTACCTCGGTCGGTAGGGTAGGGATCTGTTTTACCGACCGATCGGACACTTGAACTACCCTTGGTGGGGGACTTTTGAATTAATCCTTAATATGAAACGAGTAGATATGCAAATTAGGTAAAGAGAGACATTCTTATTTATATTGCCTTTAGAGAAAAAGAGAAACCAGAGCCGGCGTTACTGGCGCCGTTACCCAGACGTTATTTTTTGTTTCAATTATAAAAATTATAAAAATTATAAAAATTATAATATTATAAAAATTATATATATATATATATATATACATCAGGGGCCGACACGGACACGAAAAAAAACGAAAATTCGTGTCGTGCCCGTGCCGTGTCTTGTCACGACACGAAAAACGTTTTGTAATTCGTGCCGTGCCTTGTCACGACACGAATAACGCATGGTAATTCGTGCCGTGCCTAGGCACGACACAAAGTACGTTTGGTATATATATATATATATATATATATATATAGACTTTTATCTATAGTTTTCCTTGCGATGAAGGAAGAAAAAAAATATTATTACCTGGGTCCCTCATTTACAAAGGCTATTGTTCAAGAATTCGTATTGTTTGTGGTAATCCTTCGTAGGGTCTAATACAGGTCTAATATACATATACATATATTGGCCTCAGAATCAATCTACGATTGCGGAAAGGACACTCGCGCGTAGGGCCTACCACCTAATTATAAGAACGAATATTTTTTTAAATTAAAAAATCATATCGTAGATTATTTTCCTTGGGACACGTTCTACGTGTCTTTAACGAAAATTAAATTTAAAAAAATCTTTATAATTCACTGGTGAATTCACTCACTATATGTGAGTGAATATAAAGTTAAATAAGTAAATTATTAGTGAATACTTCGTGAATTATACTGGTTTACAGTGAAATTGTCAATCGAACAAAACAATTTTTTTCGAATAGTAGGTGTTTTCTGAGTAAGAAAATCATAGTTTTAATTTTTTTTCCTCGTGCAGTTTTTCTGTAGCTTCAAATTTTGCATTTTCGAGGTGCGACGCCACTTAAACTTACCTGTAGGAAAATAAGCTTGTCAAAATATAATAAATGAGGTATCATTGGAAAGTTTATTAAATTACCTTTCGATCCATAGGTCACAGAATAAAATTTAACAAAAATTGAGAGAGTTACAGTCGATTAAAGATGAAATTTCATGACAATTTTGATGATTTTTAGACATTTGAGTAACTTCTACTATTTTTTTTCTACATCAAACAGGAAAGAATGTTCAGGTTTTAATTTTTTTATTGATAGACTATATCATTACACAAATTTTGAGCCCTTATGGACCTCGATTGGATTAAAAATGACAATTCTACACTAAATTTAGTGAACGAAACTACATTCATCATTTTTAGTATCCCTTAAACATTTGCAGCAAAAATTGAAGTAATAAAATTTAGTTAAGCTCTAAAATTACTGAAATCACTAATCAAGGATTTCTGAAATCGTAGATTTCGGATCCAATGTTAGCTTTCTAAATTTCAAAATGGCGGATCCAATATGGCGGACAAGTTTTTAAAAATCGATTAAATTCGTCTTAAATTCGTTACTCGGGGGTTTTCGGGGTCGCTGATTACGAATCCGATGTCGGATTTCGAAAATTGAAAATGATGGATTCATAATGGTGAACGAGTTTTTTAAAATCCATCGAATTCGCACCTATTGGATCCGCCATTTTTAATTTTTAAAATCTGACATCAGATTCGTAATCAGCGACCCCGAAAACCCCGAGTAACGAATTTAAGAAGAAATTAATCGATTTTTAAAAACTTGTCCGCCATATTGGATCCGCCATTTTGAAATTTAGAAAACTAGCATTGGATTCGAAATCTACGATTTCAGAAATCCTTGATTAGTGATTTTAGAGCTTAACTAAATTTTATTACTTCAATTTTTGCTGCAAATGTTTAAGGGATACTAAAAATGAAGAATGTAGCTTTGTTCACTAAATTTATATTTTGACAAGCTAATTTTCCTACAGGTAAGTTTAAGTGGCGTCGCACTTCAAAAATGCAATATTTGAAGCTACAGAAAAACTGCACGAGGGAAAAAAATTAAAACTATGATTTTTTTACTCAAAAAACACCTACTATTCGAAAAAAATGTTTTGTTCGATTGGCAAAAAAAAGTTTTTAATTTGTAAACCTGTGTTAGTAAATAGTGATTTAGTGAATAGTAAGTATTAGTGAATATAATTAGTGATAATAAGTGAATAGTAAATAAGAATAGAATTACATTACGATACTGTTTTTAAAATTTTTTTAATCATTAAATAATTAATTTAGTTGTGTTTTGTTTTTGGTGTTAATTATTAATAAAGTTAAAAAAAAATTGTTATAATTTTTTTAATGTTTATTAATAAATTTAAAATTTTGTTATAATTTGGAAATCGTCTGTAATGGGATGAAAGGCAAAATTAGAAATTGGTTATATTGGATAAAAGGCAAAATTGGAAATTGGTTAAATTGGATGCAAGGAAAAATTGGAAATTGATTATATTGGATAAAAACAAAGCTGGAAATTGGTTAAATTGGATAAAATGCAAAATTACAAATTGGTTATATTGGATAAAAGGCAAATTTCGACATTGGTTATATTGGATAATAGGAAAAATTGGAAATCTGTTTTATTTGATAAAAACAAAGCTGGAAATTAGTTAAATTGGATAAAAGGAAAAATTGGAAATTATTTATATTGGATAAAAACAAAGCTGGAAATTGGTTAAATTGGATAAATGGTAAAATTAGAAATTGGTTATATTGGATAAAAGACAAAATTAGAAGTTAGTTATATTGGATAGAAGGCAAAATTGGAAATTGGTTCTATTGGATAAAAATAAAGCTGGAAATTAGTTAAATTGGAAGAAAGGAAAAATTGGAAAATAATTATATTGGATAAAAACAAAGCTGGAAATTGTTTATATTGGATAAAAATAAAGCTGGCAATTGTTTAAATCGGATAAAAAAGCTGAAAATTGGTTAAATTGGATAAAAGGCAAAATTAGAAATTGATTATATTGGATAAAGGCAAAATTAGAAGTTGGTTATATTGGATAAAAGGCAAAATTAGAAATATGTTCTATTGGATAAAAACAAAGCTGGAAATTGGTTAAATTGTATAAAAGGGAAAATTGGAAATTGGTTATATTGGATAAAAACAAAGATGGAAATTGGTTAAATTTGATAAAAGTAAAAATTGTAAATTGGTTAAATATTGGATAAGAGACAAAATTGGAAATTAGTTAAATTGGATGAAAGACAAAATATTGGACATTGATTATATTTGATAGAAGGAAAAATTTGAAAGTTTTGAATAAGGAGAGAATTGTAAATTTGTTGTTATTTTTTATAAGAGGCAAAATTTGGTAACATTGGATAAAAAGAAATTATAAAATTTATAATTAAATGTATAAAACTTGATGTTAACATTCTAATGTAATTTGTTAAAAGTCAGTTTTTGTATCGTAATATAATTTTGTGTTTTGAGGTTTAGGCCAAAGAATCCAATTTTTCCATTAAAAAATTTTGAAGACAATGTTTAGTTAGTCAACATATTTATTATTAATATAATTGTCTCAACGTTTCGATGGTAGCCACCATCCTTTTCAAGAGAAAACATTGTGGTAAAGCATGTTTAATTTATTTTAGGAGTTGAGAAACAACTCCTCACCACTACAACTACAGATTTAAATAAATAAAATAAGTAAAAAATTATTATTAAAATCATAACCGTTTTTTGATAAAGTCTCTCAGAGTGAAGTTAGCAGATAATCTAACTAATAACTCTGAGAGACTTTATCAAAAAAACGGTTATGATTTTAATCATAATTTTTTACTAATTTTATTTATTTAAATATGTAGTGGTGGTGGTGAGGAGTTGTTTCTCAACTCCTACATTAAATTAAACATGCTTTACCACAATGTTTTCTCTGAGATTTTCCCTAGCTGTAATACTACGATATGTTATTTCTGATACCCTAAGGGACTATTTAATGCAAAAAAAATTCAAATGTAATATTACTATTTTTAAAATTATAATTCCTTCATATAAGTAAATTTTATAAAATAAAAGAACAATGTCTAACAAAGGAGAAACTATTAATTCAACTAATCATGATTTAAGTATTGTTGTCACTGAATTAGCGATAATAAAAAATAATCATATGTCATAATTTCAAAAGCTATTGAGAAGGCAATCTATTTTTTTTATAATATGAAAAATACTTTGTGTTTACAAACAATTGATTTGATAGTTCCAATCAAGAAAAGTAAGCAGCACATTCAAATACTTTTTACTGGATCTTATAAATCTGGTCATTGGATTTGTACTTATTATGATGAAATAAGCCTTTACAATTTTGATAGTCTTAATAAAAAATGTTTAAATCATGATCAAAGAGATTATTTAATTAGATTTTATCCTTTTGAACCACCAGTAGTTTTTACAACTGTTGATCAACAACCAGAATACAGTCTTTCTTATAGAGTATATGTGTCGTAGCCACATTGTGAAAAACCGCACTTCATGAAATGCCTAGACGTTTCATGAAGTGCAGGCACATTGTGAAAAAAATATTTACTTCACCATGTGTCCAATATTTTTGGACATTTCATGAAGTGCAACAGACAATTATGCATTTTGTGAAACTAAATAAAATTTCACAATACGTCCAAATATAAAATGCATTTCATGAAATGCTCAAGTCGCTGAATGCTGATAATGAAGAAATTGTATTAACTTTCTTAGTATTATTTCTACGGTAAGTATAATCTCAAATTAAAATCTGATTCCTCACCTTAACCAATTAATTAGTCATTCATTTACAAATCAATGTCATTATTTGTCTATTAATGTAGTGTTGTTAGTACATTTGAAAAAGAAAGACTGATTATCTAATATAAATTTTTTTAAATTTATTTCAATTTTCTTAATTATAAAAAATTAAATTTCTTTTATTTATATTTAAATTATGGTTTTACAGATTGCTTACAGTTTATTCTTTGTCGACACTATTTCACTAATCATATTGTTTATTTCTGCACATCCATATGGTTTTTTATTCGGCTTTTTACGGTAGTGTTGCTCATCCAGTTTTTCGAGATGATCACTCTCATTTACTACCACGCGCGTCACAGATTCGTTTTCCATTTTTTTAAAAATATAAATTAGATAATCAGTCTTTCTTTTTCAAATGTACTAACAACACTACATTTAACCCGTTGCCTGTTTGCGACTCAACGTTAGGGCGTGAAAGTTTTAGCAAAAAATAGAAATTTGTTATTTAAATTAAAAAATAAATTCTTTTATATCATTATTCACATACTATAGGTATCAATGATACTAGAAAAAGTAATAAATAAATAATTGTTTATTATTTTTAAGTAATATAACAATTTAAAAGATTTTGATAGACATTTTGGGGCACTAAAATTAATATTTTTCCAAACAGCGAAGGGGTTAATAGACAGATAATGACATTGATTTGTAAATGAATGACTAATTAATCGGTTAAGGTGGGGAATCAGATTTTAATTTGAGATTATACTTACCGTAGAAATAATACTAAGAAAGTTAATACAATTTCTTCATTATTAGCATTCAGCGATTTGGGCATTTCATGAAATGCATTTTATATTTGGACGTATTGTGAAATTTTATTTAGTTTCACAAAATGCATAATTGGCTGTTGCACTTCATGAAATGTCCAAAAATATTGATTTCATGAAGTGCGGTTTTTCACAATGTGGCTACGACATATGCAATAGCATTTGCAACATCGTTGTTTTTTAATATTCTGCCCCACTCTGTCAATTACTATTATTGTAATATTAGAAATCATTTAATGTTAATGTTCGAAAATAATAGTTTATGTAAATTTCCCTCTGTACAACTTTCTAATAGTAGATCTTGCAGTTGTGTATGACTGAAATTGCCTTTTAAATGAAAAAGATATTCAACTTCAGTATGGAGAATCAAACTTTTCTAAAAACTCTATTAAGAAAGAAATTTCTTTCTTGAGAATAATATATGAAATAAATGAAGGAAATATTGCATCAACAACACTTAAACAAAGTAGGGCTGAAATTCAAAAAAGTTATCGTGAGAGGCAAAAATTAAAACGTAAAATTGATAATGAAAATTATTCAGAGGAAGCATACACATCCATTTCTTTCCCGAGAATTATAAATGAAATAAAGAAAGAAATATTGCATCAAAAACACTTAAAGAAACTAGGGCTGAAATTCGAAAAAATTATCGTGAGAGGCAAAAATTAAAAAGTACAATTGATAACGTAAATTATTAAGTGAAAAACACACTTCAACTAAGAAAAAACTTCAAGTCGAATTCAAAATAGAATATGCTGAGAACCTTAAATTAAAAAATAAAAATAGTGATACAAGTTCTTTGTCAAAAACAGAGAATACTCGATAACAAAGAAACTATTGTGAAGGAGTATTAAAGCATCTAATTCAAAATGAATTGAATGTTGAAAATGATTTAGGTCCGATAAATAATTACTGCACACATTGTCAAACTAAACATTTTGAAGATGAAAAAGTTACTGGTAAAAAAGTTAGTTTTAATGACTGCTGTAGTCTTGGAGGTGTTATGTTAACTTTAATACAATATCCAGACGAATTAAGGCTTTTGTTAGAAGGGATTCATAAAAAATCAGGTCATTTTAAAATGAATATAATGCTGTATAATAATTCTTTTTTTTGCATCTTTAAATGCTAATGTAATTAATTTTAAAGACAGAAGAAGAGGACCATTCTCTTACAAAATTCAAGGTCAAATTTACTATCAAATTAATAGTGCTTTATATCCGGATAAAAGTAAGGGTCCATGTTTTGGTCAATTACACAACCACAAAAAAAATAAAGTGTCTTGATCTGGGGTCGAGACATATGTATTCCGATGTATTTCGATGCGCTCAATCCGAATCCGCCATCAGAATTTTGCCAATGGGTCCTGGTTTCGCCCTAACCTCAAAAAATATCCTAAAATCGTTAAAATGGTCACTTTTGATTTATCAAAATTGGATCTAACTACATGTTGATAATTTTCTAAGATCCCTTAATTTAAATAAACTACTCTATAAGCTTTTCAATTGAAAATTCATATAAAACATTAAATCAAAGGTCCCGAAAAACCAAGAGTAATAAATTTAAAATAATCGTTAAAATAATAAAGACCGCCATATTGAATGCGCCATTTTGAATTTTTAGAAAACGACATAGGATTTGTCATTAGCGACCCCGAAAACCCCTGAGTAACGATTTTCAAGTAACCAAATTTTAATAATATTGTTCGCCATATTGGATCCGCCATTTTGAATTTTGATAAACTAACACCGGATTCGTAATCAGCAATCATAAAAACACCTAAGTTGTAACTTTCATGAGCTTACATAATTTTGATTGCGCTGTGTATGGTATAATTTGTTTGTTTGGAATCGAGGGGCTGTTTGGAATCTTAGATATGTTTTTGATATTAGGTTCGATATATTTAATGTTTTATATGAATTTTCAATTGAAAAGCTTATAGAATAGTTTATTTAAATTAAGGAATCTGAGAAAATTTTCAATATGCGGTTAGATTCAATTTGATTCAATTTTGATAAATCAAAAGTGACCATTTTAACGATTTTAGGATATTTTTTAAGGTAAGGGCGAAACTAGGATCTATTGGCCAAATTCAGATGGCGGATTCGGATTCAGCGCATCGAAGTACATCGGAATACATATGTCTCGACCCCAGATTAATACACTTTATTTTTTTGTGTGGCTGTGTTATTTATTTATGACCCTGAAGAATCAATCAGATACAGATTAAAAAGTAACGAAAATTTGGATGAAGACCGTTTAAAATCTATAGAAAATATTATGAGAAATTCTAATGCATACACAAAATCTCACATGATGATGTCAGAGGTAATTCAAATAGAAGCTGAATTAGCAAGACAAATAATGAAGAAATTCCTGAGTTACAATTATTGTTCACGTTGAAAAAAAGCTTTGATAAAAATAGATACAATTCTCAAAGTTTTAATGAAGTTGCTGCAATTTTTAATACAAACTCTGAAGGAGAAATACCAGAATCTTATGAAACGGTTTATAATAAAACTACAAAGGAATTAAAATTGGTTAGTAATTTAGATACGAATGTTGAACCATGGATTCATCCCATATTTTATCCACTTGGAAATAAGGGTTATAATATTAATATGATTCGTAGTGATAGTGATTACAGAATTAGAAATCATACTATTTCTAGGTCTGGCTACATGAAATACAAAATTTCTGTAAGAGATAAAGAATTTAATCAATTTTTTTATGGAGGTAGATTGTTTCAACAATGGGTAAAAAAGGATAAAGGACTGATGGATTATTTACACAATCATGTGTTGAAAAAGATGTACACGTGTGAAAACGCTTATATTGCCTTCTACTTTTATAGGATCACCTCGCAATATGATGCAACAATATCAGGATTCGATGGCTATTGTTGCTCGTCATGGTAGACCAGATTTATTTATTACAATGACGTGTAATATAAATTGGAAAGATATACAGAAAAATTTATTCCCCCTATTAAACTGCTGCTGATAGACCTGATAACTAGGGTTTTCGCATTAAAAGTTAAACATCTACTTAAACCTATTGTTGATAATAAATTATTTGGAGAAGTCAAATCATATATTTATGTTATTGAATTTTAAAAGCAAGGATTGACACACATTCATTTGTTAGTTATATTAAAAGAAAATTCTAAAATATTAACAGTTGAAAGTGTTGATCGTTATATTTCTGCAGAATTTCCTGATGAAAATATCAATCCTTTTTTACATAAAATAATAATGCAAAATAATATTCACGGACCTTGTGGAGATTAGTGTTTAATTGATGGGAAATATTCAAAAAAATTCCCAAAAAATTACCAAGAAGAAACTACAATTGAAGAAAATTGCTATGTTCATTGTCCTCAAAGAAATAATAATAAAGCGTATGAACGACCAAATGAATTTATTGTTGATAATTCTAATATTGTTCCGTATTGCCCTAAATTTTCAGAAATATTTAATTGCCATATTAATGTAGAAATAGTTTAAAGTATCAAGTGTGTTAAATATTTATTTAAATATATTCTCAAAGGGCATGATGATGCATCTATTGTTATCACAAATGCTAATGGTGAGGTAACTGTTAATCATAATGAAATACATCATTATGAAGAAAATAGATATGTTGGTCCAGTTGAGGCAGTTTGGAGAATTCTAAGTAAACCTTTAGAGAAAAAGAGTCATAGCGTTAATCGCTTACCCATACATTTGCCAAATGAACAGAATGTTATTATTCGAGAAGAAAAAGATAATAACAGCATTTCTTTCGATTTAAATACAAACTTTTTGGATTATTTTAAACTTAACTAACGAGATAGTAATGCTTAAAAGTATTATTATTCAGAAATACCAGAGCATTATACATGGGTAACAAAATCTCATGAATGGAAACAAAGAATTTGTAAAGTAAAAGTATAGGGAGGAATGTATTTAGTTAATCCACATCAATTGGAGTTATTTCATCTTAGATTATTGTTGCTTACAGTGAAAGGAGCAACTTCTTTTCAAAGTTTGAGAACAGTTAATGGAGCTGTTCATGAATCTTTTACAACTGCTTGTTTGGCATTAGGACTTGTAGAAGATGATAGTGAGTGGATTTGGACAATCGAAGAAGCTGCATTATGGATGATGCCTCATTCACTTCGCCAATTATGCACAAGAATTTTAATTCAATGTCATCCTGTGCCGGATAAACTATATATGGGGACAATTTAAGGGTTAAATGTCAGAAGATTATTAAAAAATATACGACATTGAAGCTGAACATAGGGCTTGTAGAAATATTAAAACAATATTATTTAATGAAGGATATAATTTAACTGACTTTCAGGGGTTATTAGATATACAAGATGAAATTTTTACTGAACAAGTTAATGATATAAATATTGCAACACATATTAACATAGGAGAACATAATTATGCTAAATTAAATGTAGATCAAAAACTTGTAGTTGATTATGTACTTGATGCCCTAAAGGATTCTTCTTTTGATGGTTCTATGGCAATCGTTAAGAAGTAAAGGAATAAATGTTTGCAACATGGCATTTACAGGTATAGCTGCGACTCTGCTTCCTAATGAAAAAACTGTTCATAAAGTTTTAGGCTTACCCGTTCCATTATACAGTGATTCATCTTCAAACATTAAAGTTTAATCTTTAAAAGGCCTTTTTCTAAAAAATATAGATTTTTTATTTGGGATGAAGCACAAATGGCTCCAAAATATGATTTAGAAATTATGGATTATCTATTCCAACGAACCTTTTGGTGGTAAAATTGTAATTCCAGGCGGAGATTTTCGACAAACTTTACCAATTAAATAACGGGGTACTAAATCAGAAATAGTAAAATTATCAATAAAAAATAGTAAACTATAGAAATATTTCAAAAAATACACATTAACAGATAATATGAGAGCTTTACCACAAAAAACAGAGTTTGTAGATTTTTACTTAAAGTTGTAAAATGATGCAGATGATAATGTTATATTGCCAGAACATATTATTCAAAAAGGGAGTAGGTACACAAAATTTCAAATAAAATTTAATCCTTTAAAGATAAAATGTTTTTAATAACTATGTGTGTATCTTTAGAGTAATATTAGAAACTTTTCGGTGTAAAAAACATTTCCATTTTTAATAGCAGAAAGAAAAGGGGCGTGCGTAGCGCGCAAAAATAGTGACTAGTTTATAATTAAATGTTTTTTTGTTAATTTGAATTTTCGCGCTAAGTGTTAGTTTCCTCTGTCGGCAAAAAATTGAACTAACCTTGGTTGGGGACTTTTGAATTAATTTACCATTAAATATTTATTTGGTGAATTTGAATTTTCGCGCCAAGTGTTAGTTCCCTCTGTTGGCAGAAAGTTTAACTACCTTTGGTTGGGGACTTTAAAATTAATTTACAACAAAAATATTTTCTTGAAGAATTTGAATTTTCGCGCTTAGTGTCGGTAATGTGTTACCAACATTTATTTTGGACATTTAGATTTAAACGCCACCGTAGTTCTGAAGTGAGTAAAGGGGAAGATCGGGGGAATCAGCCTATATAAAGGAGAGCATAAGCTGAGCAGAGCACTACATGGTATCCAAAGCAGCTATGCATAGAAGCTTGTAAGATGAGCAGCCAAGCCAACACCGTGATCCTAGTCTCTGACGATGATGATGAGGGGATTGATATTGCTTCCGTGGAGAGTCCAGGGTTTATTAATGTTCAGGACAATGTGGTCTATGTCCGGGATGCATCAACGCAGACGGAGAATCTCGTTGACGAGGAAAAGGTGATTCACGTTGACGAGGAAAACGTAAATCTCGATGTCGAGGAGACGGTGAACCTAGTTGGTATGGAGAACGGGGACCTAGACTTCATAGATATAAATTTGACACAAGCTGAAGTTGTGGAGCTGCTTCAATCAATGGGCTTGACTTTCGAAGATTTTAATAATTTTGAAAATGTAATTTATTTACATTACCTACTTTTTCGTTGAACGTTAAAATATTTAAATTATAATATTTTGTTTAAATTTTATATTTTATTCTGAAGCACGACACTTTTTCTTTTAACAATATTAATTTTTTTTAATATATAAAATAGAATTTCAAATTATAAAAGGTTTAAAAAAACATTCATTTTAACTTCCAGCTTGGTCAATGTGTGGTAGAATCTGGTGGAAATGATCCTCAAATAAGTGATGAATATTTATCCGATATTCGACCGTCAACTCCAGAGGCAACAGTCTCTGACGTAGAGGAAAAAGAAGAGCTGTGTTACCGATGCGAGCGGAGACGCTATTGTCGAGAGCATAGACGTAGAAATCACCGTCGCAGCCATCATCATCGCAGTCAAGCATACAAAAAAAATTAAATCTAAAAATTATTATTATTAAAGAGTTGTAAAAATTTTGTATAATTAAAATTTATTTGTAAATAAAATAAATTTACTTATTAAAAACTAATGTTTCATAAGTTTAATTTTTTATTAGTTTTAAAATAAAATAAATTTGCGTTAGAATGGTAATGATTTAAAAAAACTTGGATCATTCTGATCTAAAAACTAAAAGTCATGAGTTTTAGTCGCTAATAAGTGAGTTTCGGGCACTAAATGAATAGTAATCAAGATCAACACCATGCTTCACTATGAGAAGTTCACTCCATATCTGCTGTGGCGCTGTTTGAGTCGTGTTAACCTTCCTCTCTTTGAATTGATTTCTCTGTACCTCCACGAAGGCGCTGTTTGGGTCGTCACGCTGTGTCACTCTCTCACTGTTGGGTTGTACTTTGTCTCATTGGTGGCGTTGTTTAAGTTGTGTTCATATATTGTACTCTCTCCGTTGGGTTGCAATTTCTTTTCTTTGGTGCTGCTAAATCTCTTTGTAAATTAGGCTGATTCACTTTTGACGTCATATCTCGAACAGTGGTTTTGTCCACTGTGGCGCTGTTTAAAACCCAACGCAGAATAAAACGGGAACGTGAACGTAAGCATGTGATAGAAAGGGACAAACCTACTTCTGTTCTTTTCTATCTCATGCTTGCATTCCGTTCCCGTTTTATTTTGATCAGGACTTAAGTTCTGTCGCTATATCGTTCTCTCTCTATTACTTTTTTGATACCACTTTTATATGTCATACTCTCTCCGTTGGCGTTGGGTTGCAATTTCTTCACATGGTAGCGCTTGCTCTTGCTTTTCAACAATATTTACTATCTTGCTCACTTCTATCTTAAAATACGTTGCTATCTCTCTCTCACTCTCTCTTTACTTCTTACGAATTTCACTGTCCGTTGACTTTATCACATTTTGGACGTTCTGCTAAGTATATCGATTAATCGATTAATCGATCAAGAGTCAGCATCAGATAGTTGTTGTAAATCAACCTTAAGAGTAACTGAGAGTTTGTAAATACTTGTGTCGAAGTATAATACACATTTTTTTGTTTCTGCTCATTGTCCAACTTCTCAAAACAAGTAATATTAAACGATTTTACATAACTATAATGGAAGAAAAAGATAAACAAAGTTTAGAGAAAAATGTTGATCCACGTCCAAATAATTCTTCGTATTATTTTCGTTATATTTTGAATTACCGGTGCCGAAGTTTAAAACTAATGAAAATACAGTCAACTTAAATTTATTCCAGCAAAATATAAATGAGGTAAACGAAAAAATATTACAAATATTTTAACATTGAGACTTGAAAAAGTGAACGTTTAATTTTTTTAAAGTTTCGAGATTCAATAACAGTTTTACTGTCAACTTTAAATCATTCACATGTTAAAAATATCCTTCACATAGTTATTATTTTCATAAATGATACTTAAATAAAAATTAGACGTTTACTTTTTAGTACCTTTCACAACAATCATCTGTTTATATATATATATATATATATATTTATTTAGTATTTCATATTTTTTTCATGCCATTTATATTGAAAGTAGCAAATTTAAAGTATTCTATAACCTCACTTTTACATTTTAAATTACCAAGTAACATCAATATTTTATTTAAATGTAAAAGTGAGAAGATTCATCACAAATTCAATAAAATTGATGAAAGGTTCAAAACTAAATATTAAAACTAATGTTATAAAAAATATATTAACTGTGCTAATAAGGTTATTTTTTTTACTAGAATTCGCATAGACGTCCAATCTTCGGCAATTACATTTTAAAAAATCTGTGCCCGGAATATGAAAAATATCTTTCTGTTGTAAGTTCACTCCAAACTTATTAGTTTTATATATATATTTCATTTATTTCTTTTATACTTAAAATGTATTCAAATAATGTATTATGACATTTTCTACAGGTGATCTCTAACAAAAATTACACACAAATAACAAAAACTACTTCATATGCTACTTGTAAAATTGCATCGAGTACAAAAGTCTGCAATGCTGTAACAACTAGGTGTTCTAACACGTCATTTACAGATGCTACAACAGCAACAACTTCAACGTTGAAAACACAAAAACAACAAATCAAACAGACACAAGTGAATCAAAAAAAAATAAAATTAACAGCAACAACTCCAGCGTTAAAAACACAAGAACAAACACAAAAAACAACAGATCAAACAGACACAAGTGAATCACAAAAAATAAAATTAAAAAAAATACTCCAGTCTTGAAAATACAAAAAACAACAAATCAAACAGACACATGTAAATAAAAAAAATCAAATCAGCAAAAAATACTTCAACGTTAAAAACACAAAAAGCAACAAATCAAATAGACACAAGTGAATAAAAAAAAAATCAAATTATGAAAAAATAGTCGAGCGTTGAAAAACACAAAAACAATATATAAACGAAAAAAACGAGTCAAATGATCATTTAGAGGAAACAAAAGCAAAATGGACACCACGAACATCTACACTGGAGGAAATACAAAATTTTGTTTTACCAATATTCCTTCCACCACCTCCTTTACCAATCTCACCGTTGAAAGAAACATTCAAAAAAAGCAGAGACTCAAATTACTGGAATTGTAAAAAAAAATGAAAGTGTCACCACAACTACCACCAAATCAACAAATTATACCGACACTAACACTAGAGGAAAAAGAAAATGTTGTATTATTGGAATTCCATACAACACCTTTGCCAATAAGACCAGTTACATCGCAACAACTATCAATTCCACAACAACCACCAATTCCACCATCAATATTGAAATTATTATTACTTCCTCCTCCTCCACCACCACCATTACCATCACCACAAGTAACTCAATTGAATCCAAAGGAACAAAAGAAAGAAACTGAAGAAACAGTCACACCACTGGACTTATCCATACCGTCTTTAAAGATTCAATTACACTTATCATCAGATGACGATGAGGATGACGATGATAATGCTCTTATTTTTTAAAAAGTTTTTTTTCTGTTTTTTTAGTTTCTTCTTCAAAATGAAAAGTTATATCCAAAATGAAAATTATTTTTTTATCTCTATCTGCAAATATTTATCATAATTTTTAAAGTAAATGATTTATAAATATTTTGTTTTTTTTAATATAATTATAAACTAAATTTAGGATAAGGTAAATAATTATAACTGAACGTTGAATTCATAATAAATTTATCTTTATTATCTTTAAAATTTTTCTGTTCACATATGTATTAGAATATAAATTATTTTTATAACATTTAAATCTGTGTAATCATTTAAATTCTATATTGTTATAAGGACCACCAAAATAAACAATTTGAAGATTATTGATAGACGCCGCTTCCTGGATTGACAACCAGGTGGCGTTGTCAACATCGAAGACTTTGGTAAATCGGGCAGGTAGGAATACGTTGAAACTTTTGTTTAACTCGGCAACAATTCTCTCTCCATACTTTGTTTGGACCTTGCGCAGCATTGTGACAGCAAATTGGCTTCCAGGAGTCAGCTCAGACAGCGGTTTTCGTCGGCAGAAATTTCTCCATTCGTTCAACAGCGTTAATTTTCTTTAGATCCATGGTGATTTCAAGTTCCTGGTGATGTCCTCGGAGATGCTTTTCACCAAACTCGGAGTGGGTTGAATGATTTTTGTTTTAGAATTGGCCCTCTTTTATTCCAAAAAATCATCCCCACCCCACTCTAAATGCGCAAAAACACTTGCGCAAATGTAAAATTATCCCCACCTTAAATGCGCAAAAACAGTTGCGCAGATGGAAAAAATTGCTCAAAAATGGTTGCGCAGATGCAAAATAATAGCACTAAATCAATATATTATACCATTTTTCTTTAAATACCAAAAAAATTATTAAAAAATTCAAATTTTTAAGATTTTTATAAAGTGGGAATTCCCCACAGACGGTCGAGCGTCAGAGAGAAAGGGAGTTCCCGCAGAGACTCAACTCAACGCAAGAGTACGGTTCACGTTGCGCGTGCGTTAGCTACCTCTCTGAAACGTGTCAAGTACTTCCAAAACTACATTTGAAATTAAAGATTATTTAAAATTATTTTTTTAAAATAAAATTTATAGTTTATTACTAGTTATGTAAAAAAAATTAATATTTAAATTTTTTTTTAATATTTGAAAACTAGTGAATTTCAATAATTCTTTTATAAACTATTGTTTATTTATAAAAATAGGGTAGGATATGGAAATAATCAAATAAATTAATTAAATTTATAAAATATATTTTATTTTTTTAAAAAAGATTGGCATTTTTATAAAAAATCTTTCAGTGTTTCAGTAGAATTTACAGTAAAATATCCATTTCTTGAATCAACTTTATCTCGATTTCTTATAAAGAATTCATTCTTAGATTTTAAAATTCAATTTCTTAACATTATGACATTATTTGCTGCACACAATATTTTATACAAAGTATGATAGGTACATATATGCGATAACGTTTCAAACTTAAGCTTTTTAATTGAAGGACAATTAAATTCTTCAAGGTTTTGTATATTTACTACATATTTTTCGAGCCACCTTTATTTTTCCAACCCTTTCACATAGATTTTACGTGCACCTGCTAGTACCTCCTGGAGAATTGATCGTATTTCATCGTAAGGTACGTCACCAGCAGTCCATTTAAGGCCATGGTAGTTATGCATCAACCATAAATTTTCACTCTTATATCGCCCAGGTAGAGAACTCCAGCTGCAGGGTGGCTCGAACAGGTATACCATTGGTTGTGCATCTTCCTCGAGAGGTAGAATGGCCAGCTCCTTGAAGATGAAATCGTTGTATGGTCTTTTGAAGCCTTAGATGTCCACGATGAAGTCCATGGTTGCAGAAACTGAGAATTTTTGTCTAAATTCTGCCTTTTTATACCCTGAGATTACCTCCACTTTTTAAGTTATTTTTTTAACAAGACCGCTGATTGGCTTATACTGTATAATTAGAGATGTGCAAAATTCGAACCGAACCGAGTTTAGTTCGGTTTTGGGGCGCCGAAATGTCGAATGTCGAATATTCGACATTCAAACTAGGCTAACTCGAATGTCGGTTTTTCAACATTCGAACTGAGCTAGTTCGAATGTCGAATATTCGACATTCGAACTGGGCTACTGAAATGTCGAATTTTAGAATTCGACATTTTAGCGTACTATAAAACCGAACACAACTCGGTTCGGTTCGAATTTTGTAGTAACTCGAATGTCGAATATTCGACATCCGAACTGGGCTATTTCGAATGTCGGTTTTTTCGACATTCGAACTGAGCTAGTTCGAATGTCGAATATTCGACATTCGAACTGGGCTAGTTCAAATGTCGAAAAACCGACATTCGAACTAAGCTAACTCGAATGTCGAATTTTCGACATTCGAACTAGGCGAAAAAAATTCGAACAGTTCGGATCGAATTATTTTGCACAGCTCTATATATAATACGATCGTGAATAATCAAGCAATATGTCGCTGTATTGGCGGGAAAATTATTACTAGATTCAAACTCTAGTCGCACATCTGCAGAAACTTGTTTAAGAAATTCATTTTGCTTTGAGCAATCTATAACAGCCAATGGTGCATAATCTTTAAAGTTATTTCTGGAAAGTAAGGGTTCAGAATCTTTTCCATAGTATGATGATTGAAAATTACAATACATGTCATAGAGAATAGAAAATTTGTTCTGATTGAAATTTAAATTTCAATTACCATAAGGATAGTATTGTGAATTTAAAAATAGTTTAACATTTATGAGATTACAGTTATCAAGAAAGTTGGAATATCTTGTTTGATTATCTTTTCGATTAGTTTGGAAACCAAGAATAACATAACGAGGTTTTCAACTTGTGTAGAAGTCTTTACAGTCCAAACATGTTTTTGAGTTGCTGGTATTAGTGGATATTCATACATGTCCCAAGATCTGAAACTCATACTTGTAAGCGGATCTTTTTCAATAAATTATAATAAATCAATTTTTTGACGACCACCAACAAATAAGTATGGTATCATTTATTCAATTTTATTAATTACAATTTTAAATTCTTCACGTTCAACTCCACTAATATTAACCACTGCATTAAGGTCTGTACGGGATCTTGTTAAAATTAGTTCATGTTTTGCATTTACAACTATTTTTCTGTAGTCTTCTGCAAATCTAAGAATCATACTCAGTGGTATATTCACATCAAAATAACCTGCATCATTTGTCACTCTACTGGCATCATCAAAATTAATATAACCCGTATTCTCAGCGTCAATAATCTGACTAGGTGTTTGAGAAATGTAACTCTTTAAACTGAGAGAAATGGACCCAGGTTAATACAACCAGAAAAAGGTGGTCAATGAAATGGAGTTACTGGACCAACTTCAAATTGTCCCTGTAACATGTTTTCTGGTTACAGTAACCAGAAATTTAGTTTTATTAACTAAAATTTAAAAAAACCATTCTAGTTGTGACAACCATGATTCGTGGTGAAATTTGTCTTTAACTAAAAATGCCTGGTTGTAGTAACCAGGCATTTATGTTAGATTTCAGTAGTCGGAAGCAAGCGCAGTACGTCTTTATACTTTCTGCTTTAGTTTGATTTTTAACACAACGTAGAATGGTCTCGTCAAGTTTTTATTTCAAAGTACATATTTTATGTTTTTTCATATTTCCTCTTATCAACAAAACTGTGTAAAATAAAAGTGAATGTATATACAGTGCCGCCCAACAGGATTTGCCCACCCTATCACAGTTAAAGGTGTTACAAAAAGTTTTATATTTTGATTTCTAATAAAGATATCGAGGTTTGTAAGGTCTCATTTTAAAGCTTATATCATCTACTTTAACAATATTTAAAGAACAAATTAAAAAAAAATTTTTTTATTGTTTAATTACTGTTTAAAAAAACAAAATTTTCAATTTTTTTTTGACAATTTCAAACAAATGTAGTTTTTTAACAAGTAATCGTAAATTAATTATGTATAACGCATTTTAAAGCTTATTTTATCACCTTTAAAATGCACTTTTAAAAATTGTCGTACGATTTTTTTTTTGAAAGTTATTATCATTTGTTTAAAAAAACAGCCCTTTTTTTAAATAATCCGTATTTTGAAAACGGTTCATTTTTTTGAAAAAGTTTAAGACAAAAAAAGTTCATTTATTTATGTAGATTTAAGAAAAAAATATAAAAAATTTTTTTGAACAAATTTTTTTTTACCACTTTTTTACCTTGTACATTTAAACATTTTTTCTTAAATCTACATAAATAAATGAACATTTTTTGTCTTAAACTTTTTCCAAAAAAATGAACCGTTTTCAAAATACGGATTATTTAAAAAAGAGCTGTTTTTTTAAACGAATGATAATAACTTTCTTAAAAAAAATCGTACGACAATTTTTAAAATTGCATTTTAAAGGTGATAAAATAAGCTTTAAAATGCGTTATACATAATTAATTTACGATTACTTGTTAAAAAACTACATTTGTTTGAAAATTGTCAAAAAAAATTGAAAATTTTGTTTTTTTAAACAGTAATTAAATAATAAAAATTTTTTTTTTAAAATTTGTTCTTTAAATATTGTTAAAGAAGATGATATAAGCTTTAAAATGAGACCTTACAAAACTCGATATCTTTATTAGAAATCAAAATATAAAACTTTTTGTAACACCTTAAACTGTGATAGGATGGGCAAATCCTGTTGGGCGGCACTGTATGTTGTTTATGTAAATCGTTTTACTTATTTTAGTGATAGTATTGAGTGTTGACAATTTATTAGATTAATGTGATGAATGATATCAAATAACCTATATATTTTTGACGACTTTTAAAATTATTTTTATGACAACAAAGGATGGACTACATTATTTATAAATATTATGAAAATAAATTCTAGAGTAAGAAGATGAAAAAATGTATAAGTTTAACCTCTTAATCATAGATAACAAACACCGTTGTCCATTATAGCTTTACAATCACATTCACAATTTCAGTGTCAACCATGATCCTGGTTACTATAACCAGAAATTAAATTTATATTAACTAGGTTTCATCTTCAACGCAACTATGTTCAGTCATGTTCGAACAACTTCAATCGTAGTTAAAGACGTTTTTCACCACGAGAATCTGGTTGTATGAGCCAGGAATTTCTCTCAGTGTATGGTGGTTGTAAGACCAACGTTTTTACATCGATCAATTTCAACACCATTAAGTTCATAACGAATCTCATTAAACAGATAGGAAATAGCATTACTAATAAGTTTTGTATTCGTCACAACAGTATCATTAGTTTTTGTTAGTCTTCCATGCACATGTAATGTACTTTTGCTAGGAAGAATATATAAATCTTGATGTTGAACAGCAATTCGAATTTCATCACTATTATTAAATGCTGATGAAACATAAGGTTGATGAGAATGAATCTCATAATGTGCTAATGAATCATCATTATATTTAACAATTTAAACTAATTATGTACAAAATTCGGTCAAATCTGATAGGAATCTGGTAGTAATTCTACACGTAATAATTGCTTCTAATTTTTTAAACAATATAATTTCCTACAACTTTTCCGAACGAATTTCGTACAAAATTCGTGCGAATTCCTTTCAAATTTTTAAAAGATTTCTTGTAAAATTATCGCCTGGATAACCGGAAGTCTTTCGACAAGTAACAATTGCTGTATATTATTAAAAAATGACAGCAATTATTACCTGCGGAATTAATACCGGATTCCTAGCCGAATTTCCCAAAAAATTCCCGTAGATATTACGGGCAGAATTTTATTTGGATTTTTGTAGAATGTTTTTTATCAATTCTGTATTGGTTTTTGCGACTGGAATTCAGACAAAAACTGTTTTAAAAAACGCCACTCGAATTCCAATAAGAAAAGAATAATTTTTATTTAAGTATAAAGTATTAAATATAAAGTAATTATAAACTTAATGTTGTAATATTTATTATAGTCATTCACATATTTGATATACAAACGTTACGAAGCAAAAAAGTCTATTTTTAATAAAATGTAGCAAAACCTGAACTTTATTTGTTAAAGATTTGTATTTATCAAAATTATACAGCATTCAATTTGGTTTAATGACTGTGGCGAATAGGATTTATTTTACTTTAATTAATAATTATCAAATTTATTTGAAAATTTTAATTCAATCAAAATCTTTTACACTTTAGGAGAAGTCAAAGCAGTTTGGTCGGAAGAAGAGAGCCGTTTTTTAATTGTATTATATGCAGATATGAAAAAGAAAACAAGTCACAAGATGTTAGCTTCAATTTTTTGGAACAAAATAGCGATGGAAATGAAGAAAAATGGTTATAAAAAAAGTTCCACACAATGCTAATCAAAGTGGAAGCTGCTCTGCAGGATGTATAAAGAAAAACAAATATTGAAAAACCAGACTGGTGGAAATCCAGTTACATGGAAGTATTATGATGAGATGGATGAAGTTATGTTCAATAAAACCGAGATCTCCTCTTGCGTTGGCTTCAAGTCTTAAAGGATGTAGACAAAAAGTTCAGAAACAAATTAAAGAAAAATTTACAAGTAATAATGACAATGATACAGAAGAGAAAGAAGATTTGTCAGCGCATAAAATAATTAAGAAACGACGTACAAATTTAAAGAAATCTTCTATTGACCAATTAAGGGAGGAAGCCAACTTGCGCCACCAAGAAAATAGAGAAGATAGAAAGATACTTTCCTCCATATTAAAAGAACTTGTGGAAAAGAAATAATAGATTTTATTTCTTTACAAGAAATCTATGCCTTCGTCAGTAGCGTAACAAGAGAGGCCGGGGCCCTGGGGCGAGTAAAGCCTTGGGGCCCACTAGTAGAAATGAAATTTGATTAACAGTGGGAAATACCAAATACCTTACAGCAATAATAAAATTACTCCTGATTCTCTTTTAAAACATTTATTAAGTTTTTCTAGTCGTAAGAAATATTTATGGAAGAATGTTGAGACTAGATAACAAGCTTAAAGTATATTTACTCAAAGTCATAAATAAAAATTTTAGTATAATTTATTATATCAATTTGACAATAGAATGATTACAATATTTATTAAAGTAAAAATCTTATCTTTAGAATTTATTTAAACAAGATTTTTAGTTTTAAATATGTTCATATTAAATACCAATAATAATTTATTAATTTAATAAAATGAAAAATAATAATAAATATAATAAATAAATAAAATAATTTAAAAAATTAATAATAATCTAAGTTTCATATTTAAATCGTCTTAATCGCGGGGCCCCCAAAGTCGCGGGGCCCCGGGATTTCGCCCGGTTTGCCCTATGGTAGTTCCGCCACTGAGGGCCTTCGTGCCTATCATGGATAATTCAATCCTTCGTACCTAATTATGGATAATTCAATTAAGTTAAACTTATATTAGTGCAACTTATTCTACATTTTCAATCAGTCTACAAGATAAAAAGGAATAAAAATTCAGTTATTTATATTTTCTTTCTAATAAAATTCTTTTGTCATGAGATAAGAGTAATGATTGAGAATCAATAAAATGTCACATATTCAAATTAAAAGAGGAATGTGCCATCACGAATTTGACCAAATTATATTATTTTGTGCTCCAAGCCAAAGACAACTTTGATATTTCTTTTTATTTTCAACTCTATATTTTAAGAGTATTTTTTAAAACTCAAAATATAGATATTTCTTTTGCAGTACGCTTCAAGAAATTGCTAGTTGATGTGTGAGTTTATTTTGTATAGTTGAGTATGCTGAGGATGCTTCTTATGAAAATTATTTCTTTTACTTTGATAGTTTGTCAAATGTAAGTCCGACTGAATTATGTAAACTTGTTATTTATTCCTATAAGAATATTTTGTCTAAATGTCAATTTATTTTTCTGTTAATGAGATTAATAAGCTAAAGTGATATTAATATTTAGTTTACAGAACTTTGTAAAATATTTTTTAAAAAAATTATTTTACAATATGTTTATATTCTTTTTGATTCTTTTACTTCAAAATCATACTTTCCTTTATTAATTACACAGGCACACAAAAAAATAAAAAAGTCAAAACCCAGAGGTTACACCCCCTTATCCCCATGTTTTTGGGGTCGCTGAAACCGAATATGACCATGAAAAATTTTTATCATCGGCCATTTTCCCGCTACCACCCCCTTACACCTGCTCCCGGGGGTTGGAATTTAAGTTTAAAAAAAGTGGAGTAGGGTGTCTGTTCCTATGTTTTTTGGGTCGCTGAAACCAAAAAAGACTACCAAAAACAAATTTTTCCCTCCCTTAACCCCTACAACCCCTTTAACAACCCCGGGGTGAGGGGTCGAAATTCGAATTTTCACGAAAAGTCGATTACGGTGTCTAAACCTACGTTTTTTGGGCCGCTGAAACCAAAAAAGACTACCAAAATCAAATCCTTTCCACCCCCGACCCCCTACAACCCCCTGCAATAATTTTTTTCAAATAAAACGAACCGATTTTTGGGAAATTGAAAATTAAATATTAATTATCAAAAATTATTGCAGGGGTTGTAGGGGGTCGAGGGTGGAAAGGATTTGATTTTGGTAGTCTTTTTTGGTTTCAGCGGCCCAAAAAACGTAAGTTTAGACACCGTGATCGACTTTTCGTGAAAATTCGAATTTCGACCCATCACCCCGGGGTTGTTAAGGGGGTTGTAGGGGGTTAAGGGAGGGAAAAATTTGTTTTTGGTAGTCTTTTTGGTTTCAGCGACCCAAAAAACATAGGAACAGACACCCTACTCCACTTTTTTTTAAACTTAAATTCCAACCCCGGGAGCAGGTGTAAGGGGGTGGTAGCGGGAAAATGGCCGATGAAAAAAAAATTTCATGGTCATATTCGGTTTCAGCGACCCCAAAAACATGGGGATAGGGGGGTGTGACCTCTGGGTTTTGACTTTTTTATTTTTTTGTGTGCCTGTGTTATTATACAATAAGTAAATAGATTTGAAAATTTTGTTATAACAAAAAATATAAAAAATGTTAAATAGTTAAGATAAAGATGATATACACTACAAAAACAAGCATCTTAAAATACATTGTAGTCACTTTTAAAACGTTTAAAACATCTTATTTTTTCAACTTCCATCTTAGAAACTAATGCATTTTAAGATGCTTTTGATAAGTTTTTGAAAATGACTTAAACGTGACTACCAAAGTATCTTAAAAAATAAGATGCCTTCTTTTTACAGTGTACAAATGAATTTAATTCTAGTTTAAAAATTGTTTCAATTTAAAAATAGTGCAATTTATTAAAATCAAGATTCGCAGTAGAGAATCGCCGCTAAGTAAAAAGTAAAAACTGCGAATATATATTTATAAAATATCGACTGTTTATTGATAACGTCGAATAACTTTAGTAAATCTTAACAGATTTTGTTCAATTATTTTTATTGTATAAAGAAAGAAGTATAAGTTTTTGCAAATGTCCAAATAATTAGTGAAATAAACAGGGTTGCCACAGGTCAGGAAAGTCAGAGAAAAGTCAGGGAAATTAGGGAAAAGTAAGGGATTTTTAGTAAAAGTACTGAAAAAAATTGAATTTTAAAAATTCATGAGAAAACTCTGAATTTTGATGTTTTTTTTGTTTGCCTCGTAAACTATGAAATTACCACGAATCTTAATACAAAACCTTGGATTTTTTCAATTTCAGACAATAATTTCTTTTTAAATAACTTAATTTTACAAGAAATATTATGTTCAAAAATTTTAAAAAAATTCTTGTCAAAATTTCAATTATCTTTATAAATAATAAAATTCTTTAATATTCAATTATTTAAAATTTTTTTAAAAAAATTCTCGTCAAAATTTCAATTATTGTTATAAATAATAAAATTTTTCCTCCAAATTAAATTATTTTTAAAAACTTTAATAAAATTCTTGTTAAAATTTCACAGGAATTCAATAATTTATAAAATTTTTAATAAATTTCTTTAAAAATAATACAATTATTTTCATAAATAATAAAATTTTCACGAGTTCAATTATTTAATATACAAAATTTCATAAAATTTTTCTAAAAATATCAATTATTTAAAAAGATTTTTATAAAATTCGTCGAATGAATTCAATTATTTAAAAAAATTTAAATAAATTAAATTCTTAAATTCTAAATAAATTTAAATTCTTTTCAAGAATTCAATTATTTTTATAAACAATAAAATTCTTTACCGAAATTCAATTATATTAGATTAACTATACATTAACTATACAGCTCTTCGACTAGTGTATGGGCTTGATCTGAGATTATAAGAGACGTGAACGTCCAGGCTGTGTTGGCATGGTGCATTGGTAGGCGTTAGTCCCGCAAAAGGCAGCTATTAACTGGGGTTCGAGTCCTCACAGATGCACAGTGCAGTCGTTCACGCAGCTTATTTTTTCAGATCAAAAATTAAATTCAAAAATATAATTATTTACCGACAACCATATCGGAATAATTATCTTAAGAATAACACCTGACTCTAAACCAAAGAGTTCAATTGACGTCTAATAGATGTCACTAATTGCTGATATAGTCGAAATCTTCCTTAATTATATTAGAAAAATTTTAATAACATTTTTGGAAAATTTTTTAATTATTTTCATAAATAATAAAACTCATTGCAGGATTTAAGTAATTTTTTATACAATTTTTTAAACAAATTCTGCGATAAATGTAATTATTCTTAAAAATTTCATTAAAATTTGTCGAAATAATTGAATTATTTAAAAATTTGTTGATAAAATTGTTTATGAGAATTCAATTTTAACAAACATTCAATTATTCATTAAATTATTTATTTTTTAATTTAGATAATTGAATTTTTCTAGAGTTTTCTAATAAAAATTGATTATAAAATAAATTTACCGAATAATCGATTTATTATTTATGAAAATAATTGAATTATTGCAACAAATTTTATTACAATTTTTTAAAATAATTAAATTTTTTTGAGAAAATGTACTACTTTTAAAAATAATTGAATTCCTGCGAAGGATTTTATTAGGATTTTTGTAAATAATTAAATTTTTTTTTGAAAAATTTCATGGTAATTTGAATTACAACAAAAAAAGTTTTTGTAATAATATTCTTATAAATTGTTGAATTTTAAAAAGGTTTGAATTTGAATGTATTGAAGAATTTTAATTCCTACAGAAAAGTAATAATGATTAAATATTTATTTAAAAAAGAAATTATTAATCTTTTTAAATTTTTTTTACTTCAAATTTTCTTTATTCCAAATTAAGGTTAAATAATGTCTGACAATTCTTTATTTCTATTTTACTCTAAAATCTTTAATCTGAAATAAAAACAGATCATACTCTGAAAGAAAAGTAGACAACTTCTTGGAGAATTATAGGGAATTTTAGAAAAATCGAGATGTGTTTGTATTATTTTTTTCTAGAAACTAAGACGTATTTCATATTTTTCATCAATTTAAAATTTTTGCGCCAATCAAAGTGAAGAGTTTAAGAAATAGTAAGAATTTACATTTTCAATCGATTGAGCACCACTGAGTGATCCGGATCATGATCCGTGAACATACTGAAAACACCCCGAGATTAGAGCAATTGAAAGTGGACCAAACGTTTTCTGCGTGTAAATAATCTTCTTTGGAAACCGTACTGTCATTAAGCGTACTATAAAACTGTTCTTTCGTGGGCAAGTTTGTTTCTTTTAGTTTTTTTTCGAGAATATAAATATTCGTACGGTAAAACCCCTTTACGCGTAAATAACCGATTTCGTCACTTGTGAGGTTACAAAATACTTGATTAACGATTTTATACTTGGAGAGGTATGATGCAAGCTTTTCTAAAGACGATGCCATGAACTTGAAGGAGTCTAGGGTGCACTTCCGAATAGCTCGAACCGCCAATCGACTTGAAACTTAGTTTCCCTACGTAATTTTGTGCCCTGATTACGAAAATCATAATGAAAATTGGCGACTAGCTCATCTTCATGGTGAAAACCATAAAAAACCATAAAAATAATGGTTTTTTTACGTTTTTTTCATTAAGGTAAAAAAATTTAAAAAAATTCTTCAAACAAAAGTTGTAGATCTCATCAAAATACATATTTTATGTTCTATACATTTTTCTCCAAAAACGCATTGTTTTCGAAAAAAATACAAAAAACTCTCAATTACAGGTAAATCCATGCAAAAATCATGGTTTTTGCTATCATTAGATTCTTAGCACATTTAATATATAGAAATAGGGTCGAATTGATTCTTTGTACACTTTTAATATAGAAAGGGAGTCAAATTTATATGCAGTTGGTACCAGAAGGTACCGAACCCACCCCGAGCCCCCTACAACAAGAAAAGAAAAAACATGAAATATGGCCTCAGGAAGCTGAAAAACAAGAGGCGGGCGCAGCCCGCCTCAGCTATGTTTCCTTTTCTTTGCATATAGAAAGGGAGTCAAATTTATATGCAGTTGGTACCAGAAGGTACCGAACCCACCCCGAGCCCCCTACAACAGGAAAAGAAAAAACATGAAATATGGCCTCAGGAAGCTGAAAAACAAGAGGCGGGCGCAGCCCGCCTCAGCTATGTTTCCTTTTCCTTGCATATAGAAAGGGAGTCAAATTTATATGCAGTTGGTACCAGAAGGTACCGAACCCACCCCGAGCCCCCTACAACAGGAAAGGAAAAAGCATGAAATATGGTCTTAGGTAGCTGAAAAACCAGAGGCGGACGCAGCCCGCCTCACCTAAGTTTCCTTTTCCTTGCATATAGAAAGGGAGTCAAATTTATATGCAGTTGGTACCAGAAGGTACCGAACCCACCCCGAGCCCCCTACAACAGGAAAAGAAAAAACATGAAATATTGCCTCAGGAAGCTGAAAAACAAAAGGCGGGCGCAGCCCGCCTCAGCTATGTTCCCTTTTCCTTGCCTATAGAAAGGGAGTCAAATTTATATACAGTTGGTACCAGAAGGTATCGAACCCACCCCGATCCCCCTACAACAGGAAAAGAAAAAACATGAAATATGGCCTCAGGAAGCTGAAAAACAAAAGGCGGGCGCAGCCCGCCTCAGCTATGTTTCCTTTTCCTTGCATATCGATAGGGAGTCAAATTTATATGCAGTTGGTACCAGAAGGTACCGAACCCACCCCGAGCCCCCTACAACAGGAAAGGAAAAAGCATGAAATATGGTCTCAGGAAGCCGAAAAACCAGAGGCGGGCGCAGCCCGCCTCACCTATGTTTCCTTTTCCTTGCATATAGAAAGGGAGTCAAATTTATATGCAGTTGGTACCAGAAGGTACCGAACCCACCCCGAGCCCCCTACAACAGGAAAAGAAAAAACATGAAATATGGCCTCAGGAAGCTGAAAAACAAAAGGCGGGCGCAGCCCGCCTCAGCTATGTTTCCTTTTCCTTGCATATCGAAAGGGAGTCAAATTTATATGCAGTTGGTACCAGAAGGTACCGAACCCACCCCGAGCCCCCTACAACAGGAAAGGAAAAAGCATGAAATATGGTCTCAGGAAGCCGAAAAACCAGAGGCGGGCGCAGCCCGCCTCAGCTATGTTTCCTTTTCCTTGCATATAGAAAGGGAGTCAAATTTATATGCAGTTGGTACCAGAAGGTACCGAACCCACCCCGAGCCCCCTACAACAGGAAAAGAAAAAACATGAAATATGGCCTCAGGAAGCTGAAAAACAAAAGGCGGGCGCAGCCCGCCTCAGCTATGTTTCCTTTTCCTTGCATATCGAAAGGGAGTCAAATTTATATGCAGTTGGTACCAGAAGGTACCGAACCCACCCCGAGCCCCCTACAACAGGAAAGGAAAAAGCATGAAATATGGTAAAAAACGTAAAAAAACCATTATTTTTATGGTTTTTTATGGTTTTCACCATGAAGATGAGCTAGTCGCCAATTTTCAGTATGATTTTCGTAATCAGGGCACAAAATTACGTAGGGAAACTAAGTTTCAAGTCGATTGGCGGTTCGAGCTATTCGGAAGTATATCCGGAGTCTATAAATCGAAATTTTATTTCCGTTTTTTTACATGCTTAGTAAAAGAAATATACTCTTCTTTGTTCAGCGGTAAAGGATCAATTTTACCTTCAAATTCTAGGCAAATGTCTTTAATTATGAAATGTGCATCATACCCACTCAGGTTGTGGAATACAATAGGTATTACACGTGAGTCTTGGTAATTTAGATTACATTTTTCATGCGCTGGGCCTCGGTATTTACCTGATAGATGGTAGTGATCTCGCACCTTCTTCTGTTGCGGTGAAAATTGTCCTTCACAAATGTGAAAGATTGTAGCATCCACGAAAGCTTCAATCTCGTCACGCGTCAATGGATTCATCGGAATAGGATTTTTGATGATAGCGTCCACTTTTTCAGCCAACTACTTCAACTCCTGGGCAAACCACTTGGCAGCATCTGCTCCCTCTGGACAGGAATAGTATCCGGATAACGAGTCATCATAGCTGCACTTAACGTAGTAACCAATACTGAACACCTCATGTTGTTGAATGACTTCAGTATTAGAAGTTGACTCTTGATTTTCAATAGGATAAAGCAAACACTCACAATCGGCGTACACTACAAATGGAACTTTCTCCTTGTTTCTAAAATGTTTAAACTGAATAAAATTCTGCCCAGGTTTTGGAAGGTTGATTTTCCACTCGTTTAACGTTTTGCACTCCTGCTCATGTCGGGTTAACCTCTCCTCCGTAACAAAGTAATGAAGACATCGGTCACAAATATGTTTTTTATGTCCATTCGTAGATAGCTGATAATTTACAAGCCTCGATAAGTTCTTAATCCATACATAGTGATAGTTTGGTGATATGACATCATCAGATGCAGCAGGAATGGTAACATTAGGAACATCGTCATCATCACTATCAGCCTCGTTCTCGTAGTGACTTTCAACTCTTAATAAATTAATGTGTCTCGCTTTTTTGTTTGAAGTCAAGTGTAATGGAACAGTGATAAAGTGTTTGTTTACTAAGCGAAGTCTGTATAGATTGATAGAGATGTCATTTTCTTTCTCGAATTTTACAATGTCCTTTAAGGTGACGGGGAAGTCGATTCCAGTAAAGTTTAATTCATTTTGAAACTCGTAGTAACTCGAAACTCGTTCTGGATGATTCATTGGGTGCAAGGCTGATAAAACTGCCCACTTGAAACACATTTTGTCTGTATTGTGAACATTTATACATGAATTCTTAATTTTGATTTCATACGGTAAATCAATATAGGATCCAACACGTACTGGATTATATTTATTTACGTTAATTTCCAATTTTGTAATCGAATGCAATGTCCACTGTGATTCCTTTTCTGCAAACTCCTCCACTTGCTTCAAAATTGGCTGCTTGACATTTTTACAGTACCACACACTTAATTTTGTTGTCGGGAATATTATTTCACTCTTCACATTAAAATACTTTGATTCAACTTTTTCCTCATCGTTGACGACTTTCCGGAATTTAGCACCAAGAACAGCGTATACTTTTAGTGGACCATGCTTCTCCAATACAGTTGTAATGTAATCCTCAAACAATATTCTCGCGTCATCCAAAAAAGCACTGACATCTATGTGGACTAAATTGACGATAATACTCGTTTAAATTCGACATTTAAAGGCATTTTCACAGTTAGACCATCCCACACGATCCGTTAATTCATCCAGTTGTACTGCTGGAACTGCAGCTTCAGCAAATCCAGAACCTCGCTTCAAATAAACTTCAAATTTGGCTCGAAGACAAATAAACTGTTGAATTAGATTCAAACATCTCTGCTTATCCGACGAGCAATAAAGGTCATCCAGTACACTCCTTAACGTTTAAATATTCGAGTCACATATGGACATCCATCTATTTACAAATTGAGTCCTGTCGATATCGTTTTTCAGTAATTTGAGTAAGGTTGAAGCATCCTCAGTCGATTGAACAAGAATTGCACATTCATTAAGCAGCAACGAATTAATTCTCCTTAGCTTCATAGGCACCTCTTTGTCCGAATCCGCCGCTCTTCGTCGTTTACCAGGCATTCTACATTAAAAAACATTCTGTTAGCATTTAATTAAGGTACCCTCTGCAACGCTGAAACTTCCTCGAAAACTCTGGTTGTTGTATGCTGTTGGTTGTAGATCCTCTTGGCTCAAGATTCTGCTTCGAATGTCGCTCCTCTGTTCAGCTCCATTTTATATACCCAAACTCACCGATACACACATACAAAAGATGCGCACGCATAGCTGTGGTGGGTACTTCACATAACTATTAACCACTTGGTCGGTAAAACAGTTTCCTACCTTACCGATCGAGATAAAATTCATATCAGGAATCTACCTTACCAACCACTGATAATATAGAACTCTGTAGCACCGACTGATGGTAACACAATACCGACACTAGGCGCGAAAATTTAAATTCTCTAATAAAATATTTAATTATAAATTAATTTTAAAGTCCCCGACTAAGGTTAGTTCAATTTTCTGCCAACAGAGGGAACTAACACTTGGCACGAAAATTTAAATTCACCAAATAAATATTTAATGGTAAATTAATTCAAAAGTCCCCAACCAAGGTTAGTTCAATTTTCTGCCGATGGAGGAAACTAACACTTGGCGCGAAAATTCAAATTAACAAAAAAAACATTTAATTATAAATTAATTCAAAAGTCCCAAGGGTAGTCCAAAGTTTGATCGGTCGGTAAAACAGATCCCTACCCTACCGACCAAGGTAAATTTACCAACAGATACCTACCTTACATACAACTGATAAGGTAGAAATCTACTTACCGACGAACGGTAATTACCGACTGCATGTATGCGACAGTAGCGCCATCTAGCGGCAGCCGTTGGAACTGTGGGGTAGTAATGGCATAGCTATACTACTCTCGGGCGTTTTCGAGGTCGCTGATTCCAAATATGAAGTTAGATTTTCGTAATTCAAAATGGCGGATCCATAATGGCGGACATATTTTTTGAATTTATCGGATTCGCTTAAAACTTGTTACTTGGGGGTTTTTGAGGTCGCTGATTTGGATCCGCCATTTTGAATGTTTAAAAATGCACATTAGATTTGTTATTAGCGACCCTGAAAACCCCGGAGTAACAAGTTTCAAGCGAATACGATGAATTCAAAAAAATACGTCCGCCATTTAAAATTTTTAAAATTTGAATTTAGATTCGTCATCAGCGACCTCGAAAACCCCCGAGTAACAAGGTTCAATCGAATCCGAGAAATTAAAAAACTATGTCCGCCATATTAAATCCACCATTTTGAATTTTTAAAATCTGAGCTTAGATTCGTTATCAGCGACTCTGAAAACCCCCGAGTAACAAGTTTCAAGCGAATACGATAAATTCAAAAAATACGTCCGCTATTTTGTATCCGACATTTTGAATTTCAAAAATCTAACTTCATATTCGGAATAAGCGACCTCGAAAACCCCCGAGTAACAAGTTTTAAGCGAATTCAATGAATTAAAAAAATTAGCCCGTCATCGAAATTCAAAATGGCGGATCCAAATACACCATTTTGAATTTCGGAAATCTAACTTCATATTCGTAACCTCCTTGCCGAGGTATGTAATACGTTGCCTGTGAAACAAATTCAACATATTGAAATAGTTGGGACTCAAACTTTTAAAATTAAAAAAAGTTTCATACACACAGTGATTATTTTTAATCCTAAAGCAATTGACAGTTTTAGGTTAGTTTTTTTTATTGTTGATAAATACCTAAACACTAGTACAACTCATGTGGTCAGTTTCAGAAACGTCTAAATATGAAATTTTCTTTACCGACAGGCGAATGCTACCGATAAATTAGTTGTTATTATTCTGAATCGACTAAAATACGAATAAAAAGTAATTTCGAAACTGGCCATAGTATATTTTGAGCGCTGGCAATAAAAAAACAACATACATAACCTCAAAGTGTCAACATGTAATAATAAATATTTAAAAATCTTTATGAATAATATGTACAATGCAAAAAGTTGTAATTAAATTTTGACAAATAGATAACTATGTATGCCTAATAAAATTTTTAATATTTACATGTAAAAAGTTTACAACTGCTGATATTTTAACATGAAATAAAAAGTAAAATAAAATAAATAAAAACTTACAGCTGTTTCTGTCGGGAATATTTCGACAATTTCTTTTCGTAATTCAAGAAAACCGTTGTGTCGTTATTCTTAATTAAAAGATACATACAATAAGAAACTAAATTCCATGATACCATCTATTAAAATAAGAAATAGACAACAATAAATTACATACTTTTGTTGTACATCTAATTGGATGTTTAGTTCCGAAATAATAACGCACTCAGATAATTCTGATCTTATAGAGCTATTAAATAAGCCTTTCTTATAAAGCCCAAATATTTTGTGACCTTTAATGTTCGCATCTAAATATCTTCGAACAAAATAAATAAATGTTTTTTACGAATTATTACTATTATTATTAAAAAATTATTATAATTATTATAGTAATCACATTATTAATTGTTATTATAAAGAATAAAAATGAAAATAACTTACATTTTGTTTGTCCGTATAATTTAGTTCCAAGTTCACTTTCTTTTTTTTTAATTTTGTGGTTTTTCATCACTAGAAAAACGTTTTCGGTTTGTTAAATGACTTATTTTATCCTTTTCTAATTTTTCATTCCTGACATCTAATAAAAAACTGGTTCTTCTTGTGATTTACCATCCTACAACAAAGCATTTTTAATTTTTTTAACATTTAATATTCAAATTTTTAAAACACAACTTTTCATTAATACTAATACTAAAATACGAAAATACAATATTGGAATCCAATTCACCTTTAAAGAATTTGAAAGGTGTTCTAGACCAATTATTAATTTTTCTTTGAGACCTAATTGTGGAACCAATTTCTCGAAATCACACTCTGTAAGAGTCAGAAGAGTTTCAAAATCTATAAAATTTTCTGTAAAAAGAAGAAAGAATTTCACAAACATTGATTTCAAAGTTAAATAAATCAAGAAAATTATGTAAAATAAGAAAAATTGACAGTTAACGCGCGAATTTGTGAGGTTAGGACAAAATGTGCGGAAATCGAGTAGTAGTAGTGTTTAACATTGGCACTTATACTGGCGTTGCGCTGTGTATATTCGGCCATGGCCAGGTATATTGCGGAAATCGAGCGACAGAATATTGAATGCGCATGCGCATCCTAGGAATCGGGACTTTCAAATTTTAGTTGGCTGCTACATCCAACTAAAAAGATATACTGACTAATCATAGGTATAAATTAAAAATTGTTACTGGGACCAACGCCGTTTGCTCATATATGATTTTAGTAAGATATAAAAGCTGATTTTCTTCTATCCAATAAAAATTGGATACAGTATCCAACCTTTTTTTGCGTGTGGATTATGATCAATGCTTAATTCATCTAGGTTAAAAATCGTTCGAGTATTCCATTTAAAGATGGTGTAATAGTGTTTTCTTTTGCGTCCCTTCCAAACACAGAGAAAGCATTAATAATGTTTTGAAAAGCATTGCTTAACACCAGTTAAAAACGCAACAAATTTTCCATTTATACTCATTGTAATTGATAACCTCTATAATAAGCTTCATATTTTCATAATTTTCTGACATATTTGTAGCGTAGGCAATTGGAATTGATGGAAATTTATTAACAATTTGAAATAATACTACTTTTAGACTTTTAGAAAAGCATGAGGGTAACCAATGTCATCAAACAATGCACCGATGTCACTGCAATAAAATTTTTTGGATGTACTTCCGAATCGCCCGTATCGCCAATCGCCTTGAAATTTAGTTTTCTTACGTAATTTTGTGCCCTGATTACGAAAATCATAATGAAAATTGGCGACTATGTCATCTTCATGGTAAACACCATAAAAAACACCATATAATTGTGGTTTTTTTTGCGTTTAAACTCGTTGGATTGGATTAATCACAATTTTTTGTGTTTAAAAATATTTGTAAATTTATCTTTGCTTTTATATGGAGGAGGAAGGAGTTATTTACCTTGGGTTGGAAATTTTTTTTATCAAAATTTAATTCATTGGAGAGATAATTGCGATATTTTTTGTTTTCTTCTTAATTCTGAAAAACCCGAGGTGAATGACTCCTTCCTCCTCCAAATAAAAGCAGAAAAAAATTTACAAATATTTTTAATCACAAAAAATTATGGAGGAGGAAGGAGTCATCCACCGCGGGTTTTTCAGAATTAAATAGAAAACAAAAAATATCACAATTATCTATCCAATCAATTAAATTTTGATAAAAGAAATTTCCACCCCTAGGTGAATGACTCCTTCTTCCTCCATATAAAAGAAGAGAAAAATTTACAAATATTTTTAAACACAAAGAATTGTGATTAATCCAATCCAACGAGTTAAACGCAAAAAATCACAATTATATGGTGTTTTTTATGGTGTTTACCATGAAGATGACATAGTCGCCAATTTTCATTATGATTTTAGTAATCAGGGCAGAAAATTACGTAAGGAAACTAAATTTCAAGACGATTGGCGGTTCGAGCGATTCGGAAGTATACCCTTCGTTTCGATCTAACGCCGAGGCTGAGGTACAACTCTCCCAAGAAATGAGATCTTCCTCTCTCAGGTCAGGTACATCTGCACCATTTTCCTTTCTCTTTCTACCTAGCGCAAGCAGGCGGTATCTCAGGTACAACTGGAGCTGCTACCTTGCACAATTTCCTAGAAGGAGCTGTACTCGAAACACAGCTACAGTAGTGTTCAATGAAGCCTTACTCGGATGATCGTGTTGCACTCACATACTCCCATGAGTGCAACACGATCATCCGAGGAAGGCTTTATTGAACACTACTGTACAACTGTGCAATAATAACACCCTTCGTTACTCCGTTGCTCTTTTTACGCTCTTATGCACTTGGTCGAACCAGGGTACATCCGTGTAAGACCTCGTGCATAATTTCCGTCTACGCCATTGTGAACCAACCCTGTAGTGAAGAGGTACAACTCGACCTCTACAGAGTTGATGCACTAGGTAGATTCTTCGACCCAAGGTAAATCTTGGGGGAAGATGAATATTTTAACCTTCATTCACTATTCGCACTAAGCTTCGTGTTGGGCATGAATACCGAAGAGAGAATCGGTATCTAGAAATCTCGATATTGAAATGTCGATCTAGCGTGCACGACCCTAGTAATCGTCTGTACCGTTGCCTAGGGGTAATTTCTATAGTTCACCCTCGCTAATAAATAAGCGTTTACATCGGTTATAATCCAAAGTGTCGGTAAACTAACGTAAAGTAACGTAAGACTCGAAATGTTAAATATTAGAGAAATGATTATAACTATCACTAGCAAAACGGTAAACCTCATAATTCACTAGAGTCAAGGTTATTGAAATGTTTAAATGATTTACTAGAATGTTATCAGATAGAAAATTAACGAACGATATTTTATTATTAGTATTTCTACGATTTATTTCGTTAATCTAAATTTATTTTATTTATTACTAAAATATACTTTCTTACGAAGGTTTAATTAATGCCTTATTAATGATTACAACTTTACTCTAAATCATAGTATAAAACGGTCCTTAACCTAAACACTGTTTTGACCAAGTACCCGGACTCCATTCGGCGAGCGAATTCTTTTGGCAATTAAAAATCACGATCATTACAAAGTGGTTATCTTTATTCTTAAAACGAAAACCAAACATTACAAAACGAAATGCAGAAATTATTTCAAAAGCAAGAGCATCAGTTACTGGAACAAATTTACGAGATTGGTTCGCAAAGTTAGAATTATATTTGAGGGAGAACAACTGTTTGGATATATTAAATGATATAGGGTCAGAATTTCCCAAACGGATCACCTAAAACTAAAAAAATTTATTTTTCATCTATAATATTTTTTTATACCTACTATGGTTAAAAAGAAGCCCTAAAAATATTAAGTCAAAAAAAATTTTTTTGTAAAAGTTATTAACAATTGAATTTTTTAGTAGTGCAAAATTAACAAATTTTTTTCTCGAGTTCCAGTGGACGGATTTAAAAATTAAAATATGGGTTTTTTCGTCTTGAATTGCACTATTCGAATATATTATTTTTTTTTATTTTTTACAATTTTTTATATTATTTGTTTATAAAATAAATAATTGTAAATAAATAATAAATAATAATTATAAATAAATAATTGTTTGTTTTTAAACAAATGTGTTCTTCACGACCTAACAAAAAAATAAAAATTGTATTATATTCCTTAAACGTCTCCGATTCCAAAACCGTTTCGAAAAAAATTAGCCTCAATTAGAAAAAAAGTAATTTATTAATAACTGAAGCTGTGTAAGGCTTTACATGACGTTAAACTTGTGCCGAGTGGCGCAAGCATTGCCGTATACATCTGTACGCACTAGTTCTCGCTACATGTTTGCACAAATTTTAATAGTAATAGCTAGTTAACAGTAACAAACAATAAACAAAGTAAATTTTTTATTTTTTAATAAATTATTAATAATTAATAATTTATTTACTTTACATTAACATTTTAAAATTACATTTTAAACAGGAAATATTCGACGCATTCTTATTATAATCTTTGGGCTTGAAAGTTCATTAATTATTAAATAATATAATATAATGAATTAATACATTACATACAATTAATTAATAATATTATATTATAATTAATCAATATACATTTATTAACTTATTATTTTTTGCCGACATTGAATTAGAAAAAATATTTATTACATATTCTTTGATAGTCTACTTTTTTTTGTTTTTTATGACTGTGATGGAAATTGATGTTTTTTTGTTTTTCAAGGAAAACAAATGAATATTAAGAGTATGTCAGTTTCTCACTTTCGTGTACAATTTCTAATTCAATTTTAGCAGCGAAAAAGTTTTAAAAAATTTAAAGTGAACGGTGAAATTCAATTCATTTGAAATTTTAAAAACTTTTTTAATGGTAATTTTATCAAAAATGGTGCGTCCTAACAGGAGTTGTAATCCTTATGAAAAAAAACATTCTTGTGTATATAAAAGTGTTAAACTAATAACCGAACATTGGAGTGCATCGTTCTCCAATTTAATCGGGAAATATGTGTGTAATTCGTGCAGAATCTCCATTGAGAAAGATATTTCTTGGGAAACATTGCAAGAATCTAACGTTTCTGTGTCTCCAGATTTTGAAACTAGTTCGGTCGACAGTTCTGATTCTGAAGATAAATGTGGCGATCCTTTATATCAACCGTCAAAAAGTGGATTAAAAAGATCAAGTAATGTTTGCCAAAATGAAGAGGAAAATTCATCGAATTGTAAAAGAAGGGATGTGGGACGAGAAAAATCAAACAGAGAGTTAAGACAAATTAGTGACATGCGATCTGCATACTCATTCGAGACAACAAAAGATCATGTTATTAAGGTGGAGTGACACCTTTGAGGCCTCTTTTGAACCTGTTTTTTATGAATTTTTTTAAGACACGGGAATAAACTAAACAAAATTTGGTTTTGAGGGATTTATTTGTTTACTTTTTAAGTTTACAAAAATATATTTATACGTAAAAAAAGTTTAAATTTGTTGCCTATAGAGGGCGCCAAAGTTGGTCTCCATTCTCTGCAGAGCAAATCGGTGGGCAAGATTCCGGTTAGACCGTTTAATCTAAATAAAAAATTCAAAGTTTTTCTGAATCTAAGATAGATGTAGCTTTCAAGTACGTAGGATATTTTAAAAATATTAATTTTTGTGTATGTGGCAGTTGTTTGAAGTGAAAAGTCGATTTTTAGGGCGAAAATTTGTCAAAAAATCTATTGCCAAAAAAAACAAAGAAACCAAAAAAAAACCTCTACGTACTAGAAAGCATTAGTAAATGACGATTAAAAAAAACGTTGTCCGAAGTCAATCCGATCAAAACTGTTCTAGCTAGACTGCCCACCGTTTTGAAAAACGTCATTTCGAGAAAAAACGCGTTTAAAGTTTTGAAAGCACTTGAAGCGCTCTTGGACACCTTTTACAGATTTTGATTTTTTAACATAAAATAACTTCGAAATCATCTCTAATGATATAATTTCTATTCTACACATTATAAAGTATCGTTTAAGCAAAGAAAAAAATTCGATTTTTTTCGGGTCAAAGGTGTCACTCCCCCTTAACCACCTTGCCAATAAACTATAGCATTCGAAAAATGCAAAACGAATTTAATATTTTTCGAAAAATGGCATCAACGGCTAAAAAATTAAGGCAGTCGTCCGGCTACGGATCTTATCCTCAGCCAAAACGTGGTCGTCCGTTATCTCTTGATATTTTTGAAAAAGTTGAACAGTTGAACAGAAATTGAAAATCCAATATAATACACGATATCAGGAAGTAAAATGATAAAATTAGATGTGCCCATTAGGTGCTGCCCTCTGGTGGTAATTGTATGTATCGCGCATTTGTTTAATTTTTTCCTATTTTACTTCCTGTCGTTGTAAATCTAAATAAATCTTTTACTTCTTGGGCGCAAATGAAAGATAAATTATTCAGGATATCTTGTATTTTCTCCAATTTTACAATAATTGCCCGAATCGGGAGAAAAATCATTTTCAAATCAAGTATACATTTGAGCAGCCATTTTTAAAAGGCGATCACTGCGGAACACCATTAATATATTGATAAGTAAAATTAATCAAATTTAAAGTATGAATAGTGATTTTTAAAGGGGTTTTCACGGGCTATAAGCTGGTGACTTTTTTTCTATGAGCCATGTAAAAATCAGAGTTAGACTATGAGAATTTTTGAGGAAAATAATAATTTATCATTATTTTACATAGAAAATGATGATTTATAATTAATTTCTTCAAAAAGTTCCATGGTCCCACTCTGATTTTTACCTGGCTCATATGAAAAAAGGTAAGCTTTCGATTGGGATAGGTTATAAAAAAATAAAAAAACACCGATTTTGAGATACAGTAGAACTTGGTTAATACGATTCTGTAGGGACCGCACTAAGAATGCGTCTTATGCGGGAAAACATATTAGGTGGGATATAAAGTGTATGTCTTTAATTGCAGGGACCACCATAAATGAGCGTCTTAAGCGGGAAATTGTATTAAACGGGATCATATTAACCGGGTTCTACTGTATATTGACATTAAGAATTTGACCTTGAATTTCAAGGTCAAATTGACAGAAAACAACTTTTTTTTCATCACCAGCTTATAGCCCGTGAAAACCCCTTTAAAAATCACTATTCATACTTTAAATTTGATCAATTTTACTTATCAATATATTAAATCGAAAAAAAGATATTTTCAAAAAAATCAAAATTTTGAAACTCCATAACTCAAAAAATATTTTATCAAATTAAAAAAAAATTGATATTTACACTTCTACTAATAATAGTAACATTTTAGCAAAGTTTAGAGAAAATTCATTTTTTTACCTGGCCAGTTGAGGAATTTTGCCCCATATGTTCGTAATTTGTGGTTACGTTTTATTTTTTTACTCCGAATTCCTTTGAGATCTCAAGGTGAAATTTACAGAACATATAAAGCACATTTGCCCTAACATTTGGTAAAATTTTGAAAAAAATCGAAGATGATGTTTTTTCAAAAACGGATTTTTAATTTTTCAAAATTTCAAAAAAAAAAAAAAATTTTGAATTTTTTTTTATATTAATTTTAACTTTAAATATACTTAAAACCAAAGAAATCATTTTTTTAAAATCCAAAATCGGTTAATTAGAACCAAAGTTATAGCACTTTAAAAAAATGACAAAAATTTTGAAAATGACATATTTTTGGTAATTTTCAAAATTTTGAAAAAATATTTGGTGGAGTTGTTTATCACTATAAAAGTAATAAATTTACAAAAGTACAGCCAAATCCCAACAAGTCATGAAAATAAGTGTGTTGAACTGACGTGGAATCCACCTATTATAAAATAAATACAAATTAACTTTTGCTTCTAATTAATTATGTATTTTGATAATTTCTTTATACATCTGTGTCTATACTACGTAATACAATATTCTTTATCTTCTATTTGCCAGGAGCATTTTCGACACTTAGCTTATTGCCTAGTTAATAACTAACTGAATTCAGGCAGATAGAAGAATGCCCATCCTTCACATATTTATTCTTCTATTTGCCTAAGTTTAGCTTAAAGCCCAGAAATTAAGCTAAATGCCTGATTCTTCTATTTGCCTGACACACATATATATGTATATAATAAATTACAAGAAAATAATAATGATAAACAATTTATTAAGAAAGGAAATATTTTATTAAAGTCCTGTTTTGTCTTTGATCCAATCACGGAAAAATAAAACGTTTGTGTAAATTCCAGGTAATCCATGCGTTCCACATTTCACTCCTTGAGAAACAACTCCGAGTACTATTGTATCATCATTTACCAATGGGCCACCAGAATCACCCTAAGAATATTTAATTTAAAATAACACATATTTTATTTATAACATGATTTAAAATTAGGAGCGTGGAGAGAATTAAAATTAATTTCTTTACACTTACTTGACATTTATCTAAAGTGAGTGTTGAGTTGTGAAATCCATAACAAATTTGATCCTTGTGAAATCTTATGTGGTGACGACGATGCATCCTTGCGCATTTGCTTGTTTTCACTCTTGGTACTCTAACTTGTCGTAATTTTGTTGAAGCTTTTCCATCTGGCTGTTAATAATAAATAATTGTTTGAAATTTTTCTATTTTTATTTAAAAATATGTTAGTGTAGTAATTAACTATAATGAATATATTTAATTCATTTTCAATTCTTTTAATTAAATTAATTAATTAAATTTATTTAATTTTAATAATTAACTTGAACCAATTTTATTGATTTGATCGTTTCTTTTTAATTTTAATTTATTAATTTTTTAATTAATAGGTATAATATTTATTTATATAAAAAATTGTTTTTTTAAATCACATAAAAATAAAATAACAAATGAAAAAAAATAAATTAAAATTGAAGTGTCAAGAAGCAAAATTTTTAATTAAGAAAAAGGGGCCTTTATACCCTTTTTCCCTAACTAATCGAAACCATCAAAATTAAAAATTCGATTTTTTTGGTCATAAGCCCCCTTTTCTTAAACGCGGTTACATATAAGCTTACGTCTGTTTTGCCCCATCCGGAAATTGTTGCATGACTGATCTTGAGACCTTTTTGGCCTTTTTGTGGTAACTTTAAGGGTTTAATAACTTCATTCAACTCTAAAGGCGGATGAATTTTTATTACTGCAATGTCGTTTTCAGTAGAACCATTTGAACCTATACCAGTGAAATTTTCATGTTGAATATATTTAACAACGTGATATGTTCTTGCTGTTGTTGCTCTTCTTCTGGTATCGGCAGTACCAGCAAGGACTCGCATATGATTTACGTCCTTATCTGGACTGAAAAACAATTTTATTTCAAAAATATAATTTCACGTTTTTAAATTTTATAATCCTACATAGATACAGCAATTTTTATATACAGAAAATATACCTAAATATTAAAAAAAATTAAATTGAATAAATAAAACAAACAAAATAAAATGTGAAAGTAATTAAATAACGATATTAAAAATTATAATAATTAATATTTATCTACTTTAAGAAACAATGAGCAGCTGTTAGTGCCCATTCCTTATTAAGTATTCCTGCCCCACAAATACTGGCCTTATGTGAATGGATTCTTGGTATTGTGAGCCGCAACTAAAGTATTTAAATAAATTAGTTAATTTTTCTATTTAATAAGAAAATTCGACGCCTCCTGTTCATATAATGCTTATTGAAAAACAAATGCAAGATCATTCTTATTTAGTTTTTAGTGCAAGACAATTCTTATTCGATTTTCCGGGCAATAAAATACTTATTCAAAATTCTATGCTAAAAAGTACAATCTGAAATTAGCTTACACTATGAGTTTTATAAAATTGTCAATTGAATATAATTTTTAATTACAATTGCTTAAACAATATTTCTTAATACGTAAGAGATAATCAAGTATTAAATTTTCTAATAACAATAGATACGCACTGAAATTCTCAGATATTTAATTGCAATTTAATATTAAAAAGATGATTTAGGGTTACATTTATTGTTCTGTCAGTGGCAATTGTTTTGCACACAATTTTGAAAACCGCTGCCAAGTTGTACATTTTTATAATTTTGGTGTTCATTTCATGAACACTTTGCTTCCTCATAGAAGTAATAATAATTGAAATATAAGAATTACTTTTTATAAAAGGGTTAAAAATCATTAAATCTTGGTCCAAAAAATGTGTTTTTATATATTCTATAAGATGATAATAATAGTTTAATAATTACACATAAATTAATAAACAAGAATGTTGAAAAAATGATATTTTCCACAATTCTTGATTTTTCAAATACCAATAATTTCTGCCCGAATCAGGTTAAAAAATAGGTCAAACGAAGCGTTTTTTATGCTCTTCAAGTTGGTAATAATTTTTTGAAGTTACTTTTACATAATTTAAAAAATTTTTTATAAAAGTCTTATTTTTCAAAATTTTAAATTTTTAAAAGTTTAATATCTCCGGTCAATATGAACGAAAAATGTTCAATTAGGGCTCAAAAGATGCGTCTGAAAAAACTCTACAAAACTAAATACAAAACAAAACTAAACTTCTACATTTTTCAACAAAATTTTCAAAAAAGTCTTATTTTCTAAAATTTTTGATTTTTTAAAGTTTAATATTTCCGGTTAATATGAACGAAAAATATTCAATTAGGGCTCAAAAGACGCATGTGAAAAAACTCTACAAAACTAAAGAAAAACATTTATAAGTGTCCTAACATTTTTTTAAGTTACGTCCAAAAAACGTTTTTTTACAAAATGAAAAATGCAAAAAAAAATAGTTACACTTCATGAATCGGGCTGAAAATACTCTCATTTTATGTCCCCCGGGGAGACCTACAATTTACAAAAAATTGAGGCCTTTAGCTCTTTCTTGTTCTGAGATATTGAGGCAAATGTAATGTTAGTACACACACACACACACACATCGGGACAAATTTTTAAAATCCGTTTTTTGGACTTCGGTGTTCAAAATACGTCGAAATTTTTTTTTATTTATTTAGAACATTTATACGGGGAGTTCCTGTGCATATATAAAGTACTAAAGTATTAGGCATAATAAAAAAAAAAATTTATAAATATGTCAAAAAATGACAATTCAAAATTTTGCTAATACAAAGCTTCCTTTATGAGGAAGCAATAAGCATTTTATTGCACAGAAAATCGAATAAGAATTGTCTTGCACTAAAAACTGAATAAGAATGATCTTGCATTTGTTTTTCAATAAGCATTATATGAACGGGAGGCGTCAAAATAATTTAAAAAAATTTATTTATGTTTTTTAAAAAATAATTTTTTTTATTTCTCAGAGAATTCAAATAATTTTTTACTACATTCTTACCATATAAGGTGCCTGTTTTATATCAATTTTATTTCCTCCAATTATCCTATTCTGGCCCAATGTTACTTCATTTTTTACTGCAGAAGAGAAAAAATCGTTAAAAGATAAATAAAAATTTTAATTATTATTATTTATCTCATATTTTGCAAACCTTTTTTTATGTATTTATATTATTTAAATTTTTTTATTATATAAAAGTAGTGCATAAATTTATAAAAAAGGACAAAAAAATAGTTTTATTTAAATGTTCATAAAATTAATTAAAATAACTCACAGGATAAGAGAAAAATTGGCAGCAAAAGTGAAATATTTATAATGAGTTTCATTTTTTCGACGTACAACACTTCGACGCTATTGAAGTGTATTGTTCACTATTGTTATTCGGTACCATTTTATACTTGAAGCAGAAACCGGATCTCCAAGTTTCCTTAACTATGATATTCAATTTAATAACTTATATTAATCAAAGTATAGGCTACTTTATATTTTATCAGCCAAAGAAAAGACTGACATTATAATTAAAAAGAAAAGATAATTATTCAATTTTAATATTGAAAAAGACCTTCACAATTTATCAAATTAAAAATTATTTTGTTCCTTTATTTTTCAATTAGCAGAATAATATAACTTTAATTTCAATTAAATTCACATCTAAATAAATGTTTTTTCATAACGCGGTGCAAAAAAGGGCACTTTTTTGCACCTTGTTATGAAAAATATCGTTCGTAACTAGTGCTAGCAGTTGCCAATTTTTGAACGACCACTTTTTTTGGAACAAACTGTAGGCGAAGCTTCGCTTCGCCTACAGTTCGTTCCAAAAAAAGTGGTCGTTCAAAAATTGCCGACTGCTCGCACTCGTTACGAAATATACTATATTTAGATTCAGTGTAATTTATTTGACTTTAATAAAAGCTCCCCAAAGACAAAAGAACTTACCATATTTGAACTTCTTTATCGCCAGAATTCATCAAAACAATTTTACACTTTTTTAAATAATTATTTTCGACAATATTGATTCAATTATTAATTTTAAGATCAACTCTATTTTTGATGAATACATGTTAAGAAAAACCTCCACCTTGCAGGTATTATAAAACACTTTAACGTCCGCTTCTTGCGGAAAACCAAAATAATACTCTACCGTCCCGCAGAAAGAATCAATTCAATCTATTCGATTAATTCATCAAAAAGTGTATCAATTTAAGCTTTTCGATTAATTCATTAAGATTTGATAAATGATTGAAATAATTTTACATTTAATAAAAGGAAATAAGGAAAATAATAAATAAATAATTCCTTAAAAATAGTATTAATAAATAATATTAATAATCCTATTTATAATAAATTATTTTCATTTAATTTTAATAAAACTCAAGAATATTAAAGAATTAATAAATCCTTATATGTAGTGATTTTATTGTTTTGGTTTTGCATTTTAAAATATAACTTTAAAGTGAAGTTGCGTATATGTTGTACACTATCAGCGGGTGACCAATATAGAAATATATTGTAGGGCTGTGAAGCAATTGAGCATGTTAGATCCTGGGACTATCGCGAACGTTACCTTTTATTACCATCATTAGTGTTGATGACACCAGTTGTCGACTCTACATGCTCGCATTATTACACGGCAAAGAAATAAATGTACATATCTTCATGTTTCTCGACATAGTAATAAAAAGAGAGAGAAAAAATATCTGAAATATCATTGCCCATTGAGGCAAAAATGTTAAATAGTTAATGTTCATCCATACAAACGGAAAAAATGTAGTTACTTATTTCTTTTTCATAGCATGGCGATTATAAACTCAATAAACTTTTTCTTATTATGTACTAACTAATCTAATAAATTTGATATTATTGTTAAAATAGAATTTTGATGAAAAATTTCTTGATTTTTAAACTTATTATTATTAATAATATTAATGATTTTATTATTAATAATAATTATTGTAATTATATTATTATTAAAAATATTATTAGCTAATATTATTACTGAATAATAATAATAATAGACTAATTAATATAAATTGAATACTATTTATGTAAATAATAAAAACAATCAAATAAATATTTTAATATAATAATTTTAAATTTATAAAAAAAATTTATATATCGTTCACTCCAAGTGGAATGTACGTATGTTTAAAGAACATTTTAGAAGTTACGTATCTTCCAGGTTCAGTGAAGAAACCACGTATCTTTCTGTTCCGTGCAAAAACTACGTATCTCTGTCAGTCACTTTAGAAGATCTACATTTTATTATTATTATTATTATTATTATTATTATTATTATTATTATTATTATTATTATTATTATTATTATTATTATTATTATTATGAAGTTAATATTTTGTTATGAAGTAATAATTTTTTCAAAAGTTGACGCAATAAAATGTATATTTTTAATAATAATTTAATTTTTTTTCTTAAAAATATTAGAATATTATTAGAAGTTTCTAAAGCGACTGACAGAGATACGTAGTTTTTGCACGGAACAGAAAGATACGTGGTTTCTTCATTGAACGTGGAAGATACGTAACTTCTAAAATGTTCTTTAAACATACGTACATTCCACTTGGAGTGAACGATATGTTTAATTTTATTAAACAATTTTCAATTGTTATATTGCTCTAATTTCAAACAAATTTGAATATAACATTCATTCAACATTTGCCAGTATTATTCCCTCCACTATTTTGAAGCCAAATAATAAGTCTTCTGTCAATGTTTGATTGTCATAAATTTATTGACGCCTAACAATGATCTAATTATGAGACCGGCAATTAGAAGTTTGCCGGATATCTACCTTCGAGAGTCAGAAAGCTCTTCAGTAATTTCAAAAAATATTCATTGCATTTACTTGAAATTTTGAGAAAATATTTTAGAAAAAGAAATTTGTAGCTAAAAAAGGAATTTTATATTATAAAAGGAACATTAAAAGTTATCCTCTATTAAATATCTTTTCAAATGAAAAGAGTTCCTGTTCTTTAAGGTGAATATTTTTAAATTAAAAAAATTTTAAAGTAATTTACTAACTAAATAATTCTCTTTTATTAAGATTTTCTTTTTCAGTTTAGTTATCGAAAATGGCGTTTTAAATTTAATCACCCATACATGTAAATGAAGTGAGAATTCTAAATAGAAGAAATTGTGCAAAGCTGTATCGTCTAAAACCGGTGCACTTCGCCGTGTGTCATCGTCTGGTCATGCAACGCGATTTTTCCTTCTTTTTGGTCCTTTTACCTTTGTATACCAATACTAAACTACAACTTATTTTTGCCCCACAATACAAGCACATCATATACACAAAATTATTTTTGACAAATATTGCATTGCATTCGTCCGCATATGCAATCTCACTCACATTTCTTTACTCTCAGAACGCGAGTATTATCCTCACATACTTGACGTGCATGAAATTTTTCGACAGAAAATACGCCAAATAAAACAAAAATAAACTACCCTCGAAAGTTATGGCTACGGCTCCATGCGCATGGCCCAAAAACATACCAATCTTTAAATCAAGATTTTTCTGTAAAAACATATGTCACAAAATTAACAAATATACCATTCGAAAGCTAATTATATTCCTGAATATATGATATAAATGATCTTAAATAAATTTCCTTTAAATACTTTAAAAGGCCGAAGTAATAAGAAAATATCGATGCAAATTGATGAAATCAGTGGAATAATAGAACGCTTTCAGCAGAAAATAAAGTAATTAAAAACTTTTAACTGAAACTTAGTAATGACAAAGGGAAGAAAATGCAAGTTTTTTCTTTTTTTTATTTGCAAAAAGATATCCCACGGTATAAAACCATTAAAGAGCACATACATAATATTACAATATTGATAGAAATACAGCGTAAAAATAAGTATAATATTGGAAAGCATAATCATTAAATAAAATAAATTAAAAATTAATATCAGAAGTAGGCATAGGTAAAGAAAATGGTTGATGATAGCGTGAAGTTATTCTAGGCACTCTGAAATCTATATAGAGATGTTATTGTTAAGTAGCTTAAATATAAAAATAGCTTAATCAATTAATCGTCGTTCGGCTAGAGTTAAGAAATTAAAATTATTACAAAGAGCAATGTAATCTGAACCAGGAAGTGGATATATTTGTGTCTTACGGAAAGTCAAATACTTCAAAAACCTTTTTTGGATTTTTTCCAAAGCATCAATATATTTTAAAAAAAATTGGATTCCATATAATTTGAGCATAAATAAATTTTGATAAAACTAATGCATTGAACAAAGTAACAAGGCAATTAAGGTTCTTGAGGCACTTAGAGTTCCGTATTAAATATCCTAGAGCCTTTGTTGCTTCAAATTCAACCATTTGAACTGAATATAAAAAAAATGATAAGCAAACTTTTTTCTGAAGAAAGTTTAGACAATTACTTTGTAGAAAATAATATGTCAGCAAATCAAATGAGAAAACTTTCAACTTTTGTTCGTTCACAATCTTGTAGAACATCTGTGTCTACTAATTATCATTGTCATATAAGTGAAACAATAAACTCCTTAAAAGAAGTATATAAAAGTAATGATACATTTTAATTTGAAACAATTACATCGAAAACAAACAAAAAGAGACCGCACTGATATGGGCCAATGCATCGGAATTAGTGGAAGCTGTGATAAAATCACGAAATTTAATTGGGCATTACAAACTTAAAGTTATGGGGGCTGACAGAGGACAGAGATTTTTTAAAATATGCATCTCGATAATTCCGGAAAATTATAAATCAATAATTGATGATAATTGTAGCAGTAAAGATGATAATCATGAGCCTAAGAAAAAAATATTTAAGTTTAAAAATGCGAAAAACTTAACGTACTCAAAAACAAAATTAACAAGTGTTAAAAAACTATTAATGCTTTGCATCGTTCCTAATATAAAAGAATCATGAAAATTATTTGAAATAATAGGTTTTAATAAAAGTCTATTTAAATTTGTAGCTGATTTTAAGTTAATGCTTATTGCAATTATCGTAGTTTAATAGTGAATTTTTTATGATCCTAAAAAAGCCACAAAGAAGGAGATTGTCTTTTTTCTCGTATCACCAAGTGCAAGGGTAAGCACTACTATAGGATATAATACCAATCAGAATGTTTGCAAACTTTAAATCCGTTGCCTCCATCGATGTCCAATTTCAAATGAGCTTCTGTTATTTTTCGTTGAATTTCAACGTAATGAATAAAGGAACGTGGATCTGTATAAACGACAACTTTGGTAGCATTAGAAATTGTCTTGGGTTTTACATCAGAAAAAGCAAAGTCTTTGTAACCGAAAAAATCATCTACAGCGTTTTAAAGTTTTATTTTAAAGTTTTGAATTTAGTCTAAGTCATTTTCGCTTTTTTGTGAAGCAGTACAGATGAAACTATTTGATCATATATCTTTCTGGATGATTCCAATAAACAAGAAGATAAATTTGTTACTTGATAAAATAAATTAAATTTATGAGTCTTTATTCCTTTTTACCAATAACACTAAAGCAAAAATTGCAGCGCTTTTCTTTCTCTTATCAGGAAATATACATTTATTAGCGCCAGTTTTTCTGCTAGTTGTCACAAATTGCTTGACTCCTCCCACTCCCCTTAAATCGTGACATAATTTATGGACGAACTCGTATGTAAATTAAATGTTGGAAAATAAAATCTTGGTGTGACTTCACTGATCAGTTTTTTCTCTCAAGGGACTTATTGAAATTGAATAATTTTACTATTAAAGATACTGAAAGAGTCAACAGATGTTTATGCTGAAGATGATTTTCTCTTTTATGTTTGAAAGGACTTTAAAATAGAATCCAAAGAGTCGCCTAACTGTCTGGTTTCTCTTGCGGCGAGTATATTTAAATTTTTATTTTATTTCTTTTTCTTTGAAAACTCTTTAAAAACTTAAATGTATAAATTCTGTTGGAAATCCATATTAGCTAATTATTTCATATCAGAATTCCGCAGATAGAATTTCAAAAAGTAAAATTTGGCAAGTAATGTTATTTTAAGTGAGTATGATTAAAATGAAAGAAAAAAAGTCTAACAAATTTTGCTCTCTAAATAAATAATATATTAGGTATATAAATAAGATCATTAGGAGGTTATTTTAAGAAATCTAAATGATTAGTTTGAAGAGCACGTGGTGTAAAATAAGGGAAAATGAGATTGAGGACTTCTGCGTACATGTTGGCATCTTCTAAGAAAGGATGGTTATTATTCAAGAGAAGTGCATTATCCTCTTATTCGTTTGCTATAAACAAGATTTACTATCATGTCCAACCCAAACGTTTACTCTCTCTCTCTACTAAAAATATATGTTTATTAAATAATACATAATTTTATTAATTAATAATTAATAATATACAATTGTATTATTGTTATACATTAAATAAGTCATTAATAATATTAACGAAGATAATTTATAATAATTAATTATTAATTTTTTAATAAAACACCGTTATTACTATTAATAATTATTATTATTTTGAGGTAAAAATTTTACTTTAAGGAGGTTCTCCGGCTGCTACTCTTGAAAAAATCAATTTTCTTCCAATTTTATTTAAATTTTGAGGAAATGTTTCTTCGAGTGCGCTCTAAATGTGGTAGAAATTTTCAGAACCCTTTTCCATGTCAAAAAACGAGATATCGTAGTTGGCATTTTTCATTTTCAAAATAATCGCACGAAGAAGCTGAAGTTTGAACTTAAATATTTCAAAATTTAGCATGGCAAAGGGTTCTGAAATTTCTACCACATTTAGAGCGCACTCGAAGAAACATTTCCTCAAAATTTAAATAAAATTGGAAGAAAATCGATTTTTTCAAGAGTAGCAGCCGGAGAACCTCCTTAAATACAAATAAATATATAATATAAATATTGAAATTATTATTTTGTTGTATGAGTCGTTCTCTTTATTCCTTATGTTAATTAATATAATTATAATCTAGAATTTTTGTTATATTTCAATTCTTCTCACTGTCTTTTTTCAAATTGAAGAACAAAAAGAAATCAACAATAGTAGATAATAATTGAAAAAAACACTTATAAATAAAATTATCGACATGTTTGCGTCACAATAACACGTGTGGATAAAAAAACCTGTTAGACATTATAATGTTGAAAAACTGTATTTAAATAAATATAAAAATAATTAATAATCTTTAAAAAAATATTTTAAAAAAATTTTTTTTTTCTTTAAAAAAGAAAATTAAATTTCGTTTTTTATAAAAAAGTAAGTATAAATTTACTGAATAAATTGAAATGAAAATAAATAAAATAAAGTGCAATAAAATAAAATAGAGTAAAATAATATAATAAAAGAAAATAAAACAAAAAAGAAGGCATTATAAAATAGAAGAAAATAAACTAAAAATAAAATAATATCTAATAAATAATAGGTATATAAATAATAATAAAAATAAATATTAAGTAAATAATAATAAAAAAAATTTCTTAAAATTTTTATTTTTGAAAGATACACTCAGAAAAAGAGTTGGCTGCCATAACCAATTAAATAGTTGCTATAGCGCGATCCAATTAATTGGTTAGCACATCCAACTATTGGATACTGTTTCCATGCGAAAAGGTACCCCAGCTATGTATGTAATGCAGCTAAGGTAATGCAGCTAAAAAGTTGGATGTATCAACTAAGAAATAGTTGCCCTATCCAATTAATTGGATCGCGCTATAGCAACTATTTAATTGGCTATGGCAGCCAACTCTTTTTTTGAGTGTAAAAATAATTTAAAAAATACAAGTTTTTAAAAAATCTATTTGTAGTAAAATTAATTGAGAATTGACTCCTTCCTTTTAATAACTATTAAAAAGAGAATAAGAACTATTAAAAGAGTCAATTCTCAATTAACTTTTTTAGGTTGTTCACCTAGAAAAATCTGATAAAAGCTATTTATTGAAAGATTTTCATTATAGCTTTTTATTTGCTCTACTACCTCAAAGAATGTTTTTGCATGTTTTACAATTTATTTTTTATTGATGCCATCATCTGATAACGAAAAGTTTAATATTTCTGTAAATGAGATAAAAATTAACTATCAAAAATTAACAAATTTATAAAAATATTTATTAATAGATTCATTCTTTATATTGAAAAGCTATATTTTTTTATTGCTTTAATCAATCTACACTTAATATATTTATTTATTACTCTATTTAGTTTAAATGTTTCTAAAAATTATTCAACAAACTATCTATGTCCATAGTTTCATTTTTTCTATTTTTTATCAATTATCTTTTTTTTTAATATAATGTTAAATATTATCTTATCTAATATGTTACTTTGTTGTTTTTAAATGAATATTTTTATAATTTGAATTTTTTTATTTTTAACTTTTTAAATATTTTTTTATTTTTAATTTAATTTATTTTAATATATATATATATATATATATATATATATATATATATATATATAATTATTTAACTAATAATTTAATAGTATCTAAATATAATTTAATTACTGAATTTCATAAATTAAATATAAAAATATTCTAAGAGTTTTTCTTTTCTATAAATTGAAGAACAAAAATAAATAAATGTAATAACTAAAATGTATATAAAAATGATACATAAAAGTAAATATATTATAAACTAGATGTTTAAAAAATAATTAATAATATAAATAGTTAAACAATAGAATTAATTGTATAAACATTAAAGAATAAGTAATAAATAATTACAATCTTCAAATTGTTAAAAATTATATTAATTGCATATAGTTTAAAATTCTATAATTTGTTAAATAAATATTATTTTTAAATTTAGCGCATGTTACATATGTACATGGTCTTAAAATTCCTTAAAGAATATTATTTTTCAGATAACAATTATTATCAAATTGATCATTTTCGTGATAATATGCTGCGACTGGTTGTACTTTGATAAGTCTTCATCATAATATCATCAAAATGATTTATTCAAGATTGTACTTTCCATAAATGATGTGTTCATTTAAAGTGACTTAATTAGACTAAATAATTGTACAAGTAACTTTTCTGCGGTTTAGACTAATCTCAAGAATCTGAAAATAAAAAAAAGAAATAAGTACAATCCTTTTTTTTGTGAGACATTTTTTTGCTAGTTATTTAATAAAAATTTTCTAAAGAAATTAATAATTAAAAATAATTATGAGGATATATTTATTAGTATGTTTGACAATCTTGATTGTCGAAAATAGTAAAGCAATTGAAGACGAGAATTTATTCAAAGGTAAGTTATTTCATTTTTTCCATTATTTTATTTGTTTTTATTAATGTACATATATTTAAATATTTTTTATTAAAATACAATGCTTTTTCGTATGTGTTTAATATAATTTTTATCTAGTAACTAACCTATTTTTACGATAACATTTTTTCTTTCATAATACTTATTGTTTATAATTAATTCGGTATAATTAAGTTCCTATTTTTGTAAAAAAAATATCTTTGCATACCTTATAAAATTATTATTGTTTTCTTTCTTTTTCTATCAATAAAAACTAAATTTTTGTGAATACTTATAAACACATAAGATTATATTATTTTAGTTGAAAATAATGTCGCTGGTAAATCGGCCATGGATCAAAAATTAAAAAATTTCATAGAAGGACTTAAGGAAATGATGAAAAACGGAAATAAAACTTTAGGTGTTCCTCGTTTAGATCCTTTTCAATCGAAACCACTTGATATGGCTATGAATGCTGATGATTTTATGTAAATTAATTTTTCTTAGGAGTAAAGAATTTTTTGAATTATATTTTAAATTTAGATTTTTTAATAAATATATATTTTTCTAGGGGCAAATTCTTTACTTCGAGTGTAAGCGTTAAGGGTTTGTCAAATTTTATTGTAAATAGAGCTACATTAAAAATCGTAGGTTTAAAAATGAATATTTCTCTCGAATGGCCAAAAATTGAAGGAAAAATTTTTAATTATACCATATCCGATGGTCGACTAATGAATTTTGTCAACTTTTTTGGTCATGGAAGTGCAAAGTAAGTATTAAAACGTTTAAAATATTTTCTCCAATAAAATACGTAAAATTTACAATTTATTAAATATTATAATAGTTACACCCAGAAAAAAGATATATTTCACTTAGAACCTACTAAACTTCTTAACTGTTTCAAATAAAATTTTAAAAAATAAAATTTTTCTCTGTGTGTGAATTTACTATTAAAATACTTAAAATATTTTCTTCAATAAAATAATTAAAGTTTTTAGTAAAAAATTTTTATTTATAATTAATTTTAACTTAATTAGTTTAAAAATCTTAATTAATTTTTTTTAATTATTCAATTAATTTAATTATTCTTTTAATATTTAATTATTATTCTTTTTAATTAGATTTAATTTATTTTTAATCTAATTTAATTAAATACTTTTCAAATTAAATTTAATTAATTATAATTTCTTTTAGATTTCTCATTCAGGATATAAAATTTTCCATTGAAATGTCTGTAGCTGTTAATACGACAACCAAATTTCTTTTTATCAAGGAAGTACAAACTTCTATTTCCATTGGTGATGGTAAAAAAAATGACAATATTGAGGTATGTTGTTAAATAATATTTTTTATGATATTAAAAAAAATTGATATTAAATGTTACTAAAATTCGAAAATTTTAACAAATAAATAATATTCTTTGCAGTTTTATACTGAAGGACTCTACAATGATCTTGAATTATCTCAACTGTTTAGTGGTGTCATTTCTGAATTAGCACCCGCGGCCTTTGATACTTATTACAATCAAATAATAAGTACATTAAATAAATTAATAACAGATGCTGGAAATAAATTTTTGGATAAAAAAACAATGAAAGATCTGTTAACACTTGTATCGTAAACGTGAAAAATTTTTTTAAATTAATTTCCGTCACACTAATTATGTATATAGGTGTTATTTTCAAATTATTCTAAAGACACATTATTCAAATAATTCAAAATTTATCAAACAGCCATCTTTTTTATTAACTTTTATTCTATGTAACAAGTTAAATATAATATATAATACAAAATTATTTAAATAACTGAAATTAATTTTTATTTAGTATTATTTTCAAATTATAATTAAATTATTTCCTATTATTTTTAAACTGTTGCATAGCTACATTATTTAAATAATTTAAAATTATTACTTCCTCATAGAGGAAGTATTGTAATACCAAAATTTTTCGAGTTCGATTTTTTCACATATCTTTATGTTATTTGACCTCAGGAGTTAAAAAATGTCATTACGTATGTGTGTGTGTGTGTAAACATCACATTTTCATAAATATCTCGAAATCATGAAGTGCTTTTGGGTTGAATTTTTTTTTAAATTGTAGATCTCATCTGCGGACATAAAATGAGAGTACTTTCTGATATATTAATAAAGTTTAAATCAATTTTTTTTGAATTTTTAATTTTGCAAAAAAACGTTTCTTGCCCATAACTTTTAAAAAATGTTAGGACACCTATAAATGTTTTTTCATAATTTTGTAGAGTTTTTTTAGACGCATCTTTTGAGCCCTAATTGAACATGTTTCGTCTATATTAACAGGAGATATTAAACTTTTAAAAATCAAAAATTTTGGAAAATAAGACTTTTTTGAAAATTTTGTTGAAAAATGTAAAAGTAACTTTAAAATTATCGTTATCAACTTGTAGAGCATTAAAAAACGCTTCGATTGACCTATTTTTGAACCTAATTCGATAATAAATTTCGAAATTATTGGTATTTTAAAAACCAAAAATTGTAAAAAATGACATTTTCTCATCTTTTTTGTTTGAAAATTTTTGTTTATCTATTAAATTTTTGTAACTATCTTGTAGGGTATTTAAAAAAACATTTATTGACACAAAATTCAATCACTTTTACCATATTTATAAAAAGTTATTCATATATTTCTATTATTTTTATCTTCATGAGGAAGCAAAGTGTTCATGAAATGAGCACCAAAATTATAAAAAAATATACAACTTGGCAGCGGTTTTTTTAATTGATATGTTCAAACTATTCTATAGATTATTAGTTTATTTAGTAATATTAGTATAATAAAATTAAAATAATTTGAAATTGATATCAAGATAAATATTCCACACATTTTATTTTCTTATGCGGAGAAAGCTTTGTTTAATATAATTAAATGTAAATAAATCTTGATGAATTTTGAAAATACATATATGTAATATTGAAATTTATTTCAGTGAAAATTTGTACACATTTTATGATTCATTAATGCCACCCACGCATTATATTGTCTTGGAAAATTGTCATAGACGTTTACACGTAAACCGTTATCGAAAGCAAACAGAGACGACAAAAAGTAAAAAGATCGTTGCTCATAAAAGATAATTCAACTTTTAATGATTCACACACATGACATTCACCTTTTGCATATGTATATACTAACTGCAAGAAATTTTTTTAATGGTTAACCATATGAATAAAAAACTATTTTTAAATACTATATTAACATATATACATTTACTATGTTTGAAAATAATCGTCAACACAAACATTTTATCCTTATTATCCTTCATTATAGAAATCTATACTATATTGATTTTTAAATTGTTAAATTAACAATCTTTGTATGTTTTGTAGATTTTTTAATTTATTCTTTCATTTTTTATTAAAGATTCATGATTAATAGATTATACCAGTGAATTGTCAATAAATTATATTTGGCTAAAATATAATAATCATTTTAATAATGATATATAACCGATCAGACTATCCTAATGTGGACAACAACAAATTTTGCCACAATCACAGGATGGGGAAACATTGAAGTAAAAATTAAGTTTTACTAACACACTGAGAAAACATTATACTTAATTGAAATAGAAAAAAAAAATTTAAGTGATTTTGTTTAATTGAAATTAGTTTGTAAGCTTTATCCCAATATATAAAAAATATCTACTGCTTTGATTCAAAAATATTATTTGTTTGAATAATAATGTTTAATTCAAACATACTTTCTGTTTTGATTTAAACAAAATATGTTTGAATCAAATAAATTGTTTTCTCAATGCAGGAATAAGGAAGAATTTGAGATGTTTTCTTCTTATTCCTATTATCTTTACTCCGAAATTAATTTTACATAATTTTAAGATTAGCTGATTTTTCAGTGAAAATCAGTTTTTTTGGATTCCAAGTACCACGAACAATTGAAAAATCAAAATTCCATAAAAGAATCGGTTGCCATATTTTAGTCATCATGAATAAGTTGTTGAAAATTTGTCGGCCTGCGTCATTGTTTATTTGAAAAAATTCAATGCAAATAAAAATTTATTTTGCATTGTTAAAAGTATGTACTTAAAAAATATTTCCTGTCCAATTATTTTTTAACAATCTTCAAAAACGACGTTTATAAATTGTATAAAAACGACATTTAGTATACATTGTATAAGAAAAGCGGAAATAAACTTAATTATTACTATTGTTACAATAGTCTACAATGGGCATTGAGTTGGTATATATAATGCAAAAGAAATTCAGTTTAAAAATTTTTATATTTGAAAAACAACAGTTTACAACTTATTTGTTAAACATAATTTTTTCAACCATTTCAATGAATTTCGTTTTCAGAAAAATATGTTTGTTGTTTAAAAAATTATAATGAAATATTTTAAAAAATGTTTAGCTGTATCTTGTAATACCCAAAAAATTGATCCTAGGCAGTATAATTATTGTGAAGCGGGAATAATGACATAAATAAAATAGAAATAACAACAAGAGCCTATAGTGTTATTAGATTAATAAATCATGATAATTTTAAAGGTCTTTTATCCAAAGAATCCACTAAAAATGATATTGCAGTGATTAAAATTAGTCCTCCAATGGTATTCAATGAAGCTACAAAACCCTTAAAATTACCCGTGAAAGAAAAACCTCTTAACATCGAAAATATCACTATCGCCGGATGGGGAAAAACGGATGTAAGATGAAACTCGATTTTTAATATAAAATTATTGTTTTCCTCAAATTAATATAATAAATTAAATAAAAAATATAGGTACCTTTTTTTACGTTTGAATTATTTAATTTTTTTATTGTTTTTCGTTCGCAGCCAAATAGCATTGGTTCCTCAGTATTGAGACAAATTCAATTGGCGAAAGTAGATACTACCTTATGTCGTAATATGTTTAAACTTCTCAACGTCCAAATTCACGAAGACGAACTTTGTTACGGATTTCATAATCAAACAGTCACCAAGGACAAATAATGTGAGGTTAGTGTAAAAAAATTTTATAATAAATAAATCAATATGTCGTCGGTTTGGTGCAAAATCGAGCCGCTTCAAAAAATAATTATGACAAATGGGTCAGGCTTTGCCAAACGGATCAGCTAAACTTAAAACAATTTTTTTCAATTCAACTAACTTTTTTCTAACCCTTTTAATTAAAAAAAATATCATTACATTTTTAGAATGAAAAAGAATTTTTTGTTTAAGTTATAAACTTATAAACATTTTAAATTTTTAACTGTGCTAAATAAATATTTTTTTCTCTGGCCCATGTTAACCTAATTTAAAAAATAAAAAAGTTTTTTTTTTCGTTTTAAAACCTAGAATTTAAATATATTTCTTATTTTAAAAAATATCTTTCTTTTAATTATTTATTTTTAAAATAATAAGATAATCACTTTTCTCTACGTTCTATGCAAAATTAAAAAATCCTGTCGTATTTTCCCCACATTTTTAAGTAAAAAACCGTTAAGAAAATAATGTCTCGCTTTGAGGAATAACAATATTAATTATGCACGGGGTGACGTAGAGATTTGTTTATGGTTTAAATTAATATATTTAAATATTCAATTCGACTATTTGCATTAAATTTCGTCCAAGAATTTCTCTATTTTTCATGACCGCTAATTTTCTTTAATCTCAAAACTATCTTATGGGGAAATTCTGTCAAGTCGAAACCGTGATGCAAAATGGTCCTCTGGACAACGAACAACCAGACGAACTTTTCTAGACGCTACCAAAATTACTCTACTCTCTCTGCTAGTATTGTCCTCCGGTCCTCATTAATCACAAACTCATTAAAACACCAATTAAACAAAAAAACAATTTATTAATAAAAACTAAAACTCAAATTAATCAACAAAAACTCTACAATTAATTAATAAACTGTCTCGAAAATATCTCAAATTAACACTCGTCAAATTGCGTCACGACTTCTTGGAGTTCCGCAAGTAAATGTCGATCCATCTGATTGTCCCCGCGGTAGGCTTCCACATTATCAATTCGTTTCCTTGTTTTTTCTTTGTAATTTTTGGAAGAACCCTTCTTTCTTAAGTCCAACGCACAATAGGTTCGCGAAACTCGTTCGCAAACGAGACACATGAAATAGAAAATGACACAAATATATCTCTGTCCTTTTCTATCTCATGCGTCTCGTTCGCGAACGACTTTCACGAATAAGGTAGTTCAAGTTGGGTGGGGGAAATCCAATATGGCTGACATCAGCTGATTTACCGGAGGACAAACAATGCATTGAATTCAATGGGACAAACTTATAAAATTTTTAAAAACTTTTAAATAAATAACAAATAAATTATTATTAAAATAAAATAAAAAATAATATGTGATACAATATATTTATAGCAGATTTATCTTGATTCAATTTTACTTTTAGTTTCTTTAATTTTAAAATAAGAGATTATTCAATATTTTACATGTAATAAATAATACATATCGTGTCACATATATAAAAAAATAATGCATTATTTTTCTGAATCTGAATAAATATATTAATTTTTAATTTTAGTGAAGCAATACTTTTCATAGAAAGTATTACAGCTGCAGAATTTGTCGGGAAAAAAAGGAGCACCTTCTACAAACTGCAATGTTGATCAATGGCAGCGATACGAGAATACTATTGAAAATTTGGAATGAACAAATAAGCCGCGTAAAAGATTCTATTCGTCCAAATTTGGTAACTTTTTAAAGTTATTAATAATTAAACAATTAAAAGAAATTAATATATAAGATAATTATTTCTTTTTAATTATATTTTGTATTATATATATTATTATTATATATTACATATAATTTCGTTAAATTATTTTTAATTAAAAAATTATTATATTATTATTTAAAATTTTTAAATAATAAAACTATTTTTTTAATTTTTTAATAGATTCTACATATTGATGCAGCTACAGTGCGAAAGTTGACGTATCAGAATTCATCACAATCAGGAAATGCGCATTTTGAATTGTCGATCCAATCTAATACAAGATTAAATATTCTTGGGATCAATAAAACAATACAAAAAGAGAATAGCACCGAAGTTTATACACTCGAAACAATTGGGAATGCTGTAGAACACAAACCAATCAGTAAGTATTTTAAAATAAAAAAAAAATTATATTATATATAATAATTCTTCACATTAAAATAATAAATATTATAAATTAAAACAAAATAATAATAAAATTCTAAGTAAAAATAATTATTAAAATAATATATTATATATTTATAATTTATAATTAAATAACATTCAATATTTAAAAAAAATTATTCATATTATTAATTAATAGATTAAAGATAATAATTATTAAATATTTTATTTTTTCAGCTATTTTAGGTTACATTAAAACACCTTTTATAAGTAAATGTAAAAGGTATGAATGGTGAAATTAAATTTGCTAACAGCACAATAATTAATTTCGGAAGTTAGTATAATTTATAAAGACATAAATAATAGTTATTTTCGTATTAAGGGCGCAAAATAGGTGATTTTGGCGAAGGCGAGATTAGGGAAACCGAGGGGACCTGAAGCACCGAGGCGAAGCCGAGGATGCGTAGGGTCGCCGAGGTTGTCCCATAATCTCGCCTGAGACACTATCACCTTTTGCGCCCGTGCTGCGAACAACATTTTTTGTCCTGCTGCATGGAAAGTGTGTTATTAAGTGCACACACATTTGGATGAATTGTTTGTTTGTTCCATATGGCTAAAAATGACTTGTGATGTCATTTTCTAAAAGTTAAGGTCACTGGATGCACAAATGAGCAAAGAAATATTTTGCGCCCGCATCTATAGAACGGCAGCGGGCGGGAATGTATTTTGCGCCCGCTCTTATGACGTCAGCGGGCGGGAATGTACTTTGCGCCCGCTCCTATGACGTCAGCGGGCGCGAATGTATTTTGCGCCCGCTCACCTTACCTCTGGGCGGGAATCACTTACTTTGCGCCCCTTTTATGTGCACGAAATAACACATTTTCCGTGCAGGCAGGACAAAAAAATATTTAATAATATTTAAACTATTGAAATGAAAAAAAAAATTTTACTACTTTTTGAATTATAAATTAAATAATTATTATTAATAAACAAAAATATATAAATATAAAATATAATTTGAGAAATAATTACACTAATATTTTAAAATTTATATATATATATATATATATATATATATATATATATATATAATAAACAATTTCATTCTTTCAGATCCACCACATTTAATTATAAAGCAATTTAAGGATATCAAAAAATTAAAAGAAAGAGCAACAGATAAAGAATTGAGGAAAGGGATAGAAAGAATCAAGAAGAGCAGTATGCCTCAAAAAAAAAATAAACTCCAATGAGAGTATCAAAAATTATTTTGATTTAATTGTGTTTTTTAAATAAGTTCTTTTTTATTATTAACCATTACTTTAATTATTTTCTGCAAAAAATATTGTTTAAAAATTCCTTAAATAAATAATATTATTCTAGAAAAAGTTGAATTATTTTAAAAACTTGAAAAAAATTGTTCATAAATTTAAATTACTTTAAAAATATCCAATTAAAATTATTAAATAAACACAATTATTAAACAAAAAATAAAAAATAATTCTTCAGAAAAATTTAATTAGGGTTTCCAAAATTGATTTAATGATTTTTAGCGAAAATTGAATTATTTTCATAAATAATGATATTTTTTGAAGAAATTCAATGATTCTCAAATTTTTTGCAAGAATTTAAATGAAATTCAATATATTAATTTTAATTAAAATTAAAAATATTGAAACATAAAATTATTAAAGAAGATAGGAAACAAAAAAGTAAATTACAACTAAATCAAAGAAGATAGAAGAAGAAGAAGAAGATATTAATATAAAGAGAAGATATAAAGATAGAAGATGTTAATTGAATAAATTTATATTTCTAAAAAAAAATGTATTTTTTATTCTTTCCAGCATTTCCATTTTTTAAATTTATTTAAAACATTATAAGGTCATAATAATAATATAAAATACCCTTAAAAATAATAATAATCATTTTAAAAAATTGCTATTTTAATAGAAAAAATATATTTATATATGTATTAAAACATAAAATTATCAAAATACTAAACAAAAAAAAATATAAACTGCGAACAGATATTTTCATTTAATAAATAAAAATTTCAATTTATTTATATAAAAAAAGAAAATGCAAAAATATATTAATTAATAGAAGATGAAATAATTTCTTTAAGGGCATTTGAACCATAATGACGTCACAATTTGTTCACAGCATTTGCTAAAAAATTGTGACGTCATAATGGTTCAAATTCGCTTAACGGCGTTGGAAGGTCTGGAAAATTTGTAGGTTACAATTATCGCCCGACAAAATACGGCACTGACTGATTTAAATGACGTGAAATAGGTAAATAAACATTTTTCAATCACTTTTTCTCTAAACATAGACACTTTTTACAAAATAAGCCAACGTACAATGGGTAAGAATCTTCTTAATTATCTAAGTTCAAAAGATTGTTTAAATTCATGCAGAAACGCGGTTGTAAAATGTAAAATTGGAAAGTAATGTAATGACAGACAACAAGAAGCGGTTTACTGCCAGTCGCCAGAAGAGGGCAAAAGCATGCAGAGAGCACAATGGTCCAGCTGTTATGTTCTTAGCATTACATCACTTTCCAATTTTACATTTTACAACCGCGTTTCTGCATGAATTTAAACAATCTTTTGAATTTAGGTTATTAAGAAGATTCTTACTCGTTGTACCCCAGTGAGAAATTGCCAATAGACTTTAATCGGTCCAATATTGGTTGCCGTGCTGGGCGCCGATTGACTCCCAATATTGGACCAATATGGGCTGATGTTTGGGATGTAACGGGATCGCCAAGCATCGGTTGTTAATATTGGTCCAATATTGGCCGAATATTGGCAACCAAGAGAAAAAAATTTTTTTAAATAAATTTTTTTTAATTAAATAATAATAATAAAAAATTAATGTTTATAATTTTTGTTTAATATATTTATTTGTTTAATTATTTATTTTTAATAATTCATGTAAATAATAAATAATTTATTATTTATAAATTATAATTATTTAAAAATGCAGCAGCTATTAGAAAATAGCATTCTGCAAAAAAATTCTATCATTGAAAAATCAATGATAGGCGAGAGAAATCCGCGTCTTTAAATAGATTCGCAGATGATAAACAAGAGATATCCGCGTCATTAAACGGATTCGCAGATATACTCTGGTCTCGCGACGAATTTCTCGATACTTATATACACTGGAGTCGCCGTGTCAGTTGCGAGAACGGTTACAGCGTCCCTCTTGCGGCAGAGATAAGAATTGTCACGTAAACTGCTAAATCGCTTTACCGACCGCCTTATTATACCCGCAGTTTACGTGACAATTCTTATCTCCGCCGAAAGAGGGACGCTGTAACCGTTCTCGCAACTGACACGGCGACTCCAGTGTATATAAGTATCGAGAGATTCGTCGCGAGACCAGAGTATATCTGCGAATCCGTTTAATGACGCGGATATCTCTTGTCTATCATCTGCGAATCTATTTAAAGACGCGGATTTCTCTCGCCTATCATTGATTTTTCAATGATAGAATTTTTTTGCAGAATGCTATTTTCTAATAGCTGCTGCATTTTTAAATTATTATAATTTATAAATAATAAATTATTTAATATTTACATGAATTATTAAAAATAAATAATTAAACAAATAAATATATTAAACAAAAAAATTATAAACATTAATTTTTTATTATTATTATTTAATTAAAAAAATTTATTTAAAAAAATTTTTTCTCTTGGTTGCCAATATTCGGCCAATATTGGACCAATATTAACAACCGATGCTTGGCGATCCCGTTACATCCCAAGCATCAGCCTATATTGGTCCAATATTGGGAGCCTTTATTGGACCGATGATCGGTCTCTTGGCTCCCAATATTGGACCGATATTGGACCGGTGAGAAATTTCTCACTGGGACGTTGGCTTATTTTGTAAAAAGTGTCTGTGTTTAGAGAAAAAGTGGTTGAAAAATGTTTATTTACCTATTTCACGTCATTTAAATCAGTCAGTGCCGTATTTTGTCGGGCGATAATTGTAACCTACAAATTTTCCAGACCTTCCAACGCCGTTAAAAAATAAAGTTTTAATTATTTAAAATAAAACGTTGAAAAAAAATGCACGCGCGCTCGCGCGCGTCAGTTTTTGCTAGTTAATTCAATAAACTGATTAAAGTATTCCATTTTCAAATTAAAATTAAAATCTTGCAAAGAGAAATCATTTTTGTGAATGTATAAAATTAAAATTGTTTAGTACTGCCATGCCAATCTAAAATAAAAAAAATCGAAAGTCAGTTCTGAAATGGCAAATAAAATTGCACTGAGAGACATTGATGGTAAGATTTTTACGTTAAAAAGTAGATGTTACCCGGTACCATCATTATGTTACTGAGTACCATCAAAGATGTGATAAAATATGGTTATGTTACCCACTGCAATAAAAAATGTTACTCCATACAATCTGATTGTACCTGATATAATCTAGATAGCTCTCTGCATTTGTAATATCAAGGATGATACCCAGCACCATCATTAAGTTACCCAGTAACATATCTTTCTCTCAGTGTGGGAGAATCTCTACCCAGCCAAATGCTTTTTTGAAACGGCACGATTTTTACGAATAGTCTGAATTGGCACGATCTGTCAAAAATTCGCTAAGTTATAGAGAGCAGAATTGAATATAAATAATTCATAAACTTTTTGTTTTATTTCTTTCATAAAAGTAATTCAGGTAGTTTTATATCATTAAGAGCGTTTTATATCATCGAGATTGGATCAAAATGAAAACAGGAATTTAACAAAGAAAAATTTCTATTATTATCCGAATTTCGCCCTAATTAACTTTGGCCCATAAATTAACACACAGTGCCACACTATTCAAAATTTACAAAATAAAAAGAAAATGAAATAAATAAACAAAATAAAATATATAAAATAAAAGAAAATTATTACGAAAAGTGCTTTATTTACCTTGAGGTCTACGGCGTCGGACTTGACGTATGGCGGTGAATTTCCCTTGTAAATTTCGAAAAGAAAATGAGAAAGAAAATTAGTGGGACTATCATTTAATACCGTGCCAAGATTTCCCTCAACTCGACCGATTCTCCAAATCAATCACGTATTTCCCCGACATATGTCATTGTTCGCCGAAGTTTGTAAATTATCATGCAACCAAACAGGTTGCCTAAACACAGGCGCACCGATATTCGTAAACCCCGCAACATTATTAAAGAATTTTCTTTCAATTATTTTAGTTATTAGTATACACACATTTTTCACTAAATAAAATTTCTGAAAAATACTTTTTTTAAACAGAAAAGTGGTTTGCTCTATCTTTAGTATTGTCAGTTGCGGTCATAAAATGTAAGATAATTTACATAGATCCGGCAAGGGTTCAGATGACATGTGGACTAACTATAAAATACCATTAGGAAGTTAGAAAAAAATGGAGATATTTATATCCATTTCTTAATAATGAACTTTTTAAGTTAGTCCACATGTCATCTGAACCCTTGCCGGATCTATGTAAATTATTATCTATAATATAATAATAATATAACTATTATAATTATAATTATAATTATATATTATAATTATATATTATAATTAATTATAATTAATTAATTAATTAATTATAATTATTATTATATTATAATTATAATTTATAATAATATAAATATATTATAACCTGCGTACTCATCACACAAAAAAACCTGGACTCATTTTTGTTGCAACTCAAAATGAGCTCAAGTTAAACGCCATATAACGTGGCGCCACCTACAAGGTTTATTTTTTGTTGCGTCTCAAATTGAGTAGTGTAGGCTACTCAATTCGAACATAGGTTTTTTCAGTGATGAAATATCCATTTTTATCCATTGTAAACCTTTCTTTCAAGTGCCAATACATTTTTATTTAAACTAACTTCTTGCGCACCGTGAATTAACATTTTATTGAAGAAAAAGAAAGTGGATTTGATACATTTTTCGAAAAAACAAAGAAGAGGAAAACTATTTCCTAATATCTATTGTTCTTTTATAGTTCTTATCTTCTCTTGTTTCTTCTTATACACAGATTGTGTTTATTTTATTAATAAAAAGGGAAAGATAAGACTTTTAAAAGAGAGACACTTGATTAAACAAAAGCACAAATTATTTAAACATTGCGTGTATGTGAACATAAAGAGCATTGCTTTCAATCGTTTGTTATAAAAACAGTATTTCTCACTGATTTTCTTTATCAATTTCTTGTTAACAATCTATTCAATCAGCACAATAATAGTGCATCTCTTACAATGAACATCGTTTATCGCAAAACTTGTATTTTGATAAATTTTCTATTGACATGTGAGTTAATGAAAAAAAATTTTTTTTCTTAAATTCTTTTTGATACCAAAGAATATTTATCATGTAAATAAATAAATATTAGTTGTATTACAATTTTTTTTTCATTTATACATTTTTTTAAAATATATTTTTCCTTAAAAGTTTATTAAATGTAAATAATTATATTGACCAAAAATAAATTATATAACTGAAACAAATTTTTTAAATTTGAAAATGGAGATACTTTTAAATTGAACATTTAAGAAAATTAATTCTATTAAAAAATATGTTTATTGTGTTTTTTAATTGATAATAAATTACCAGTGAATTGTCAAATAATATTTGGCCAAAATAGGATAATTGGAGGAGATGAAACAACAATCGAAACATTTCCATATATGGTAAGATTAATATAAAAAGAATTAGAAATTTTTTGTTATTAAACTTTGTTTCGTAGACAATGTTAGATAAATATTTTCTTTTTTAATAATAAATTAATAAGAATACTAAAATAATTAAAATTAATGGAAACATATTTTTAATTATTTAATTTAAATACATTTCAGTTACGTCTTCAAATTGGTAGAACAACTGGTCGTGTAAGAGGTGTTTGTGGTGCTGCAATTATTGGTAAAGAATGGGGAATCACAGCAGCACATTGCTTTGATAAGTGAGACTTTATGTAAAGATATTTTTTTTAACAATTTGAATTTAATATTTATTTTACAAAACAAAATTTAATTATGTAACGTGAACCGAAGAAAGATACATAAGAAGCAAAAAATGTTAGGTTATGTTTGTAATTATTGAAGTGAAAATACACAACTCTGATGGTTACATCTTCATTACACTTAAAATAATTATTGAAAACTAATTTTAGTTTTTACAATTAAACAGAAAGTTCTAGTTAAGGCAAAAGTAACACAAATATAACCTTAAAATGATTTGCTTCTTCAGTATCCTTCTTCCGATCGCACCACATATTTATTCCAATAAATAAAATTTGAATATTCATTTTAATAAATCTTTTAATAATTTTTTTCTGTAAAGCCCAGAGACAGACTTTGATAAAATAAGAGTGATAGCTGGTACTACTGATATAAAAAATTTATCAATTACTGCAAGAGAACATAAAGTAATTGAAGTAATACGACATGAACTTTATAGTGGAGTAAACGTTGAATCGAGTATTGGAGCCGATATTGCTGTAATTAAAGTTAGTCCACCATTTATTTTTAATAATGCCATACAACCAGTCAAATTACCCGAAAGTGGACAACCATTAAAAACCAATTTTGCCACAGTCACAGGATGGGGAAACATTGAAGTAAAAATTAAGTTTTAGTAACGTTTACTCTAATATACACCGTAGTGGGGATAACATGAGTAAGAGAAAAATTTGATTATTTCCATCTAACTCCCATTATCTCCACTCCGAAATTAAGAGAGAGGCGGGACATAAGCGCCATAGTGAGAATAAGAGAGGAATTTCATACTTACCTTCTCACTCTCGTTATCCTCACACTGCACTTCTAGCAATAAGAATTTATCGATTTTTAAACATAAATATTAAACTTAATCGACAATGTAATAACTTTCAAATTATGTAATTTAAAGCGAGGTGGACCAAGTTCGGCGATATTACGATTTGTCACATTGCCAAAGATAAATACTGAAACTTGTAGAAGAAAATATCTGGAAAGAGATATAAAATTGAAACGTGGAGAACTTTGTTATGGAGTTAATGATGGAGTAAATGTTCAAGATAAGTGTCAGGTATGAAATAATGTCTAACTATTCAATCAATTAGAAATTAATCAATGTCAATATTATAATTAATTTAATGGATGTACTTTCGAAAAGCGCATATCTCCGATTTTAACGAAAGTTGGTATATTAATAAAAATTAAATTTTTCTATTCTGAAAGTAAAGTTAATTACATTTTCTTTTCAGGGTGATTCAGGTGGTCCATTGGTTAATTCCGATTATCAAGATATTGGAATAATTTCTTGGGGCATTGCTTGTGGAACTGTAGGGTTTCCTGGAATTTACACTGACATTCATCTTTTTCGCGACTGGATTAAAACTAAGACAAGAATATAATAAATTAATTACATGTTATAATTAATTAGGAATGATGTTAAAAATTGTACTCCGAGAGAAAAAACTTTCCTTTAAAAAACCGTCAAATAAAAAAAATCCAGTTTCATGGTGGGACAAAAATTGTAATAAAATAAAGTGACTAAGAAAAGTTAGTTACAAAAACTGGGAATTTTTTCAAAATATGGTTGATCTTATAGAATATAAAAAATAAGTTCTTTGTCAAAAGAAACTTATAAAAAAAGAAAAGAGAGGGATTTAGCAAATTTGCCGAAGGTATTAAATTTCGTACAGATTGTATTTATGTTTGGAATAAATATAAAATTTTAAAGAATAAATGGATTGAAGTTTCACCTCTCTACACTTCCGAAAACTTACAAATGGAAAATAAGGAAGGCTTTAAATAAAATAGAGATAGAGGTGAGAAAAAGAAAATAATCTATTATAAACATTTTTTCGTTTGAGTAACTAAAAAATTTTTGTAGATAACAAGATACAATATAAATAAAGATACCGACACTATGGTGAGTTCATCCGCTAAACAACTGCCACCTACAATAAACCCTCAGTCTCTTCAATCACATCCTCCCAGAGGAAGAAGAATCGCACTACTCGACAAGCTGCTAATAAATCAGTTGATAGTACAGCCTCTGAAAGACTTCTTCCCAAGAGACAGGTGTGGAATCAACACGATTTAATATGGCCTAATGATAAAATTCCCCAGTCAAATACCTTTACTGGTCATAGTTTCCCGCTTTATGTTCACCTGATGGAAAGTACAGTGGCGGGACGTAATGTAGGTAAATACGGTCCTATTAGTATTATAGATCTTCTTTCTCCCTTAATTAGGGGTAACAAAACAATCACAAGAAATGGAAGATACCAACTTAAGATTTCCTGCGACGATAAACAAAGTGCTAATTCTTTAATAGCTTCTAGGGAATTCTAGGGATTAATTCCTAAAAAGAAGGGTTTCACCACTTGGTTTCCTTATTCTCGTTCAATCAAAGATATTGTCACGTTGGGCTCGGATAGCTACTTGAAGAAGATCACAAGCATTAGGAGAGTAATAGGCGAAAAAAACACTATTTATGATAAGGTTGGATTCAAATTCAATGGACCCATTATTACACTCGATTCTCGTTATAACGACGATCTCGGGACTTCAAAATCTCGATATAACGACAGAAGGAGAAGATCCTACTTCACGTTCTATTCAAACGTCAAATACGTGCAAAATTTTTCGTAATGTATGTTTATTTATATTAAAAGTTTTTAAATTATAGAATCAGTTTAAAGAAAAAGTAAGTATTTTTAATAATAATCGGATCACTAGATTCTTTAGGTTAAATAAAGTTAAGAGTCGATTAAATTTGTCGTTTTTTTGAGTTAACCAAAATTTTGGTTAAATTGAATTCTTAAATTCGTTCGTGTTTTTTTTGTCGTTGTATCGAGAGTTTTAATGTTCGTTATAACGAGAGAATGTTGTAACAAGATTCGTTATAACAAGAATCGAGTGTATAATCAGGTCCAACTTGGCAGACAGTCGAAAAATCTATTTTTTTCATTTGACACCGAAAATTACAAAACTTCCTATATCAGGGTACATCAAGGGGGTGTATTATCCCACCCTGTCTTTAATTTATCTCTTTAATTTAGCAATTAGTAAAATTTTGCAAATTATCCCTCACAATATTAAATGTCTAATGTTTGCAGGCGATTTATTGCTATATATTAGGTTTCAAAATGCAGGGGATTCTATTAAAAAACTAAAGGAGACATTATTAATGCTGAGACCTTGACTTCGTGAAGTGGGTCTCTTTATTTACCCAAGTAAATCTCAGTTGGCTGTATTTGAAGAAGAAACAGAAATTTGACAATCTCTATCTAGAACATAATGAAGAGAGAATTTATATGCAGGAGGAACTATTGAACCTAGGAATATTCCTGGATAGAAGGCTTATCTGGTCTAGACATATAAATGAGATTGCACGTCGTGTTGGACTTGCTATCAACATCATGCAAGCTGTCTCAAAAATTGCATGGGTCGCAAATCCGAAATCCACGTTAGTAGTGTACTGGGGTCTCGTAAGGGCGCACTTAGAGTGGGGTTCCCAGCTTTTTTCCTCAGCCAGCATAACACACTTAAAAAGCTTAACCGGGTTCAGAATGCAGCTATAAGATTGATCTTAGGAAGCATGCGTTCCACTCCAAGCAGTGTTCTGCTTTCGAAAATCGAATTACCTGCGTTGGCTTTACAAAGACAAATGCTTAATAGAAAGCATATGATCAAAAATATCTCCTGGACACTAAATCCACTTACTCCAAAACTCCAACTCCTATATAAAACTAATAAAGTTCAAAAACATAAACGGAAAAATTCCTATTACACCAAGCTTTCCTTACTAGACTCTTATAGCGATTCAATACAATATTTAAATAAGAATCTACAAACTAAGAAAATATCAAACGTTAATATAACTTGGACAGAACTATTATCACCTCTTGATATTAATATAGATTCTGAAACGGAAATCGAGAATAGTCAATAACCAACTAGAATCTTTAACACAGTAATGCACACTCGATGCTCGGATTTTATCTAAATTTATACGGATGGCTCGTTAGACCATGCTAAATGTACTTCTGGAGCAAGCTTCGTGGTGACTATCACTAATGTAAATTTCGGTGTAAGATTAAGAGGTATCGCCTCAATAGATACATGTAAAATGTATATGCTTTCAACACAGCATTAACCTATTCCATCTCTTTCAATTTGGATAATATCCTGATTCTCCCCGACTCTAGAACGACACTTAAGAACCTCAAGAAACTGTTTTACTTAAAAAATTATCATCCTTTACTAATAAAAATTATTAAACAAATTTCCACTCTTTTATCCAGAAAAAAAATTATTAAACAAATTTCCACTCTTTTATTCAGAGACTCCATGGATAAATTTCTCTGGATTCCCTCACACAGAGGCATCTTAGGTAATGAAAAGATGGATAAATGGGCAAAAAAAATTTTTAGTTCTACCATTTGTTCGTTCAGTAGCGTATCCTATAGCAAACCCCATTACATTAAGTAGTCAAGATTTTAAAGGCTGGAAAAAGGCTCTTTGGCCTCATTTCATCCCTCACACAACAAATACTTCACTAACATTAACGCTTTACTAACATGGATGTATCTAGGAAGTACATTGTAACAATTAACAGATTGAGATCAAAACCGCCTATGCATAGGTAGAATGGAACAACAAGACCCAGATCTAATACAGCGCGATTGTCGGTGCTGAAGACCGGTAGCCTCTATTAAGTTTATACAATCGATTTAATGTAATAAATAGAATACAATTACTTAAATCATTGAAAGTCATAACTTTATAAAAAATAAATTTACAAAATAATGGAAAAGACAGCTTTTATTCATTTTCACACTGTTAAGTCAGATAGTTTTAAATTACAAATGCTTTACCGTGTTGTTAAGGAAAACAAAACAAAAACTAATTAATACTAAACATTTCAATAACTGAGAGATGCATTCTCACACTCTAAACCAACAATCACTCGCTATGCATTTAAAATTCCAGCGAAAACAATTCCTAACCAAACCCAATCACTAAATACTACTGTGATGCAAATAGATAACTAAACGAACAACATTGGCACTGTCAACAACTAAACGGAGATAAATTTGTACTGCTTTTTAAAAAACAACTTATTACTATAGCACAAATATGAATAACTCACATAGTCTCGGAATTAAAAGCTAATATTTTCCTGTGTTTACAGACATTTTTTTATTACATATTTATTTTTCCTGTTACAATCATCAACAAACTAAGATTCTGAATTAAACCACCAAGCGCCGCATGTCGGCATGTCTAATAAAAAAGAGACACTTATCACTCCGCCAATGGTTGTCAAGTGACGAACATTATCGATGTCTTCGATGTGCTGGGATTAGTGGATACTTATCCACTGCCAGACATGATTGACATCATGGATATGTTCGATAGACCTTGTTGTGGTGGCGGGGCTTTTCACTGAAGGGCAACCAAACAGCAAGAAAAAATAAGCGATTATAAAAACAAGGAGTACCTGCGGGGTAATGCTTCGGCTAAATCCCTCATTGGTTACGACCGTCAAGCGCCTGGCGCGAGGGCGGTGGCCCAAGAATGCAGGAGGGGAACAACGCTTTGGTGGTATCAAGAATTGTCTTGGACAGAGTATATAGACGAGGAAGTAGGATGAGGACAGATACAATTGCATTAAACTGCGAGAAGAGGAGACAGTATGCATTGATATCGTTGCAGTCGAGGTCTGCAAGATACTGAAGACCTACGAGGTGCAGAAAACCGTCAGTATGACTATTAAGGAGGGACTGAAAAGTCTAAAATCGCTCATTCAGGAGGTCAGGGAAAAGCATAATGAAGCGAAAAAGACGGAAGAACATCTTTACCAGGGTTTAGTCCGGGCAGAAGAGGCACGACAGGACCGAAGATACAAAAGAGACAGGTTCAACGCAATTTCGTTGAAGAACGTTGCTATTGCGTCTCAGAAAAGGAGATTATGCAGTCCTGAAACGGCGACTGGACAAAGAAAAAGAAGGAGGAGGCGAAACCTCTCAATCTGTCTGCTGGTAAGGTCGTCAAAGCGTTAAATACAAACCAAGGTAGAAAAGCACCAAGGCTACCGCGAGAATCAATAATGATTGTCAAAGTAGCTCAAGGAATTAGTTTTGCTGATGTCTTGGGAGAGATTAAAAGAGTCTGAACCTGTAGCTCACAAGGTAAGGAGAAGTTTACCAAGAAGGTGACAAGGATTGTGAGTGAGCTTGGTAGGGTGCAGATGGCGGATCGAAAGGTCACACTGGAGATCCGTGACCTGGACTGCCTTACCGACAACGCCGAAGTGCAGGAAGCCTTGGTGCAGATTTTGAAAGCACCATTAGCCTGTAGAAAGGTGACGGTCCTTGTGCCTAACAACCGTGGCTTAAAGCTAGCTGTTGTGGTCACGAGCTTAGAGAAAGCTGCAAAGGCTTGAAAAGTTGGGACGCATAAAGGTGGGCTTTATGTCGTGCCCAATGAGAAAAATATGTATGGTTGTCAGGTGCAATAGGTTCATTGGATACGGCCACATAGCCCAACCTGCTTCTTATGAAAAAAAAGAACGGCGACAAGGTTGATGTGAACCATGTCACAGGCAGCGGGGCATACAGAGTCTATAGATCTGCCCTTGAGGAGGCCAAAAAGACTCGCTAGAACCAAGAATAAATAGTACGGAAAAAAAAGCACGAAAGTAACATTTTGACACTTCTCCAGTATCACAAGAATATCCCTGATGTATATCGCCATGACACTCTTGCTACTTTGGTACATACGCATATTATTTAATAATTATTGAATAAACAGTAAATTAGAACTATATAGTTAAATACACTGAGAAAAATTGATATTAAGCTTAATTATCTAGATATTAATGGTAAATATCTGTGACAGTGAAATATGTAAACATCTTAGATGTTCAAATTTAATATCTACAGATATTGGAAAAAGACTTGTTTAACCCTTGTGTTCATACCCGGGTACCCGGGTACCCACGACTACACATTTTTTCATTTTACTCACGTAAATATTAAAATTTCGTCTCGGCGCTTCAGATCTACGTTATTTATGATAAATAAAAGCAATTTCTTCAAAAAAAATTTTTTTGCTATAAATAAATAAAAAATTAGTTTAAACTATAGGTATGCAGTGTCAGCACTCTGAGTGGCTGAGACAAATTGTTTAAAAATTCATTAGATTCACTTGAAATTTGTTACTCGGGGGTTTTTGGGTTCGCTGATTACGAATATGATGTCAGTTTTTAAAAATTCAAAATGTCATATCAGTAAACGCCATATTGGATCCGCCATTTTTAATTTTCAAAAACTGACATCATATTCGTAATCAGCGAACCCAAAAACCCCCGAGTAACAAATTTCAAGTGAATCTAATGACATTTTAAAAATGTCGTCCGCCATATTGGATCCGCCATTTTGAATTTTCAAAATCTGACATCATATTCGTAACCAGCGACCCCAAAAACCCCCGAGTAACAAATTTTAAGTGAATCTAATGAATTTTTAAACAATTTGTCTCAGCCACCCAGAGTGCTGACACTGCATACCTATAGTTTAAACTAATTTTTTATTTATTTATAAATAAAATTTTTTATTGAAGAAATTGCTTATATTTAACATAAATATTGAAGATCTGGAGCGCTGAGACAAAATACCGCTGGTTTTGCTGGTTAGATTATTTTTTATAAATGTTTTGCTATAGTGGGTACCCGGGTACCCCGGGTGTGAGACAACGTAGAATTTGTTGGGTATAGACACAAGGGTTAAACATAACCTCACATTTACAGATTATACTTCTTAACATCTGAGATATTAAACCATAACATCTAGTTGATATGCATTAGCATCTTTTCTTAGTATCTAGTATATTAAGGTTTTTAATATCCACTTTTCTCAGTGTAGTATATATAGTTATAATAATACTATATAATTATTTTCCAATGGACCCACTGTAAAAAATATCTTCGTTTGAGACATTTATGTGTTCATTTTTATTGGCGTCTTATTAGCCTTCTAAAATGTGTAAATTTAGAGGTTATGTTTCTCATCTAAAACGTTCAAATAAAACACTTATTATTTACAAAAAACTTTTGTAAACGTCCAAACATCTTCCTTTAAGGTAGTTCTATCGCTTGACGCAGCTAGTCAAAACAGTGACTAATATTTAATGATTTTACTCACTTGGTAACGTAAAACGTTTGGCAACGCCGAATTATTTCTAACCTGCGATGGAAATTATCATTTAAATTTCGCGCTCAAATTTAATGTGTATAGTGCATGCAACGTTGCCAAACGTTATAAGTTTTGTTTATATTATCAGATGAAACGTAAATTTTGTTTACAAATTAATTTATTGTAAATCTCACAGGTACCTATTGACAATTGTTTTGACAGATATGTAATTATTGCATATCGGTTTAGTAATTATCCCCTTGGCAGTCGATGACGTGTATACACGTCATGATGCAGGTAGGCTCAAACTGTCGATGACGTGTATAGACGCAAGCAGATTTTTGGCTACAAAAACACACAGACTTGTCCACAAATTTATACTCGGGGGTTTTCGGGGTCGCTGATTACGAATCCATTTTCAGATTTTAAAAAATTCAAAATGGCGGATCCAATATGGCGGACGACATTTTCAAAAACTCGTCCGATTTATTTAAGGATTATTGACCCAGGTACACAAAATCAAAAGTTAGTGACATAGGAGTATAAAATAACACTAATACGGAGTCATTTTAATATGTCAAACAATTAATTTCTTTAAAGATATAACATTTTTAATAGTTTTTAGAAGAATTTATAATTGTAAAATGTATATATTTAGATTTATAATATTTATTTTAAGAAATTAACTTTTGTCAGGGAGTGTACAACAACTTAACAAAAAAAATAATAATATTTTACAAACAGGATTATTAGCTTCAGAAAGCATTCTTTTATGAACAGTGTATGTGAAATCATAAAAAATATTGTTACATGCAAAAAAAATAGAGTTAAATTATTTTTAAACATTATTTTTGGATATTGAAAAAGTCAAAGTAAGACGTGACAACACAGCATTTCCTTCTTTTTGTATGTCAAGGGTGGCAAACCTGACTACAAATTCACTATATATACATATAGTTAAAAACAAATAATGGCGTCTGGTAACGTCTGACCTAAAGGAAGTAAAATGTGAAAATTTGATGTGCCCATTAGGTGCTGCCCCCTGGCGGTAATTTTATGTACCGCACATTTGTTTAACTTTTTTCTATTTAACTTCCTGACATTGTAAATGTAAATAAATATTTTACTTTTTGTGCGCAAATGAAAGATAAAATATTCAGGATATCTGGTATTTTTTCCGATTTTCTAATAACTGTCTGAATTGTGAGAAAAATCATTTTCAAATCAATTATACATCTGAGCAGACATTTTTAAAAAGCGAAACATCATTAATGAAAAATTATATTTAATTAAATCTGACTTTTCTAATATCTTGAATGCTCATTCATTTGTAGGTTATATTTTAGAAAAAGCATGATAAACTAGACAAACATATTTTGATGTTTAGGTTAAATTTTAGTTTAGATGTAATTCTGTTTAAAATGGATTTATATTTTTTATAAAAATGTTTTTGAGCTTTCGCTGGCTGACAGCAAGCCTCCTACAAATGTTGAGGTTCAGTGTTTATAATTATAAGTAATTATTTTATTGTATATCTTTTCGTTAAAGTAAGTAATTTCATAAGAGAAAAACACGAAACATATTTTCCCGCCTTTTCTCTTTAGCGTTTTTTCGCCCCTTTCATATTCTCACACATGTAAACTTTGTGTATATTTATAAAGCGATGTTGCCAAATCTATACATTTGGAAGTACATATTTTCCTAATTAATAATTATTTTCAAACTTTCGTGACTTTTTTCTCAAAAACTAGATTCTAAATTACATTCAAATTCACCATAATTAAACTTTAAGAATCAAAGAATAACATACTAAAATTATGTAAAAATCTGCTCATTTTTTTCGTCAAAATTGATAAAAGTGTTTAAGAAGACGTGTAATTATTTTCGATTACCATTAAAAGCTATGTTAATATTAATGTTTGTAACTTTTAAACCAGGTTCTGAAAGTTAATCAAATTTGACAGTAATATTTCTACAAATATTATCTTTTAATTCTCAGAATATGAACCAATTCTGCTCATTTTGAAAATAGGGTCAATAATCCTTAAAACTCGTTACTCGGGGGTTTTCGGGGTCGCTTATTACAAATCTGATATCAGATTTTAAAAATTCCAAATGGCGGATCCAATATGGCGGACATTTTCTGAAATTCATCGGATTCACTTGAAACATTTTACTCGGGGGTTTTCATGGTCGCTAATTACGAATCCGATTTCAGATTTAAAAAATTCAAAATGGCGGATCCAATATAGCGGACGACATTTTCAAAAACTCGTCTGATTCATTTAAAACTTGTTACTCGGGGGTTTTCAGGGTCGCTGATTTCGAATCCGATTTCAGATTTTAAAAATTCAAAATGGTTGATCCAATATAGCGGACGACAATTTACAAACTCGTCCGATTCATTTAAAACTTGTTACTCGGCGGTTTTCGGGGTCGCTGATTACGAATCTAGCATAAGATTTTCAAAATACAATGTGGCGTTTCGAATATGGCTGACGCCATTTTAAAAAATCTATCAAATGAATCCGATAAATTTTAGAAAATTTCATTCGCCATATTGGATCCGCTATTTTGAATTTTCAAAATCTCAAATCGGATTCGTAAATCAGCGACGCCGCAAACCCCTAGGTAAAAAGTTTTAAGTGAATCCGATGAATTTTAGAAAATTTCGTCTGCTATATTGGATCCGCCATTTTGAATTTTTAAAATCTGGAATCGGTTTCGTAATCAGCGACCCTGAAAACCCCGAGTAAGAAGTTTCAAGTGAATCCGATGAATTTTAGAAAATGTTGTCCGCCATATTGGAACCACCATTTTGAATTTTTAAAATCTGATATCGAATTCGTAATCAGCGACCCCGAAAACCCCTGAGTAACAAGTTTCAAATGAATTCAGTCGATTTTTAATTTTCATGTCCGCCATATTGGATCCCTCATTTTGAATTTTCAAAATCTGATATCGGATTCGTAATCAGCGACTTCAAATACAATAGTATGCTCGTTTGCGCAAATTTTAGTTTTCTAAAAATTTGTCGACATTTTGAGCCCACTCATGAGATTTTGGTCTTGACTGCGAAGGGGTTAAAACATTTAGAACAATATCTATTCATTTAATATTTTGCAGTATGTAAATATATATGACAAACTACTCAATTCCCATAATACTCAATGTTAAATGTTGAAAATCAAAAATGTTTATAACTTTTTTCATAGGTACCTAGAGGTCTTAAAAAATTAACTACGTCTTTATATTAACTTTATCTAGCTGCACATCAAGTTTTATCAAAATCTGTTCATTAAATCAATTATCGATAGAACCTCCTTAAGACATTTAGAAGTCGCTGGTTATTGCAGTGCCAGCATATATACACTTATAGTAAGTAAATTTTTCACTTATTTATAAATTTCACTTATTATAAATCTCGTTCACTTATTGAACGAGAGGACGACTTATAACTTGTAAATAAGTGATTCTTCACATATTCAGATTTAGAGATTAAAAATGTTAATTAACTTTAGAGAAATTAAAAAATTTAAAAAAACAGAAAACTAGATATAATTTCTTCTGTTAGGCGTCTTTTTTCATAATTATTGTATCTTTTAGGGAAAAAAATTCTTTTTCTTTTCTATACGCTTATCGCTTTTTACAATACTCCAAATATGTTACAAGAAGAATAAGAAACCATGTATTTTCTAATCTTTAATTCAACTTTGCTTGCAGCGAACTTTGGCTATAAAGAACTTTCAACGGAACCTTGAAGTTCGTTATACGTGAAGTCCACTGTACATACACTACCGTCCACGAGTATCAGGACGATTACACGCGACTCTATGAAAAAACATGCCATCACTTTTTCAATCATATCTTGTAAATAAAAGGAGATACAAGAAAAACATAAATACAGTTAGAAAACTGATTAAATTTTACGTAAAATAAGCCGTTTTTGAATTAATTTCGTTAACAATTTTTTGAGTTGTAGAGTGAGAAAGAAATAAAAAAAATTATCAAATTTTCTCATTTTTTGCTCTTGACTTCAATTTTTTCAAAAATCTAGAAAAATTTAGATAAAATTTTTCTAAAAACACAGAAATCTTCGTTAGAATTTCAGCTTTAAAATAAGCCTTCGAAAATTAAAAAAGGTTAATCCGTCTTTGATATATCATTAAAAATGTGAAGCCGTGTTTCGACCGATTAGTGCATTGAAATTCAACTGTGACGACTCGATTCTAGCATCGCGCGGCAGCGAATGAGAGAGAAAACAGGGACGGATTTATGCTGGGGAATAATAAATAATGATGTTTCACTATTAATATAAAGAAACTCGAAAGTTCATCGTTCCTCCTCATGAATTCGTCCCTGCTTTCTCTCTCATTCGCTGCCGCGCGAAGCCACAATCGAGTCGTCACAGTTGAATTTCAATGCACCAATCGGTCGAATAACGGCTTCACATTTTTAATGATATACATATATCGAAGACAGATTAACCTTTTTTAATTTTCAAAAACTTATTTTAAAGCTGAAATTCTAACTAAGATTTCTGTGTCTTTAGAAAAATTTTATCTAAATTTTTCTAGATTTTTGAAAAAGTTGAAGTCAAGAGCCAAAAATTAGAAAATTTTATAATTTTTTTTATTTCTTTCTCACTCTACAAATTAAAAAATAATTAACGAAATGACTTCAAAGACTGCTTATTTTACTCAAAATTTAATCAGCTTTCTAAACGTGTTTAAGTTTTTTTTGTATGTCTTTTTATTTACGAGATATGATTGAAAAAGTGATGACATGTTTTTTCATAGTCTCGTGTAATCGTCCTGATACTCGTGGACGGTAGTGTATTTAAAAACTTTCTATTATATTTTATTATCGATTTTATTAAATAAGCATGAATTAAAATTGGAAATTTATAGAAATTTCTATCATTTTATTAAAATTATTTTCATATGCACGATATTTATTTTGAATTTGATTATCAAAACAACAAAACCCTGTCGCCCCAAATGGAGATATCTCGTTTCTGTCTTAAGGGGTTACTCATGTGGTAACCTTTGCAGAGGGAGAGACTGTCAATTGATTAATATTCCTTTATTGGAGTCAGTATGTTAAATTTATTACGTTAATTTTCAAATAAAACTGACCTCAGGGTCGAGTAACTGTCTTTTATTATCACAGAAAAAAGTAAGTGTTATTTTAACACTGAATTCGGTGTTAAAAGTGTCTGCATCAAACTTTAGCTCGGAAGTGTTATTTTAACACTGAAAATAAGGTAAATTTTCTATTATAGAAAATTTATCCTCACTAAAATTACCCTACCAAAATTTACCCGCATCAAAAACAACACTCGCTTTTCTCTGTGATTGCGAAATTACAAATAAAAAAATGAAATGAAAAATTAAAAATTATTTTTGAAAGTCAAACTTTATTTTTCTTGTTTACTTTTTTCTAATAAATAATTATCCCCAGGTATGGAATTATTCTGACTTTTATTTTATTCGTGATTTTTATTTTAATCGAGATTGGAACACATAGAGAAAAATTTGTTCGAAACAACTAAATAAATGTACTGCTAGTTAACCCAATATTTTATTGGTTTTACAAAGATTTTCTTCAAGTTACCAAATTCCATTTTTGGTTACAAAATTTATTATCTTAAACAAAATGTTTATTTAAATAAAACAAACATTTATTTAGGCTAAACAAGCTTTTTAAATTAATCTAAAACTCAGGTTTATACAATAAAACAGTATTTAATTGAGTCATAATTTTCCGATAAATGGATTTTGATAATGTCAAAATTTAAGTCAAAATTAAAATCACTGTGAAAGTAAGACTCATCTATAAATAAAATTTGTAATTAAAGTTTAAAAAGATAAATAAATTCTAAGTTATAGTTAAAGTGGAAGGAAATTCGAAGGAAAAAATTTTAAAAGCTTATCAAAAAGGAAAGAGTTTTTGTTATGATCCAATTTTTTATCGAATTACAATGTTTATAATAAGAGGGGTAGATAATAAGGGGATAAGAAAATTTATTCAGTAGATTAAGTTTTAAAAATTAAATAATCATGACAGTAATTAAATAGTCTACGGAAACTCAATTCGGGTTGAGGTTGGTCAGGATTAATCTAGCCATCATCTCAACAAACAATTGCTCCGTTGCAAGATTCCTCCCGCGAATATTGTCCTCTGCAGCTCTTCTAGCTTCCGGCGGAACTCTTCAATTCCCTCACTGGGAGAGAGTGAGAGAGAAAGAGGTAGACACCATTATGTTCACTAATATTGCCTCTCTTCGGGAGGTTAATTTAATAAATTAACGAAAATTTATACGCAGCACAACTCTCTTCAATGGCAGAGAAATTCTCTCTATTTTTGTAATCTGTAGTAGAACCTCGTTAAGAAAAGAAATTCTTTTTAAATCCTCACACTTTTTCCAATCTACAATGTAACCTTAATAATAAAAATAAATTAAAGATTGTATACATTCTTTTAATAGAGAATTACGAAAGAAAAAAATGTTAATTTGTTTCTGAATGCAGTGTAATTCTTGGGGAGAAACACATAACACATAAGTTTCTTCCATCATTTAAAAAAATACAATAATTATAGAGGCTATTAAAAAATTTTTAAACTTTTATAAATGAAGGGATGATAAATTATTTTAAACTTAAAGTAATTTAAAAACAATGTTTTCGCGATATAATTATTAAAATTTTAGCAAAGGGGATAATGTACATAGAGAGTGTGTCTATTTTGAGAGAAGCGTCTAATTAATCTTGAACCAAAAACGTTGAAATAGAAATGGCGTCGGTTATAGCAAAAGCGAGGCAGCATCCAACACACAAAACTATATGTAAGCACCACCTGGCAGAAATAGCAGTCAGAGAAAAGCAAAGCAGAATACTCAACAGGAAAAATAAAATAAAAAGAAAGAAAAAAGGAAAAAAAGAATAGAATCCACTTGGCACCTGCGCTGCACACATGAGAATGTTTAACTCGATTTCATTTTCCCCACATCTTCGTTCAAGGCACGTGTAAGTAAAATCTGCTTTTTCCATTATTTTTATTTATTTCTGTTTCTTTATTTCTCTTCTAACTTGTTATTTTGAATTTTTTTCACTATACTTGTATCGAAAACGACTACAGCAAAATTTTCATGGACCGAAGCCAAGAGCTTGTTACTCCAAAAGTATATAACTGAGAGTTTGTTTTCGTACCAGGGCGATGTACCTTTTATATTAGATATTTGTATTGTTTATAATGTAAAAGTGCGTGAATTTTTCGATTACAAATTTTAATTTAAAGTGTAAAGAGTCAAAACGGACAGAATACGTGTATTTTATAATTTTTTTTATAAAGTAAACCAAAATATTTTTATTCAAACACTTTCGTATCTTAAAATAAACTATAGAAAAACATATACAATTTTCGTTAAAAAATATTAGAAATCAGGCCTCTAGCAATAGGTTCTTTGATACCCTATCCCAAAAAGGATAATTTTCAATGCTTTATAGAAAATAAAAAAACCAAACATATTCTCTTACTTAGTGGGTGAGTGTAGCTCATCATTGAACAAAGAAACGTTTTTTTCGATTTTATTTGAATTATTTATTATTCAAATTTCCATTTTTTTAAATTCTTATTCAGTGATACCTAAATATTCAATAAGTCCGAAATTTTGAAATGAACACAACATTAACAGTTTTTTATCCCAGTGTTATTTCTGCAAAAACTATTACAGATATCATATAATAAAATTTTTCAAATCATATTCCTGTTTCTTGCTTAATCCAATCACGGAAATAAAGAACATCAGCGTAAACCCCCGGAAATCCTGTCGTTCCACATTCGACACCATACGAAACTACTCCAAGTTGCACTCTGTTGTAATTAATAAGTGGACCACCAGAATCACCCTAAAAAATTTTTTTTATTTTTATTTATATTAAAATTATAAATTGTTAAGCGTATAACTGAAGAATTCTATTACAAATCGTTTCACTTACAAAAGAAGACAAAAGGGAGAGTATTTCTTAAAGTGAATTTTATTTTGTCAAGAAGGAATTATTCATAATATTTTAAACTCTATTTTGAAAGAGAATTTAATGAACTTATAATTGGTCTTTATATAAAGAAAGTTATAAAGTTTCTTTCATAAGTTTCATAAAAATTTAAAGTAGGTGTCTTGAGATATCAGGAATATTACATCACTGTTAACTTAAACATATCAAATTGCAACAAATTGATTCCAAAAATGTGGATCAAATTAATACAAATTTTTGTCATCAATTTGATCCACTTCAGTATCAGTCGAGGTATCAATTTGATACTTTCAAGAAAACTATATAATTTCAAACAGAATTTTCTTAAAGAAATTAAGAGAAATTTAGAAAAATATAAAGACAAATTTAAAGTTTATTGCATTATCTTTTAAAATACAGTGGAACCTCGATTATCCAAACTAATTATGTCAAGACCTGGTTTGACTTAGGCAAAAATTTAATTTAAATGTTCATAGGCAAGTTGCACACATAATTTTCATGCACTAAACTTTGCATTTAAATATTTCAAACATTGCAACTAAATATTTAATAAAATGTCCGGTACTGTGGAGGATGTTTTAGTTTTTTAGTAAGAGAGTTTGATGATCTCTGAAATTTCTTGATTATGTGGGACCTACAGATGTAACCCAACAAAAACATCACTGACCGGTATAAATGAGGCGAGATTGTTAAAAACATTTTCGAACCATTTTTTCTATAGGGGAGAATGGGGTCCCCGGACAAATTACAAATGTTATATAATACAGTTTAACTTTTATTTTTGAAATATTGACTCAGTTTTTCATTTCCTTTTTTCGAAAAACTTGAATTTTCTAAATTTAATCTGAAAGTGTCTGAACACTTTAAAAAATGTACGTCACATGAACGTCTTATAAAAACCTTATTTCATGTTGACTTTCTGTGAATATTAAATAGATTTTTCAATTTATTTTTATTACATGGTCTATGTTCATTGTTTAAGACATTATAATTTGATGTTAATTTATCAAGTCCAATAATTAAAATATAAAATATTTTCACGCTAGTCCGGGGGGGTTACCCGACAAATTGTTCAAGATTGGGATTTTAATAGTCATATTTTTCTTATTTTTCTCTTAAAAGATTTGATTATTTTACAAATGATTTTATGTTAAAGGTTGAAAGAAGCTTTCTATTTAAACGAAAAAAATTTAATTAATATTCAAAAAATATGAACACAAATTATTCACCAAAAATCTTAAGTGTTTGGGGCTACCCCATTCTCCCCTAAACACAAATACTTCTTACAAAATCTGCCAACCTACCATAGGCGCATATCTTCTAAATTACTTAAATTTAGAAGATTTTTTTTATCTGTACAGAAACGCAGTTGAAAAATGGAGAATAAAATAGGAATATAATCATATTATAGCAGGGACTTTATGCTATCTGCATGCTTCTGCCCTCTGTTGGCGACTGGTTGCAATGCACTTCTTGCAGCCTGTCATTACATTACTATTTTATTTTCCAATTTGCAACCGCGTTTCTGCGTGAATTTACAAAATTCGTTTGGATTTAAGTAATTTATAAGATATGTGCCTCTGACACGTTGACAGATTTTGTAAAAAGTGTCTGTGTACAGAGAAAAACTTGTTCGAAAATGATTTTTTACCAATTTCGCTATATAATAAGCGATTAATAATAAATATTATAGGCTATAACGGTAGGCCTCAGATAAACAAAAAATGTCGCTAGAAAATGATGCAAACAATTACAATTATAACATAATGAATTGATCAGTATAATTAAAAATGATGAATTTTTCTTACTTCGCATGAATCGCGAGTTGTTGTTCCCTCATGGAATCCGTAACAAATTTCCCCTTCTTTGAATTTTATGCCACTTTGCAGATATTTAGCTTTACATTTGCTCAATTCAAGTAAGGGTACAGTAACTGAGAGCAACTTATCAGAACCTGGTCCACCTGGCTATCAATTGTTTCCAATAATATTAATTATATTTTGTACATAATTTTAAATAATAAAATTAGAAAAGTCGAAAAACAGCATGCTTTTTTAAAATCTTATGCTTAAATTTTATACTGAAATTTTATTTTGCTTTGAAATTATGTGTTTCATAAATTTTTTATAACTAATTCTTACTCTTATTTTTCCCCATCCTGAAAGTGTGCCATAATTTGTTATTAATGGTTGCCCTTTTTGTGGTAATTTAATTGGTTGAATTGCACTACTATAAGCGAAGGGTGGAGTTACTTTAAATACAGCTATGTCACCTCCAACTTTTCGATTATCGTCATTAGGATTATAATATGGACTTCGAACAACTTTTATTACTTTATGTTGTTTTGCAGTTTTTGCTAAATTTTTTATATCAGCAGTACCAGCAATTACATTTATTTTATTGTAATCAATTTGTGGACTAAAATAACATTTTTGAATTAAAAAATATATGTAAAAATATAAATACATTGAAAGAAAATTTCTTTGATTCAGAAAACCGTTACTCAACTACTACTGTCAATTAAATATTTACTTGAATCAAATATTTTTATTTTTAAGTCAATTAAATGATATATTCTTCAAATACTGAAACTATTGGTTCATATAAATTGATCTAAATTTAAATTATTTGATTCAAGTGCCTAAGTATTTATTTGATAATAAACAAATAATCGGTTATTTGAATTGAATGAATTCTTTTTTCAGTGTAATAATAACATTAATAATAATAATAATAATAATAATAATAATAATAATAATAATAATAATAATAATAATAATAATAATAATAATAATAATAATAATAATAATAATAATAATAATAATAATAATAATAATAATAATAATAAAATTGTTAACTTCTTCAAATTTAATAATAATAGTAATTTGTCAATTAGGCACAAATAATTTATTCAATTAAAAGATCTATTTTTTAAATTCTGTTTTAATTTCTATGTATTTGAAAGAACAAAATAATATCTAATTAAGAAAAATCATACTTTCCAAAGCAATGTGCTGCTGCAAGACCCCATTCACTACCAATAATTGAACCACCACATATACTTGCCAAATTTGAATTTTTTATTCCAACTTGAACACGAATCTTAAAAAAAATAACAAACAGATTTTTTAGTTTTCAATTACTTAATTATTTTTCCTTTCTTTTGTTGATGTTGTAACATTAACAACAATTTATTTCAACATCAAATTTATTTCTTTTTTATTTTTAAATACAATAATTTTTACCATATGAGGAAACATTTCGATTGTAGTTTCAGTTCCCCCTACTATTCTATTTTGTGCCAATACTATCTCATAGTTTACTGAAAGTTTTTATTAAACATGTAAAATGTATTAATAATAATTGCATCACCGAAAACCAAATTCTCAATTTTTAGAGGAATCCTTTTTTTTTAAGCATTTTTTCTTCGGCGATTATAATAAATAATTACTGTATTAGAAAGTGTAAAAGTATTATATTTTTAATTTTTAAAACTTGAATTAAATTTTTAAAATATTTTGAAATAAATGAATCCTAAATTATGTGATTGTTTTATAAATAAATTCTAATAATTTTAAAATTAAATTCTAAATTATTAAAATTAATTTTTAGAAATTGTACATTTTTGTTTTTATGTTATTTTGTTTACACAATTATTTAATGAATATTAATGTAATTTAAGTAATAAATGTTTAATAATAAAATACATAAGTATAAATATTTCTAACTTACATCCTGTAAGAAAAATTGCCAAAAGACAATAAACTTTTGGAAATGAACTCATTGTTAATGAAATTTAATTAACGCTTGTGTCCAATAACCAACTGGCGACAAAAATTGAGGAAAAATGGTTTTTATAGTATAGTTCAGATACACATGTCAAAAATTTATATAACTATGTACACTTTTGTTTATCAACTATCACGTCATAAAATACAGTACATGTAAATTTACAATGATACATATTTAGTTATCATTTATATACAAAGACGTAAACACAGTATTCGTGAAATATATGGGCGATTCCATATGAAATTTTCAATGATTTTCTAAATTCGGTTCAATATTTTTTTTTTCGTTTTTTATAGAAAAATATATGAAATCCGTATTTTTTTATTTTTTTATAATTGCCCAAATTTTTGATTTACGAATTTTCGAAATTTTGGTTTTGTAAAAGAAGTAGACTTATTTTCAGTAGCTTATAAGTCTGAAAATATTGAGTTTTTAGACTCATTAAACTCATCAGACCCATTTCGGGACTTTTTGGAAAATCTCTATATTATAAGATATTAATAAATGGGTGATTCTACAAAAGAGGGAATTTTGATGTCTGAATCATGTTTTGTGTATTAATTTTGTAAAGAATAATTTTACTTTTAATGAAAATTGTAAATCTTAATAGTTTCTATTATGGCACAGAAAAAAACCGATGAAAAAAAATATTTTTTTGCAAAAAATACACATTATAGTGCTTAATTCTCATTCGTCTGGCATGTCCCTTTGGGAGAATGACAGTTCATATTGAGAATAAATATCACATTTCAAATGTTTTGCGGAAAATTCATACTGAATTAGTAATTTTGAATAGTTGTAGATTACTAATATGGAAATAATTATGACGTTTCTCTATATCTTATTTATAAAATATCTTCGCGAAGTTTGTCCCCTGAATTTGTTATCATTCGTCTGGCAGTGCAAAAAATGTAAAAATTATTAAAAATCAACATTCTGATGAAGTGACTGTTCGTTGTAGTTGTTAATTAAACTAAACTAAATGTGATACCAATCGGGTTTTATTGAATCTTCTAATCTATTAACCAAGATTTCTCAATTTGTGACGGAGATTGTGTTGTGACCAGACAAATTCTCATTCGTCTGGCATACATTTTTAAAAAAAATATTTTATTTTTTGGTTATTCTATAGACTTATATTTTGTAGATTATTATTCTCTATAAGATAGAACTGAAGGATTTTTTCATTTAATGTTATTTTTCTATTTTTTAAACAAAAAATGCCAAATTCTCATTCGTCTGGTTCTCATTCGTCTGGCACTTTTGAGATAGGATGTACACTATATCACTAAAAATAGCGCAAAACTAACAATTTTCAACTATTGTTCGATTTTCTGGTCTTAAAATAATCCTAATTAAATTTACAAGAAATTGCTATAACTGAATTTTCAATTTTCATTTTGCATAAATAATTATATTGACATAAACAAACAAATGGAATAAGTATTTTTTATATGAATAAAGGTTAGGCCGTTAAAATCAAAGTAGTTCCTTATTATTAGACACTTAAACTTACTTTTAGAATTTTATGATTTGTGAAATTGTGCTTATAGAAACAAATACACCATCCGTAATTTGTTATTTCAATTATTTTAATTAAATTACAACAAAAATTAATTAAACCAATGACTTTTATTTATCCTTGTAAAAATCGTTACTTGGGGGTTTTCGGGGTTGCTGATTAAGAACCTAATGTCAGTTTTTAAAATTTTTCAATTCAAAATGGCGGATTCAATATGGCCGTCGATTTTGGAGAAACTTAACATATTCGTCTGAAAATCGTTACTCAGTGATTTTCTGTTTCGCTTATTACCAATCCGAGGTCAACTTTTTTCAAATTAACCATTGTTTTTACAATTTGTTTAAACAATTTACTTATGTTTTTAGTTCTACTACTATATTTATAGTTCATAGATGTATAAAAATAAATAAATAAATTTTAAATAATTTTTAATAATCATAATTAATTAATTAATTAGAATTTATTATTATTATTATTATTATTATTATTATTATTATTATTATTATTATTATTATTAATTAGTTAAATAAATTAAATAAAAATAAATTAATAAATTATTAAAAAGTAAATTTAAAATTAAACTCAACGTTAAAAACTAGAGGTGTGCTCAAAGTATTTAGTATTCGATTTTTTCGGGTACTCGATTTTTTTCATTCCTCGGAAATTTCCGTATGCATCAAGTATTCCGTATTTTAAATAAACTTGAACTATGTGATTCAAAAGTTGCGAAAATGTTGGTAACTTGTAAATTGTTAGTTCTAACTTTTCCTCTAGGTTAATAACTTATTTAACGTTTAAATTTATTTTACAAAATCAAATTTAATAAAAATCAAAAAATTTTTTTAAAATTCTTTTAACAGATGGATCAGACATTTTAAAATTCAAAAAACTGACTGCGAATTCGTATCCTGCGACACTACAAAACCGCCAAGTAAGTAGTTTCCAATGATTTTAAAGTGAATTTTAAATATTTGTCTGCCATATTGGATCCACCATTTTGAATTTTGAAAAACTGACATTAGATTCCTAATCAGCAACCCCGTAAACCCCCGAGTAACCAATTTTATAAAAATCCATTTATTAATTTTTATGGTAATGTGAATTTTCTTGACACGATTTTAATTCTCTGGATAAATTGTTTATAAATAACCATAACTTTGTAATTTTTAATATTTTGTCTGGCCACTTATGGATGTCTTTATTAGTACCATTAACTTGAAGTTAAAATACTTTTCAGACCTTGAATGATAAAAAAATGTTGTGTCCACATTTTCTTGATTTTCGTCCTTCGTTTGTAGAATCACCCAAATAAAAAATCGTGCACACAGATTAAATAAATTAATTTGTTTATAACTTATTTATAAAAAATTTTAAAAAATTTTTTTACATTACATGAAAGTTGAAGGAATACCAACATTTTCATTCTTTGATAACTTTTTTCTAAACTGAATATTTCCAGACTTATAAGTTACTAAAAATAGGTCTACTTATACTAATACAAAATTTCGAAAATTCATAACTCAAAAATTTGGACAACCGAATTTAGAGAATCATTGTAAATTTCATATGGAATCGCCCACATGTTTAAATTAAAATATAATATCTAATTTGCATTTGTCTATTGTATTTTTTTTTAATGTTGTTACATTTAATTAAGGTCTACAATGTTTAATGCAAATAACAGGTTGAAAATTTTTTCCTTAATTTTATATTATGAAAAGAAGACTCTGTAATATACAGGTTTCATAATATATTTTTTTTAATATTTGCAAAAAAATTTTAAAATGCATAAAATAATAATTAACCTTAATGAACGATGTTCAAAGACTACTTATTTTGTGTCCTCCAATGAGATCTATACCATTTAAAAAATATTCACCCTCAAATAGTTACAAATGGCTATAATAAAAAATCGGTCAAGTTGCACTCCCGTTCTAAGTAATTCTTACGAATTAGAAAATTTTAGCGCTTTTTTTTATTTGCCTGTAGGTATTTTAGAACTGCTAAATTTCAGTTGTAATGCGCATGAGAAGCGTATCTCATCTAAGGTTTCCCTAAGTATTTAATTTAACTTCCTGCGTTACAGCATCCGGGTCCTAAAATGTAAAATCTCAAATCTTCACGCACATAACTGCAATGAAGTACCACTCTATAATGTAATGATGTTGACGAGTAGAGCAAAAAAAAAGTGTCTCATATAACATGAAAATTTGATAATAAATTTTCCTCATACTTATCTACTATATCTATATATAAGCAGCGTGGACTCAATTTTAAGCGGATGAATTAATTCGTGCCGGTGAGAAAATCGGACCGGAAGTTGTCCACAAAATATATGTATAACTGTCGGATTGCGGAAATCACTATGAAAACATACACTATTCGCAGTGTACAAATTCATTCATCTATCTCTCTAACGGGTGCTTTCGAAATTTCACCTACGAATCTAATTTCAAATTCATATTTTTAATAACATTAATATATACTTTGAATTATAAACATATAAATTGTAAATAAAAATTTATTTCACTAAGAGTAAAAAAATAATTCTATTTTTTTAATTAGAAAATAACAAAACAATAGTACATTGTGCACCGAGTGCGAAAAGTAGCCGTTTTCCGATAAGTTTGGAAAAGCTACTTTCCGCATGAGGTGTACAAAGTGCTTTGTGTAACACCTGTTTATACCAAAAAAAGTAATTTTTATACTTTTCTAATCAATAAATATAGTTTTATGTTGATTATAGTGTATATTATACTGTATACAGAAAAGTATGCACCAAAGTACGATTTTTTGCGTAGTGTGCAGCAAAGTACACTTTTGTGCACACTTTTAAGTATGCAGAAATTGACCAATTTGTGCTGCATTTATGTTAAAGAAAAGTAGCTCTTTTCCAGCAGGTGTTACACAAATGATAAAAACTACAGTAATAATTACAATGATAATAATATAATAAAATGATTAATACAAATATTAATAAAATAATAATACCTAATAAGAAACAATATGCGTGATTATTCTGAAAGTGGCATTTTGTGACATTTTTTATTTCTCGATTAATTTTATAAATTCTACTCTCTAATAATTGTTAACCATTTTTATAGTAAAAATTTAGCACTTACTTAACATTAAAAAAAAGAAATTAAACAATTTTATTCTACTGAATTTATGCAATAGCTAAAATAATTTCATCTCCGAAGCCTTTTCAGCATGTCTCCAATAGGTTTTCTATTAGAAAACTAAATTTTTATGCTTTTTTCTAACTCTTAGAATTAAAAAATATATTTTAATTGTGCCCTAAAGATAATAAATATGAAAAAAAATTTATTTTTCATTTCCGAAGCTTTTATCTCCGAAGCCTTTTCCTTGAAATGTGCGAGTTTTTCTTTTGTTTTTAGTATTTACCTGCATTGATTTGAAAATATTAACGTAAATAACCATCAAATCAGATACTTCAATTATAGATTTATATTTTAATCAAACTGAATATATTTGGTATTAAAATATGCAAATTATTATTTTTTTAAACATTGTAATTTTATTATGAATTATATTAGTGTGTATATTAAAAAAAAAACTCACGAAATAAATAAAATAAAGTCAATCTTCTTTAAAGAAGAAAAACTTTAATATTTTCAACAATTAAATTTATGCAACTTGAATTCTTACTCTTGAGTATGAAATAAAGTAAGTTCAATAAAAAAAACCATATAATTTAAAAAAAAATAAGTTGAAAAATCGAATTTCAAAAGTGGGACTTTCAGAAGAATCACCCATTTAATATAATTATACTAAATTTCACATTATTTTAAAATTAGTATTTTTTATATCAAAATTTCGCTTTGTCGCATTTTTTCCCCAAATTGTGAAAAACTTTTACAAAATTTAATATAATTTTTTCTCCGTGTATTTTTTAAAATGCCAAAATGTTATGTGGTCATCCATAAAGCATGTGATACTTTAGGGGTTAAGGGGGTCTTTAAAATATGCTCCATGTTAATCAATAATGAAAAAGGCATGATGAAAGGCGGGGGAGGTTAAAATTTCCGAAATTAAGTATCACATTATGCTTTATTAGTGTGTCTACAACTAATCTGAAAAAAATTTCCCTGACATTTCCAGGTTTTCCAGGCCTTCTAAAATTTTTTTTCCAGGTTTTAAGAATCGACATGAAACAATGGGCAAAAAAAAGAAAAAATACATTGCTTAAATTTTTATTTGATAACACTTATAAATTACTTGGGAGAAGTTCACAACGTTTGTCATCACCGATTTGAAGAAAAAAACTGTTTTTCACTCAGAAAACAGTATTTTACTCTCTAAAGAATTAGTAAAAACGTTTACTAATTTGAATGAGTGACTGATGCTCGATGCTATAAGGGGATACGGACAATGTTAAGTGAATGGCGCTTATTCCCTTATAGCATCCAGCCCCTCAATTGAATCCAAGTAAAAATTTTATTATTTATATAAATAAAAACGTTACATTAAATTTTTTTTTAAATAATTAGATTCTTTTAGAAAAATTTTATTAAAATAGTAGGTAGATATTGAGAAACATTGAAATTGGAACACTTTTGAAAATAATTGAAATTTTGCCAAAAATTTTATTAAAATTTTTGAAAGTAATAGAATTTCGGAGAAGAATTTTATTATTTATAAAGATAATTGAAATTTGGACGGAAATTTTTAAGAATTTCTGAAAATAATTGAATGTTTGGAAGAATTTTATTACTTTTGGAAATAATTGAATTTCTGCAATCATTTGTAATTTCTCTAAAATTCCCCAAATTATATCGTACAATTTACAAACTTTTCATCCTTTTTTAATTCAATTTTCCTTTACGTGATTTATGGACCTAGTTCGAGTCCTGAATTATGTATTTTAAAAACAAATTGACTTATTTTACGAAACGAATTTTTTTAATGCCATTATTTCTGAAAATAAAAAAAATAAATTCTGAAAGATAAAAATCTTTCAGAATTTTAAGTGGTCAATATTTTTCTATTTGATTATATGTCTGTGGTTCATACTATTTATCGATGAAGAATACAATTGCAAATTGGAAAGGCAATATTAATATTATGACTATTAATATTTTACTAAGAATTTGTAAAACTAATTGTGGGCATTAAAAATATTGTTCAAGAGTATTTCAAATCATGAAGAAAAAAATTCCCTGATATTTCCCGGTTTTCCAGGTGTTGTATAGATACCCAAATAATTGAATTCGCCTATGTCACTCGGGGGTTTTTGGGGTCGGTGATTACGAATTCGATGTTAGTTTTCAAAAATTTAAAATGGCTGATCCAATATGGCAGACAAAAGTTTTTAAATTTATTTAATTGACATTAATTTTGTCACTTAGGTATTTTTGGGGTTGCTGATTACGAATTCGATGTTAGTTTTAAAAAAAATGCATAGAAATAGAGGTGATAATAAAATTTGTTTATTATAAGGATGAGTTGGTTCTTTTAATAATTTTCCTTAAGGTCCTGTTATTTAGCGTGAGGTTTTTCCATAGTAAAGTATATGGGGCACGTGATCCCTGAATAACATAATTAAATTCCCCCACCTTCCCCTACACTATATTATTTAATTTGATATATTTAATTTTTATAACTACCCAGATAGCCAAGCGTACTGATCGTCTTTTTCCAGTACGGCGTACTGAGATTATTCTCGTATTGTACCAGCACAAAATAATTAAGTATATACGTATTGGTACGGTATTAGTATAACGACGGTATGTCGCACGACTGAAATTGTAAAATAAAAGTACTCCATAAAAGTATGAGGCTAGTATAATACCATTACGTTGTACTGTCATTTATGAAAATACAGCATATTCGTACGATACAAGTACCATACCGGTACACCGTACTCTGCGTGGTAATGCGAACATAACCTAATTTACTTTACAGTTGTCAATGACATATGCCTCCAGTGCACATGGTGCAATGATTTTTTGTTGAAAAGCTGACTTTTAGGATGCAATACAAAAGTTTTAATATTTGTAACATGTGTCATTATATTTAAATTAGAAATCAGTGGTTTAGTTTCTATTCATCTATGTGTAATATGTGTATACTATTAATCTCAAGTGGTTTTGCTTTGTCATGATGCTTATTTTTATCATTAGCGTATTCTAATTACTACAACAATAGACAACTTCTGATTTTTAAACTGTTTTGTGCTTTACACTTGAGAAAAACATTTTAATTCAAGAGTTACAATAAAATATATAGAAATCGCAATATTTTTTAATAATTTTTCTTATAGATCACATATATACATGTGTTATCATTTATAGGTTAGAACGTCCAAATTATTTTCCTTACAGTAAAGTACTTTAGATTATAAATTGGCATTATTCACAGTTATTTTAAAGAATGTTTAAAAATTAGCAAAGCAAAACCACTACAGAATTATTTAATTAAAATACTTCAAAACACTGATTATTCTAATAAAAGTAAATGGAGTTACAAGTTACATGCGATTTACATAATATCTTTAGGTACAAAAAAAATAACTCTTTTAATAAAAATAAATTACTTCAAAATTAAATTGATCTTAGTAATGATTCTTTCAGAAAATTTATCATCAAATATTAAATTAAAATAGTTAATACTTAATACAGACTAAAGCACAAGAGGGGGAGGGATATAAAAGGCTTTACACGCGGTACTAGTATAGTACGAATACAGTAACCGTACGATAAACTAAATTACAAAAACCTTCAGTACACCATACTATTATCGTACTCGTATTATACGAGCATAAGCATACTGGTACGACATACTAGTACAGTAATAGATGGCGAGTACAGTACCAGTACGACTAATACGCCATAATCGTATTGTACATGCATCGTACTAGTACGCTGGTTATCTGGGTAACTTTAAATTCGTAATCATTGACCCCGAACAGCCCTGAGTAATGGGTTTCAAGCGAATCCGATAAATTTAGAAACACATGTCCGCCATATTGGCTCCGCCATTTTGAATTTTTAAAAATGAACAATATTTAATGTTTTTCTTCACACTGCGAAGGAGTTAATTAATATAGTTATCATGATTAGTATACAAAAAATATAATCACTAAAAAGAACTGATAATTACACATTATTGTAATAAAGTAATCAGCAATATCAGTAGGGTAAAATTATAATGACTAAAATTAACATAGATAATTTCTAATTATACTTAGTGTGATCTGTAACTAATAAATAAACTACTGCTGCAAATTTCTAACAATCATTACTTAATAATATTTAAATAATATTAAAAGTAAAATAATCCTTTAAAATATAATAAATATTAATAATAATATATAATATTAATAATCTTTATGAGGAAATATGTTTAAATTGTTGTTTATTTGTCAAATATATTGCTACAGAGATATCAAATAACTGTCAAATAAAAGAAAAAAAACAGCTTCCCTTTAGTAAAAACGAAATGGAAAAAATTTTCTCTTTGTAATGTGATGATGATGATGTTACAACAAAATTTTTTTTCAACACAAACGCATCTGGTGACTTTTTTAATTGGAACTTTTTTCTCCTAATTAAAAGAATATGAAAGGTTTATGTCAAAAATTTATTCAGCACACCTTATGTATGGCGTAACTTTTGATGTATATATATATATATATATATATATAGATATAGATATATGTCCGCACAGATTTAGTGGCTCGTGCCAAATGTGCACGAGATTATCTTCAAGGGGGCGATGAAATTAAGGTGCGGAGTGCGACACACCGCACGCGGGATTTTCGTGATTATGATGATGATGAGATGCCGTTTCCTGGAACCGCCCTCGGCGCTTCCGGAAATGCAGTGCATTTGCTTCTGTCAAGCAAAACAGTGGTTACATGTGATGGTCACTCGCATGTACACACGACATTTATGGAGGAGATTCAAAAATTTTCCTCTCTGGCGAATTAACAAAATTTAGAAAATAGATCAACGAGAAGAGAAGTGGTTTTGACGAACGGAAGTGAAATTCTGAATGAATTATATAGCACGAATGCAACAAATAAATGGCATCTACTTAGATCAAAGTAATTTGTTGACAAAGTCATTTTTTTCTCAGCGAACAACATTATTTTATTCAACTAATATTAACTAAATGAATTTATCAAAATTAGAATAATGAACTTAATAAAAAAAATAATAAAATAGAAAAATTTAATTAGTTTCTTTTAGTGTTGAAACAATTTGAAAAAAATTTATTTTTACTATTGTTTACAACAATTCACAAAATAATTTTTGAACATTACCTTATTTTTTATAAAACATATTTATTTATTTATTTATTTATTTATTTATCATTTAATAAAGTTAAGAAAAATTGTCGAAGTTAACAATTAGTAATTTACAAAAAAATTATTCATGTTAATAATAAATAAAAAATTATAATTATTTGTCAATCAGTTTTTACTTAATTGATTATAAACTTTAATTGCTAAAATTAATTAATTTAACAAGAAATAATTTAAAAATAGAGGCGCATGAAAAGTCTCCAATTTTTATTTTCCGAATCTTTATTTTATCGAAATTTTTTTTATCTAATAAGAATTAATTATAATTTCTTTTAATCGAAAGAATAATTATCAAAAACATTATCTTTTTGAATGACTAATTAACAGAATGTTTAATACTGCGAAAGAAAATTTTTTATAATCTTCAAATAACTGAATTATCATTTCTAAAAATTATTATTTTTTATATTTCTTATTTACACTAATATTTATATTTTCGAAATGTCAATTTTGATAAATATTATTTTTTAAATTTGTTAATAACTATAATAATTATATTCCCGAATTATTATTTAATATAATTCAAATATTACCGAATTACCAATTCTTAAAAAATTTTTGTTCCTAATAATATTTTTTTAAAATGTGTAAATGTTCTAAATTCTAAAGTCTCTAAATTTTGTTTTATCGAAATATCTTTTGTTATAAAACTTTTTTCTTATATATGTTTTTGAAAATAATTTTAATTTTTACGAATTAACATTACTCATAATTTTCTTTAGTCCTAAACATTCTTCTTTATAATTACTATATTTTCTAACATGCATTTCTTCTAACTATAACTTTACCGAATTGTCACTTCTCATAATTATTATTATATCGAAATAGTATTTTTCAAAATTTTTGTAATATCTAATAATTTTTTATACAAATTTTTTTATTTTATAATAACCAGTTTTTATAATTTTATTTTATTCGAATAATTATTTCGTATAATTTCTTTCTTACCGAAATTATATTTTAAATAATTTTTTAATAATCAATTTTTTATTTTTCCTAATATTCATTTTTCCAAATAATTCTTTTTCATAATTTTTATATTTCCTAAATCGTATTTTACATAACATCCATTTTTTCTAGCATTTAAATTCTCTAATTTATTCTTTTCCTAACCTATAAATGTCATAATAAGAATTGCACAGAATAGTTATTTCACATACAAAATATACGGTTTCGACGTTTCCCATCTCTGAAGAATATGGCGCCAAATTTGAAAAAAGTTTATTATTTTATTATTTAAAAATTATTAATTATTACAAATATTGTTTAAAACAATTAAATATCATTTGGAAAATTGTTTTAAACAATATTTATAATAATTAATAATTTTTAAATAATAAAATAATAAACTTTTTTCAAATTTGGCGCCATATTCTTCAGAGATGGGAAACGTCGAAACCGTATATTTTGTATGTGAAATAACTATTCTGTGCAATTCTTATTATGACATTTATAGGTTAGGAAAAGAATAAATTAGAGAATTTAAATGCTAGGAAAAATGGATGTTATGTAAAATACGATTTAGGAAATATAAAAATTATGAAAAAGAATTATTTGGAAAAATGAATATTAGGAAAAATAAAAAATTGATTAATAAAAAATTATTTAAAATATAATTTCGGTAAGAAAGAAATTATACGAAATAATTATTCGAATAAAATAAAATTATAAAAACTGGTTATTATAAAATAAAAAAATTTGTATAAAAAATTATTAGATATTACAAAAATTTTGAAAAATACTATTTCGATATAATAATAATTATGAGAAGTGACAATTCGGTAAAGTTATAGTTAGAAGAAATACATGTTAGAAAATATAGTAATTATAAAGAAGAATGATAAGGACTAAAGAAAATTATGAGTAATGTTAATTCGTAAAAATTAAAATTATTTTCAAAAACATATATAAGAAAAAAGTTTTATAACAAAAGATATTTCGATAAAACAAAATTTGGAGACTTTAGAATTTAGAACATTTACACATTTTAAAAAAATATTATTAGGAACAAAAATTTTTTAAGAATTGGTAATTCGGTAATATTTGAATTATATTAAATAATAATTCGGGAATATAATTATTATAGTTATTAACAAATTTAAAAAATAATATTTATCAAAATTGACATTTCGAAAATATAAATATTAGTGTAAATAAGAAATATAAAAAATAATAATTTTTAGAAATGATAATTCAGTTATTTGAAGATTATAAAAAATTTTCTTTCGCAGTATTAAGCATTCTGTTAATTAGTCATTCAAAAAGATAATGTTTTTGATAATTATTCTTTCGATTAAAAGAAATTATAATTAATTCTTATTAGATAAAAAAAATTTCGATAAAATAAAGATTCGGAAAATAAAAATTGGAGACTTTTCATGCGCCTCTAAAAATAAATAGGGGAGAGTGGGGCAAACCGGACCGGTGGGTAAACCGGACCCCCCTCAATATTTCCGAAATGGCGAAATTGGAAAAAGTGTTGTTTACAAATTTAAAACAACCATGTTTAGTATACCTTATTTTTTCAATCTGACAGTTTTAGCTTGCGTTTGTGCGACGAAAGGGAGCAAAAGTTTTTTTTTAGTTTTTTTTCTACACTTTTACGAATTTTTTCTTAAGTAAATTCTGAGGAAATCGTGTAATGTTTCCAAATATTAGGCCTTAGGTTTTGAAGGTACATACCTCAGGAATATTTACCACCAAAAACTTTGATGAATTTGCAAAGCGTTTCTTTTTGACAAACATTTATTCTCAAAATGGGCCTGTGGGTCAAACCGGACCGTTTTCGGTGGGGCAAACCGGCCATAGGATATTTCCATTGAATTAAAGTTTCATAAAAATTATTTTTAAATAAAATGTTTCTTTCATTAAAATATTTACTTACAATGAAAAATAATTGTCTTCCAATGAGAATTGGACCCTTTAATAATGTTTCTCTGATAATGACAAACATTTTTATTTTTTTATTAAAAAAATATTTATTTAATTAAAATTCAATCCCGTATTATTATTTTCATTACTACAACCATTGTTTACATGATTCTTTATGTTTTTTATTATTGTAGATTATGTAAATGCAATATTATAAATAAAAAACCAAACGGTCCGGTTTACCCCAAGGGGTGGGGCAAACCGGACCGTTTGCAGAATTTTTTAAAGTTAACACAGCAACTAAGCAATAAAAGATAAAGTATAGGTGTCTCTGGGAAAAAGTTGCGCAATTAAATGATCTTTCAAACAAGCCATCGAAGAATGAAATCGGTCGATTCGTTTAGTCACAAGAGTCAAAAAACCGTTAGGGGGTCCGGTTTGCCCCACTCTCCCCTAACAATTTATAAAATAATTCCAAAATAATTACAGATTATGTTTTTTATTTACTATTATTTATATCATATTTTCTTATTGTTGTTTATTATTTATTTCTTCTATTATTATTTATCACTTTTTCCTCAAAATTGTTTATAAACTTTTTTCTTATCTACACTTATTTCTATTTAGGTATTATTATTTTTATTTTATTTTGTTATTTTTTGCTATTATTATCATATCTTATAGATTATTTATTTATTATTTAGACCCATTATTTATAATTTACAATTTTCTAAAAACAAATTTTTGTAAAAAATGTTTAATATCTTATCTTCTCATTCTTATTTATTATATACATAATTTTCTAAATGTTTGCATTTTTTATAATTTTTATTTATTATTTTGTTAAGAAACTTAGATATACGTGAAGTTAATCGCTTGTGAAAATCGCAATTTGAATGAAAACTTCAGTGGGGAAAAAAATGGACAGCAATGATTCAAAATGACAGTTACTACTAAATTTAAACAAAAAATTTTTTGCATTTTCAAATAGTTTGGCATTAAAACAGTACAAAATTTACCAGTTACAAATTAATAATATTCTTCTATGATGTTTTATAAACCACATTAATGTCAACTAGCCAGGAAAATTTACCCCAAAATGAAAATCAATCAAGTGACGTAGGTTAGAATATATTTTTTTCTATAAAAACATTTAAATACAATCACAATAATAATTATTATTTTTATTATTATTAATATTTTAATTGTTACATTTATTATAAAAATTAATTGGAAAATCCAATTTTTAAATATACATTTAAATAAGTACATTCTTTTGAAAAATTGTTATTACATTTAAAAAATAAATTAGATAATCTTCCTTCTTTTCTTATTTTTATTATTTATTTATTACTTTTCCTATTATTTACATTTCATTTTTATTAATATATAACTTTAAATAAATGTTTCGCTTGCTATATTCAAAAAAAAAATGAATTCAAGTTTGTTTTACTTTTAAGAACACTAAACTTTTTTAAAAAAAACATAAATTAACCGCTTCCTCTAATTAGTTATAATTGGAGGATTTTGTTAAAAATTTCCTATATTAAAACATAATTAGACGAGAGATTGAAATTAATGATTAAAAAAAATGTAAAAAATATCGAGCGATAAATTAATAAATTAAACGAAAAATGAATTAACATTACTTGCCTTCTAATTGGCACAGTGATAAGTGATGAATTTTTTTTTTCAAATTATATCCATTTTTTTTTTAATGTCAAAAATAAATTTACTGTAAAAATTAAAAAATGTTGTAATTGAATTATAAATTCCTTGGACTAGCGACCAACCGTGACGATGAGGATTCTCCACTTGATTCTAAAATCGAAATCAACAATAAGCCGGAGGAAGAGAGTAAGCGGAAGCTTACTTCGATGCTGAAAGAATACGAATGGGGCAAGAAAGATGAATCTCAGGAAAAAGAAGCGAATTGCCCGAAGGATGTAGAAAGTGGTAAATGTCTTTTTTATTACCTAGGAAAAAACCAAGGAGCGTTAAAAAAGCAATTTTAATTCTACAAATATTTCACTGAAAACAAATTATTTATTTATAAATAAAAATATAGAATATAATATAACTTTAAATAAGAAAAATGTAACGAAATTTTTATTCTGGGGGTTGATTATGTGATTTCATTTCTTGACTTTAATTTTCACTTTCACTTTGAAAAATTTCTACTTTCCCTTTTATTGACACTTTTAGAGATATTTATTTTTTCTTTGATTTTTTACTTTGGATTTTTATTTTCATTTGCACTTAGACTTTTACTTGGAGAGATTTTTATTTTCACTTTCTATCGAAGTTAAAGTGAAAATAAAAATCTATCAAAGTAAAATTGAAAATGAAAGTGAAAATAAAAATTTACCAAAGTGAAAATAAAAGTGCAAATACGAATCAATAAAAGTTAAAATGAAAGTGAAAATAATAATCTGTTAAAGTGAAAGCGAAATTGAAAATTAAAATCTATTGAAGTATATAAATAAAATAGATTTTTTTAAATAAATTTTTTTTATTATTTTGGATTCATTATTATTTTAAAAATGTTAAATGAAATCAACATTATTTAATAGAAAGCGGCTCGAATAATGTCGGAGACATATGTCGAATATGTCACATGGGAAATTTTCCACCTCTACGTGTAAATCGAACATTATGGGAAAGAAGAACTCAACGTAATCGTCAAATTGATATTCAAGCATCAAGTGGATCAAATTTTTCTTACTTGGGTCCTTTAATTTCCGCCTGCAAGTAAGATTACAACCACGATTTTTTTACTTTTCAATTAAATAGTGAATTTCGAAAAGGACTCAAAAATTGATAGGAAAAATGTCTGTTACTGTAATTAAAGTTTGCCCCTTTTCGAAATTCACGATTCAATTATATTTCTTCAAAAAAATGTCTCTCCTAAATTAGTAATTAGAACTACACTGAAACCCCCGAACTTTATTAACTCCCTCGTCTATTTTCCTTAATATTTCACTCTTCTTTTCAATATCGAATGTCACGTATTTTTATTTTCGATTAATTTTTAAATTTTTACATGCAAAAAATAAAGCCACAAAAAAGGAACATTTTAAATTTACGCTACTGCGACCATCCAAAAAAGTCCACATTTTCTTTATTAAAATTATTTTTTATAATTACGAAGAATTTTTATAATTTTTTAACTTAATGACATTAGATGAATAGTTTCTAAAAGACTAAATAAAAAGATTGGATTTATTTGTGGAATTTGTGAAATGGTCTCATGTTATTGTATTCGATTGTCACGTATTCCTACATTAGTAATTAGTTTAAAGTTTATAAATTTAGAAGAAAATATTTAATTTTTTAATCCAGGGCAACTGAATTTATTCCAAAATATTTTTCTTTACAGTTTTTCTAAGGATATCAAATTGAGACAAAAAACATATCAAAATTGTCACAAACAATTTTTAACCAATTTGAGTGTTAAAAAAATTGTTGGATGTAGACAGTTTTGAACAGTTAATTGTAAAAAAACTTCCACTGCTGTAAAGCGTAGCGTAGCCCGCGAGCAGTTTGCAAGCGATTTTTGAAAATTTCTTTAAACTCCTTAAACTCAATAGGCTTATCTCATGACTATTGGAAAAATTTTCTTTATAAATTATCAGGTATAAATAAATAATTAAAATTATTCATGCCTAAATTTTAAAAAATTAATTTGTTTATGAAAAAATAATTTTTTTTAACACATTAACGCCTGAATGCACTGAATTTTTAGTCTGACTTCAAACTTAAATATTTTTTAATAAACATACTATTTTCTTTTCGGACAAATTTTTTCTTTGTGTATTAGAGTGTCCTCTATTCGAATGTGGTGTCAAAAAATTATTTAAAAATTGTTTAACAATATTTTTTTGCATATAATTAAAAAATTTCACGATTTTTTAAAGATTTTTTATTAAAAATTCTTAAATTTAAAAGTCAAAACAATTTTTTTAACAGCTAATATTTCAATAAATCGTGCACTCGATTGTTATACTTTCAAAATATATGTTAACCTTTTCAATATAAACTTTCGATTTTTCAAAATGACGCCTAAAACATAAAAAATTTATGAAAATATTAAATTTATTTTTCGATGTGCAATTTCTTCAGAAATCTGTCCTGAAACTATTTACTCGAGGGTTATCGAGGTCGCTGATTATGAATCTGATATTAGTTTTCCAAAATTCAAAATGTCGGATCCAATATGGCGGACAAAATTTTCAAAAATTGTTTTCAGGACAGATTTCTGAAGAAATTGCACATCGAACAATAAGTTTAATATTTTCATAAATTTTTTATGTTTTAGGCACCATTTTGAAAAATCGAAAGTTTATATTCAAATGGTTGACATATATTTTAAAAGTGTAACAATCGAGTGCACGATTCAGTTCATTCAGGCGTTAATGAGTTAATTAAAAATTGAAAACAAAATTTTCATTCTTTGGAAACTTTTTTCTAAAATCAATATTTTCAGATTTAAATAATCTGCTGAAAATAGGTCTACGTTTACAATTCCAGAATTTCGAAAATTTGGGCAAAATTATACAAAAATAAAAAAATACGTGTATCATATATTATTTTTTACAAAAATAAATAAATACATATTTTAGTTATCATTTATGTACAAAGTCGTATGTATGCAATAATTAAGAAACATATAAGTTAAAATATTATATCTAAATTGTGTTTCCTGCTGCTTTATTTTTTTAAAAAAGTAATAAATAAGGTCTACAATGTTTCATGCAAATAACAGGTTGAAAATTTTCATACTAACGAGGGAATTCAGTCTACTTAAATGTCAAATATTGAATAAAGTTTATATGGTAATGTTCTTGATTTTCTTTATACAAATTGGGTTGCATTGTCGTAGACTTGTGATTTGTTGTAATTTAAAAATTTTTGAAAAAATATAAAACATAATAGATATCTAATAGAAAGATAAAAGAATAAATATACAAAAGAAATTGGGAATTATTTGAAAGAATGCGAGTCATCATAAACTATTGTAGTTTTATTAGATTTTTAAGAAAATGTTATTTCACAAAATTATGTAGCACAACTTTAATTTGTCTAAAAATCATTTTTGAGTAAATAAATTGAAATTTAAAGAAGTTTAGAATATTAATTTATGTAGTTCAGTGAGGATGCAATAAAGCAATTAAAAAGCCATTCGCCTCGTTGCACTTGCTCTAAACGCCAATCAAGTTAACTTTCCTATCACGAGACAATCACTGCACACCATCATTATAAAGTTTCGCGCTGCACGTCACGTCGAACATCAAGGAAGTCACGGTCTCTTGAGGAAGAGAAGCGACTTTATTCCACTGGGAATTGAGTCCCACGCGCAAGAACTGTTCCGTTGCTCTTCCTCGCGAATCGATTAACCAATCGATCTTCACACAAAAGAAAAAAATCTTCCTTCTGTTTCTTATTTCAAATTCTTGCTAATGCGTATACATGTATATATATAACTTGAGTAGTCTTGGCAAAATTAACGTGATGAATATTAAACACTTTTGTTATTTTGCCTCCTTTATCTTATACAAGAATCATGAAAATCATCTTCGTTATAATACAGCAGAAACATAAAATTTACGATATTTTAAAATTGAAAAAAAGTTTTATTATCTTTTTATTTATTTTAGTATATTCCAAAATTGAATGGAAGAATTGTTTTTGGAACTATTAGGTTTTAAAACAATTTTATTTATCATTACAGATGTCGAGGAACTGTTGGTTTGGTTCACGTGGAGTGTCTTGAGAGATGGCTGACTGAATCTGGACACAGTAGGTGCGAATTATGCGGTCACAAATTTTCTACAAAAAGAGTTCCGAGACACAGTGTTTATCAGAGCATTGGGATTTGGTTTAAAACAGTTTTCGCAACTCGTCAGGTAATTATAAATTACTATTATTCGAAAATATTCCTGATACGTGGAGAAACTGAATAAAGTAAGTTTTATTATTTTTAAAGTAAAACTTACACGAACAGAAACTTCTACGCATTTTTGGCATTTGTTTTTTACTATTTTTAAAGTAAAAATTATTACGATCGAAGTACATTTTTGAAAAAATTAGTAAAATGTACTTCGAGCGTAACAAAGTTCGCTTTGAAAATAGTAAAATGAATGCGCAGAAGTTTTACTTATTGTAGTAAAATATGGCTTTAGTATTACTGATTACTACTATTCCTGACTATATGGCTAAAAAAATTATAGCTCCTGTTTAAGACTATGACTGATATAGCTGAAGTACTTTTAGGATTATTGATTAGCACTCCTCTTAATTAAAGATAAAATAATTTATTGTTTCTATACTTATTGTAGCTAAAGTCATTACTAATTACCTACTACTATAGGTGTCTAGCGACCTGAAATTTCTTGAAAACCTGGAAATGTCCTTGAATTTTTTTTACCTGTAAAAGCTGGAAAAGTTCTTGAATTTTTCATTCGGTCCTGGAATTTTTGAATACTTAAGTAGGAATTTTTTTCTCAACCACCTTTTTGGAAACGCAAAATTAGATGAAAGAGTTCATAAACGTTCTTCCTGAACATAACTTAATTTATGAATAAAAGTTGATTTTAATAAAATGCATACTTAATATTGTTTAATAATGCGGTCAAAATGTAAAATAAACTTTGTAAACAAACACCCCTAACCTTAAAATTTTTATTTTATTACAAATTCAGAGAATTCAACAATGCTATTGAATCAGATATACAGTGCCGGCCAGTAGGATTTTCCCATCCTACTGCAAATCAAAACATTACAAAAAGTTATTTATTTTAATTTCTAGTAGAGATAGAAAGTTGGTTACACTGCAAAAATAAGTGTCTTATTTGATATCTTAAAATAAGATGTAAGATGGAAAAATGGTATCTTACATCTTGAAATAAGATGTTTTCTAAAGTATCTTACTGATTTTTGAGATGTTTTATACGTCTTAGATATTTCTTCTATCTTAAAAAAGTAAGATACTTTTGTAAGTTTTTTAAAGTATCTTAAATTAAAATGTTTCTGTTGCAATAAGATGTTTAGCGATAAGTTACTTGAGAATCGTAAGATGCGCCCACTCAGGAGACAAATTTAATTCTTGTTTCCAGCGTTTCCCGCAAGGAACGCCACTTCTGCCACGCTCTAAATTTTGATCATCGTGTTCCCTAAAGTGGGGACAATTTTACGTAGATCAAGCATGGAGTGAAGTCTCCTTATTATTACTTCATGCCTAACACTCAACAGACCCTGAAAATTCAGGGTGAAAGAAGGGTTTAAATTTCGACTCGGGATTCTTCATTGCTTAAATGCAATTAGCAATAAACAAAATTTTTAATATTCTTTTGGGTAAATTTTAAACAAATGTAGTTTTTAACAATCACACATAAATTTCATGCATTTGCAATTGAAAGCTTCTTTTGTCGCCTTTTAAATTCTTTTTTAACCCCTTAGCAGAGTATTTAAAATAAGCTTTTCGTGCCACAAATGTACAAAAAAAAATTTTTTTTAATTACTTGATATTATTATATTTTATGTTTTCGGGGTTGCTGAATCCGAATATTTGATCAAAATTTAAAAATTCAAAATGGCGGCTTTAAAAATTTAAAAGTTTCCTGATTTGACTAAAAATGCTCACTTGGGGGGTTTTTGGGGTCGCTGATTTCGAATATCTGGTTAACATTCAAAATGGCGGCTTCAAAATAGCGGCTTTAAATATTTAAAAGTTTCCTGATTTGACTAAAAATGCTCACTTGGGAGGTTTTTGGGGTCGCTGATTTCGAATATCTGGTTAAAATTTTAAAATTCAAAATGGCGACCGAAAAAATTATAATGTTTCTGGATTTGGCTAAAAATGCGCATTTGGGGGTTTTTAGAGTCACTGAATTAGAATATTTCCCAGTAAAAAAAGAAGTATTGAGTGGAGCGTTTAGGAATTGAGTGAAGCTCTGAGCCAATACGGATTCGAGTAAAAACCGTATTGGGACGTTTGACTCAATCTTTTTTTCATCCGCCGAATACGGTCTTATTTTAGCATTAAAATTAAAATCACATGAGCAGAGTACACATTATAAATTGAAAGCACAATTGTCCTGGAATGTAAAAATGCCGATTTAGATAAGAAACTGTGAATATTTTTTATTTTTTGTTAAAAATTGGTAAATCAAAGTTTGACAAGCGCAACTGAATTTACCATGTGAATAAATGAAGTGGTAAGTTTAAATGGACTAAAAGAAATCTACTTTTACCGACAGAAAGTTCCTAGAGAATTGTGGTAAATTCAACAAAACAATGAAATTTCATTGTTTTCTTGGAACTTTCTGTCGGTAACAGAAGATTTCTTTTAGTTCATTTAAACTTACCACTTCATTTATTCACATGGTAAATTCAGTCGCGCTTGTCAAACTTTGCTTTTACCAATTTTTAACAAATATTCACTGTTTCTTATCGAAATCGGCATTTTTACATTCCAGGACAATTGTGCTTTCAATTTATAATGTGTACTCTGCTGATGTGATTTTAATTTTAATGCTAAAATAAGACCGTATTCGGCGGATGAAAAAAAGATTGAGTCAAACCTCCCAATACGGTTTTTACTCGAATCCGTATTGGCTCAGAGCTTCACTCAATTCCTAAACGCTCCACTCAATACTTCTTTTTTTACAGGGTTGGTTAAAATGTTATAATTCGAAATGGCGACTTCCAGATGTCAACTAAAAATTTAAAAGTTTACTAATGTTGTTATAAATAGTTATTTGAGTCTTTTGGGGTTTATATTTTTATATATACCTATGTAAATATATTATATTTTTATATTTATATTTATATTTACACAAACTATTTAAAACACCGCTCTTAGTCGAATACGGAGTCACAAACTATTTAATTTAATTACTATTATTAAATTTTTTAATATAGATCGATTTTGAATATTTCACATTGTTTTAAAACATCGGACATATTAATTCCTCTGCTTTAAGTTTTAAGAACTAATTTGAGAAATGAATTTTTGATTAAATATTTGGATTTAGAGACCTCAAAAACCCCCGAATGAGCATTTTCAGACAAATTCGTAAACTTAAAAAAAATTTTGGTCGCCATTTTGAAACCGCCATTTTGAATTTAAAAATTTTAACCAAATATTCGAATTCAGCGACCCCAAAAACCCCCAAGTAAACATTTTTAGTCAAATCCGTAAACTTTTAAATTTTTTTGGTCGCTATTTTGAAGCCGCCATTTTGAATTTTAAATTTTTGACTAAATATTTGGATTTAGAGACATCAAAAACCCCTGAATGAGCATTTTCAGCCAAATTCGTAAACTTAAAAAAATTTTTGGTCGCCATTTTGAAGCCGCCATTTTGAATTTAAAATTTTTAATAACTGATTTGGATTCAGCGACCCCGAAAACCCCCGAGTAGGCATTTTTAGCAAGATTCGTTAACTTTTATATATTTTTTTTTCGATGCCGCTATAGCGGTCATACACACTGGGGGCACGAATTATTTTTGCCTCTATAGACGTCAAACACTGGGAAGGGGTTAAAACTTATTGTACGATAATTTTTAAGAAATTTATTATCATTTTTTTAAACACAGCCTATTTTTTAAATTATTATAATTTTAAAACAGTTGATTTAAAAAAAACTTATGCGACAAAAATGTTCTTTTTCATATGTAGAGTTAGGGAAAAAATATTCAAAAATGTTTTTAAATACATTTTTTTACCACACTTTGACCTTACATTTTTAGTTATATAGTTACACGACGTACAAACATGAAGTAAATATGGTAAAAAAAATGTTTAATATCTTTTCCTAATTCTACATATAAAAATGAACATTTTTGTCTTACAAGTTTATTTTCTAAATCAACCGTTTTTAAACTTTCAACAATTAAAAAAATAGGCTGTTTTTTTTAAACAAATGACGATAAATTTCTGAAAAATTATCGTGCAATAATTTTTAAAAAAGCATTTGAAAGGTGAAAAAATATGCTCTCAATTGCAATGCATGAAATTTATGTGTGGTGACTTGTTAAAAAACTATATTTGTTTAAAATATTACAAATTTTGTTTATTGCAAATTGCATTTAAATGAAGAACATGTTTTTTAATTTATTATTTTGATATTAAGAAAGTAGGAAATATTAGCTTTGAAATGATAGGGGAAAGGCTTACAAGTTGTCCGGCTTGCAGGTTGTCCCACTTGCGTTATTTTTTATTGTAGAAATTCCATAATTAAAAACGCGACTGGTATTATTGTCGAATGATTAGTTATTACTTTTTATGATCTTTTGGTGCAAAAAGAAACAATAGAAATGTTATTGTTAAACAAATTCTGAAATTGACTTGTGGAAAAATTAAAAATGTGACTTTTTCATGTGCTTACAAAAATGGAATATTTTTATGGGTAATTTAAGTTACAATTTCTTTCTGAGTTACTTTTTCAATCAATTTTGATAATCCAAAAGGAATTTTCAAAATATCATGAAATAATATTTTTTTCATCGATTTAAAAAAAGAGTTCAAAATTGATTTTCAATTAAAAAAAAAAAATTTTTTTATTTAAAAAAAATGTTATTTATTAATAAATTGTTTAAAAAATTAAAATTTAAATTATTATGTTCAGAAACATTAAATGTAAGTGAAATTTAATGAATTTTCATAAATTTATTTGAGTTTTTCCATATTATTATCAATTTTTCAAGGTGGGCCAACCTGCAAGCCTAAATTTCGAAACGTTGATTTTACATCATTTTTAAAAATTGAACTAAAAATTTTATATTTTGCTAATTTAAATTATCTATATATGTGACGCGACACGAGAAAAGGGACCTATCGTTAAAAAAATCGATTTTGAGATTATGGTGCTATTCGATAGATTATTCTTTGCTCTTTCACGTGAAAAAATCAAAAGTTGAAAAACTTAAATAGTGTTAATAATATAAAGCCCGAAAGTTAAGCATGTACGCGTAAATACACGGGTTTTCTGCGCATGGCGTCGCTTTAAACGCTCTTCCTGTAAAATTCTCTTTTGCGGCGATAGGTCCCTTTTCTCGTGTCGCGTCACATATTATATGTTTATTCATCTAAATTTCAAAATTCGCCATTGAAAATCACTGATGATTTTCTGACTGATTCAAATTTAGAAATTCTATTGTTTCTGATTACTCCGACTCATTACTCCAATTTAATGAAGCTGGAACTAGCACAGTTATCAGTGTCCTCTTAAATTTGTAAATTAAATTTATTTTGTAATTAAATTAGTTTAAGTCATTATTTTTAGTAATTAACCTTTAAAGTGCTATGCCGGTCTGACAGACCGCTATTAAAATTTTCTTTGCTTGTAACTTTTTTTCAAAGTATTATAAGAACTTGAACTTTTTAGTAGCTTCATATTTTATGAAAATCTGTTAGGAGATAACTTTTTCAAAAATTTTTATTCGTTAAATTTTGTAATATAAATAAATATTTAAAGTATAGCGGTCTGTGAGACCGGGGTTAGCTTTAAGTGAAAGTATATTCCAGTATATTCTCATGAGTAACGTCTGCGCAACTTGACGCGCAGCTAGTTCTACTGACACACAGTTCTCATAGACTGCATTTATAAAATAAATAAAATAAATAAAAGCATAATACAGAAATGACTTTTTTAGTTAAAAAGTAAAAAATATTTATAATAGTTGTCTTTTAAAAATTATAAATGACTAAAAAACTGTCAAAAGGGAATAGCGGTCTGACAGACCGGGGTTAGCACTGAGTGTGATTTTTCAACACTTAGCACTTTAAAGGTTAAATTAAGGAGCAAGTTTTCAAAAGCTGATAAATCTATTTTTTTAAAATCGAGATAAACATAAATTTAATAATTTAAAGACCTCACAAAACGTTCTGTCACTGTTAAATTTAGAAAAGAAATTGATTAATAACGAATTTTTAATTTAAAAAACTTTTTGACATAACCAAGATGACTTGTAATTTTTATGTTTTTTATTAGAAAAATTACCAAAACCTTTAAATCACTTAATTATGTTAAAGTTTAATTGAAAACAGAACGTCTTAAATATAAAAACATTGTTATAACAATAAAAAATATTACAAATTTTGTATTTTAAAATTAACTGTAGTGGTTATGTCAGGAAAGTTATTTGTTTCAATTTCTCAAAATAAGAAAATATGGATTTATCAAGTTTTGAAAACTTGCTCCTCAATTAGTTTAATTAACTTTAGTAATTAAAGTAGTTAAAGTAATTGATTTTAGTATAGTTATATTAGTTTCAGTAATTGATTAATTTTTGTAATAAATTAGTTTATGAAATTATAAATAAAAATGATTGTTTTGCTATTCAGATGATGCTGGACATTCTCTATCTCGCCGCTACCACACCATTGGCCCTGTTTTCAATCTACGTTTGCGCTCTCGCCTTGAAATTAATAGTAAAAAGTGGAATTTACGAAGTACCATGGATGGTAGTAGCAATGCTACCAACATGCTCATTGACATTGATTGCCTACTGGGGCTGGCTCATAACACTTGGAAGGTACATCACCAGGTATTAACCCTGTTGGTTAACAATAACTTTTTACTCTCTTAAATAATTATTATTAGTTCGACTATATTACGTTCAGTTCACTGAAAAAATCATATTCTTAATTTAAGAATATAATCTTGGCTTCTATTTAAGTATATTTTTAATGTATTTTATTCTTAAACTTAGAATATAATACCTATTGCTTAAATAAGAAACAGTTCTTAAAATCAGAAATATTCTTATTTTAAGAAACTTTTTCCTCTTTTAATAAATAGTTATTTTAAAAAAATTAATTATAGGTATTAACACTATTAACAAACGATAAGATATTTTTAACTAAATGTTTGGTAATAAATATCATTGTTACCATCAGTAACTATTTTATTGCTATCAAATAAATAAATTATTAATTTTTTAATAAGTTAAGAGAGTAAACGAACATTTCAAATCTTAAATTCAAAAATTTCCAAAGAATACAACCAAAAATTTTAAAATTGAATTCAAATTTTCTATATTTTTCAACCTTTTTCCCTAAAATGTTTTAGTGAATGAACAAATAGTGTTTCATTAACTTTGACTAATTTTTATTTTAAATCAATAGATAAATTATTATTAAAAGAATAGTATAATATTATTTCAATAGTTTAATTTTTTAATAGCCTTTTTTTATATTCATATAAAGTATATAACTAAAACTGAAATATTAATAAAAATATAAAATATATTTGAAAACACCAATGAGGCAATGAATGAACACTCTGAACGAGTAAATAGATATACCTACATATATTTGAATACATTTGTTTCATAATTTTTATACAAATAAAAGGAACCTTCAGAAAATGTTAATTAATAATTTTTTCTTAGAAATAATTTTAATGCTTAATTATTATAGATTTTTTTATCAAGTGTTCATTCACTGATAATAAAAATTAAATAATTAATAAATATTAATAAATATTTACCCTAATAATATTTTGAAATAATATAAAAAAATGTTTTACATTTTCAAAAAGTTGTAAAGTATTCAAAAATAAAAAAATGTTTAAGAAACGGCAATAAATGCAAAATACTTAAAGAATAAATTACAGATTTCACAGTAGAAGATGGCAAACATTTTGGAGGCACAATTTTATTGTGAGATTGGTACCCGAAAATGTCAATGAATTAAGAGATGTAACGAGAGATTCTGATGATTTGCCCGATAATGCAGAAGAAATGGAGTTGGACCAGTGGCAAGAAGAGGATATCAGTATTTTTTTGAACGTAAATTAACGCTACATACATATATGAAAGTAAGATAAGACATCTTTTGCGCGAATACTAAAGATATATTCATTCTACACTGGACTCACCCGCTTTGCAAACTTTAAATATGTATATACATACACACAACACAGCGACTCGTTTGATTGCATTTCATTAAATTTACCCTTCCTTAATCATTCCGTTAATTAAAGACCATCGCTCGTGTACAGGAAATAATTTACGGATGCGCAAAGATGCTTTAACGTGTAATACTGATTGGTCATAAAAAAACACCATCGTGCAAAAATTATTCTTCCTCCAAAAAGAGTGAAAAAAATGAATATACTTATATTTTTAGAATATATTTATTTAAAGCACAGAACAAATTTTCCTTATTTATTACCCTACTTAACTAATTAGCAGCAAAATTATCATAAAATTTCTTCAATTGTTTATTTTTATATAAAAAGCTTTTGTTTGTAAAAAATTTACATAAATATTTTTTCAATTAGTAACTATTATATCTTATTGTCATCTAAAAAGGGATATTTGTCAATTCATACAAGGTTGGATATAACTTGTATCAATTAAAAAATACTTTTTAAAATAAATATACTAATGAATAAATAAATTTTTCAATTATCTAATTAAAATGAAAAATTTTAAATAATTACAAACAATAATTGTTTCATTTTAAATAACAATAATATTATTAAATACTACTACTATTATTATTAAAGAATATCATAAATTATAATTGCAAAATAATTTCAAAATAAAAAATAATTATATTAATACATAAATATAATATTAAATAATAATAAATGTAAATAATATTAAAATATAAAAAGAATTAATAAAAAAATAATAATTACACTATGACATTAATAATATTAATTATATTATTATAATAATTATAATAGTCGTTTGCAAGATACGTTGAAAGGAAATAATGAGTAAATTTAATGTAGCAAAACTTAGAGGGGGCTTTCTTCACGATTCTTTCTAACTGGCCGTGTCCCTTTCTTGATTTCCCTTTTCAGCTCTTCCGTTGGTTAACTCTGTCCTAGCGTTCATTAAAACACACGATTAAATTACTTAAGATCGTCAATTATTTTATTAAGCGAAAATTTTACTTGATGATCTTTCTATGATTACAGCCCTTTACAAAATAAAATATTCTTTTCTTTCATACTCTCAAGAAATAAATCTACTTAAATTATTTCTCTAATATTTTCTTCTTTGATATTTTTTATTTTATGTAAAAAATAATTTAAGAATGATGTTTTGGGCACGAGAGCGTATAGTGTTGTAAAATCATAAAATATTGCCAATTACTACTCAATTCGGAGTGGTGAAATTTATAGTCGATGATATAAATGTTATCTGGATAAGGTGAGCGCTTGTTATTGTGTAAAATACAAAGAAGCCATAAGAAACACCATCAGTTTTAGCATCATGACAATAAATTTATTCCTGATTGTTTGAACTTTACTGTTTCGTGTAAAAATAATTTCGGCATGATTTTCCAATGGGCAATGTAACCTTACCAACTGTGGTTTAAATTTATAGTAAAGTTTAAAACAATAGCAAATCTCAAAGTAACTTGAACTAAATGGTAGATTTGGGACGCATAACGATTCCCGAAAAAAAATCCTGTATAATATTCCACAGACCTTATTTTCATATTTCAAAACATCGTTTTCTTGTAATTTTCTTTAATAAAAATCAGAATTTATAAAAGAATAGTCCAACAAAAGGAAGTATTTAAATATGAAATAAGATCTGTCGAATATTATACCGGATTTTATACGGGAATCGTCATGCAACCCGTTTGAGTAAATCTGAAATTTTCAATCATGACTTTCGAGAGTTTAAAAATTTTTTTTCTGCATTCTGCCGAAAAAAAGGATTTACATTTAATGTATACTGTTGTAAAACACTTCAACAATATTTACCTCAAACGGAAAATTAAAACACTTCAATGAATAAATTTTACTGGTTAAAAACTGGCGATGGGTATATATTATAGCCCCTCGGTAAGTTTAGGATTTACTAACCCAGGTAAAAATGATTCGTACGAAATTCGTACGAATTTCGTTCAGAAATCCGGCCAGATTCGTAAAGAATTCCTATCAAATTCGTATGAAATTACTAGCGAAATTCGTGTGGCGTTTTGAAACGTTTTTTCGCACGAATATTCGTGCGAAAAATACCCGGATTTTTTTAAATGGATTTTCAAGAAATATTTTCGTTCGAAAATCCGTATGGAAATTCGCACGGAATAATTTTTGACAATTTTTTCAAAAATTTTCGGACAAATTTCCATACGAAATTCGAGCGAATTACGAACGAATTTATTTAGAAAATTTTTTAAAAAATTCTGCTCGAAAATTCGTATGGAATTCCGCACGAAATGTCAGCCAAAAATTTCCTCAAAAATTTTCGACGAAATTTACATACGGAATTCGTACGAAATTCCAGCGAATTACAACCGAATTTATTTAAAAAGTTTCTTTATAAAATTCTGCTCGAAAATTCGTATGGAATTCCGCACGAAATTTCAGCCAAAAATTTCCTCAAAAATTTTCAGCGAAATTTCCATATGAAATTAAAACGATTTACCACCGAATTTCTTTTGCAATATTTTTGGAAAATTTTGCTAGAAAATTCGTATTGGAAAGAAAATTTTTTAGGATATTAAAATATTAAAATTTTTGAGGAAATTTTTGGCTGACATTTCGTGCGGTATTCCATACGCATTTCCGAGCAGAATTTTATAAAAAAAATTTCTAAATAAATTGGTTCGTAATTTGCTCGAATTTCGTACAAATTCCGTATGGAAATTTCGTCGAAAATTTTCGATGAAATTTTTATCTGACATTTCGTGCGGAATTCCATACAAATTTTCGAGCAGAATTTTATAAAAAAAAATTTTAAATACATTCCGTTGTAATTCGCTCAAATTTCGTACGAATTCCATATGGAAATTTCGTCGAAAATTTTTGTGGAAATTTTCGGCTGACATTTCGTGCGGAATTCCATACGAATTTTCGAGCTGAATTTTATAAAAAAATCTCCAAAATAAATTCGTTCGTAATTCGCTCGAATTTCGTATGGAAATTTGTCCGAAAATTATGTCAAAAATTATTTTGTGCGAATTTCTATACGGATTTTCGAATGAAAATATTTCTTGAAAATCCATTTAAAAAAATTCTGGTATTTTTCGCACGAATATTCTTGCGAAAAAACGTTTCAAAACGCCACACGAATTTCGCTAGTAATTTCATACGAATTTGATAGGAATTCTTTACGAATCTGGCCGGATTTCTGAACGAAATGCGTACGAATTTCGTACGAATCATTTTTACCTGGGAAAAAGATAACCAAATAAATTATTTGTGGTCATGTCAGTAAATTTTTGTTGTTCGGGTCAAACAATTTTCTCAGTGTTGAATCTACAGAACAAAATTCAGAATTTTAAGTCCTGAGCAGAATAAAACGCGAACGGGTTGTAAACATGCTATAAAAAAGAAAGAAGATATTTCTGTTCTTTTCTATTACATACTTACGTTCACGTTACTGTTTCATTCTGCTTTGGATTTTATTCAACCACAATTTTTCCAATGTATACCGACCGAGCACTTGTTTATTTGGTTGAGAGAAATGCTGCTAGGAGGCTACAACGCGTCACTCAATGCAAAATGTCTCTCGCAAGTTGTGACAGAAAGGCTGTGGTTAGTATATAAGGACAAACTTTGCTCCACCTTTCGTACTTGCTTCGGCAGTACATATACTAAAATTGGAACGATACAGAGAAGATTAGCATGGCCCCTGCGCAAGGATGACACGCAAAATCGTGAAGCGTTCCACATTTTTTTGCATTTTCATTTCTATATTGACTATAAAATTATTTTTATTAAAATTTATTATTGGAAGTTTATTTAATTCTATTTTTAATGTTTAGATTTAAAAATTATCAGAATATATTTACTAAAGAAAATAATTAGTTTTGGATTGATTGTTTACTATACATTGTTAGATATACTAATCGAATAGTATAATTTATATTTGGGTAATTCTTCACATAGCGTATACAACTTGGATTTTCTTAAAACCCAACTCCGGTTTAGCGGACATTTTAGGTTGTGAAGTATTCTTCACTTTAACGGATGACTCCCCCAGACAATTCGATAAACCGGCGTTGGAGTGAAATTGAATTTTATAATTACAATATTGCAAATCCAATGTAGATAAATAATTTTTTGGTTTATAAACAAAAACTAATAGGTATAGTGTTAAAACAATATGTTTGAATAAATATAAATTATGTTTAATTCAAGGATCCTTTTTTACTTCACCATTTATGTTGGGATTAAACGAACTGATGTCTCAGTGTAATTACTGTTTTTCTAACAGTATAATTTTGCATTTTATTAATAAACTGAAATGTATTAAAACATTATTATTTGGCCTGTCCCCACTAAGAGTTTAAAAAAATTACTATGTGTAGTATTATGCAATAGAAAGTAGAATTATATTAATGTAATTTTAGCATTCCCTAATTTAGTAGAATTAAATAAAGAAATCATTTTATAAATATTAAAATTATTTAATTTATTTTTCGTTTTTAATTTTTAAATGTAAATTTTGGACTCCCACTGTTTTAGAAATAAAACTTGCAATTATTTACATAAAATCAAATGCCATTTTACTGCTACGCTTTTCTTCTTACTCGAAGAGTTTCCGCACCAAATTACGATAAATCAATCTTAAATGTTCCAAACAGTCTCGATACCTCATTTTGTAATCAATTTTAATAAATTTTTGATAATAAAAGACAATTTAATTTTTTTATATACATTAGCAAACTGGAAATCAAATTACACCAATATTATAGAATTGTAAGTTAAAAAATGTTTTTAATTTGTTAACAAAAATTAAAAAATTATAAACAATTTGTCCGAGCCATCATGGAAATTTTATTTCAGACCTTTCAGCTTCAAAAAATTGCATTGATATATCTATGTTATTCTGAAAAATATTAATAGTTTTAGTGATCCAGATAACCAAATAAATTATTTACTTATCTTAGTAAATTTTGGTTACACGCAGTAAATATTGGGACTATAGAACATAATTCAGTATGACATTGAACCACGTACAATTATTACTATATGTACCGATCGAGCATCAAGGCATTTAGTTGAGTGGAAGGCTGCTAGGAGGCTACAACGCGTCACTCAATGCAAAATGTCTCTCGCAAGTTGTGACAGAAAGGCTGTGGTTAGTATATAAGGACAAACTTTGCTCCACCTTTCGTACTTGCTTCGGCAGTACATATACTAAAATTGGAACGATACAGAGAAGATTAGCATGGCCCCTGCGCAAGGATGACACGCAAAATCGTGAAGCGTTCCACATTTTTTTGCATTTTCATTTCTATATTGACTATAAATTTATTATTAGAAGTTTGTTTAATTACATTTTTAATTTTTAGAGTTGAAAATTTTAAGATTATAATCTACTAAAGAAAATAATAGGGGAGAGTGGAGCAAAGGCGCTATGCGGGGCAAAGAGGTTTTTTAAAATATCTCCTTTATTTTCTGTCTATTCCAATTGGTATTAAAAATTAAGTTGCAATGCAATCAGACCAATTGATTAAAAAAAAAAACCTAAAAATATCAAATATTTTAAGAAATATAACAAAAAAATTGTTTTGCAAAAATAAAATGATAATTTATCTGAACAAACTCTTATTTTTTAAAACATAAGTTTAAGTATTTAATTTTTAAAAACATAACATGTAAATAAATTAAATATTTCTCTACACAACTGGCGTGGTGTTTTAGTTTAATTTTGTATCTAAATATTTTAAATTTAAAGTAAAAAATAAGTTTGTTATGTGAGGCAAAGGCAATATTGAACATAATTTGGTTAAAAACAATTGAATATTCGAATTTTCTATGTATTAATTCACAATATTAGGTTAAAATCACTAAAAGTTTTGATTTTTGATTTAAATAGTTTAATTCTTTTAATAATATGTTGTTAACATTATGTTTCGTAAATATTCCTTTCTAAAAAAAGACATGGGATAAAAGAATCGAATGCACTCGAAAGTGTAACTCGAAAAGTATCGAAAAGATTAAGCATCGGTAATATGAATAGAAGGGCGAACTCATGTTTCCAAATGAAATTGTAGTACATTAAAAATTCACATATACTTAAGAGATGGAGCTGCATCTGAAATTATTCTTTTACTACTAAATATATAATAAAATAAATAATAAATAACATATAATTTGTAATTAAAAATATAATTAAATTAATAGAAAATTTTACACTTAAGCAAAAAAATATTTTAAGTAAAATAGAATTTAATTGAAAAAATTAACATTAAAACTTTTAAAAATTGAACAAAAATGAACATGGAATAGAAGCAACGAAGACGGCCGAAGGCCGTCTGAGGCGCTAGTATACTAATAAATATAACTTGTTAATTTTTTTAAGGCTTATAAATGCTTTCATTTAGAAATATAAGCGAAAACGTCGCTGCCCCAGCGTGTGGGGCAAAGGCATTTTTTGCATTGTTTTTAAATTTCATTAAATAATGAATTTATAATTATAATATACTAAATAACAACTATTAAAATTTCTTGTTGATTAGTTTTAGAATAATAAAAAACAAAGACCGCATAAATTAATTGCTGAATTTAAAAAATATACATCGATAAATGTAAACCTAGCGCCTTTGCCCCAGTCTCCCCTAAGTTTTGGACTGATTATTTACTATAAATTATCAGAAATATTAAACAAATAATTTTTAGATATCTAAAAAAAAATTATAATCAATTTGTTCAAACTACCATGAATATTTCATTCCAGACCTTTCATCTTCAAAAAATTGTATTGATATTTAGGGTAAGTCCGGGGGAGATAGCCATATGGGAGAGATGACCAGTTGAAATATTTTACAGAATTTGTAAAGAAATATCACTTATTATGGGTTATTCTTCAACCTTTTGTGAATACTGATAAATGTAAACAGCAAATTGTTAAAAAATAATGAAAATATAAATGTAAAAAACAAATTGTTAAAAAATAATGAAAATATAAATGTAAACAACAAATTGTTAAAAAATAATGAAAATATAAGTGTAATCCTTCCATATTTTTTTTGTTTTGATATAAACAAAAAATGCAAGAAAAATTATTTTATTTATTATAATTTTATATTCTTAAGAAATATTAAAAAATAAATAAATTTTAACAAATTAAAAATGTCTGAGAACAAAATAATTCATCTAATTGACACCAGAGATGGTAATTGGTGATCTATTTGTAGGTAAAAGCAAAAATTACATTTAAAGACATTGATTGAAGAATGGATTCAGTGCAGTATTTGAAATTTTTGGCTACATGAAAACTGCACTGAATCCCATAATAAATGTTCAGAATGTGATCAAAATAAGAGAAAAGTAATTTGTTATTCGGAAATTTTTTTAATAATCATAGTATACAAATCATGCGCTAAGCGCTATGCAGAGATATATGCAAAATATAGGGGAGAAGGGGGAAAAGTGTCTATACAAACGTTTTTTACTCTTGAAAATAAAGAAAACAACTGATTTCATTTTTCATTCGCTTATTTGAAGTATTATTTAATTACACAACTGTATATATGGTTGATTCAAATTTGTAAGTATAACACATTTGACAATTTTACAATTTTTAAGAAATTGACATCTGGACGGTTTACCCCACTCAAACCTATATTTTGCAATATATATAATTTTTTATATTCCACCAGATAACCAAATAAATAATAATTTGCTTATTTCAGTAAATTTTGATTGCTCGGACTAAATATTGGGACTATAGAACAAAATTCAGTATTTGACTCATCCACAATGAGTCTCTACATACCGACCGAGCACTTGTTTATTTAGTTGAGAGAAATGCTGCTAGGAGGCTACAACGCGTCACTCAATTCAAAATGTCTCTCGCAAGTTGTGACAGAAAGGCTGTGGTTAGTATATAAGGACAAACTTTGCTCCACCTTTCGTACTTGCTTCGGCAGTACATATACTAAAATTGGAACGATACAGAGAAGATTAGCATGGCCCCTGCGCAAGGATGACACGCAAAATCGTGAAGCGTTCCACATTTTTTTTCCTTTTTATTTATAAATTGACTATAAAATTATTTTTATTAAAATTTATTATTGGAAGTTTATTTAATTATATTTTTAATGTATAGATTTAAAAATTATCAGAAGAATATTATTTGATTAAAATTTAATTATCCAATATAAAAAAAAAATTGCTGTGCTTATAAAAAGAAAAACTGTAGGTACACTGAAAAACAGTAAATTTGAATCAATACCTATAAATTATGTTTAATTTATAAAGATATTTTTTACTTGACCATTAACTATAATAATCGTATTCATTCATTCATTCTGTCCAGTCTGTCCACACCTGAAGTTAGTCATGGTTATTCTTTTGTTTTTTATTCGTTTTGATAGAAAATAGAAATAAAATATAAAATAACGATTTTTAAACAAAATTCCTGCTTTTGTTTTTTATATGTTTTGATAGATAATATTACATTTCTTTATTTTGTTATTATTTTTTTAATTTAATAATATTATTTTTATTTCTCAAATAATTCAAAAATATTTTTATTAATCTAAAAAAATTATTAATATTATTATATTATTCATTATTTCCTTTGTTTCTAAAAAATTAGCATTTTGTAACAAACATTTTAGAAAATTAACAAATGTAAACTCTGTGAAATATTTTCTTTTTTTTAATATGAAAAACTTAATTACTTGACAAAATTTTGACTTCTTCCTTGACTCTAAAGAATATTCTGATTAACTCTAAAAATGATTAGATACTCCCAAAAATGTTCCATTAAATTTATTTACGAATTTCTTTAATTCTAAAATTATTTGAAAACATCAATAACTTCTTTTCTAAATAAATTTTAATCATTATTATTTCCCCACAGGAATAAATTATTTTTAATAATTTTTGAAAAAAGTTCTTTGAGAATTTTAAAATCCATTTGTTTACGAAATTTGAATTATTCAGAAATTCTTCAACTAAATACGAATTAAAAAATAAATACTTCAAATAATTTCAGAAAAAAATTCAATTAAACTTTTTAAAAATAATTAATTCTACAGAATTGTTAGTTATAAGTATGAAAAATACAAATTTTTAAAGAATTTGATTTGGGACCATTTTAAAATTTAATTATTTCTTAAAATTAATGCTATAATGCTTTTAATATTCAATTATTATGTAGAACTTTAACTGAAATTCATTTTTAAATGAATTTTTATTAGATAATTCAATAATTTAAATGCAAAAATAAATAATTTATTGAATAATTAAAATTTTTTAAAAAAGTCTCATAAAGAATTTTATTAAAACATCTTTTAATTCATTTTTTGAAGGCACAAATATGAAATTTTATGCAAAGTTAGCAAAACAGTGATATATTTTGTAAATTTCAATTTTTAACTAAAATTTTTTTAAATTTTTTCATTACTTTTGTGATTAAGTACCAGTTTTTATTGTTAATAGGCATTATTATTAATTATCTATTAATACTAGGAGAAAATACACGCGCACTTAAGCGCGCGTTTTTTAGCTGTCACCTGTAATAATTTCAAAAGATAACATTTTTGTAATTTTTCATACATTTTTCAAAGAATTTTTTATTGAAATTTTGTAAAGATAATCGAATTTCTTTTGAGTAATGATAATAATAATAATAAATTAAATACTTTGTTTGGCGGGCGTGACATTTACTACTTATTTATATTATTTATAAAAAAATTTTAAATACAAATTTCATAAAATTCAATTATTTTTTAAATTTTTAAATAAAAATTTATTCCAAAATAATTAATAAAAAATAATTTTTTCTCGACAGTTTTTCAAAAATTAAATTATTTAAGAAAATCAATTTTAAATCTGTTAAGTCTAATTATTGTTAAAAACAAAAAGAGTTTGAAATATATAAAATCTTTTCAAAGCTGAAGAATAAAATTCAGAATTATCTTATGAATTCTTGAAATTGAATATTATTCCAGCATTTTTGACAAAATTTTCTGACTTTTTCCTGATTTCGCTGAATAAATTTAGAAAAATAGTGATTTTGTGTAGAGTTCTTCTGAATAATTGAATTTTTGAACGTTAATGACATGAAAATAATATTAATTAATTTTGACTACAAAACTATTTGAAACAAAATAACAAATAAATAATTAATTGTAATTAAATGTAATTTATTTTTGATAATTAATAATTATTCAAAAATAATGTAATGAACATATTTTTCATTATCGTCTTATTGGCATTCACGCTTTCAATAATTTTCATGTGACATGTAATGTAAAAATTACATTATTGTTATATATATATGTTAAAAGTGAAACAAGAAACTTCACGAGCGCTTTAACGCGCGTTATTTGTGCTAGTTTATAATAAATGATTAAACGAACTGTTATTTCTCAGTGTAGTTACTTTTTTCTAACATTATAATTTTGCGTTTTAACAGAAGTTTGAGTTACCAAAAACTTCATTACTTGTTCTCATTAAGAGTTAAATAATAAAAGTTAATATTTTTAGTATTATGTAATAAAAAGTACAATTATTAATATTATTTTAGTATTGTCTAATTTATTAGAATTAAATGAATAAAAGTTTTATTTAAAAAAATACTTTATTTTATCTCTTTTAATTTTTCCATTTTTCGTTTTTTTGGGTTTATTTGTTTAAAAATTATTTATTTGACATTAGGCAAGTACTCTATCAAAAGACAAGACCGTTCACGTGAAATAAACCAATTTTTTTTTAAATTTTAATTTATTAACTTTATAACTGTTCTAAAGCTTTTGTTAAATAAATGCAGATCTTTTATTAACTAAATTACTTGTTTACGTATACTTTAACCTATCTACTACTTAACACCTATCAGAAAATAGTTTTAGTAGGCTAGAAATAGAATTTAAAAAGGACCAAATTTTCAAAAAAGGACAAAACATGTATTTTATGCGAAAATATCAGAAACTTTTTTATTGAAAGTTGTAGAGGACAAGTTGTCCTACAATATTGATATATAAATATTTGCATCTAAGCGGATCATATTTTCTAAAAAAAATCATTTATGCAAAATTTAACCTTTCGCCCCAGTCTCCCCTACTATTTTCTTCTCTCAGTGAACTAAAACACAATGAAAATCTTATGTTCCAAAAAGTCTCGATCATTTATTTTGTAATCACTGTGAATAAATTTGTTAAAATGAAAGTAAATTTATTTTTCTAATATTAATTAGCAAATTGGAAATAAAATTTCAACCATTTTATAGAATTATTTGCTACTTGGTTATCCCAGTATAAATTTTTGTTGCTCGGACTACAATATTGGGTTAATAGAACAAGGTTCAGTATTTGATTCTTCCAAAATTTTTACTAAGTGTATCGACCGAGCACTTGTTTATTTAGTTGTGAGAAATGCTGCTAGGAGGCTACAACGCGTCACTCAATGCAAAATGTCTCTCGCAAGTTGTGACAGAAAGGCTGTGGTTAGTATATAAGGACAAACTTTGCTCCACCTTTCGTACTTGCTTCGGCAGTACATATACTAAAATTGGAACGATACAGAGAAGATTAGCATGGCCCCTGCGCAAGGATGACACGCAAAATCGTGAAGCGTTCCACATTTTTTTGCATTTTCATTTCTATATTGACTATAAAATTGTTTCTATTAAAATTTATTATTGGAAGTTTATTTAATTATATTTTCAATGTTGCGAGTTAAAAATTATAAGAATATAATCTACTGAAGATTATTTGTTTATAAACAAAAACTAATAGGTATAATGTTAAAACAATATGTTTGAATAAATGTAAATTATGTTTAATTTAAGGGTACTTTTTTACTTGACCATTTTTGATGGAATTAAGCGAACTGATGTTTTCTCAGTGCGTAATTACTGCTGTCTAACAGTATAATTTTGCATTTTAATAATAAATTGAACTAAATTAAAAATATTTTTATTTGGTCTGTCCCAACTAAGAGTTTAAAAATAATTAATACTTGTAGTATTATGCAATAAAAAGTAGAACTACATTAATGTAATTTTAGCATTCTCTAATTTATTAGAATTAAACAAAATATTTTTAATAGAAACTACCAGTAACAATATGCTACCAAACAAAAATTCAATATTGACTGCAACAAACATTTTTTGAAATTTAGCAATAATTCGAAATGATTTTGAAATGACTATTTTCATTAAAATTGCTTCTGATTTTTTGTTTTATAGTTGAATATTTGAATTTTCAAAATAAAGTATTACAATTTACTACTAACCAAAAATGTATAATCTCCATTGATTTTAAATTTTAACCAATGATCATAACCAACGAATTCATAACAAATAAAAATTACTGCACACCAGGCGTTTGTTTGATTTTGAATTAAAATAATTGTACTTTGAATTGAAATAGTGATTTGAACAAAAACAGTACCTACCTTGAACCACTATATCTAACAGTATAATTTAAACTAAACAATACTTTTAACCAATAATATTATTATAAATATTGCTGGTGTAATGGTACCTTCAACCAAAGATAGTTTTAATTAAGGGTAGTTTTAATTATTTAGTTATTCAGAGTAATTTGAGTCAGAGATTTAATAATAGTTGAAAAAATGGAACCTTTAGCTAATAGTAGGGGGCCATCCATAAACTACGTTACCAATATAGGGGGGAGGGGGTTCAAAAATCTATAAAAATGTATTTAACGCAATGGTAACGAGGGGAGGGGAGGAGGTCTAAAAAGAATAAAAAATTGGTAACGTAGTTAATGGACTAGTTTAACTTTAAATAAAATTTGAATTAACAAAAAAGAAAAACTAGTACCTTTTGTTATTCAATAAAAAAATATACCTAAAGTACTTTTGAAAATAGAAAAAAAAAACCTCCACCGTGACAATGTGACATGAGCACATTGCCGTGACCAGGATTCGAACCTGGGTTACTACGGCCACAACGTAGGGTCCTAACCACTAGACGATCACGGCTATTGGAGGAATTGATGAAAATTTCTTATTTGTAAAATATCAGTGCATGGCTGCAATCTACTTGGTCCATGAAGCGTGACTCAAGCTCACAGATACACTCTCTCACAAACACATTGACTCTCGTATTGAGATAAAAAGTCTATCTGAGGAAATGCTTTCGTATATGGGCAAAGAAAACTGGTTTAAACTAAAACACTATATATACGTATATACAGCTTCACACTGTGAATGCATTTACACCAGTGATCAATTCTGATTAATTTAAAAGTTTTAACACTTTTTTTGTACATCTTTGATAATAAATTGCAGACACTTTAAAAAAAACTTAAACGTTTCAATTTGTCTCGTTTGCTACTAAATTATTATCCATGTAATAAATTTTAATTTTTTCATTTCAATTTTTATTTTTTTTACATTTATACATACAAATATATTTAATAAAAAATCAGAAACATTAATTTACCATTTTTAAATTAAATAATGCAACATATCAAAAACATTTGAAAAATTGTTATTTTAATTAAAATAAATTGCTTGAATATTTACAGTCTATTATAAAATTATTTTACGTACTCACATTAAGAATACATTTTTGATAAATGTCCCCCTGGATCGATATGAAATTTAATAATAGTAGGTAATTATGTATGTTGCAAACATAAAATATTTATGATACGAAATTTTTAAGATTTTACTGATCTAATTAAAACCAAGTTTTAATTAAATATCTAATAAATAGTAATTTTCATTATTCCTTATGCCAGGAAACTCGCAAACTAATTGCCATAAATAATTTGCATTGTAAATGAATATTAATAATTATTTTATTGAAATACTCGCAACTTATTGGTGCATTAATGTAAATTACTCAGTAGAATTTTGTTATTAATTACACATGTAATTATTGAATTACATTACTATAAACGTTGAATAGTGATAAATGTTAAAAGACAATTCTATTCTTTCTTTTGTTAATAATTTAAATTATAAGTTAATATAAAATATTAATTTTAATATTGTCTACATATTAATATTGTTATTAAAATTCTTTATCAATATTTTTATATTAATACTGTTTATAAATAGTATTATAAAAATTAATTTTCTGTTTATTTATTAATTATTTATTTACTTATTTATTTATTATTATTTATTTATTTATTATTATTTACTTTATTTATTTATTTTTTTTTTATTAATTATCTATATTAACTATTTATTTATTATTTTTTGCAATATTTAATCAATTGCTTATTCTTCATACAATTATACTTATTCATCTTTTTATAACAAGCAGAAAGGCTAAAGAAATAGAGAAGAAAGACCCCATCGGCTTAATTAGAAATGTACAATAATTAATAAAATTATTTACTTAGAAAACAGTGATATCTTAAATGTCAAAAAAAATAATAATACATGTTTTTCAAACAATTCCATTAAAATTTGAAAAAAAAAAATTGAAAAAAATAACCTCCACCGTGACAATGTGACATGAGCACATTGCCGTGACCAGGATTCGAACCTGGGTTACTACGGCCACAACGTAGGGTCCTAACCACTAGACGATCACGGCTATCGGAGGACTTGAGAAAGTTTTGTCAATGCACAGAGTTAATGATAAGAAACGGTCTGAAAAATATGTTAACTATATCCAGCAAGAGGTGAAAGTAAAAAAGAAAAACTGTCTTACTTATATATTCAAAGACCCATGTTCTATACTGACAATAATACAGAAGTCAATTTTAATCGAAAGTTATCATTAAAGATAAAGAATGTATACGTTTTACTTCAATAAAAATAGTATTTTAGTACAATTTATTAGTTCCAATTAATCGGTTATTTGAATCAAATAATTTTTGTTTTCAGTGTAGTATAAAATGGTACTTCTGTCAAAAGTATGTAGTATTTTTGTAATTAGAAAATGTTTCGTTAGTAAAAATAATACTTCAGTAAAAATGAACTGAAAAAAATAAACAACAAAGATGATTTTAATAAATCAAATGATTTTTACATTCTTTATCTTTAATTATAACTTTCAATTAAAATTTACTTATGTATTATTGACATTGAATATATAAGTAAGATAGTTTTTCTTTTTTACTTTCACCTCTTGCTGTATATAGTTAACATATTTTTCAGACCGCTTTTTATCATTAACTCTGTGTATTGACAAAACTTTCTCAAGTCCTCCGATAGCCGTGATCGTCTAGTGGTTAGGACCCTACGTTGTGGCCGTAGTAACCCAGGTTCGAATCCTGGTCACGGCAATGTGCTCATGTCACATTGTCACGGTGGAGGTTATTTTTTTCAATTTTTTTTTTCAAATTTTAATGAAATTGTTTGAAAAACATGTATTATTTTTTTTTGTTGACATTTAAGATATCACTGTTTTCTAAGTCAATAATTTTATTAATTATTGTATATTTCTAATTCGGTACTTTTAAGCCGATGGGGTCTTTCTTCTCTATTTCTTTAGCCTTTCTGCTTGTTATAAAAAGATGAATAAGTATAATTGTATGAAGAATAAGCAATTAATTAAATATTGCAAAAAATAATAAATAAATAGTTAATATAGATAATTAATAAAAAAATAGATAATAAATAAATGAAGTATATAATAAATAAATGAGTAAATAAATAATTAATAAATAAACAAAAAAATAATTTTTATAATACTATTAATAAACAGAATTAATATAAAAATATTGATAAAGAATTTTAATAACAATATTAATAAACAATAATAAAATTAAGATTTTATATTAACTTATAATTTAAATTATTAACAAAAGAAAGAATAAAATTAGAAAAACATTTATCACTATTCATTAACGTTTATAGAGTTATAATATAGATAATTAATAAAAAATAAATAATAAATAAATAAAGTAAATAATAAATAAATGAAGTAAATAATTAATAAATGAGTAAATAAATAATTAATAAATAAACGAAAAAATAATATTAATAATACAAATTGAAAGAAAACAATTTTTTCATCACCGCGCATTAGCTCGTGAAAAACGCACTTTAAAAATCACTATTGACATTTTTAATTTGATTAATTTTACTTATCAATATATTAAATCGAAAAAAAGATATTTTCAAAAAAGTCAAAATTTTGACTACTAATAATAGTAACATTTTGGCAAAGTTTCGAGAAAATTCATTTTTTGACCTGGAAAGTTGAGGAATTTTGACCCATATACCTATGTATGTTACTAAAAGTATATATACGGTGAGGGTCGGTCGGACGTTCTACAACTTAATATTTAATAGAAAGGATTATATTTAAATATGACATTTGATTGTAGTACTATTTACTAAAGTACTATTTGACTAAAGTACAATTTTTATCATAGTATCATTTTTATTAAAATACAATTTGTACTAAATTACAATTTACTAAAATACGATTTTACCAGAGTATCTATTCTTCTAAAATACTTGTTTATCTCCATTTTTACTAATGTACCGTTCTTATATTGATTATATAAATATATATTGTATATACAAAAATATATCAATCGAAAATTCAATTTTCCTGACGATTTTGACTTGAAGAAAAAAGTAAATACTCTGATAATATTTAAAAAAAAGTCCGACAAAAGTAAGTATATAAAAATATAGATGGAACACGATAAAAGAGGGTTCAGGTAAATTTTCCGTTATCGAGATAAATCTATATAAAGAACCAACGAAAATCGAACTAAACTGTCACAATATTGACCTTTTCAAACAAGAAAAAATTCTAAATCCATATAATCGACAACATATTATCTATAATACCATATTATCAGCTTGTTCTAAAATCCAAAAGAAATATCTTATTTCTCTTTTATATATTGCGATAGCTTTTCAATTTATCAAAATTCACACCGCATCGTAATACCACGAAATAAAATTTTCTTTTGAAGTATAATAAATAATTATCAACTAATATATGTACAATAAAATGGATATAAATAACAAAAATATTATGAGATAAAAGTTTATATTTCAAAGAAGGATTCTTTCTTTAAATTCTATTATAAAATATTTTTAAAATATACAATCGAAATTGAACTATTCCCTAAATTTTAATTAGTAGGGTAATGTCACATTGAGTGGACCGCCACTTTGAGTGGACCACCTGAGTTTTAAGTTATCTGACAGCGGAAACGCGAAATAAATAAAACGAATAGCAGCACCGCACCTAGAAACCGTAAGAAATTAAGTTCCGCGATAATCATATACGTTATCGTTTGATATAACGCATTTTTAAGAACACAAACCAAAAAAGAAGTCGCTCTTGCAATGAGTAAAGTGATTCGGAAGTGTAAAAGTAGTGTAAAATTTAAGTTTAAAAAGGTAACTTATTTTTTTCCTACTACTTTGGACATTGAAATTGATTGTCTTAGTTTAATTAAGTGATAATTTTGACTCAAAAAAAATTTTTTGTGTTTATATTTTTAATGTCAGTTTACCATTTTTATGGAAATAAATTGACAATAAATTTGTTTGAAACTGTTTTATGTTCTTTATTTATTTTTTTGTGATTTTGATGTGATATGTTTCAAAAATTATTGAAAATTGTTTCACTTGTAAACATTGCGATACAAACATGGTCTGAAGCTGCATAAGCATAAATTTTGTTTCAATTTATCAGAAATATTAAATACATTAAAGAATTTAGAATAACTTTTACAATTTTTTAAGAGTGGTCCACTCAAGGTTACACTTTTTTCATTCCTTAAAAATGAGCTATTTTTTTTGAAGTCAATTGTTTTTCTCAAATAAAAAAAAATCAAAGCTATTATTGTATAAACACTTATCTAGGGATCTAAACTAATGCTTGGAAGAGAAACCTTCGATTAATTTGCTGTCATAAAGAATTTTTTAGAAAAAAAGCTTAGGCGGTCCACTCAAGGTGACATTACCCTATAGTTTTCTATTAATTGAAGAGTGTGGATTTGTTTACCATTTAAATAGGGTTGACACAGAAGTTGACGCTTATTAATATAGTCGCTTTTGATTTTATTTTAATTATTTAAATTTTATATTAATTTATTTTTATGTGGTTTTAATTTTTGTAAAAGTTTCTAAATAACTTAAATTAGTATAATATTTAACCTATTTAACCCATTGAAAACCAGTGTATTGAAAGAATATAGGAGAGTATTTGTCCTCTTAATATAAAAAGTACTTTTCTCTGACAGTAAATTAGTAATTCTCTACTATTAAATGAGTTGTTTTCTACTAAAAATTAATAAAATCTTCACCATTTAATTTTTAAACGAATCCGCACTCTATAATTAGTAGAAATTTAATAATTCAAATTTAGAGGAAAAATTGTTCAATTATATTATTATTAATTTCCTATCTGTTGATATCTAATAATTCCGTTTGGAAAAAAACATAACGGTTACCAATTCCTATTTAGGTAAGGTAAAATGCGGTAGTTCAAGTTTCGTAAGGCATAAGCGTATACGCGACCGGAATTTCCGTCGAGCTTCACTTCCGTTGTGCAAAATAATTTTGCAATTTACAATTCATGATATCAAGCGTGTTTAATATTTTAAGGTTTTATTTTGCACGTTTTTTCATTTCTTCGTGAATTTTAATTTTTTCATTACAAATGACATACGTTCGATGTGTGGTAATTTGTATTTATTATGGTTTCATTGGTTGTGATCACTGGTTAAAATTTTTAATCAATTGTAAATTCTTGGTTAATTATAAATTGAATTAAATTATTTTAAAAATTTAAATCTTTAACTATAAAATAAAAAATCAAAAGCAATTGTAATGATAATAGTCATTTCAAATTATTGCTAATTTCAAACAACCCGTGTAGAAATTTAACCATGGCCCAAATCAGGGCTAGATCTTTTGATCATTGTGTAGGCCATAACATGGCATGAAATCAAACTTAAAATATCTTTGTTATAAAGTCAAATATATTTAAGTTTAATTAAAACATATTTTTAGGTTCATTTAAAAAAATAATATATTTAATTCAAACATAAGTTATGATTGATTTTAAATGATTTATAATCCACTTTTAAGTTTGAATCAACCATACAATTTTTAAACATATTTTTTGTTGAAATCAATACAGAAAATATGTTTGAATTAAACATTAATATTTTGGAATCAAAGCAGTAGATACATATTATATATTGGGTTAAGCTTACAAATTAATTTCAATTAAACAAAATCATCCAAAATTATTTTTGTATTTCAATTATACAGTGCCACCCAGTAGGATTTACAAATATAATACTTTTTTATAAATTATTGTACGATAATTTTTAAAAAGTTATTGTCATTTGTTTAAAAAACAGCTTATTTTTTAAAATATTGATAATTTAAAAACAGTTGATTATTAAACAAATTTTGTTTACCACACTTTGACCTAACATTTTAAGTTATATTTACACGACGTACCTATCGTTTTTCCTTTTATAAGCACAGCAATTATTTTTTATATTGGATAATTAAATTTAAATTAAATAATATTCTTCTGATAATTTTTAAATCTAAACACTAAAAATAGAATTAAATAAACTACTAATAATAAATTTTAATAAAAATAATTTTATAGTCAATATAGAAATGAAAATGCAAAAAAATGTGGAACGCTTCACGATTTTGCGTGTCATCCTTGCGCAGGGGCCATGCTAATCTTCTCTGTATCGTTCCAATTTTAGTATATGTACTGCCGAAGCAAGTACGAAAGGTGGAGCAAAGTTTGTCCTTATATACTAACCACAGCCTTTCTGTCACAACTTGCGAGAGACATTTTGCATTGAGTGACGCGTTGTAGCCTCCTAGCAGCCTTTCTCTCAACTAAATAAACAAGTGCTCGGTCGATACACTTAGTAAAAATTGTGGTTCAATCAAATACTGAACCTTGTTCTATTGACCTAGACTGTAAAAAATATTTAGTCTTAGTAACCAAAGTTGACTGGGATGACCAAATAATTTGTTTGTTTATCCGGTTAGTAAAGTGGAAAAATATATTAATGGTCAATATTTGTATTAATTAAAAATAATTAACAAATACTATTCTTAATATTTATTGCCAGTATTAATTATTTGCAGTAATTATCTATATTAGTATTATTAATGTTAATATTTATTAATATTCATGGTAATTAAGAATCAATTTACATTTAATAGTATTACTATTTATTAGTAGGATTAATAGTTATTAAAAATATTAATATATATTTTAGAATGTAACATCCCACATAACACCGAAACTTTCATAAAAATGTATTCAGCCGCGTAGGAACGAATTATTTTCCGGGGGGGCAAACTACATATATAGATATATTTAACAATGTAATATGTATATAACTGGGGGGTCAACTGCCCCCCTTGCCCCCCCGGTTCCTACGCCACTGAATGTATTAAAGATTTACTTGCAAAGTTTAATGAAAATTGTTTAAAGATTTAAATGTCCTACTTCAATAAATAAATACTTTGCAAGTAAATACTCTGAAGTTTGCAAGTAAATCTTTAATAAATTTTTAAGAAAGTTTCGGTGCTGAATGGGATTGTTTTTCTTATAGTTAAAGTAGTTTCGAAGTTTCTTATCTTTTAATTTTTGAAGAGCATCAATATCGAAATTTACGTTTTACAAAAATCGAAGACAACTAACTTATTCTTTAATTTACGACTATACCAAAATTAACTCTCTCTTTTTCCTTAAAAAATAAATAAATAAAAAGAAACACGAATGCAAACCCAGAAAAGTTATTATTATTACCAACAGGCAAAAATCCTTCGACGGATCACGTTAACAAATATATGTGCAGAAAACATATTTGAGACGAAAATGTCCCATGTTGAAATTTCATGATCGTGTTTCGTCGAGGTTCCTTGACCTGCTGTTCGAGATTTAATAACTTTATTTTAGTTCTCAACGAAACAGTAAATAAGCGACTATTCCTAATACTTTGAAATTTAAAAAAGTTAAGAATAAAATTTAAATCAAGTATATTTTTTTTTGTTTTTATATTCAATATAAAAATATTTATAGCCATTGCATTAAAGTTAATTATAAGGGATGCAGTGTGAAGAAAACTAACTTTTACTACTAAAAATAAAGTTACACATATTAAAAATAGTTCTGCTTGACTAATACTACTTTTGTGCTTCATAATCTATAAATGTACATTATTAACAATATATCACAGATTGTCTAAGATTCTCAAATTGAGATCATTATAGCATTAAAACGTTGCGTCGCAACAATTTTAACAGACACGTAATCAGCCTTTGAACTACTGATTGTGTTTTTAATTTTAAATTTCCAAATTCTATTGAAAAAAATAAAAATTTCATACTTTTGATCTAAGGAAAGCTTAACTTTGGGCTTAGATAACTTTTATTGTAGTAGCTGAACTTCCATGTTTCTTGTACTCACGGCTTCAGTATATCTTCATCTAAGTGTTCTGATTGGTATTATGGAATAACAGAGCTCGTAGGTTAAGTTACGAACAAATTACAAAATAGTGGCATTTGGGGCAAGATGATCGCCCCTGATTCCCATGTATTTCGTCTCAGCTCAAAGTGAATTTTTTATTATTAATAAAAAATTCAATTTTTCTCGCTTCTTATATGTTTTTATTATGCAAACTAACTTATTTTAAACAAAAAGTTGAAATCTACATCTATTTTATTAATTTTCTCACTAGAAAAACAAAGTTTAAATTTTAACCTGATTTTGGGGTAAATATTCGCTGCAAAAAATTTTCACCTAAGTGAGAGCGACACTTTCTATGTGAATTAGCATTGGTTAAAATTCCCCGCAACAAAATTTATACCACCTTTTTTTCTGTGCTTGTTGTAGACAATGCCTCGTAATTATAGAATAGAAAAATGAATCTTGTTGAGTGTTCAAAGGCATTTATAACCTAAATAAAGCATATTTAATATTTATATACGTTATTTCTTTAATTTATTCTCTTTTTCCAATAATTGAAGTAAGATGATCCTTTTGTAAGGTTTTAGAAAAATTAAATTTACTTGTAAAATATTAATTAGCTGCATACATTTCTAATCAGAAAAGTTAGATGGATTAATTATCTACTAGTTCGTACAAAACAAACTCCAAAACAAACTCTTAATTTTTCTTTGAATAATGGTCATTCTCCCTTAGGGGGATCATCTCGTACACCTTTCCCCTATTATTCTAGATTCTTAATTTTCAGAACCTCATCATAAAGTGTGTGAAAATAATAAAAAAATTTTGATTGTTAGATGTTAAAAAAGACGTTAATGAAAAAATTTTTAAATTTAACTATATACGTTAGAAAAGTTTAATTTCATCTTTTTCAAAAACATTTAACTATATTATACAGTTTCAATATAGTAGGTACTCTCTAAATTTTAATTAATTAAAAATAAATATAATTTGATAGTAAAAAGTCAGTCACAGATTCAAATAGCAATATTTTACTAATGAAATAGTTAATAACTAATTATTAGTTAAATTTGCTTTTAATTAAGGTAAAAATAACTAAAAATTTAGGTAATTAATTTAATTAGTGAAATTTTACTATTTTTGTAGTTATTTATTTAATAATAATAACTAGTTATTCTCGACTTATAATTATTTTTTTTACCAATTACTAAAGCAAAATGTCAGATACTTTTTCACTAGGGGAGACCGGGGCTAAACCGGACAAGTAAAATATTTCCGAAACCGTGAAGAATTTCAAATCGTGTAAATAACCTATGAACGCGCAATTTCGTGATGCATATGCTGCATGAGGTTTTAGGGACGTGTCATCTATCTTGTAATAATAGTTGCCGTTAATGTGTGAAAATGTTATTTTTCGAGGTAAAAGTAAAAATTTGTTTTTTCATTTTTTTGGGTTTTTATCGTTATAATTAAAGTGCAAATATCATACGGCAATTTTTCTTATAGCCCAAGGTGTACTGAGTTTAGTAGAAGAAAGTTTAATGGAAAACGTTAAGAAGAAAAAATATATAGCAGGTTAATAATTAGATGACGATGTGGTGCTGAATCGGACATCGTGATAAAAAAACAACCAAATCTTTGAATTCTTTAATTTATTTTATATTAATTAACTATTTTATATTAAATTCTTTGCATAGAACCACTTTATAAATAAATAAATAAAGAATTTATTTTAAAACTCGAATTCGCAAGCGAGTTGCTACAAACAGACAAGTCTGAAAACAGTAATTCATTTTATATTATATTAATTACCGATTTTACATTTTATATTATATTCTTTGTATAGAACTATCTACAAATAAATAAATGAAGAATTGATTTGACTTTTCTACAAAAAAAAAACGAAAATTTGTGTCTCATTCTTTAAGGGCATCCGGGAAAAAATACTGGTTTCGTGATAGACGTCTCATTTAAAAAGAAAAGAATATTTTGAGTCGGGAATTTTTGGTAAATATAGAGAAATGCTCTGGGACCAGCGGTCCTCTCGGAATTTAAAAAAATTTTAATAAATAATTATTGAAAAAAATTGTTGAAATATACGGAAAAAAGGGGTTTTTCACGGTTCAGTATAGACGTCTCATTTTGAGAGGATAAAATATTTCGGGTTCATATTTGGAGGGGTGATAGAGGAAGACTCTCCGAGGAGCGGCCCTCTCCGTTTTTGCAATAATTTTGCGAGGAAATTATTTTATTAACGATTGAAAGTGGAGTAATTTGAGGTTAATACATTTCCCTCAGTTCAACTCGCGACCACTTCCGAGAATTGGCGCCACCTCCTTGACCACTGACACATAGATCCACTTGTCTGTGTGCTGACCGCCATATTGTCTCCCACTTTCGCCCAAAATTCAACTTTTGTAATTTCGTTTTTCAATATTTATTTCAAAAATTACTTGCAAATTTTGAGAATATTCTTTATCATCATGAATTCCCCTAATTATCATGATAAATCCGAACTAAATATCTCTCATTATTTAGGAGTGAGACGACACGCGGGAAAACACTTTTTGGGCTCGATTTTTCCCGGATGCCCTTAATTAATTAGCCGTGTCCGATTTAGCCCCACCAATTTTCGGATTTTCGTTTTTGAGGTAGTCACCTTTGAAGCAATATATCTCCAAAGCTACTGTAGTTTTTTAAAATTGAACAAGTGCGATTTGTAGGTGAAGGTACAAGCTTCAAAACGGTATATTACTCTTTAGCAAAAAATATTTTTTTGGATGAGTTTTCTGGTCAAAGACCAAATCCGTCCGGTTTAGCCCCGATCTCCCCTAATAATTAGTTATTTTTAACTAATTCAGATTTAGAGAGTAAATAGCCAAACTTTACATCCCGGCGGCGCTATGATAAATTTCCACACGAAATTACTGAATGAAAATTTATTACAGTTTGAATGTTTCATTCAGCAATCTATTATTTGTTGAAATTTTTTATCACATCGTTGCGATAATTAGTCCGTAAAACGTAGACATTACTGTCAGGAATAATTTAACTTGCGCCCTGCGGTCTACGCGAACTGGCAATACATCTATTTTTGGTCTCTCAAACCCTATACAAGATCCCTTTTTAGATATATTCTCGTCGCAAGCTAAAGTCTCATAACTCGGGGCACAATATAGTATAATCTACTATATATAATTATTTAATGCATTTTATATTTATTTGAATTGTATAAAATTGAAAAAATACATAAATCTAAGTTCGAATAATTTTGGTTATAAAAAGTATAATTTTGATGAATGATTTTCAAAATAATTTTTATCCTTTTTTAGAGCTTTTTTACTTTGAATGAATCAACTGCGATGAATTAAAAGTTAAGGAATATACGCACAGTGTGAGTATAAACAAAATCGTATTCACGATCTTGCTGCAGACAATCAATAATCACTGTTTTCATTTAAACAGTTGTAAACATTGAGGAGAATTTAGCAGACACTCAAGATTCAAAGTGAAATAAATGCTCTTGAATTAACACTGATTGTGTAATGCTAAACAGATTGTGTCAATGATTTTTTATCCTATACATATTGTCAAAACAAGTGTACCTCAACAACTTTCAACTTATTTCTATTTTTGTATACAAAAATCGAAAACGAAACTTTTTGTCAGACAAAAAAATTTGAATTATTTCACTAATCACAATCGCGAGAATTTGTCTATGAAAATGTCCAACAATTAGAAAAAATTCACTAATATTGTCAGTAGCACTTTATTAATTCAGTAATGATTAATTCAATTTTTGATTGGCTTAAATTGTAATAATACAAAATATTTTTAAATTTTATTTGCGACGCATTTCAAAGAAAGGTACCTAGGAAGCAAAGCATTTTGTTACTTTTACCTTAATTAAAAGTTTCTTTTTAATTGTATAAAACTAAAATTTGTTTCTATTAATTATTTATCATGTAATAAAGACTCTAACATTGCAGTAGATTTTATAAAGAGTAGATTCCCTTCGTGTATTTTTATTAAAAAATTACAAACATAATCTGAAATGTTTCGCTTCTTAGGTACCTTTTTCGGAACGCGTGACATTTGTTTATCACGTGGAGAGAGAATATATATTAAATTTTTGTAAAAGTATTTTAAAATTTGGGAAAAAAGTGTAACAAAGCAAAATTTTGATATAAAAAATAATAAATTTAAAAAAAACTTAGGTGAAATTTTGTGAAATTTAGTAAAGTTATATTAAAATTTAATTAATATTTTTGATATTTGATATAATTATACTCCATTTCACATAAGTTTTTTTATTGTTTAGTATTTTTTATATGAAAATTTCGCTTAGTCGCATTTTTTCCCCAAATTGTAAAATACTTTTACAAAATTTAATATATGTGCTTTCTCCGTGTAATGTTTAAAAATTTTATAATTTGCTGCGTAAAATTAATCCTTTTATTATAAACTGATTTTTTTAAAAACAAAAAAAAATAACTATATTAATCTTCGTATTCTTTAATTCCCCAATGGGAAAAAAAACCATTGGCGCATTAATGGCCCAATAATGGGAGCCACCATTCCATTATTGTCCCATTATTGGCACCCAATAATGGACCACTAATGGTAAAATCGTGGGATGTCCACGCCGATGCCAATAATTGGCAACCATTATTGGCACAATATTGGCTGCCATTAAAAACCCAAAAAATAAAAAAAAAATTTTTTTATTAAATTTTATTAAATAATAAATTTATTTATTTAATAATTATTTATTATTATTATTATTATTATTATTATTATTATTAAAATATTAATTTTTTTAATTAATTATTTTATAGAAATGGTTATTATTTTCTATCACATCGAAATGTGAATAACCCTTTCGTTCAGAGTCTAAAAATAAAATTATTTACCTCACATCCATCAGTGCAAAAATAGGAGAGGACGGCAAAATAAAATTCTACAAATATTCGTGAGAATGCTGCCTCCTTATATACTGTTAAAGTTTCATGTTAGTTGCGAGAGAGTTTGAAACAACACCTCCTACGGAGCGTTGAGCGAACTACATACTTACTACATGATAATTTCTGTAGCATCGGTAAGTAATTGTATGTAGTTCGCTCAACGCTCCGTAAGAGGTGTTGTTTCAAACTCTCTCGCAACTAACATGAAATTTGAAAAGTATATAAGGAGGCAGCATTCTCACGAACATTTGTAGAATTTTATTTTGCCCGTCCTCTCCTATTTTTGCACTGATGGATGTGAGGTAAATAATTTTATTTTTAGACTCTGAACGAAAGGGTTATTCACATTTCGATGTGATAGAAAATAATAACCATTTCTATAAAATAATTAATTAAAAAAATTAATAATTTTAGTAATAATAATAAATAATAATAATAATAATAAAATAATTATTAAATAAATAAATTTATTATTTAATAAAATTTAATAAAAAAATTTTTTTTATTATTGGTTTTTTAATGGCAGCCAATATTGTGCCAATAATGGTTGCCAATTATTGGCATCGGCGTGGACATCCCACGATTTTACCATTAGTGGTCCATTATTGGGTGCCAATAATAAACCTAGAGAAAACCAATGGCTTCCAATATTGGGCCATTAATGCACCAATGGTAGACTAATGGCCATTTCCCATTGGGTCATTCTGTTCGCTTTCTTCTATAACAAATTTCGTTTGACTGATCTAAATTATGCAAATTTTTCTCCATTTTATTTATAAAAAATAGAAAATTGTTAAAAAATTATAATTAAGAAATAGGAAATAAATACCCATTTTATGTATAATTTTTATTACAATTACAAATTTTAATTAAAAATGAAAATTTTTGAATTTTTAGAAAATAAAGGAAAAAATTTTACTCAAAAAAATGTTCTGTTACATTTATTTACGAATTTCTTTAATTGCAAAATTATTCAAAAACATCTATACTTCTTTTTTAAATAAATATTTAATTATTATTATTTTTCCATAGGAAATAAGATTTTGAAAAATTTCAAATTCAAACCTTTTTGAAATTAAACAACTTTAAAAATATTGTTATAAAAAAAAAGATATCGATTACTCCGAGTCGAAGACTCGGAGTGATCGATTTCTTCATTTTTTTATAATAATTAAAAGATGTTCGAGAGATAAAATAATTATTTTATATTATATGAATATTGTTAAACTGTAACTTCTGCGAAATTATTTTCATATTCAATTATTATCTAAAATTAAAAATAAAATTCATTTTTAAATCAATTTTTATTAGAAAATTCTTCGAGGATTCAATTATTTGAATTCGCAAAAGTAAATTATTTATTGGATAGTTAAATGTTTCTTAAAATTAATTCTTATAAAAAATGTTATTACCAAATTTTTAAATAATTAAATTCTTTTGATGAATTTTAATAAAATTTTTAAGACTAATTGAAATTCTACGATGAGTTTTATTATTTAAAAAAATAATTGAATTATTGAGAAGAAACTTATAAAAAATTTGTAAATAATATTGAATTCCTGTGAAATTTTTATTATTTATGAAAGTAATTAAATGTTTGCGTACAATTTTATCAAATTTTTTTTTTAAAAAATTGATTTCTTTTGGGTAGTTTTATTAAAATAGTAGAGATATTGAAAATTATTGAAATGAGGAAAATTTTTGAAAATAATTAAATTTTGAAGAATAATTTTATTATTTATAAAGATAATTGGGATTTGGACGAGATTTATTTAAAATTAGTAAAAAATTTTACTAATTCGAATTAGTGGAAGACTTTCTTTCCTTTCAGTATAAAAAGTTACAAGAAATAATTTAACAGTTAAATTTTCATTTAATAATTTTTCATTTGTGCCCCACATGTAATATATTATTTTCTTCCATGTAAAAATTGAGAAAAGTAATTTTTCTTCTAATTTGAATATTAATAAGCTGCGATTTCCAAGGGCAAAAAGATTTAATTTTGCTCCAATTTACACTTTATTATATAAGTTTAATATCAAAGACTCACTGTTCCCTTATTTAGGGTCCGAAAAATTCATTTTGCATGATTGTACAGTAGACCAAAGATGTGGGACTTCGCACGGTATGTATCCATATATATGCGGGTACCCGTAAAATTAGCGACTATACAAATATTTGTACGCATGTATAAAGATGATATAACAATGTGATTGTTATCGATCTTTAACTTTTTATTTCGTATTTATTTATATACTTAAAAAAAGTACCTTCTCATGTGATGAGATTGTAGAAATCATGAAACAAAATTTTAAAAATAGTTATAGGGTGAATTCATTATATTTCAGTCAAAGTCGTTGGGGAATATTTTTAGAAAAATCTTATAATTTTTAGAAATTATTTTCAATATCATAATTCAATATCATAATTCAATATCATAATTGCAAGTAACGCTAATGACTTTTTTTCGTTTAAAAACAAATTGAAAAAGAACATTTTCCGAATAAATCGCGCACGTTAAGCGTTTAGACACGACGATCATTTTTGGAAGGACAAATAGCGAATTGGGGATATGGGGTTAAGCTTACAATTGATGGGGCCATGTGACGTTGCACAATTTGGAAGCTCGTGCTTTCTGTAGCTTTGAGTTTCTCTCTTTTTTCCAAACCCTTTCTCTCGACTGCGAGTTAATTCAACACCAGAGCCGAAGTTGTGATCCGAAAATATAACACACTATGGCAATCCAAGTTGTGTACCGCCTCTATATGTCTTTTACCGCGGAATATGAAACCCAATGAAACCAGAAGTTACAAGAGAGGGCAGGGCGCAAGAAGGCATCTGGTTGTATATGCCATAACACGTGCGCTCGTTTAACTTGTTCGTTTTTACACCGGGGGATAATATGCACACCGCACACACTATATGTGTGTCCATACGTAATTCTAGTTTATTTATATTAAACGTAAGCCAATAAACTTGTGAGCAAAAAAGAAAAAGAAGTGAAGAAAAAATTCATATTTCCTAATAGTATGAGACTTTTGAAAATGTCTGTAGTCAAATTTCTGTTTTTTATCTCTTTTTCTCTAAACTATGTATAACAAAACTATTTAGATTTGGAAACAGTCTAAAGCCTCAAATAATTCCACTTTGTTGATTTTTTTCTTCCTATGAAGAACCAGGTTTTTTTTTCAATTTTTATGATTTAAAAGAGACTTTTTTATTCTTAAAAATATTAAACTTACAAATTTTACTGGCAATCTAAAATATTTTTCAAAAAAATTATACTTCATTATTTACAAAATTTATATTAAAAATAATTAAAAAATTTTAATATAATAATTTAATTATAAATATTAATATTCATAAATTACTCATTCAGATTTGCTTAAAACTCGTCCGTCGGGGGTCTTTAAATTTACTAATTTGAAAAACTTTTGACAACCATTTGTGGACCCCAGAGTAAAATTTTTTAGAAAAATATAATTTAAAAAATTTTTTTGATCGTCATATTGGATCCGCCATTATGGATTTTTTTTAAAATCTTACATTAAATTTGAATTTAGTAACCCCACAAACCCCCGAAAAAACATTTTTAGACAAATACGTTAGTTTTAAGAAATTTTGGTCACCGTTTTGAATCCAACATTTTGAATTCTTCAAATCTAACAATAAATTCTTCTTTTTTCTTTGGATCGTTTGTGGTCCAAAATCGATTTTTTCACTAGACTGTGAAGGGATTAAATAAAATTATTCGTGAAATAATTTTAAAATAATTTTTTGAAAGTTTATCAAGAATGAAATTATTTAAAATAAATTCAATTTCATATTTTTTAAAGTTCAATTATTGTTAGAAATTCAGAAATAGAAAATTCTAAAATTTGGAACGTTTAAATGAACGAAATTTATTTATTTCTTCAACAAAAACAAATTTTATTAGAATAATATTCCATCACTTGTAAAAAAAATAAATTGAAATGTTTTTAAAACTTACACTTATGTGTCTAATTTTTATTTTAAGCAGTAATATTTGTATCGAAAAATATTTGGTTCATTTGAATGATAAAAACTTATAGATTATAGATCATATTATTTTCAAAACTTGCCGGGCATAAAAACCATAATTTTTTTATTTAATTCTGTAAATTAGATACTTTTTTCTAGTAATTTTGACTTTTTTCCTGATTTTCGTGAATATTCTAATTCACTTAAAAAACAATAATATTCTAAAATTTAGTTATTTACACCTGAGAAAACTTTATACTTATTTCATATAAAAAAAAATTTTAAGTGTATATTGTTTAATTAAATTCAGTTTATAAGCTTAATATCGATATATAGAAAATATCTTCTGCTTTGATTCAAAAATGTTATTTGGTTGAATACCTTAATTATGTTCAATTCAAACATATATTCTGTTTTGATAAACAAAAATATGTTTAAAAATTTTATGTTTGATTCAAATTTAAAAGTTGATTGTAAATAATTTAAAATCAACCATAACTTACCTATATTTAAATTAAATATATTATTTCTTTAAATGAACCAAAAAATATGTTTTAATTAAAGTTAAATATATTTGAATGTATAGCAAAAATACATATTTGAAGTTTGATTTGAACAAAATTTCTTTGAATCAAATAAATCTTTTTCTCAGTGTATGAAAATGAAAAACGCAATCTTTCAATATTCATTCAGGTACATATATTTTAAAATTCAATAATTTTTATCAATGTTTCTTAAAAATTAATTAGGTAATTTAAATTGAATTCAATTTTATATTCTGTAAAGTATTTTTCTTTTAATTTTTAAGTGAATTATTAGCTAAATAATTTCTAAATAATAATTTTATAAATCTAAACTTAAATTAATAAATAGTAAATAATTATAAAGTTTCCTAATGAGGAAGCAAGAAGTAAAAATTCATTAAGAAATTAAAAAATAAAATAATAAAAAATGTAGTCAAAATTATAAAGTGAGTAAAATCTTTATTTGGAGTTTTCCTTTAATAATAATTTCATTGGCTTTTTTCATATAAAATTTTTTGCTGTAATTTTTTTATATCGCCTCTCCCCTTCCAAACAAATAATAAATAGAAATAAAAGTAAGCAAATTGATCTTGAGAAAGCAAGGCTGCAATATTTTTCACTTTGTCCGCTAATGGTTTGTAATAAGCAAATGAGTACTGACGTGAATTTGCTCTAAGAACACATACATATACAGTGGAAGTAAACAACTTCTGTTTCTGATTATGTGCTTATGCTGTACCAATAGCAAATTATTAAGAACGCAATTGGAAAAATTGAACATAATGTAAAATTACCCGCACTGAATCTTATCCACTATAACGAATGGTATACAATGTATACCAGAGCAAAGATAGGATTTATTTTTTCTTTCATTTCAGATCGAGAGAAGGTAATTTTAAAATGTTATTTACATGAGAGTGCGTGTAATAAGAGATTCAAATACACGATAGAAAACTTGTTTTTAAAAATCATATTCGAATCATATCCTACACTGAATTTCTTCTTTTTCATCTTCTGCTTCTCCTTGCGATCATTAATTTGAGGAAATTGATCTATTCGAAAACAAAATACAGTGATATGACACATACCCGTGTAGAAATTGCCATGTTATGGCCTACACAATGATCAAAAAATCTGGCCCCGATTTGGGCCATGGTTAAATTTCTACACGGGTATAAATCAAATATAAAGATATGTTCATGGGAATTTTTAAATTTATGAATACGTAAAGAAATATTGATGTGCAAGAGATTCTTAAAAGAAAAATTCAGGTATAAACACATTTTATTGCATCACAAGAAATTTCTTTATAGAAACATTACTATATCCTCTTTAGTCTACTCTTGAAACTAAATTATACCCAAGGAAAGATTAACAATCTATAAAGAAAATAAATACAATGTCTTTCTAAAAAGAACATATTTTTCTTCGAAAATTATTATGTTTTTTGAATTTTTATTATTTTCCTCTACACTTATAAAGGAATTTTCATTACATATAGAGGAAAAGATTAAACGTACAGAAATTGAATAATGAAAAGTTTAATAAAACATAAAATTTAGTTTTTATTAGAAATTATTTTAAAGATTAATTATTAAGATTAATTAATTAATTAAAGATTAATTATTAAGATTAATTAATTAATTAAAGATTAATTATTTTAAAGATATATAACAATAAATTGAATTAAAGAATAATAGGGGTGAGGTATGCACGTTGAGACGGGTTCTGTTTTTCGGTTATAATTTTTAAAAAACAAAATTTAGCGAAAAATTCGAAATGCTTTCTTAAAAGTATTGTCCAGGGCTGCAACTTAGCTTAAAGAAAAAAATTAAAACATTAAAAATTAACTTAAAAAAAATAATCAAAAAATAAAATTTTATTTTGCACAAAAATAATTAATCGAAATTTTTATATTCGCAATTTTTACAGGTGAAGAACATGTAAAACGCTTAAAAATTGTGGATTCAAAATCAATTTTAATGACAGTACTATTTTCACACCGTGAGCGTTTTAACCTGCGTACCACAGTGTGTCTCAACGTGCAGACCTTGCCGTTATTTTTTTAAAGCTTTGAAATTATTTGTAGATGTTAACGTATGTCTAAATTTTCGTCGGAACTTTAAAGTAGAACCAAAATTGATATGAAAATGTTATCCGCAATTTTTTCTGCCACTAAAAAATACATGGTAAATACACTAAACAGAAATTCTGAAAAACACTTTTTTTAACTAAAAAATTGGTTCGCTCTAGTTCTACCGAAAAAAACAGGAGTTATTGCGCTTTTATTGAATAAAAAGTTTGGTATTAATGATACGACAAAATGCCAATAAAATTTTTGGTATTATCAGTTACACAGGTTATAATATCTTAGTGTCTCAACGTGCGGACCGTCTCAACGTGCGTACCTCTCCCCTATTAATATGAAAAAAATTATGAATTTTCCAAAAAATTTTGGCACCTTAAAACAGCTTTTAAAGCTAAATTATAAATTTTTAAATGTAAACGACTATTGGCTTTTGTTTGTAAACACAGAAATTAGTTTTTCTCCTTGAATTCATTGCAATATGTGCAACTAATTTCTTAAAAAATACGAGGGACATTGAATTGTGCACTACGCGGAGAATCACCCAAAAATGTTTTTAATAGCACAAAATTTAAAAATAATAATTGACAGATCAATTACTATCAAGCTTAATTCAGTAGTATTTTCGGGGTCTCTGATAAACTTTTGACATCAAAATAATGGAATTTAGAATTATTTGTTTATCCAATTAATCAAAAATTTTTCAATTGCAAAAACTTCGAAAATATTAAAAATTGGACATGTGCGAGTTGAACTCGCACTGCAATGGCGGGTTCCGTAAAAAAATATTAAAACAATACTTGCAACATTTATCGGTAATTAGTAGAATTAAAATAAACAATTAAAAAAATATATTAAAATCATTTGATAAAAAAAATAACTAAAAGAAATTAAAGTATTGTAGATCTAATATTGTAAACAATAATAAGTAGAGGAACAAAATTAAAATTAGTTTACAGTATTAGATCTACAATACTTTAATTTCTTTTAGTTATTTTTTTTATCAAATGATTTTAATATATTTTTTTAATTGTTTATTTTAATTCTACCAATTACCGATAAATGTTGCAAGTATTGTTTTAATATTTTTGTACGGAACCCGCCATTACAGTGCGAGTTCAACTCGCACTTGACCAATTTTTTTTTAATTTTATTTTTAAATTTTTTGTAAAAAATTTTTAAAAAATCTAAAAAAAAATTTTAATTAAAAAAAATTTTTTTTTAGATTTTTTATTATATTTTTTGTGATTAGACTGTAAAAATATACTAATAAACCCATTTTTAATTAATTAGATCAAATAATGTATGGAAATTAGAAAAAAAAATTTTTTTTTCAAAATTTTTTTAGTTTTTTCTTGACAACGTTTTTTCTTGACAACCATTATTACATAGCAAGTTCTCTATATTTTTCCTGTAATATTCGCGTTAAAATACACCAGTATGCCAAATTTTAGCCCTCCATGTTGAATAGTTTAGAAGTTAAGGGGGGGGATGGTCACTTTTTATGCATTTTTGGCCAAAAATCTTGTTATTTCCTTGACAACGCTATGGCCATCACCTCCAATCACATTCTCTATATTTTTCCTGTAATCTACGTGTGAAAATAAGTATTTGTACCAAATTTGAGCTTTCTAGGTCAAATAGTTTAGCCGCTAGGGGGGGGGGGCACGATTTGGCTACGGACACAAGAGTTTTACCAATAGGGTTCCGCCGATACACCGTAGGTGTACGGAACCCTAAAAATGGAGATTTTTTATGATAAAATTGATACTACAGGAATTCAAGAATACCTGTGATACGATACTTGCATTATGCTACTGGGAAAAAACTTAGATAGTAAAAAGTTTTGTTATTTTAATTTTAGATTTAACTTTTAGGGATGTTTTGAGCATTGTAAAGACAAAAGTTAAACAGGGTGTCTATTATTATTTTTGGTTAACAAACTATCCGGTTTTTCCCAGCTTTGTCCAAATTTTTCCAGGTGTATCTTTTCTCATCAAATATAAATTTTCTTGATAAGTATTAACAATAAATAAAACTACAAATGGCTAAGACGGGTACGTACGACAGCTAGTTATTTAATATATCAGAAAGATTAATTTTCTATTAATTAATTTAATAATTTCCAACTTGTACTTTTATTCAAAATATGTATGTGAAAATGTTCCCGGGAATTGGACCGAGATTTTCCCGGGAGTGAAAAAAACAAAAGAAAAAACTTTTTTTTAATTAATTTGTTTTCTTCACTCCCGGGAATTTCGCGGTCTTAATTCCCGGGAACTTTTTTACGTGGAATATTTCTTATTTTTAACACAAAAATTTATGAATAATAAGGATTTTGATAAAATTATTGTTTTATTCTATTAAATACAAATTTAAACATTTTTCTTTATAATAATAAAAACATAATTTAAAAATATTTCATAAATTGACCTTGAATATATAGTTAGAAATGATTAATTAAGTATTAATAATAGACACCATTTTTAATTTTGTACAACGATAGTTTATTAAATTAAATCTTTCTCACAAGCGGTGAAATAAAATTAAGATTAATATATTTGAAACTTTCTGAAGCAGTAATGTAAAGCGTACGATGTATGCACGGAAAAAAATTTCTTATGGAAAACACAAAGTTTTTTGTAAAATATATACCAGCAACGGTTAAAACACACATTCGCTCTTTTAATTTCGTTTTTACATTTGTTTTAAATTGTGTGTGTACTTTCGAGCAATAAACAATAACTTCTTTAACTTTAAATACGTTTTCCAATGGTTTTTACCGCCTTATTAAGGCAATATTTCAATACACAAAAAAGTTACAAGCCTTTAATGTTGAAATCTGTTCCTAATAGCCCCAGTTTACGGTATTTGATAATATACAAGTAATCGATTATTGGAATCAAATACATTTTTTTTGGTGCAGTGAAATATTTTAGTTAGTAAATTCGCTGTCATAGCCTACATCTGCGCTCAAATAAACAACTATTGTTCTGAACATCTTGTTCAAATTTGAATTTTAAATATTTTATTTTAAAGTTAATTCATAACCAAGTTATGATCTACAAATTTTTTACTTTATTATAATAAAGTAAAATGTTAAATAAGTTAAATATTTTATAATAAATACTGTAGTATTTTATGAAAATGATTAAACAGAAAAAAAATTCGTTCATTTCAACATTGAAAAAATAATTTAAATTCAATTGATTTTAATTAAATATTATAAAAAATCTAAATTTAACACACTGGTCCTAAATAGAAAAATACTTGTATAAAATTTCATATTTGTATTCCATTGTGTATTTTATACAAAAAATTATTCAAAAAAATATTTGCCAATATTAGTAAGTAAATAAACAAAAGTTGATTTATATGGATCAAAATTCGAAGTGTACTTAGAAAATATTTTTTGTGAGTAAATTTTTTTTTAATTATAGAGCAGCTCAAAGTGGTCCATATCATAATTTCTTCGGTGCGGGTTTTGATTTGCAACTCACATTTTCAGTTTACGATCGTAGTGAACGCAATAAAAGTTAAATTTAATCTGGACCGCTACTAAACCATCGGGTTTGCACTTTACAGTTCAGTTATTCTATTCGATTTGTGTGATTTTCACTAAGGTACCAACTTCTAGAAGAGACACTTTATATACTGTTTTCAAGAAATATGTCCCTTGTCACCCATCAACAAATATAGTTGAATTTTATTATTTTCTTATGTAAACTGTTATTGTTTATGTTCTAGGCAGAACAGGAAAATTTCGTTGATTTTGATAAATAGAATCATTTTTTAAATTCTAATAAATAAAATGATAATCACTAAATTTAAAAAATAATATCAAATTCATACCTATGTAAAAGGATTTCTGAAAAATTTTTTTCTGGGAACTTACAGAAGTTTTTTGAAATTATACCGGAAATTCTTCTACATGGGTATGTACTAAAAATATCATAGAGTTTATTGTTGCTTGTTTTTTATTTTTATTTACATTATTAAATAAAATAGTAAATTTATATATTATTTATTCTTTATTATCTAAAATAATTTTTTTAGTCCATTAAATTTTCAATTACAAATTTTTTTTCTTTAGTAAAATCTTGATTTAAAAAATTAAATTTTTTTTAAATCTCAAAATTATCAAAAAAATTGTGAAGTTGTAAAATACTTTAATATAATTTAATAACTATATTTTCTTTCAATGTATGTAGTGCTGATCTAATTATCAATAATTAGTTATTGAGTTCATTGTCACTTCATATTCTATTCTAAACACACTACTCTAACTTGACAAATAAACAATAGAGAAAATAACTGTATTCAATCTACGATCATGTATTTCTAATCACTGTATGAACTTATAAAAGAATGACATATGGAAAAAATTGCTTCTCTTGTTTGTTTCAAAAGAAAATAAAAAAATTTGCAAACAAAACGTACGCCCGGAGAAATAATTTATTTAAACCAAATATAATTTATTTTATTCTGGTTTATTGGCAATTCCACGTGAAATATCAGTCGACCTTTTAAAATCGGACATTATATACTTTTTTTTCTTTTCAGTATTGAAAAAAAACAAAAACGTATTTTTTTAAAAATTTATTAGCACAAACAATTACATTTGTTATAAACATAAAATGTTATAAGCATAAAAATGAATTACTTAATGAAATAAGAATGTTTCAAATAGTTTATTAAATTTTTATAAACATTATAAGTTAAAAAATATTTAATTTGGCTTTTTTTTCACAAATAAAAGTTTTTTTTAATTATATAAATTTAAATTTACAGTTAAATATAAAAAAGGAAAAAAGACAAGTTTTTTCACAAATAAGCAATTAATTTATTTAAAAAATAAATAATTTGTTTATAACAAATGTAATTGTTTGTGCTAATAAATTTTTATAATTTTTGAAAAATTTTTTTTTTTAAAAATCGTTTAAAATAAAATATTTAGAATATTTATATGCAATGAGCAAAAAAATAACCACACAATTAAATTTTTCAATTTTATTTCAGATCTGTAATTTTCATTCATAGTAGATCTACCATTTTGAATTTTAAAAATCTGACATCATATTCGTAATCAGCTACCCCAAAAACTCTTAGACACTAAATTTGATAAATAATTAATATTTTTTTAAAAATATTTTGTCACTTTTCATTTAAGGGTTATTTTCACCCCAAGAAACCACAAACAACTTGATCAACAACTTGATCAAGCAAAACGACCAAAGACGGGTATTACTTTTAATCCTAGTTTCTGAAAAGTTTTGATTTTTTGTGTGTGAAAATCGTGTCAGACGGTGAAATAGGTCTACTTTTACAAATCTAAACTTTCGAAAATTTCTAACTCAAAAATTTAAGCAATTATAAAAAATAAAAAAATACGTAGGGGAATGTAAGGTATCGTGGCGTGTAAGGTATGGTGGCGGACTTGTCAAATCTGGCATGTAACGTCACATGTCAAACGCGTGCTTTGTACTTTAAGTGATTTTGAATAAAAAAGTAGTGAAAAAAAGAAAAAAAATTTTATTGGATATGTGTGTTAACAGTGTCAGAGTGAAGATTTTTTGAAAATTGAGTCAGGTAAATGTATGTAACGTATTGTTTAGACCTTGGACAATAGATTTTTGTATTTTACATTTTTCTCAATTCGCGCTTTATAAAAGTAACACCATCATATTTTCATCAATAGCTTGTAAGGTATGATGGCGTAATTTTTGTAACGTACAGTGGCGGATCATTTTTTGCACGAGTTTCAATTCTCTTTGCATTTTTTGTGTACTAATGCCTCTTGTGCTCCACCGCAACAATTCTTGAACATGTGACACTTGCGGTCTTCTGTTATTCTATAGTTGGGTTAAAACAGTCACCAGCTACTTCACATATCCAAATTGTAACTATAACTGAAGTGAAACTTTTTTTCTATAATGTAAAATCATCAGTTTTTTCTCTTTTTGTTATTTTTCATCATTTCTAGTAGTTTTAATAAATGATTTTAACATCTACATAATATTTTAGTTGAATACACCAAATCCGCCACCATACCTTACAACTTTCAAAAATAAAAAAAATCAGTGTTTTGCGCCAAGAGCTGTAAAATTTCACTGCATTTAAATTTTAACAACCGCTTTTGACAGAAATATGCTTAATAGATGTCAGCAACTGCCTGCTTTTGAAATTTTAAAAAATATTGTTTTGAGAGAGAGAGAGAGAGAGAGAGAGAGAGAGAGAGAGAGACTCAAAAAACAAAGTGTCCGCCACCATACCTTACACTCCCCTATTTCATATTTTTCTATAAAGAACGAGAAAAAAATATATTTGTTTTAAATAAAAAATATATGGCAATATTTTCGGGCAATGTGGACGCAATATTGTAGTCAAATGTTATGCTATTTGGGTATCCAAAGTATAACATTAGAAAGAAATTCAAGAAAGTAATTATTATTGAAAGCACTAGTGATGAATACCAAGACAACAATTTCTCACTCTTGTCATTTTTTTCTCGACTTTGTTACTGTTTTCAAGGCAAGAATTTTTGATTTTCACTTGTTAAATCTCAGAATTCACTTTCTTGAATTTTCAATCGTAATGAGACAAGCCTCTCGAGTCTTGAATTGTCATTCTTAACCATTAGTTCACTGTATTATTATTAGAAAAAAGGTTAATAAATGTAAAATATACACGCGATTATAAAATGGGAATGACTGATACGAATAATTTAAAAAGCATTCATGAAACAGAAATATCTGCGAGGTAATATATACAATAATTAAAAGGTTAATTATAAGTGTACAATTTTTATAATGTATTGGTCAAAAACTAATTCTTTGACAATAATAATTTAGCGATGACACAAATTTTTCTAAAAAATCAAGAACTAAACGTGACGAATTAAATAAAATTTTCGAATTCGGAATCCACAACTATGGACAAAAATTTGCAAAGTGTATACACAGAAAAAAACTGAACTCAAAATGAGTCAGAAAAGTGACTCATTATGAGCTGCAACAAAAATGAGTAGGGCAGATGGCGCCACGTTCTATGTCATTTAACATGGACTCATTTTGAGTTGCAACAAAAATGAGTCTAAGTTTTTTCTGTGTATTATGTCGCGAAGCAAAAGGAACAGACAGAGTTATAAAAATGAAAAACTCTAATACTTCCGGTATTACAAGATATGTGCAGAATTGCCATGGTAAATTGCACAAAGAAATTTACGGAGTAGACAGTACATTAAAACCAAAGGTATCACTACTTTTATTGAAAAATATATAATTTCATGATTATTTATATTTTTATTCATTATTTAATATTTAATATTTAATATTTAATATTTATTATTAATTATTTTTTATTTATTATTTATTATTTATTATTTATTATTTATTATTTTGTTCTATCTATTTATTTGTTCTATTTGTTTTACTTTATTATAATATTTTTATTTATTTTATATATTTACTTTATATATTATTATACTATATTTCTTAATTATTGCTAATAGAAATAAGAACAATTGTTTTATACTTAACTAAAGCTGTCAATGTTATTAATTCTTTCTATTTTCATTCAAATTTTAAAAAAATTTCGAATTCTACATATATTACACTTGTCTGTTATTTATCTTGAAATACATATTTCTTTTTTAATTTTTATAGGCTGTATTTGATCAAAAAGAATTTAACTCGATGATAGCAGACTGGATTGTAAGGAAGTATTTGCCATTCAGTTTTTTTGAAGACGAAGAAACACAGAATGTTTTTCATTATTTATGTCAGCACGCTGAAATACCAAAGCGAATGCAAATGAAAAGTTTAATTATTAACCGTTTTGAAGAAATTCAAATTGCAGTATTACAAATCCTGAAAAATAATAAATCAAAATTATCATTTACTCTCTATGGATGGAGTTCAATTAATGGAAAATCATATTTTGGAATTACGGGTCATTTTCTGAGTGAAGATTGGAAACTACATTCCTTGGTGATTGATTTCGTTCCATCCAGAGGAGAACACACTGGAAGAGCAATTGCTGAAATGTTTTTTAAAGTTTTGGAGAGCAGTCATTTAATCGAAAAATTTCAGGGTATTACTCTCGATAATGTTGCAGCAAATACTAAATTCGTAGAAGAATTATCTTTATTAATGAAAAATAAGTGTCTCGTAAATTGCAATTCATTGGATATTCATTTTCGATGAATTATACACATAATAATTTATGCTTTGCACATATTTTGAATTTGGCGGCACAAGATTTTATTAAGGATTTGGAAGTGGATGATGTTAAAGATCACGATTCCCTTTGTCATGATAGTGATAGTGAAGATGTAGTAGAGAATGTCGAAGAAAATGAAGAAATTGATGAAGAAGAAATGGATAATACTGAAAAAAGTGGTTAAAAAAATAAGGTCACTATTCAAAAAGATAAAATACTCTGAACAACTTAGACAAAAATTAGAAAATTGCTGTGTAACCTTTGAAATAGAAATGGAAGCTCCAAGACTTGATGTTGCGACACGTTGCAATTCTACGCATGACCTAATAACTTCAGCAATTAAAATGAAAAGACCTCTTAACTTATTATGCATTTCTAATCCTAAATTAAAACAGCTGCTGCTCACGGAACCAGAGTGGGAACTTTTAAATGCAACGATCGTACATTTGCGAAACTTCAAAATACTTTCCAAAACCCTCTCTGGTGATTCATATATAACCTTACCATCAGTAGTAGTAGGATTCAATATGCTACTAGCTAAAGTAGAATTAACAATAAAAAAATTGGACAAAATGAAAAATAAATCTAATGTAGATTTGAAACTTCGCAATGCACTTTCTTCAGCTTGGTCGAAACTATTAAAACATTATCAAAAGACGAATTGGACTTATTGAATTGTCCTCATTCTTGATCCACGTCATAAAATAAAATTTTTTCAAAAAACAAAATGGGGTAAAGAAATGGAGGCTCAGTCCGTACAAAAATTCGAAGAGCTATATAGAGAAAATTATGCAACGTTAGACGAAACCGAGAATAACACTGACAATGAAGAACATGAATTTGATGCTTTTAATTTGAAAGATACTGACATTATTTCAAAAGCCGGTTTAACAATTCGGAAACACAGAAATCGACTGAACAACGAGTCAGCTAGAACATGCATATGCCTTAATTCCTGGGTTAATTGTAGCTTGACATCTGTGATACAAACCCAACTAAAATCAAAATAATTCGAAAATGAATCCAAGAATTAAAAGTTTATTTTAATTTCATTTTACGTTGATTGAAAGATTGTTAATATTAAATGATCTGTTCTGATATAATAAATAATATTCAAATTCTTCTCGTTTATCTTTCACTTTATAAATGCGAAATTTCATATTCATTAATTATTTACCTTCATCATTTGTAAAGAAACTTTTAAAAATTTTCAGTATTTATTTTGTTAACAAATATTAAAAAATTTTAAGTTATAAGATTTACAATTTTTATGTTCCTTTAATCAAAGATTTTAATTTTAAATTAATATTTAATTTAATTTACAAAATTCTGAATTTACATACTCAAGATTCTTTCAAAATTGTTTTTATTATTGTTATTAACCTTTTTAAAATTGCATTTAATTGTCAAGTTCGTGTTTTGTTCTCGCCTGACATTTCAAGACTCTTGGTTGAAATTGGTAAACAAGATGAGAAGTTACTCTTAAATTGCGATCATAATTATCGATTTCGATGTTTTCTTGTTAATTCTTGCTCGAATGCAACACTAGAAAGCACTGAGGTAAGCTGTTCTCAAATTGAGTAAACAAACTTATTTTGAGATGCAACAAAAATGAGTCCAAGTTTTTTTTGTAAGTGTGAATTTTTTTAAATGTTCTTTTTTAAATGTTCCTAGAATTTCGTTTAAATCAAAGAAATTATAATAAAATTTCTTCGGGTTTACAAAAAAATTTTCTGTACTTATTCTGTTTGAATCATTTAAATAAGACTGCTTTCTGTTTGCGCATCTCATTCTTTGAATTCAATAAAACACTTATTGACAGTATCTACTGTCATATATTGCGTCATTATTTATATATGAGATAGAGAGACACCCGGTAGTTACCAATAAAATCTCGTGAAACTAATACTGGCATTATTTATTTGAGATAGCCTGTTGTAGTGAGCATTAGTTTTATTGCAATGGACCATTGTTGATGATAGTATTACCAAGATTGCCGCAGTTAAAATAATAGCTGTCACTCTATACTCTGTCTACAAAACAATGTTCTTAAATCTACAAGGTCTATGACCCTAAAAAAGAGAAATTCAAATATCAGGCACCTACATCGAGAAAAGTTTCATTTCCAGAAAAATAATTTCAATCAAAGATTAAAAGTAAATTTTTAATTTGAATATTTTCAAATAAAGAAAAGAAATTGCTCTTTTCTGTAGATAAACATTCGTACCTATGAGTCTTCTATATTTTCCCCAAAATGCAAGTGTCATAACTTTTATTTGACATAACTAACATATTTGTTTTAATTTCTTTAGCAAAGGTTTAATCAACGTTTTGTTTTCGTGTTTGACGCGAAATATGACCTTTAAATATAAATATTTTCAGAATTAGCAAAAAAATACTCTAAAGCAATAAAACAAAATTGAAAACCAGTATTACGATATACCAATTAAGTCAAACAAATGTATTGTATTTCATATTTTAATTTTATTTATTACTTTATTTTTTTAGATTCTCTTAGTAACTTTATTTTCTTCCTTTAAGTTTCAAAACAATAGTAGTATTTATATTAAATAACTTTATGTGTAGGGGAGTGTGTCTAGGTATGAGACGGGTTTTGTTTTATTATTTTATTATTTAATTCAAACTATTTCTTTAATATTATATTATTACTCAATTCACTTTCTTTCACAAAACTTCAATTCAATATTTAAATCAACTTTTTTTTATAAATTTATCACTTCACAATTTACTTCGTATAAATTTACTTTAATTATAAAATTTACTGAGTAAATGTACACTCTCACCTCTACTGCCTGCCTGCCTGCGCAGGCAGGCGCCATAAGAGTGAAAGAGAAAAAACATTTAATTTGAATTTTCTGACTCTCCTACTCTAATATGTTACCATGTCAACCTGCAGGCAGGCAGTAGCTGTGCTAGCGCCTTAACCCTTCTTTTGGGAATAAAATATAAACCTCCGACTTTGCGAGAAATACAAAATATAAACTCTACCAATTTTCGGTAGAAACAATATATTACGCAGCCTTACTGCGGGAGGAACAAATTTAGACTCAATCGTTTAATCGATCGAAGTTATGGATCACACCCTGAAATTGCATTAAAATGTTAATAGTGGGGAGATTGTTGCACACAGTTCATTAAACTTCTTTGTTGCCAGGCAAGCTTTTCGCAAGCTTGCAAACTCCTAAAATTGGCTAACACGAGTTCATTGCTCTAAATCCACTATATTTTCAACATGCATGTTTCTTTTCTTGGTAATTAAACAAATACATTTAGAGTTTTCCACTGGAAAATAACTCTTTTGAAATATGTCTGTTGTCCATACTTCTTAACGATTCTTAATTTTAATAAAATAAAATGTCATTTAATATTGTTGGTACAAAGAAAATAAATCCAAATTACTATTTAGGTAAAATTTAGGATAACAACTAGTAAATTTGTAACTTTTCAATGATAGATAATTTAAATTGTCTTTGTGTGAATGATTTGTATATTATAGTGTACTTAAATCTAATTACAAAATTCCCAATTTATAATGAAGTTATATAATATAAGAATTTTTAATTTATTAAAAAAATTAAAAATAGTTACGAAGTCATAGTAACATTAACATAAAACGTTATGTTTAGTATAAATAATTAAATATATTAATAATATATGTTATTATTTACTAAGTAACAATATTTATTTGACAAAATATGATTATCAAATAAACACAATTTAATAGCTTCAACAAGAGCATTAAAATTAATTTCTTTTGAATCGGTTGACTTTTTTCCACTTGACATTCCCAAAAATACGAGAGAGAAAATGAAAACAACATTTAAATAGTATGTCTGCAAACTCGTATTTTTATGCTGTCCAGATGGGTGCTTACACCGCCTGACAACTAGTGATATGCTGTGGCTCACACCCAGAAATGGGCGCTATTTTGAAAAAGGAAAAAAAAATTATTTTCAACCGTAAATTGGAACAATGCAATATTGCATTACAAAATATAAGGAAAATACTAAAAGTAAATGCATAACATTTACCTTTTCCAATTAATTAACTTGAAAAAAACTACTTTGTATTTATTGAAAAAACACTTTTTGGTCGATTATTATACACAGTGTTGGCATCTAACAAAAACAGTTCATATATCCGCTTCGGCGTACACGAAAAAGTTGGCTTATATATAAAAAGAAATGTTTTCATATAGACGCCATCGGCTTTTTAATATTGCGTGTTAAAAAAAATCGACTGTCTCACAACTGGAGGTGACTCACAACTGGACACAGTCCCTACTTTCAAAAAAAATTGTATTTATAAAACAGTATAAGCATTTGTTTAATTACAAATGAATATTTTTAAAATTATACGAATATATTATATTCTTTTATTTATAATTAGAATACATTTTTGATATACTCTAAGTTTTTTCAATACGGTTATAAAACAAATATATCCTATAAATATCCACAATATTTTAGGGATGTCTTAGTAGATGGAACTTTTGATATCCCAAGGATATCTATTTGCTGTACGAGGAGGTATCGAAAGGAAAATATATTTAAATCATTCGTTTAGAATTTACTCGTAGAATGGGACGCGATAGCAAGTTTACAACAAAGTACATACATATTAACAGTGACCACGTGTATATAGTGTTAACATGTTTAGCGTAAACTCTAAATCGTGCGCGCGATAAAATTAAACCAAGCACGTGTATATCGTATGTACTACGACACGTGATTGGCACACTTAAAAGAAAAAAATTTAGAAAAAAAATTCGAAGCCATGGGAAAAAAATTATTTTCTATTCTTGTTTTCTTCTTATTACTATTTCACATAGTGTTTGAAATATGCGCGCTTTTTTCACTTTAACATCCGCTACTGTTTTTCTTTCTTATTTATATTCTTCTTATATTCTTTTTAGAGTTCCGTACACCTACGGTGTATCGGCGGAACCCTATTGGTGAGACTCTTGTGTCCGTAGCCAAATCGTCCCCCCCCCTAGCGGCTAAACTATTTGACCTAGAAAGCTCAAATTTGGTACAGATACGTATTTTCACACGTAGATTACAGGAAAAATATAGAGAATGTGATTGGACGTGATGGCCATAGCGTTGTCAAGGAAATAACAAGATTTTTGGCCAAAAATGCATAAAAAGTGACCATTCCCCCCCTTAACTTCTAAACTATTCAACATGGAGAGCTGAAATTTTGCATGCTGGTGTATTTTTACTCGAATATTACAGGAAAAATATAGAGAACTTGATATGTAATAATGGCCATAGCGTTGTCAAGGAAAAACTAAAAAATTTTTTTCCCTAACTTTTACATTATTTGACCTAATGAGCTGAAAATTAGTATCCTAGTGAATTATCACAGTCTGACTACAAAAAATTTATTTAAAAAACTTTTTTAAAAAAAATCAAAAAAAAAATTTTTTAATTTTTTTTAGTTTAAACACGTGGCATTAAATATTTTAAGAAAGAGTGAAATTTTAAGAGAATAAATGAGAGATTGTTTTCTGACTTTAATTTTTTAACTAAAAATAAAAAAAATTGGACAAGTGCGAGTTGTACTCGCACTGCAATGACGGGTTCTGTACAATAAATATTTATTTATTTATTTATTTATTTACCATAATAAACAGGACATGCCCTTTCGTACAAAAGTACTTAAAAGAATAAAATTACAATAGTAATTACAAAATTTTATAACTAAGATCTAGGCTGGCTCAACATTATCAAAACTTAAGACTATTCTACGCAATGCTAAGGTAAACCTCTGTAAATTATTATCAAAAAAATTAATTCGATCTGAGATTGTATTAGCCTCTCTACTAATCCTACAAATAAGTTCATTGTTTTCCATAATTTGTTCTATGAAAGTTTGCTCGGAAAGGTACAAAATTTCTAGTAATTCTAGATGGAACAGATAAATTGATCATTGATAAAAGAGCAAGACATAAAATAAACCCATTCAAAATTTTATACAAAAACAAGAAATCATTATAAAGAAATCTTGACAAAACCAAAGGAACATTTAGCAAACTACGAAGATCATTATGATCATGGGCATGACTGTCAAATGGTAAATTAAATTGCCTTGCAGCAAACCTCAAAAATCGATTTTGAACTCGTTCAATTCTAACAATGTTAAACACATACATCGGTGACCAAACAACAGAAACATAGTCAAGAATCGTTCTGACAAGCGTAAAGTACAATACTCTTAAAACATTAATATTATGAAAAACTGATGCTGTTCTCATTACAAATCCTAAAGATTTAAGGGTTCTCGAAACCACTCCAGATATATGATCATTAAAAGAAAAATCATTATTAAATAATAATCTCAAATCTGATATTTTAGTTTTTCTAATTATTTCTTCACCACCAATTGTATAACAATATACCAATGTATTTCTTTTTGAAAAAGAAATAACACAACTTTTATTGATATTAACAGTCATATGATTAAGGGAACACCAATCATCCAAACGATCTAAATCTTGTTGAAGTTCAGAGCAACCCAGTAAAAAAAGAAGTATTGAGTGGAACGTTTAGGAATTGAGTGAAGCTCTGAGCCAATACGGATTCGAGTAAAAACCGTATTGGGACGTTTGACTCAATCTTTTTTTCATCCGCCGAATACGGTCTTATTTTAGCATTAAAATTAAAATCACATGAGCAGCGTACACATTATAAATTGAAAGCACAATTGTCCTGGAATGTGAAAATGCCGATTTCGATAAGAAACAATGAATATTTGTTAAAAATTGGTAAAAGCAAAGTTTGACAAGCGCGACTGAATTTACCATGTGAATAAATGAATTAGTAAGTTTAAATGGACGAAAAGAAATCTACTGTTACGACAGAAAGTTCCTAAAGAATTGTAAAACAATAAAATTTCATTGTTTTGTTGAATTTACCACAATTCTCTAGGAACTTTCTGTCGGTAACAGTAGATTTCTTTTAGTCCATTTCGTCCATTTAAACTTACCACTTCATTTATTCACATGGTAAATTCAGTCGCGCTTATAAAACTTTGCTTTTACCAATTTTTAACAAATATTCATTGCTTCTTATCGAAATCGGCATTTTTACATTCCAGGACAATTGTGCTTTCAAATTATAATGTGTACTCTGGTCATGTGATTTTTAATTTTAATGCTAAAATAAGACCGTATTCGGCGGATGAAAAAAAAGATCGAGTCAAACGTCCCAATACGGTTTTTACTCGAATCCGTATTGGCTCAGAGCTTCACTCAATTCCTAAACGCTCCACTCTATACTTCTTTTTTTACTGGGAATTTAGACATGGATCAGTAGGACCAATAATCCTATAACATTTAAGGTCATCAGCGTATAAAAGAAAAAAAGAATTTCTAAAAACCAAATTAATGTCATTAATATATAAAATAAATAGAAGTGGTCCAAGATTTGATCCTTAAGGAACACCCTATGTTGCAAAAAAAAGGATCTGAATAGGCCTGATCGATTCGAACAACTTGACACCTGTCAGACAGATAACTTTTTAAAAAACGAATAAAATCAAGTATTAAAACAATACTTGCAACATTTATCGGTAATTGGTTGAATTAAAATAAACAATTAAAGAAATATATTAAAATCATTTGATAAAAAAATAACAAAAAAAATTAGAGTATTGTATATCTAATATTGTAAACAATAATAAGCAGAGGAACATTATTGATTCTACAAGAAAAAGTCATTTATTCAAAATTGTAAAAAAATGTCAATTTTTTATAATATTATAAAAAAGTTAAGAAAAATTAATTTTTCAATAATTTGTTTAAACAATAATTTTTTATTGTTAAATACTGTTTATAATAATAATATATACGTATATAATTAATAAATGTATTAGGGGCGAGTAGTAAAGGTCATAACATCTTTTAAAATACACTGATATAGGCGCTGCGCTGCTTAGTTAGCGCAACGCACAAAAACTCTTAGAGCAAACTTAAAAAATTGTTTTCTCAAAAACATCAAAAATCACTTCTTTAAAAATTTAACCACTTATTAAGGAAGACTCAAATTTTGAGAAAATAATTTTTCTAAAAAATTCCATGATGTCCTTTGCTTTTTTTTTAACAATAAAAAATTATTGTTTAAACAAATTATTGAAAAATTAATTTTTCTCAACTTTTTTTTAATATTATAAAAAATTAACATTTTTTCTACAATTTTGAATGCATGACTTTTTCTTGTGAAATCAATAGTTTTCGAAATAAAAATGATCAAAAAAAGTCATTTTTTCAGTTTCCAATGTTTCAAATCTAAATCAAAAAAAATTTTTTTTGCAAAACTGTTTGGCACAGTTATTTAGTACCCAAAGTACTACAAAATTACAAACTTTAAGAAAAATCAATGATCCACCATTTGCTTTTCGTATGGAACTGCCCGTCAAGTAATTATTTACAGCATTGAACAGAATTCTTGAATTAACAATTCAGTATTTGGCGGAACTAAATATGTTATTATTTTAACCAAATATTTTACTTATCCGAAGTACTAAAAAGTATATTGAATCTAGAATATTATGTTCTTAAGCGAAATAATAAAGTATTGTCTTGAAAATTCATGTTTCTTGAATCGAATCATTTTATTTGCTTTGAAACTTTTTTTTACTTAACACAATGCCAGCGTTCTTGATCCAAGAAAATATGCTAGGATGGCATAGTGGTACCGTGACGGCTTCTGGTGATTTTGAATTAATATATTCTGCTTTTCTTACATGCTATTTAATTTCTTGATCGAACTCTATATTTTCTTGGATCAAGAATATCTGTTCTTCTTACAAAATAAATGTTTTCTTCATCTAAATCTTGAATTGCTGGAATGAACGTTACAAAAAATTGAATGAATAAAATAAAATTATACAATTGACTATATATATTCTTAGAACAAGAAAAATATTTTATTCATTTAATACATTTCATATTTCGTACAAGACGATTAACTTCTTGGTCGAGTCCCATATTTTCTTGGATCAAGAATATATGTTCTTCTCCCAAATATTCTATGTCAAGAAAATCGTTTTCTTGAATCAATACTATAATAGTCTTGGCCGTGTTCAATCCCAGGATTTGCTTCAATCAAGAAAAATTTACTTGGTTTAATACTTTTTTTTCCAGTGCAGTAAATATTTACTTAGTTCAAATAAATAAAAATAAACAAGTTGTTCATTTTTATGACCATTTAGCTTCCTCAATATATAAAATATTAATATTAATATTAATATTAAATTAATTATGAAAAAAAATACAAAAATTTGAATTTTTGTAAAAAAGAAAAATATTTATTAATTTTATAAATTTTTGATAAAATATATACTTTGTATACATCAATCGATTCGTTTTCCTTGTCAGGAATGTAATTATTATAATTTCTTAAATACTTTGTTAAGTACAATGTACGAAAGGGCTTCAAGCCCGTAAAAAATGAAATAAATAAATTATTATTTTTATCTTTTTTTTATTATTATTTTTTATTTTTTTTATTAAGTAATATTTTAATATTTTTGTACGGAACCCGCCATTGCAGTGCTAGTACAACTCGCACTTGTCCATTTTTTTTAAATCTTCTTTTATTGATGAATAAATTATTTTACTATTAATACTATATATGAACAGGTCTTTAGCATGTGTTGCATTCGATCAAGTTTTTAGCAGTCAAATTTCTCGGTGATAGATTTAAGAAAAGAATAAAAAATCAGCATTATCTTCATCAGGTAAAAGCGATACATTTTTTTTTATTTTTTTTAAACTTAAATATCAGGTAGTGTTTTTTTGCAGTTGCTTTGGTCGCTGATTTTATTAATGAAATTAATTAATTAAGAGAAATCCTACTTTTCAAAAGGTGAATATACCTAATAATGCTTAGTACAGTCTCATGCACTCCTTAAATTTAAATAATTATAACATATATCTATATAAAAGAAAATTTGTTTAAAACATTTTTAAAAAATTTTTATATTTTGAAGGATAACAAAGGTTCTTTGACGAGGACGCAGAATTGAAATTGATTAAAATTTTATAAATGAAAAAATCAAGCTTTTTGCTAAACGATTAACTTTAAGAAAAAAACTCTATTAAGAAAAAATTTGCATAATTTTATTCTATGATCCGATGGTTTATTTGCCTCGTCCCCATTCAATCCTGAGATTTACTTCAACAAAGTAAAATTTCCGTAATTCAATATATTTTTTTTAGTGTATGTGCAGTTTTATTTATTATTTGTAATGTCATAAGTACAGTATACTTATAATTAAAGTCACATATATAAATTTAATATTATGTGTATTACATAAATTATTTCGTAATTGTTACCTATAAAATTAGGTAATAACAAAAATTTTTAAATTAATTTTGTCTTTTTATAGAAAAAATTGTTGCGCAATTTTCGAATTATATTCCTGTTTTTTCTTTAATCCAATCACGATAATATTGAACGTCAGTGTAAACTCCTTGAGTTCCTGTTGATCCACACTTGACACCAAATGAAACTAATCCAAGTTCTATTCCGTCCTTATTAACAAGTGGACCACCAGAATCGCCCTTTAAATTATTAATTGCTTATTATTTCTAATTCATTTGTTATGTATTTATATGTTATATTTATATAATATTAATTTATATATATATGTATATATATATATTGAATATGATAGGTTTTACATACATTGCACTTATCGTAAAAAACTGTGCCATTCTTAAATCCATAACAAATTTCTCCTGAATTTAGATATTTTCCATATTTTTTTTTGCACGTATCATGATCTACTTTTGGTACCTTAACGGCAAGCAATATATCAGAACCTGGTTTCTTAAACTGAAATTGAATAATAAATAATATTTAATCATAAAAACATAAGTATACTCTAAACTAACAGCCAGGATAGCAAAATTGACAAGAAACAATATTTTTTATAAAAATCGTATACGATAACGAATAATTATAATTAATTTTTACATATTTAATTAAATTTAATTAAATTTGCTTTGAAATTTCGTAGTTAATAAATTCTCTACAACTAATACTTACGTTAGTGTGTCCCCATCCTGAAACTGTGGCGAAACTTATGTCTAATGTTTGTCCCTTTTCTGGTAATTTAACTGGTTGAACTACGTTTTTATAAGTAAATGGTGGATTTACTTTAATGACAGCGATGTCAAATTGAAATGTATTTACTTTTCCTTTATTATACTTCTCATGTCGAATAATACTTGTTACTTTATGTTTTGAAGCAGTACTTGCTAACTTTTTTATATTATCAGTACCAGCAATTACATCTACTTTGTTTGTATTAGTTGTTTTTCTGCAAGAAAATTTTTTGACTGAATTAACTTTAAATCAATAAAATAATAATTTGTAAATGAATAAGCAATAAAAATATTCAATTCAAATACTTTTTTTGTAATTTCATTTTAATTCATATTTTTCATTATTCTTATTACTATTTTAATAATTATTATTTTCCTTATTACTCATTCCTGACAAACATAGAGTTTAAAATTTTTCATAACTTTTATATTTTACTTTAAAAATTGTTAAAAATTAACAATTAATTACATTTAATTATATTTAAATTATGAAAATTCTTACTCTTCCACGCAATGTGCTGCTGTAAGTCCCCAGTCTGTCCCAATAATTGAAGCACCACAAACACTTTGCCTACCATCTTTCATACCAACATTAAGACGAAGCTGTAAATGTATTTATTTTTTCATTGTTTAATAACTTAACTTGAATTTTTTTCTTTTGTGAACAAAAACATAATCTTACCATATACGGAAATTTTTCGATTGAAACTTTATGTCCTCCTATAATTCTATTTTCTGCCAATACTGTTTCATAGTTAACTAGAATATTTTATTTAACAAAAAGTATTGAATAATTACATCATTGTCAATAATTATCATATTATAATATAATTGAAAAATAAGACGATCACAAAAGGACAATAATAATCGAAAGGTGTGTCCATTCAAACACTATGTTTGACATTTCGGAGTTGACTCAACCATCTCTTCACAATTTACTATATGTATAATAATAATATTTATTTATTTATTACACTCGTCTTTTTGCCTTAATACTAGCGTTTATAAGTGTCACCGTGGAAATCTTACATACTACAACTTATACTAAATTTTGCGCCTACAAAAGGACTTGAAAATTAGGAGTACTCGCATTTGCCTGGACCACCCGTCTAATGGGTTTTCTCGCCAGTGGAGAGGGAAACTGTAGAAAACCTCTCCGAGTACAACTGGTTAATCGACAGTCGAGTTCTAATGGTGTGTACCGGACAATAATCGACAGTGCACATCATTATACCTCGACGTCAAACCTCCCGCTCAGATTGTCTCACGTGCCGGAAAAATGCCTGGCTGATGAGCGCGAATACCCCTTTTGATTATTATTGTTTTTTTGTGGTCAATGCCAGTGCCGTATATTCTGCATATCACTGTCACTCAATATTGGTTCAGCATGGGACACCAATGTTCGTCCCATGCCCGATTCAAGAGTCGGTCAAACTTCGTGAGCGAAGCTTGAACATCTAATCTTAATTCAAGCTTGAATCAATCTTGATACAATATTGGTAATGCTAAGTTTCAAGGTTATTTGTGTTTAGTCACGCGCGTTTGACAAAAAATAGATTTTTGATAAAACACTGTAAAAAAAGGGAGTTAAATTTTAACTCCCCAGGGAATTCTATAAAAGTCGCACCCATTGGGAGTTAATGCCAGAGGAGTTAAATAAAGAGAGTTAAAACTTTACACCCAAATGCTAACTCTTCAAGGAAAAAATAACTCCGGCAGGTGTTGATAAAGGGAGTTAGTAGAAGTTAGTAAATTAACTCTCTTTTGGAGTTGACTTTTAACTCGAAAAATTTCACTCCCGAGTCCGTTAACTCCCTAAATTTCTTTACAGTGTATTTATTAAACAGTTAATCCCAGTGTAAAACTACTAGGCATTTAAATATTTATTACACCCTAATGAACCATGCTGAACCAATATTGAGTGGCAGTGATATAAAGACTGCTTTAACTTTGGGTTACCCACGCTAGGCGTTCAAGACTTAATCAAGATTCAAACCATCGTCAGCATTGGTCTTTCGCGCCTGGGCTTATTTTTCAATTATTAAATATCGAAGGATGCTTCAAATATACAATCTAATTAATTCGTCTTGATGCAAAGAAAAACATTTTATTATACAGTAATATAATCTTGAATATTAAAAATTTATTAGAAAAAATGGATTTTTCAACTTCAATTGTGATTCATTCTCTTAATTTCCAATATAATATATATACTTTATATGGGTGATTCTTTATTCAGTGGTCACTTTTGCTTCCTCACTGTTTCCTATTTAATAACTTGAAAAATTGTTATCAAATCTACTTCAACCTTTTGCATAATTAATCTTGAATATGTTTTTTAGTAATATCATAATCGAAAAAAATTTTTATTTAAAAAAAAAGTTGTAATTTAATTGCAAATGTTCAAAAAATGCACATTTGTCCGTTTCTCCACACATGAATCATGAAGTTTAATATGTTTTATTTTGAACAAACTTTATTTTAAAAACGTTTTTTTTATTTATTCTATTCGAAAGTTCATCTCAAAAACTAAGTTTTTGTGTGTCGTTTTCCAATTTCTATTAACAAATCTGTGTAAAAATATTTTTTTTAATATTTTCCCCACTCTTTTTTTATTTGGAACTGGAGTTTACAATTTTTAGACTTAAAACTACAAAAGTTACTATTATTTTATAGCGTATTTTAATGGTATGTAAACTCCAGTTCCTAATTTCGTTTTTGCGTAATGGAAGTGTTTTGTTTTTTTTAATGAATATTATTAACCTCGATTAACCTGTATCAAAACATGTAATTTCAATAACAGGTATGAGTAAAAATATTATTTATTTAATAATTAAAGTAGGTTTAAATTAAAAAAAAGAATATTAAGAATTTTTTTCTATTAAAACATGTTTATTTAATTATGAATTTTGGCATGAGTTTCGAAAATTATTTGATATTTTGTATAAAAGTGTTTGTTTATTTAAAATTTATTTTTTCTATATCTAAATAAAAATAAAAATTTTAGATTTGAATGTTACTTATTTTTAATTTAATAAAATTGTTCAGAGTACATTTTATTTGTTTATTTACACTATTTATAATTATTAACAGTCGAAAATTAACTTTTTCAAATAAATTATTTAACCTTTAAATTACAAATTTTTAAATTGTTTGTCTATAAAACTAAAGAAAGAATTAAGCTTAAATATCTATAAAATAATCATTCTCAAGCTTTATTAAAAAGATCTACATAAAAAATTTTTTAAAAAATTAATTAAAAAAAAATTTAACATATTCAAAAGTTACCACTTTGTGGAGAATCACCCATATATACCCAAGTGCGAAATTAAAAACGGCCCAAAACTGGCCCAGTGACGGCATAGTCAGTGCCTACTCTTGGCAGACAATAGTGGCCCGACTGTCGGGAGGTTAACCGCGGTAGGCCGTCGGCAGCCAATCATCGGCCGATTCTCGGTAAACATTAATGGCCCATTATTGGCTGTCATTACTCCCCAGTGTTGAAAAAATTAAAAAAATATATATTTTTTATTTAATTAACTAATTAATTCATAATATTTATACAGTTTATTTCCCTGAATTAATCGCAAACTTACAAATATTTGAAAAATTCTTACCGCTCGCGGGGATCGATACCTGAACCTGACGCACCACAGCCTAACACTCTGACCACTCTGCTACTCTGACGTGAAGTCGATAATGCAAAAGGGTTCTTATAAGCTACACTACACTGGCCGATACTGTGCCATTATTGGGCCGAGCTACGTCCCAATATTGGCAATTATAATTTGCCATCATAGATACAAAATGATAGACATTAATATGGCATTCCTGAGCCAAGGTACGTCCCAATTCTGGCAATTATAATTTGCCACAAAATGTTTTCCATTAAAGTGCCACTAATGTGCCTTTAATGGGCCGATCTTTATCACATCATTGGCAATTGTCTTTTGTCATTAAAGATTGATCAACTTTTCCAATATTGTACCATTATTGACCCAAGCTACGCCCCAATTCTGGCAATTACAATTTGTCATCAAAGATACAAAATGTTTGCCATTAAAGTGCCACTAATGTATCATTAATGGGCTGATCTTCGTCACATCACTGGCAATTGAATTTTTCCTTTAAAGATTTATCTACTTTGCCAATAATGTGCCGTTATTGGGCCAAGCTACGCCCCAATTCTGCCAATTATAATTTGCCATCAAAGATACAAAATTTTTGCCATTAAAGTGCCATTAATGGGCCGATGGTCGGCACATCACTGGCAATTGCTTTTTGCCATTAAAGATTGATCAACTTTGCCACGAATGTGCCACTATTGGGCCGAGAGCTGGCCCAGTCTTAAAAAATTTGAAAATCTGACCATCGGCGCCATCATTGGCCCATCAATGGGACGTTTTTAACACCAGTAATGGCCCAGTAACTACTGCCAATTCTCGACAGACATTACTAGACCAATTATGGGCCGTTTTTTGCAGTCTTGGCATTTCGCACTTGGGTACACTGTAAAAAATTTAGGGAGTTAACGGACTCGGGAGTTGGGAGTGAAATTTTTCTAGTTAAAAATCAACTCGAAAAGAGAGTTAATTTCTAACTCCCTTCATTCAACACCCGCGCGAGTTATTTTCTCCATGGGGAGTTAGCATTTGGGTGTTAAATTTTAACTCTCTTTATTTAACTCCCCTGGCATTAACTCCCCAATGGGTGCGACTTTTATAGACCCCCCGGGGGAGTTAAAATTTAAACTCCCTTTTTTTTACAGTGTAGACCAATCTATTCGTCTTCATGCAAAGAATAATATGTTAGACTCGTCTTCATATAAAGAATAATAATTAATAATATAATAATAAGAAGAATATATATGTATATATTCTTCCAGTATAAAGGAAAAATTTGTTTAAAACCATTTTTAAAAGTTTTATAATATGAAGGACTATAAAGCTTCTTCCTCGAAGAGTAAAAAATATTGAATTTGAATAATAATAAACATTTAATCATAAAAATATAAGTGTATTCTAAACTTACAACAGAATAGCAAAATTGACAAGAGACAATAAATATTTTGAAAAGAAAAATTCATTGTTAAAGACTTTCAATTAACTTTGTGTCCAATAATCAACTGGCACAAAAATTAAGATACGTTGTTTTTATAGTAAAATACAAGCATTTATGTTGTCAAATGATTGTTATTTACTATATAATTATGTACAATTTTGAGTATTATTTGTAATCTTAAGTATAGTATACATATAATTACAATTACGCATACATAATTATTTTTTATCTTTTATATGAACGATTTCATGAGAAATTTACCGATGACATTTTAAATTCTGGTAAACTTATTTTTTCTTTATAAAAAAATATGTAATACGTTTTTTATATTTTTGTATACACTGTAAAAAAAGGAAATATTTTGGTTGGGATTTTTGGCAAAAATATACTTACCAGACCGTCTATTTTCCAATCTGGTGGAAAATTTATTAAAATTCAATATTAATATAATAAAAAAAATTAATTTATATTTGCAAACATGTAATAATCCCGAACTTTTAACTTTTAATCAAATTAATGTTTACAACGCAGAATAAACGCAAACCTATAACGAAATAAAATTTGCCATTGTGGGAAATCGAACCTACGACCTACGGACTTCTAGCCTAATACTCTAACCACTACCCTATCGAAGCTACAGGATAATAAATTTTGATTTTCGGCACCTTTTACACTTACAATTAATAAAGAGCGTTTAGCTGCGTAATTAAGTTAAATTATTATTTAATTGAACTAAATTCAAAAAACCAAATAAGTAAATTACCTAATAAATTTCCATAAATTACCATAAATTACCGACATTAAATATTTTAGGTCTAATTTGGGTTTTACATATTTTAATAAATTATCGTATAAATTTCCATAAATTACCGCAAAAATTTCCATATATTACCATAAATTACCAACGTTAAATATTTAGTTAAAAATTTATCGTCAAAATTTCCATAAATTACCGTAAAATTTCCATAAATGACTGAAATCCAAAATTTTAATGATAATTTTTGCTTTACATGTATTTACTATATTATTGCGAAAATTTCTATAAATTACCGCAAAAATTTCTATAAATTGCTAAAATAAAAGTTTTTAATTGTAACTTATGTGGAACATATCTTTACGAATTATTGCGAAAGTATCTATAAATTACTGCATAAATTTCCATTAATTATAGTTCCTAACTGACTATTGTCAGTTTGCCGTGTTAGCAATACTGGCACAGTACTTGCGTAGTACTGGTTTGCCAGTGTTGTTTTCGCAATACTGGCACAGTACTGGCATACCAGTCTTAAAGGGCAGTACTGACGTAGTACAGAAATTTTAATGAAACCAGTACTAAACCAGTACTGGCAAGCCAACTGCTGGCATGCCAGTACTGGTGCACTACTGCGCCAGTTGTGAATACTGGCATTTGACAGAAATTTTTGCTTGGGAATAGGATTAGAAAGCTGATTAAATTTTGCGTAAAATATGCCGTCTTTGAAGTCATTTCATTAACTATTTTTTAAGTTGTAGAGTGAGAAAGAAATAAAAAAACTTATCAAATTTTCTCATTTTTTGTCTCTTGACTTCAACTTTTTCAAAAATCGAGAAAAATTAAGATAAAAATTTTTTAAAAAACACATAAATCTTCGTTAGAATTTCAGCTTCAAAATAAGCCTTCGAAAATTAAAGAAGGTTAATCCGTCTTCGATATATCATGAAAAATGTGAAGCCGTGTTTTCGTCGATTGGTGCATTGGAATTCAACTGTCACGACTCGATTTTAGCTTCGCGTGGCTGCGAATGGGAGAAAAAACAGGGACGGATTTATGCTGGGGAATAATAAATAATAATGTTTCACGAGTATGATAAAGAAACTTGAAAGTTAATCGTTCCCCCGCATGAATTCGTCCCTCTTTCTCTCATTCGTTGCCGCGCGAAGCCAGAATCGATTCAATACAGTTGAATTTCAATGCACCAATCGGTCGAAACACGGCTTCACATTTTTAATGATATATCGAAGACGGATTAACCTTTTTTTAATTTTCGAAAGACTTATTTTGAAGCTGAAATTCTAACGAAGATTTCTGTGTTTTTAAAAAAAATTTATCTAAATTTTTTTAAATTTTTGAAAAAGTTGAATTTAAGAGACAAAAATGAGAAAATTTGATAATTTTTTTATTTCTTTCTCACTCTACAACTCAAAAAATAGTTAACGAAATGACTTCATGGACGGCTTATTTTACGCATAATCAGCTTTCTAACCGTACTTAAGTTTTTTTTGTATCTTCTTTTATTTCCGAGATATGATTGAAAAAACCCGTGTAGAAATTGAAAATAGGAATTAGTAAGGCCCTGAATAGACGTCCTTTCGTTTAGTAAGGCGCAAACTAGGAAAATTAGTCAGGACCCGTCTAATTTCGTCACGCTTGAAATATCAGGTGATGATGTGGAAAGATAGAGAGGTTCTAACTAGATTGCCTTGGCACTGCCTGAATAGAAAAGCAGAATGTGGGGATTTAACTAGAGGGCCTCTTTAGCGCCTCATTAGTTTTTCTAAATACCAAAGCAAAAATTTACGACAGGCGTAATATTGCGCCAGTAATACTGAACAAGTTACTGAACAAACACACATGTAAACAACACTGTTTCGACCAATCAACCTATGACTAACTTAACACTAACACTAACGTATACCTAACACTAACTCGCACGCTATGAATCTACTTTCTCATCGTCCTTATATACTAAACAGAACATTTCTTTAGCGCTTGTGAGAAAAAGTGCAATATTTCGAATTTTTAAAATCGTAAATATTTTTGCTCAAATAGTTTTTGAACTTTAAATAGTATTTTAATATGCGTTTAGAACTATTTTTCTGATTAATTTCATTGCTTATTATTTAGAAATTAGTATTTTTCAATGAAATTGAAAATTAATTAAAATACCTAATAGGGGCATAAATAGATACCAGATAGATTTCCCTGTTCAGACAAAAAGGGCATTCTAGTCAGAGCCTGATTGAAATATTTAATAAGGGCATAAATAGATCTAGCTAGATTTTCTTATTTGGAAAAAGAAGGCATCCTAGTCAGTGCCCTATTATTACCTATCTAGACATTATTAGTGTGGTTGGCCTCACTAAATCCTCATCAGTGCCCTTTTTCAAATAAGGCGAAGTCGGGCAATTTCCACACGGGAATGATAGCATGTTTTTTCATACACGGAAAAAAAAGTACGTGAATCCTTCCTTGAAAGTGCTTGACTTTTGGATAGGACACAAAATACAAGGCTGTTCCATATACTTTTTATTAGAAAATATAGAAAAGTCCTAGAGTTATTTTAGTACTAGTATGGGCAACAGTGTTATTTAAATTTTAACGAAAAGTCATTTGTTCAGTTTTATAAAGTACGTGAAAGATTAGTTGACTGCGCTTGAAAATTCTGTAGAATGTGTGATTAATTATCCAAATATGTGAATGAATGAGTGAATTTCAGAAAAACTCTGTGAACAAGTGGAAATTATTTTTTTTATTTTACAGTTTTCTTGAAAGTCAATGAAATTCTCAAGCAAGGTACTAGAAATTTTCATTGACTGCTTTTGAAACTCTCATGCAAAAGTACTAGACTGTTTTTAGTATTTTGTGTCGTATCCAAAAGTCAAGTACCGAGTCAATGAAAAATTCACGTACTTTTTTTTCCGTGTAGAGTCGCGTGTAATCGTCCTGATACTCGTGGACGGTAGTGTACCTGAGTAAAGAATACTAAAAAGAATATAATAATCTAAATGATTAATTAAATATTAATAATAAATATATATAGGTAATAAATAATTGTCTACTGTGTATTGCAATAGTTCGATTGTTAATTAATCCTTATTATTTTTACAAGTTACTTTTCTAATTAAAAATAATACTATTTATTGAATTTAGATGCAGTTTTTAAATTAAGGGCAACAGTTAGAAACAATAATAGTTTTGAAGAATAGTAGCAAACATTTAAAATAAGAAGTTTAAATATAATTTATTTCAGCCGATTTAGAAGACTATTTGATTAGTAAAGAGGTAGGGGGGTTCTCAATTAACCATATAAAAGAAATCGTAATTTTGGCATATGCGGATGATATTGCAATCATGACGGATAGTTTTCGGAATATGATAATGGTTTTTAAACATCTTTATGAGTATACTCGATTGAACAAACTTAAAGTAAACATCGATAAAACTAAAATACTGATCTTTCAAAAGGGTGGTCACGGACACAAAAAAAGGTATCCTTCCCTTCTATTTGGAAAGGATATAATACAAATTTGCAATGAATATGTTACCGGTAAAACCCTAAGTCCAGGCATTTTGCGAAATGCCTAGGCAAATCGGGAAATACCTAAAATCTTAGGTATTACACGAATTTCCTGGACATTTTTAGGTATAATTTCGAATTGCCTAGGCATTTTCGTAAATTTCCTAGGCATTTAGCGAAATGCCGAAGTCGATTTAGGCAATTTGAAAAATTTATTGAAACCTTAATTGTGAACATATATTTTTTGCTGGTTATTTGTTGCAGCATGTCAAACTTACAGGATTTTTTGCCGTATATTACGAATCTGTAAGTGAAATTGTCCCATCACGTCTCAATTTTGAGAAAAACGGGGTCAAAGTGTCAAAATATGCCATTTTTGGCACTTTTTGAAGAACTATAAAAAAGAACGCGACGTGATAGAAAGCTCAAATATGTCTTAAATGAGAGCTCGACCCCTCAACTTTAACAGCCAAAATAAAAAAACTATGTAAAAGTAACTCAAAATTGTGGGAAACAACTTTTTACCGCGTGCGCGCCCATCAGCTATTATTTTAGTTAGCGATCATATAGGGTAAATTAATAAAATGTTCCCCACAATTTTGAGTTATTTCTACATGGTTTTTTGCTTTTGGATGTTAAAGTTGAGGGTCCGAGCTCTCATTTAAGACATATTTGAGCTTTCTATCACGTCGCGTTCTTTTTTATAGTGCTTCAAAAAGTGCCAAAAATGGCATATTTTGACACTTTGACCCCGTTTTTCTCAAAATTGAGACGTATTCTTGTGGCAACATTTTGTCGCACAGTGTAATAGACGCATAATTTTTTAAACAATCTGTTTACATTAGTATGCGGCTTACAAATGATCAACTTTTCATTTTGCCTAAATCGACTTAGGCATTTCGCGAAATGCCTAGGCAATTTGAGAAATGCCTAAAATTTCTAGGTAAAACTCGAATTTCCTGGCCACTTTCAAGTATTTCCCGATTTGCCTAGGCATTTCGCAAAATGCCTGGACTTCGGGTTTTACCGGTAACAAATATACCTATTTGGGAATAAGTTTTTCTGAATCTGCACTCTTTATTTCAGCCGTTCTTTCTGCTAAAAGTAAGGCTGGTCTCGCTATATAGGAACTACGCTCCCCTTACTGTATAAACTTAACCCAGAATCGTGGCACCCTGTAGATAAACTCTTTGAAAGTTTAACTCTTAGTAATTTTTTATATATAGCAAAAATCTGGAGTCTACGATACTTTGATGAAGTGGAAAAAATTCATACGAAGTTTTTTAAGGCGGTATTAAATGTTCCCCAAAACACTCCTAATTATGCGATTCGTTTAGAAACAGGAAGCCTTACGCATATTTATAATGATTCTGAACTGGATAGATAAAATTCTTGGAATGGAGGAGGAACGGTACCCAAGGATATGCTTTGAAAAATTAAAAACTTTAGCAGATAGAAATATAAGTAATATTAAGTATAACTGGGCTTTACAAGTTAAAATTTTTTTTATTGATTTGGATGAGGAAGCAATATTGAATTCGTTGACTTTAGATTCACTAAAATCAAGTAAAATGAGGCTTATAAAAAATTCGAGCAATTTTTGTTTGAGAAGGATATCATTAAACTACAATCTTCCTCATCTCTTAAGATTTATCCTTGGTTACCGTTGTACTCTGGTACACAACCATATCTTAAGAGTCGAATTTCGTTGTCCTTATGTTAAAATTATAGCCCAAATCAGATTACTAAATGATTATAACACCAGATTAATAATAAATGGTCAATCCGATAAACTTAATAGTGATAAAAAATGTAAATGTGAAGAACAAAGACCCCTAAATTATATTTACCATATGTTTACTTCTTGCCACTTTGTGAAGGAGTTTAGGGTGCAATTTATTTCGGACTCTGAGGATAAAAACAAAGGTAATGAAATGTGGATGCATTTAATGAGTAGTAAAAGTTCCTCATCAATTAAGAGAATTGTAAATTTTATCACCAAAGTAATGGAACAATTGTATTATTGACATTATAAAGGCAACTAACTGATTTACAAAATAGATTTAATGTTAGTCGAACTTCTTTGTATAGATAAATGTATCTTTAACAAATACATAAATAATTAATTAAATAATATAATTTATTTCTAGAATGAGAATGGGACGCGAACGCAAGTTTACAACAAAGTACATATAAAAATGTGGAACCATCATTAATGATACAAATACAAACAGCTATTAGGATTGTATCAGTCACAATGCATATTGTACTAAGTAACATCTTGATTGCAATAGATAACATAACAATATTTTTGTAATATCTTTAATGGTATACAGTAGCATAATGATAGTGCTCGATAGCATCGACTTTTAACTATCTAAATCTTACACGGAGGAAAATGAGTTTGCTATTATATGGATAGCTAATTTTTAGCTATTACAGCTAATAATTAGCTGTTTTAGCAAAACAATTTAGCTATTTTAGCTAATTATTATCTGTATTAGGTAACAATAATTGCTATCCATATAATAGCAATTAAGGTTCGGGCCGGGTCAAGCTTGTTTACATACCGACTGTATTCGGGTTCTCGAAATTTTCGGGTACCCGACTACATTCGGGTTTTCAAAATTTAAGGGTATACTCAAAACCTTAAAAAATACGATTTGTCGAATTTATGAAACTTTGGAAATATTCAAGTTCTTAATTTCGTAATCAAAAATTTGAAAAATACATAATTACAAATATTCAACAAATTGTCGAAGATTCGCGTACTCAAATTCGTTTGGTACCCGAATGCATTCGGGTACTCGAAAATATCGGGTACCCTATACATCAAGAAATCTCGAGCTCGACTGACCTTTCGGACTTTCTGCACACCTGTATAAATTAACATTTCAAATACTTTCGAAAAATTACATATTATTGATATTGGCCTGTAATTTTCAATGTTTGATTTTATCCCTCTTTTTAAATACTGGGCAAAGAACAATGTTAAAAATAGTCGATTTTTAGACCCGACAGGGAACCTGAAATTCGCATATCAATTCACTCATTACTTCATAAGGAACAAGAAATACATACTCATTCACCCTATACATGTGGGAAAAAGGGTAAAATCATACCTTTCTTTGATCATGTATCTAAACAGAGCCATTCAAAAATATTACTTAAACGAATAATCTAATGTTAAAAAATTATTTTTATGTATTACTTGCAAATATAAATCCCACAATTCAAACTAATAAATGATAAAACTCTCTACCTTTTGCAAATAAATGTTTTTGTAAGGTATATCTAATGTTCTTAAATTAATAAAGCTTTGTAACCTTTCTTTTTATTTAAAAAGCACTTTTATTTCATCCCTTAAAGCAAAGCATTGTAAAACAGGAAATTAACTGTTTTTAGTTTCTTGTATTTTCAATATAAGAGCTCTATTGATATAGATACATTATTTTCAGATTGATGTATCTTTTAAAACCCTCCTATTTTAAAAACCACCCCTATTTCACCCCTTAAAATTAAAAATCTGTAGAACACCAATTAATCTGAATACAGTTTTAATTTATAACAAGTTAAAGTGTTTTTGTTACACCGTCGTTTTGCTAGATCTACCTACTTATTACAAAAAAAGTATTTAATTCTTACGAAATTATCCATAATTACAATAAATTACTAGTACACATAAAAAAACCCGACTCACTTTTGTTGCAACGCATTTGGAAGTCGGTCTCGAAATGAGTAATCGGCAACTTCAAGTGACTCAAAAAAAAAATGTCAGGTTCTAGTTTTTGTGTGTGTGTGTTATGTTGGCAACAACTATAGAAAATGTCTGCTGCGCGTTGCGCCGTTATTTTTTTTGTGTTTCGCATTTTTCGTGTTACATGGTTGCCATCCCTGTCAGTCAATTCACAAAGTGACTAACCTGAAAAATTGCTTTTAATTTCTCATAAATGCGATAAATAGACTTCAAGTATTAATGTTTTGACAAGTGCAAAATGTTTATTCATTATAAACAATTATTTTAATTCATATTTTTAATTATTATTCCCAGTTATTCCAATGTTATTGTAATTTTTTCATAAACCCAAAATGATCCTGATTTTACTCATTTTGAGTCTTTTCCACAGAAACTCAGAATAAGTCGAAGGGGTATCATTTTTGTTGCACTTCAAAATGAGTATCATATGATACTCACTTTGAGTAAAGTTTTTTTCTGTGTATAAACACACAGGTGTTAATTAAATGAACGTTGTTTTACTTCTTCATCATTAGCACAAAACATTATTTTCTTTAAATGTTGTTTTTTTCTGGAAAAATAATTTCCAAACATTTGGATACAAAGAATTATTAGGTATTATTTGCATACATTTAATTCAAATGATTCGTCTTGACGTAAAGAATAAAATTTTTATATAGTAACATAATTAAATATCACAGAAAAAATAAGAGGTAGAAATTTATAAGGTACGGTATTAATAGAGAAAAGGGGGGTAGGTGGATGGTAGTTTGTGCTTACGAACAAAATACCCTACCTGTATCATAATGTACAATATTAATTGAAATTGATTGAAATTTTATATTAGGAATCGATCACAAACTACCTCACACTCCTAAGGGTGGGGGGATGTCAAGCTGTGTGTGACGAAGTGTGTAAAAAAAATTGTTAATGTAAAAAATGTGACGAAGGGGGGAGAGGGTAAAAATTAGTCCGAAAAAGCGTGACGTAGTTTGTGAATGATCCTCCCTTATGAAAAAATCAAGCTTTTTTGCTAAACAATTAATTTTAAGAAAAAACTACTAAGGGGTTATACCTAGTCACGATTTTCAAAAATTCGATTTTTTGCAGTTTCTTAAAGTATATATTTGACTGTTATGAAAAAAAATTTATTAAGATTTGAAGAGCATTTTCGAAGAGTATTTTCAAAACTGGACTCTGAACTGTTAAGTCGTGCGTTCAGTTTATACATAATTATATGTATTTTCGTCGTAAAACTTTAAACTATAGCTTTTCTCAAAACCACGTTTTATAAGTCGATGAACACGATATCTTAAAAACCGCTGAACCGATTTGGCTCAAATTTTCACACAAGCTCAACAACTACATTTTGTTGTTGTTGATCACAAGTTTCTAAAATAAAATTAAAATTATTAATTTAATCAACAATTTAAGACGATTTTTATCATGAAAATGAAATTTTTTTTAAGAAGCTGACATTTTGTGAAAAAGTCATATTATTTTAATTCTATCGATCAATGGCAACATTTGCTAAAAAAAACTAACAAAATCTATATTATTTTTTGATTTCGGATGATTCTGTCAGAAAAAATTAATATTTAAATTATTAATTATTATTATTATTATTATTATTATTATTATTATTATTATTATTATTATTATTATTATTTTTATAAATGAATATTTTTTAAATACATTAAAAGATGTACATATAATAATAATATAGAAAAACTTTCATTTTAAGAAATAAATATAAGGGTATAAACCCTTAAGGAAAAATATGCATAATTTAATTCTGCGATCCGATGGATTGGATGGTTTATTTAACTCGTCCTCATTTAATTCTGAGATTTACTTCAACCAAGTTAAATTTTCGTAATTGACTACGATTGTTTAGTGTATGTGCAGTTTTATTTATTATTTATAACGTCATAAGTACAGTATTCTTATAATTACAGTCATATATATAAATTTAAAATTATGTGTATTACATAAATTATTTCGTGATTGTTTCCTATAAAATTAGTTAGTAATAAAAACTTTTAAATTAATTTTTTCCGTATTCATTGTTTTTTATAGAAAAAATTGGAACACAATTTTCGAATTATATTCCTGTTTTGTCTCTAATCCAATCACGGTAATAGAGAACGTCAGTGTAAACTCCTTGAGATCCTGTTGATCCACACTTATTACCAAATGAAACTAATCCAAGTTCTATTCCGTCCTTATTAACAAGTGGACCACCAGAATCGCCCTTTAAATTATTAATCGCTTATTATTTCTAATTTATTTGTTATATATTTGTTATATATTGATATATATTTATATGTTTCATTTATGTAATATTGATTTATATGTAAGGGTAAAAATTCCTCAAAACAATCAATTTCTGAAAATTAGTTGCTATTATACAAAAGCATTGACCTGTACGTTTTTTAAAAGAATTTTTTACATTTTTTAATTGTACATAAAGTATTTTTTAAAAATTTAAACTTTTTTTAAAATCAAACATAATTTTGACATTTTTTTCAAAAGTAACCTTTTTCTCTTCTCCTAGTCTTCAGAAAAAAAAAATTTCATTTGAAAGAAAAAAGAATATCTTCTGAAAATTAAGAAAAACAAAATTTTTAAATCCTTCATTCGAATAAAGCAAATAACAAACATGAATTGTAAGATTTTTCTGCTTAGGTCCCTTCCTTCGCGATGCGTCTCTTATACTCTTATATGCCGTCCATATACTACGTAACGGTATTTTTTGAAAATTTTGTCCCCTATTCTCCCACGTAACACAATGTTACATACTTTAGCGCCAATTTTAGGGTTTCGTACACCGTAGGTGTACTGACGGAACCCTTATGAAATCACTCGTGTGTCCGTCCCAGCCACGCAAAATGGGCTGTCCCCCCCCTTAACTTTTACAAATCTTAACCTAATGAGCTGAAATTTGTACGGATCTTCAGTTTTAAGTGCAGATTACAGGAAAAATAAAGCGAACCCGATTGACGGACATATTTGCGAACTAGGAGGGAAAGAAATTGAATTTTTTTGAAAAAATTGCAAAAAATGACCCTGTCCTTCCTTTAACTTTTAGAAATCTCAACCCAATGAGTTGAAATTCGATAGGAATCTTCACTTTTAAGTGATGATTACAGGAAAAATATAGCGAACTCGATTGACGGACATATTTTTGAACTAGAAGGGAAAGAAATTGAATTTTTTTTTAAAAATGGTAAAAAATGACCCTGTCCCCCCCTTAACTTTGGTGTACGGAACCCTCGATCTTAGTGCGAGTGCAACTCGCACTTGTCCGATTTTTTCCCTTTATAGTAACAAATAGTTTAACCCCCACCCTTCCTCACTGAGCGTTACGTAATATATGGACGACCCCTTATTATGCAGTATAATATTAAATGTGATAGGTTTTACATACATTGCACTTCTCGTAAAATACTGTTGTATTCTTAAATCCATAACAAATTTGTCCTTTATTTACATATTTTCCATATTTTTTTTTGCACGCTTGAAAATCTACTTTTGGCACTTTAACCGCAAGCAATACATCAGAACCTGGTTTTTCAAACTGAAATTGAATAAAAAATAATATTCAATCATAAAAATATAAGTATACTCTCAACTTACAGCATGATAGTAAAATTGAGAAGAAACAATAATTTTTATAAAAATTGTATACAATAACGAATAATTATAATTAATTTTTACATATTTTGAATATATATAATTTATATATATTTAAAATATGTTATATAATAAGTTTAAAGAAAGGAAAAATTTGTTTTAACATCCTTATCAGCACGTAATATTTAGTTAAATTTAATTAAATTTCGTAGTTAATAAATGTTTTACAACTAATACTTACGTTAGTGTGTCCCCATCCTGAAACTGTGGCGAAACTTATGTCTATTGTTTGTCCCTTTTCTGGTAATTTAACTGGTTGAACTACGTTTTTATAAGTAAATGGTGGATTTACTTTAATTACAGCGATGTCAAATGCAAGTGTATTTACTTTTCCTATATTATACTTCTCATGTCGAATAATACTTGTTACTTTATGTTTTGAAGCAGTACTTGCTAACTTTCTAATATTAGCAGTCCCAGCAATTACAACTACTTTGTTTACATTAGTTGTTTTTCTGCAAGAAATTTTTCGGACTGCATTAACTTTAAATGAAAACAATAACAATTTGTAAATTAACAAGTTTAAAAAATATTCAATTTATGTAAATACTTTTTTTGGAATTTTCTTTTAATTTACATATCTCATTATTTTTATTGTTAGTTATTACTATTTTAATAATTTTTATTTTCATTATTATTTATTCCTGACAAAAATAGAGTTTATAATTGTTCAAAATTTTTCTATTTTACTTTAAAAATAGTTAAAAATGAACTTGAAGAACTGAAAAATCTAAAAATGGTCATAATTAAAAATTACATTTAAATTATGAAAATTCTTACGCTTCCACGCAATGTGCTGCTGTAAGTCCCCACTCTTTCCCAATAATTGAAGCCCCACAAACACTTTGCCTACCATCTTTCATACCAACATTAAGACGAAGCTGTAAATGTATTTATTTTTTCATTGTTTAATAACTTAACTTGAATTGTTTTCTTTTGTTAACAAAAACATAATCTTACCATATAAGGAAATTTTTCGATATCAACTTTATGTCCTCCTATAATTTTATTTTGTGCCAATACTGTTTCATAGTTAACTAGAATATTTTATTAAACAAAAAAGTATTGAATAATTACACTATGCCAAAAATTATCATATTATAATAAAAAACAAGATGGAGGATGTTCTTTACACAAATATTTTGCTTCATCTTTAAGATAAACAAAGCTTCCTCTTACACAGCACCGAAAATTTCCTGAAAGTTGAAATTAATTTGACTGCCGAGTTATAAGCGTTTAAAAAACTCAATTGTTCAAAAAGTTGTACCTTTTAAATAGCTTTATAAAAAAATTGATAAAAATCGTAGGAGCTCATTTTGACAAAAAAGAAAAAAAAATATATGAAAAAAAATTGAGATGCAAAAGCAAGATGATTTTCGATATGACGTGGAATGCTCCATATTCTACGGGTATAAAGGAAAATTTGTTTAAACCATTTCTTAAAGTTTTATAATAATTATGATGGACTATTATGATGAATTATATTATGATGGACTAAAACAAAAATATTGAAATTGAATAATAAATAAAAATTTTTATCATTAAAACATAAGTATATTCTAAACTTACAGAAGAATAGGAAAATTGACACGAGACAATAAATATTCATTATTAAAGACTTTCAATTAATTTTGTGTCCAATAATCAACTGGCGCAAAAATTAAGATACGTTGTTTTATAGTAAAATACAAGCCTTTTTTGTTGTCAAATAATTGTTGTTTACTATATAATTATGTATAATTTTGTGTATTATTTTTAATCTTAAGTATAGTATACATATAATTACAGTACACGTATACACACAGAAAAAATTAATCACTGAAATTTTCCTCGACTTTGTAGAAACCTCTTGGATATTAATAGTAGAAAGTGTATTAGAAGTCATATTTCCAGTTATTAAAGAAGTCGACTACATTTGAAGAAAATTTAGATAAAGTGTTCTAAACTTTCCGCGACAGTCGAGGAAAATTGCGAACCTGAATATTATTGTTTACGAGTTACTTCTCCCTTGGAAAAGTCTCTCATATGTTCTGATTAATTTCTTGTTTATTGTAGGTATTTGGTTTCTGCACAGGTTAATGCTGCCGTGCAAAAAAAAACGGAAAAATGACGAAATGCAAAGTAAAAAGATACATAAGCGCTCTTGCGGGTCGAAAAATTTGTAAACGATGGTTGTGACGTCACCTGAATACAACATGAAAAGAACACAAAATCACTTGTGTTTTTTTTTTACTTTATAAATGAGCCCCAGTGAAAGTTGAGGTTACAAAGTAAAAAGTACACATACAATGCCACTTACAGGGCATTGTAAGTGACATGTGTCTTTTTTACTTTGTATTTCTTCAGCTTCAAACTCCGCAAATACATTTTTACATAGAAAATGTTTAAAAAATTAATTTTTTGCAACACTAACCTGTAAAATTGAATTTTACACACAGAAAACTGTGTGTAAAGTACTTCTTTTTATAGCGGTGTGTAAAGTGTTACTTTACACACCGCTAGCAATGTGTAAAGTGAATTTCAGTGTGTAAAGTGATTTTCAGTGCGTAAAAAGGTTACTTTACGCATTCTTGTGACTGTTTGATGAGAAACAATGAAATAATGCTTTCAATTAACAATTTACAATCACATTTTTTTATTTTAGCTTCTAGAAAACTTCATTTAACAGTTCCCCACTACACCTAAAGTTACAGTAATATTGGCAATATTGCTGCAAGTTTAGTTGTTTTAGTGTTGCAAAAAATTTTGTATGGCACTCGTGCGTAAATCAGATTATACTTGTGTGACTTGCAGCACTCGCCTTCGGCTCGAGCTGCAAACGTCACACTCGTATAATCAACGATTTTACGCACTTGTATCATAAATAACTATTTTTTGCGTAATATGATTCAGCACACCGATTTTACCTAACAAGCAATTGAACATTTTAAAGTTCTAAGCACAAACGGTTTTTCTTGATTTTCTCCGTTTCACCAAAATGTCACTTAAATTCTTTTTACTTTGCACGACAGAATGATAAACAGTATTAGTACCTATTGAAAAATTTAAAAGCCAATTAAAAATAATACTATTTATTGAATTTAAATGCAGTTTTCGAATTAAGGGCATCTATCCGCACTTTACAATATTCAACTATAATATTAACTATTACTTACTTAGAACAAAAAGTAGTTAGAATAAGTAGGGGAGACTGGGGCTAAATTTAAAGTATCCATAAAACATTTGTGTTTATTTAGCAATAGCTTTAGTACAGTTATAGAGATAATAAATTAAAATTGCAAAATAAAAAAAATTATGAGTTTATTTCACGTGAGCGGTCTCGTTTTTTGACCGCGTACTCGCCTAATGTCAAATTTGGCTTTAACAAATATACAAAATCTGACTAAAAATATTTAGCAAATATACCTTTAAGTATACATCTTCAGAGGACCCAAATAGGCTAAAATACTTATTGTGATGAGAATAAATTCAAAACATATACTTAAAAGTTGAAATTTTTTTTGACGTAAAAATTTACAATAGGGTCAAAACGCACTTCATATTATAGACACCACAAAAATGAACTTTTTATATGACAATTGCTTCATTTTTCATTATAGAATAAGTATTTCAAAGTGTTAAGGTAGGGGAGAGCGGGGTTGAAAGTGCCGGAGGTTGAAAGTCAAAACTTTAACCCCCACTACTTCCTAAAATTTGTTTTTAAAAGAGCTAATATTTTACAAATTCATTACTTTCAAATAAGGCAACAATTTTCTAAAGTATCAAGCCAATCCCAAGACTTTCAATTTTTGACCGGGACATTTGAGAAATAATGCCCCATATACATAAATCGTTTTCGTGCCATGAATATAATTTTGACAAGAATTGATTAAAATTCCTACATAAGAAAAAGTTATAACAAAAAATACAAAAACGATTTTTTCAAAAATTAATGAAAAAATCATTTTTGTACACTGAGAAAACTGGAGTATTGGACTAAACATCTGGAGGGACAAATCGTTGATATTTGAGAGTTAGCTATTGGATAACAATCTAAATGTTCAAATTCACCATTAACAGATATTCGTGCCATTTCTCTAACAGAGGGACAAATTAACCATCTTGAGAAATCCCTTCCTTATCCGGCGCGAAATGAATAAATATGGCAACCTAACCCCTAAATTAAATACATAAGATGTCAGAAAAATAATTTCGCGCGCATCAGATCGTACACATTTTCTGCGCAATTTTTAACCCTCAGATATAATAGGGGGGGAAAATACAAGTAGATTTCCATTATCAATTCAAAACTTATTTTAGAAGGACTATTTAACTCTCTTTATAAGCAAAGGAAACATACACTTTTTGAACCTCCGAATTTGACACTCCAGTTTTCTCAGTGTAGATATTTTTGTAAATCTTTCTGTCTGATTTGAGATATTAGTGACTGTAATACACCTACAAAATTTTAGCACAATTCGTCTAATTTTTTATTTAAAATTATTTGTAAATTAACTTTATTAATTTGAGATATTTTAATACATTCTGCTTTTGAGAACAAAATTGACAAATGTATTAACCCGACGAGTATGAGGTTGGGCAATGTCATGCCCCACACTTACTTAAACTTTATTAAATCCGAAAATTTTCACTATATCGTTTAGGCACTTCGAGTAGCTGAAGTTATGGGTTCATAAGAGAAGATGGTGATGTGGTGATAGTGTTGTGCAAATTATGTCTTAAATTACTTGGACGTAAACTTCATTTTGGCATAACATTTTGCCTATATGTGCACAACATGGGAGACTTTTTTGCCTTTAAATGAAAGAAAATTGAATCGTAATATACTCTAAAAAGCAGTATTATACTTCTTATTCTATACTGTTTAAAGTCCTAACTTTATAAAAATGAAAATTTCAATTTATAAAAGTTTAAATATTTTATTGTTTTATTTAATCATATGATTAATATTAAGACAAAGACTTGTTTTTGTCATCATAAATAAATAAATAATTAAGAAAATACATTTTAGTACATGCCTTTTTATAATATAATACCAGAAATTAACTTAATATAGTCATATGTAACATTTATAAGCAAATTTACAGTCTGCGTATGTCATGCCCACCACATAGTCGGTGTAACAGTTTCGCGCCACATACTCGCCGGGTTAAGGGGTCAGGCCACCATGCACGTGTAAAAAAGAATGGTCACATTTGAAAATTTTTTCAAAGAGTATATTAAAAGCTATTAAATTTTCGTATTCAGTACTTTATTATATATCTTAAAATGTACCAAAAAATATATTAAACATATTGTTTTTTCAAAAAATGGCAAGTGTATATACAAATAATACTGTTTTCGTACACGAATTTAATTACTTAATTGTTTATAAAAAGAAAAATTTGCAACATATCAAAAAATCCCTACGTGGTCTACTAGTTTATGGCATATATTAAAAGAAAATTTTTTGTTTTTTGTCCAGGTTCAAATTTGTCGGTACAGCCATTCCGCCCATTTTGGGCCTCCAAAACACGTCATTATTTAAAACGGATCCTGGAGCAGGCCATTTTATAATTAAAAAAATATGTTTAATATATTTTTTTGGTAGATTTTGAGATATATAATAAAGTACTGAATACGAAAATTTAATAGCTTGGCCTGACCCCTTAATTATAAAAACAGTTACTGGCAAAATTCCTTTGTTTACCCATATACAGAGTAAAATGTTGTAAAAATATTATTTATCTAGTTTTTACAAAAAAGTATTTATATATTACGAAATTATCAGCAACTACAATAAATAACAAGTATAAACACGCAGGTGTTAATTACATGAACGATGTTTTTCCTCTTTGCCATTAGCACAAAAACATTATTTTCTTTAAATGTTATTTTTTCTTGAAAAATATCTTCCATACATTTTGATACAAGGAATTATTAGCTTACATTTAATTCAAATGATTCGTCTTGACGTAAAGAATAAGATTTTTATACGGGTGTCCCAGTCATAGGTGTACATGGATGATTAAATTTAAAATGTAATTTTCATGTCCTGCCCAAATATCTGGAATACTAGTTCATATATAAAAGTTTTTGAAGTCAATTAATTTTCTTAATCACTCCTTCTACTTAAATTAATAATTCTTAGTCGCTAGAAATTCTCTGAAAAAATTTGGCAGAAGAATTAGAAGCAAAATGTCAGTGGTGTCCCCTGTCCGCACTTAAGAAATCAGAACTCAACCTAATAATAAAAATTTTGATTCTCACATTTTTAGTACCAGAAAAATTATTTTGTACAGCTAAGAGTCTATATTTTTATATAGTAATTGTGCTAGCAGAATAATTTTGATCCAGTGCTAAAAAAAAATCAAAATCGCCTGTCCGTAAGTTTCATATTTTTAAGTAATTATCGCAAATTTTGAATATCATGTCTGATATTTAAATAACCTAGTGCAGATAATTGCCTTATTAAGCGTTAATAGTATTGGTGATATGTATAGCTTCTTAAAGAAAAAAACATTGCAACATTCTATCACATCTATAACTTGTACGGTTGGTGGCAGAAAGCAAGTAACACTTTGTCGAGCACGCCATGTCAGTTGTGTCCCCATCAAAAAATTGTTCATAATATTAATATTTTTTAAATATTATTGTATCTCATTTTCAGTTATTACACGTACTTTAAAAACCGCAACGACTTTAACTTAAAAATAAAGTCTTTCTTTTTCGAAAATGAGAAATGAAGCAAAATGTCAGTGGTGTCCCCTCAAAATTCTGTTTCTTGCAGATTATTATTTTATTTTTAATAAATTTGTGTTAATTTTACTCCTTATATGCAGTTAATGAAGATTTGATACTGGATTGTAATTTATAAGCTGATTTTATTCTCACTATTAAAAAAAAATTATCAGTGAAATCTTTCAAAAATGTCAGTGGTGTCCCTCAATGTTCATATGTGACTGTCCACGAGAAAACGCGGCTTAGCTCCCAAACGTGAATTTCACAGGGCGAGCGATTGAAGTTAACTATGCTGACATACCCATCTTTAAAACTATATATTGTCGAAAGTAATTGATATTTTTAACTTTTGATTTTTGCATTTGAAAAAGCAACATAAAATCTGTCGATTACCATAAAAAACTCAACATTGATTTTATAGACCTAAGCCGTGTTTTCTCGTGGACAGTCACATTGTCTTTTTGGTCTTCAAAAGTATATTAATTTATGGCAGAACTCATTACAAATATTTTTTAAGTCATGTTGAAACATTCATTATTGTAATTTGAAATATTTTAACTTTTAAAAGTTGTAAGAATTTATTTGAGAAAAGAATAAACGAAAACAGAAAATTTCTTATCATTTCTGCCTACACTGTAAAAAAAGGGAGTTAAATTTTAACTCCCCGGGGGTCTATAAAAGTCGCACCCATTGGGGAGTTAATGCCAGGGGAGTTAAATAAAGAGAGTTAAAATTTCACACTCAAATGCTAACTCGCCAAGGAAAAAATAACTTGCGCGAGTGTTGAATGAAGGGAGTTAGAAATTAACTCTCTTTTGGAGTTGATTTTTAACTCGAAAAATTTCACTCCCAACTCCCGAGTCCGTTAACTCCCTAAATTTTTTACAGTGTATCGTTTTTCACCTGGTGAAAATTAAAATTTGCTTCCACCGGCTCGACCACTATTATTTTTGTCCATCATATATTCTAGTCAACCAAAATAGAGTATCGTTAAGTTCAAAATCCAACATCGAAAAATCAAAGTTACACTGTAAAAAATTTAGGGAGTTGACGGACTCGGGAGTTGGGAGTGAAATTTTTCGAGTTAAAAATCAACTCCAAAAGAGAGTTAATATCTAACTCCCTTCATTCAACACCCGCGCGAGTTATTTTTTTCCTTGGGGAGTTAGCATTTGGGTGTTAAATTTTAACTCTCTTTATTTAACTCCCCAATGGGTGCGACTTTTATAGACCCCCGGGGAGTTAAAATTTAACTCCCTTTTTTTACAGTGTAGTAGGATCAAAAATGACATTTTAAATTTAATCACCCACATATTTATGGGTTGAAATCTAAATCAAAAATAAAGACGAAACATTATATTAAGCAACAATAGAGGATAAGGGCAGTCGTTTCTTTACAGTGATTTTTGTCTGCCTTTATGCCCGTGTTACTTCCGACATTTTTTATTCCTAATGCACAAAAGCAGACGACAGAGAGTAAAAGTCATTCACTTGTTCTACATGTATGAAAACGGCCGCCATTTTCATACCCCAGGGAGAAATGAATGACTTTACTCCCTGTCGTCAGCTATCAGAAAGCGCCACTTTTGTGCATGTGGGATAAAAATTCCTTTGTTGTTTCTCAAAATATTTTACTGTTTTCGAGTTAGGGGAGAGTGTGGCAAAATGGAGTAGGCGGGTCAAATGGGGTACCCCTGTTTTTCCATGATAGGTACTTTTAATTTTTTTATCCTCGATATATATCATTCATATTAACAAGAAAATGTTATTAATTATGAAGACACTACAAAAAATTTTTTTTTTAAGTTTTAAGCAAAAAAAATATGAATATTTATCGAAATTAAAGTGCTTACAAAACTTTTTGGGATCCCGAGTCAAAATTTAGACTCTCTTTTAGTTCTCCAAAAACATCTTTTTAACCTCTTTTAAGCCTCTTTAACACTTCTAAATCCTCTTTTGAACCTAAAAACTGCTGAAATGGATTTTTCCGCACTATTAGAGGTTCAAAAGAGGTTGAAAAAAGAAGTATGAAGGCTTAAAAGAGGTCCGAAAAAAAGATTTTTAAAAATATTTCGAAAACTAAAATTGGAATTTTTTTCACAGAGTTATATTTTAATTGCCCCATCCTCTTTTCAACCTCTAAACATCGGTATATGGATTTTTCTGCATCGTTTTCAGGTTCAAAAGAGGTTTTTATATTAAAAACCACTTGTTCCAATCCCAGTGGGCACACTTGTTCAAAAGACGTCCTATACATGTTCTATGTCTTGCCCATTAGATATGTCTTTAAGAAGTCTAAAAGACGTCTTTTTCATTCAACGTTTGAAAATAGAAAAATTTTCAAAAAGGGAGCGTTCACAAATGATGTCACACAATTTTTGGAGATTTTCGACCCCCCCCCTCCCCCTTGTCACGCAATTTTTGCAATTTCACATGAGAAAAATACATTGTGTCACGTTTAGTAAGGCTTCCCCCCTACCCCCAAAAGCGTGACATCATTTGTGAACGCTCCCAAATTGGAAATATTATTTTCTAAGTTCAACTTGGACTTAGAAATTCATGAATGTAAAATTCATTGGAATTTTTCTAAGTTAAATTCATTTTATTGACAAGTGAGATCGTTAACTTTGTAAAGGATCATATCTGTCTTGAACGGCTGAGGTGCTTAAGGCGCAGTGATTCAAGCCCAAGGTATCCGAGTTCGATCCCAGCATCGTAAGAATTTTTTCATTATTTCTGCACATTTTAGAAAAATTAAAATTAGGGTAAGTCCGGGGGAGATGGCCATAGTTTTTTTAAAGTAGTGTAAAATTTATAAAAAAGCTTTTTTTGTCTAAACTTTTATTGATAATTAAACATTAAAAACTTAACTTGAAAATAAAGAAACATAAAATAAAATATTTTCATTGCAACAATCTTAAAATTTACATTTTCGAAAAAAGTGCATTTCGCCATTTCTCTGGAATGTCCGGGTGAGATGGCCACATGTGTTCGGGAGAGATGGCCGCACTACCTATAATTTTTGGCTTTTATCTTAAATTTAATTTTTAATCGTTCACATCACTTTCCTCTTTTTCTGGTCGCATTTTGAAAATTTTTCATGGGGTTCAGAGCAGTTTTCATGTAGCCACAAGTGTCAAATTCTGCATTGAATTCAATCTTCAATTAATGTCGTTCGGTTGTAACTTTTAGCACAACCTACAAATAAATCTCCATCTCTGTGGTGTCAATTAGATCAATTATTTTGTTCTCAGACATTTTTAATTTGCTTTTCTTTAATATTTCTCAAGTATCTACCATTAACATAAAAAAATTTTAAATAAAAGTCATTAATGGCCATCTTACCCAAAAATTCATGATAAAAGTAAACATGAAAATATTGAATAAATAAAATAATTTTTCCTTTCATTTTTCGTTTATATCGAAGCGTGGGTTATACACTACTCAATAAAACTTAAATTTAAAAATTATGTTAACAAATAACAATATAGCAACAAGAAATCTGAAATTTTCAAATTATTTTGGACCCATGCAAAAAAATAAACAAGGATTACACTTACAGCTTCATTATTTTTCATCAAATTATTCTTTAGATTTATTATTAATCACAAAAGGTTGAAGAATAACCCATAAAAAGTGATATTTCTTTACAAATTCTGTAAAATATTCGAACTGGCCATCTCTCCCATATGGCCATCTCCCCGGACTTACCCTAAACTTAAAATAAAAATACAATATTACTGTGATTCAACTTAGAAAATTTTATAAAAGAAATGTCTATTTAATATCTGAAGGAATGTAAAAAAGACGTTTTTTAGACGTCCCTTTTATGTCTTTTAGACGTCTTTTGGACCAGACATAGAACGTCTTTTATATTTGTCTTTTTGATGACTCAGAGACATTACCATCATTGTCCCAGAATTGTCCGCGGACAAAAAGGGATGTCTTTAAGACGTCTTTTAGACGTCCCCCCATGTAGAAATTTCCCTACTTGTCCCTACCAAATGTTGGATTCTGATTAGAACCATCCTAGAAAATCTAGTCTAGAAAAATCTGTCTAGAACCTCGCTAGATTCTGACTAGAATCTCTAGTCTACAAAAACTAATCGGTTTCCAATCAAATTCTAGTTAAAGAATTATTATTACTAATTTTGTATTATAAAGAATTATTATTAATTGATATTATTATTTATTATTTTAATAATTTAAATAATTTAAATAATTTAATAATTTTATAATTTAAATTATTATTAGATTATAAAGAATTATTATTAATTGAAATTATTAGATAATTCAGACTAGAAAACTCACTAGGACCTTATTGATTTCCAACTAGCGACAAACTAGTGTACAAGTAATATACATAAATTGTCTTTCTATAAATAAATATTTTTATGAATTGTCAAAAACATTTTAAAGTATAATTGCACTTACATATATTTTTAAATAATTATTTTTACGGATAATATTACAATATTTAGGTATCAAATATGTTAAAAAATGAAATAATTAAATAATATGCAAAATTTTTTAAAAAATAATGCTGGTAAAAATTATTTAACTAGAATTTGATTGGAACCCGACTAGTTTTTCTAGACTAGAGATTCTAGTTAGAATCTAGCGAGAGCCCTACTAGAGATAGGGGCAAATGGTGAATTGCTGCACGGGATGTTATTTAAGCGGAGGTGCTTCCAAGCTATCACGGCCGGGAGGTATGTGTATCCGACTGGAGTCCCCAAGGTCCTAGGTTCGATCCCCCATGGGCACGAGATTTTTCAACTCAAGTTTCAGGTTTTTCGTGTACAACATTCATTAATAATGTTAATATGAATGAAGAATTCAATTATAAATAGGTTAAGTTGAAAAATAATAATTTTTAAAAGTCAACTAGAAAATTCTAGTCGGGGCCCTATCAACACACAGCTAGTTTTAATACTAGTTCCCGACTAGATATTCTAGTCTGTACCCCATCTGCCGACCGTTATGAAAGTAGTTGGGTTCTAACGATTTTCTCTAATCAGTTCCCCACTACAGATAGGGAATTCTGGCTAGGACCCCATAAAATTCCAATCTCAATTTCTGCATGGGCCTGTGCCTACTGGGATGTATTCGTTTCCTTTATAAGCTTTTATTTTAATTAACTTATTTAATTCTAACTTTTTGCAATTTTACTGAACTGAATTTCGATTTAAATCTTCTCATTTTCTAAAACTTCTTGTCTCGCGAAAAATATTATATTTACTTTTTTCATTTTAAATTGCATTTTTGACTTTGTAAATTAGCAAAAATTCCAGTACATTGATCCCCTTTCTTCTTATAAACACGAAGGGTGTGTTTCTTTCACGTGGCCTTCGAGAAGTGACAAATGTTTCGGCACGCGTCGCCTGATTTCTCGCAGAATTGAAAAAAAAGGAAAAAAAAGAAGACGAAGAAGTTGAAACTGTTAGAACCACAAAACGCACATGACGAAAAACACAAAATAAGAAGCGTGCAGAAGAACCCAAGGGATATGGGGGATGGATTTCAAAATCATTTTCCAGTTTCTCTGTCATTTCTCCGTCATGTTATTTCCGGTGATATTTACTCTTAAAAAGACGTAACAAAAAAATTTTTTTTATTCTTCTTTTTTCGAATGTATGCTCAGTGATTGAATTACTTAGCATTTCTCGAAATAGAGTTGCTTATTAGGAAAAAATTGTTCCATTTTTTCAAATTTAAAAACTATAATTTTGGAATTTTTCCTTGAAGAAAAATATTTTAAGTAAACTTTTTAGAAAAAAATTATTTTAAAAATTTAATAAATTTTTAAAAATTTTGTTTTGTTTTGCATTTTTTTATAATTATACACAAGTTTTATATTTATTTTAGTTGAAAATTAATTGGTTTCATTGGATTATAATTACTTTTTTGCATTTTTATATATTTAAGAGAACGAAATACTTTTATAAACATTACGCCTTTGTAATTTATTACATTTTTTCTATTTATTCTTCAAAGAAGTTTCAATGTATAATACTTATATATAAATCAAGATCGAGAGTAACATGCGTTGGTAATTAAAACCAATCTAATGACTTTATATAAGCATCATTATACGCTATATATCATTTTAATATAGTGTTAATCTCGAGAATGATGAACACCTCTCAAAGCAAATTTTCTTAATTTCAAAAAATTATTCTTCATAAATTAATAAATATTCTTCTCTTCATAAGAGTTTCAACCCAGGTTGCATAATATTTAACTAGCGATTTAACTATGAAATGTTATATACTTTGTATATAAAATGTATATAACTCAACTTACTTATAATTGAAGCAGCGCGTCGAAGAGGGATCTAACCTTGATAACGTTGATTTCGAGAAAAATGAAAAAAAGTTTTTTTTTGATAAAAAAATTTATAAATTATTTTTTCCAGTGGAAAAGGGATCTAAATGACAAATTCACTTAGATCCTTTTTCCACGATGCAAACATATTTTATTCGTTAATCATTGGATTATTAAAATATTCAATATCGAATGATTTTTTATTATATTTATAAATATTAACAAGAATAAAAATTCCTTTTTTGGAAGCATTTTATGAAATATAGTTTTTTAAAGAATATTTAATTTTCAATTTATTACTTTGGAACACTGTATTTTCTGTTTTCACTACTGAAATATTTGCAAATTCTTTAAATTCTTATAAAATTCATTTTAAATAAATTTTATTTATTAATTTTACAAAACGAATTATTTAAACATTAAATTATTTTCATTTTGAAATTTGTGAATCTTGTATATTATCAATAATTTGTGATAATTGAATAAAAAGTTTAGGAGATTTTTATATTTTTTACAATAAAATTATATGAAAGTAATATTATATTTGAATTAAATACCAAATTAAATTTGTAATAAATTAAAAACAAATTAATTAAAATGAATTTAATTTTTGCAATAGATAAATTTTTGAATGTTTACAATAAAGTAAATAAGACTATTTTTTAGATAGATTCATTCCACAATGTTGTCACTATGGATTTAAAAATCATTTTCTCTTTTTTTGACTTTTCGCTTCAAGATTCTTATGATTTTATAGAATTTAAAATTTTTTTCAAAGGATATGTAATAAAGTCTATTTTTCTATACAGTTAAAATTTGATATAAAATGAATTAGATCCCTTTTCGACGAGCGGCTTCAATTGCAAAATGTTTTAAAAGTAAGATAATTTAGTAACCAAAGTTTTTTTAAATAAACTTAAAATTATAAACTGAAAAGAGTACTTAAAAAAATTTGATAATGTTTATGGAACATCCCATTATAAACCGATATACAATCGACTCTCGGATCTTTAGCACTTACCGGACCAAATCCTCTCATACTTTTTACCAAAACAAATGACATGGTAACGCAAAACAAAACAATATGTATAACCAAAAATGTAAATTAATGACAGTATATATTTATGTTTTAGTTTTAGTATTTACATTTATAATAATTAAAATTTTAATATAATTTTGATATAATATAATTCTTTTTAATATAATCACATAATGGAGGAGCTGTTCTAATTTACTTTAGATAACCATAGTTATCGCGAAATAAATGTTTTGACAATTTGATAGTTTTAGTTCTGACAGTCGGCTACGCCAAAAGTCATTTAAGAAGAAAAAAAAACAATTTGATAGTCATTTATTTATTTAATACACTACCGTCCACGAGTATCAGGACGACTACATGCGACTCTATAAAAAAACATGCCATCACTTTTTCAATCATATCTCGGAAATAAAAGAAGGTACAAAGAAAACTTAAATACGATTAGAAAACTGATTAAATTTTGCGTAAAATAAGCCGTCTTTGAAGTCATTTCATTAACCCTCCGTCACACACATGGGAAAAAATTACGACTTTACACACGTTTAGAGGGAATCCGTCACCACATTGTAAAATAAGCAACATTACAATATAAACAAAGGAATCAACAAAAATTTAGTTTTAACACAAACTTACAAATATGTAGTAAATTATTCTAAATTATAAAATTATTAAAATTAATTTTTGGTCACAAAAATAAAAATTAATTACACGAATGCACATCTTCGAAAGAATTCCACTTTACATGTAAAAATAATGTAACATTAACAAATAAGCAAAAAAATCATTAAACAATTCATTTTAATTATATTTATAATATAATTTTGTCATTAACCAACAGTGGAACAAAAAATGTTTTGAAAACTTGATTTTTTTATTTAACATAACCTCACTTTTTCGAGTTTTTTCTGGCTTTGAAGCTTCATAATTAAATATTAATTATGTTTAAACTAAATGTTTTTTTAGAAATGTGTTGAGGAGTAAATTGTCGAAAGGTATAGAAACTGATTATATTTTGCAATGAGGAAAACAAAAGTTATTTAAAAAATACTGAAACCGTAGAGGGAATCCCTCCCTAGGTGTGTGACGGAGGTTTAACTATTTTTTAAGTTGTAGAGTGAGAAAGAAATAAAAAAAATTATCAAATTTTCTCATTTTTGTCTCTTGAATTCAACTTTTTCAAAAATCTAGAAAAATTTAGATAACATTTTTTTAAAAACACAGAAATCTTCGTTAGAATTTCAGCTTTAAAATAAGCCTTCGAAAATTAAAAAAGGTTAATCCGTCTTCGATATATCATTAAAAATGTGAAGCCGTGTTTCGTCGATTGGTGCATTGAAATTTAACTGTCACGACTCGATTTTAGCTTCGCGTGGCTGCGAATGGGAGAAAAAACAGGGACGGATTTATGCTGGGGAATAATAAATAATAATGTTTTCACGAGTATAATAAAGAAACTCGAAAGTTAATCGTTCCCCCGCATGAATTCGTCCCTCTTTCTCTCTCATTCGTTGCCGCGCGAAGCCAAAATCGATTCGACACAGTTGAATTTCAATGCACAAATCGACGAAACACGGCATCACATTTTTAATGATATATCGAAGACGGATTAACCTTTTTTAATTTTCGAAGGCTTATTTTAAAGCTGAAATTCTAACGAAGATTTCTGTGTTTTTAAAAAAATGTTATCTAAATTTTTCTAGATTTTTGAAAAAGTTGAATTCAAGAGACAAAAATGAGAAAATTTGATAATTTTTTTTATTTCTTTCTCACTCTACAACTTAACAAATAATTAACGAAATGACTTCAAAGACGGCTTATTTTACGCAAAATTTAATCAGCTTTCTAACCGTATTTAAGTTTTTTTTGTATCTTCTTTTATTTCAGAGATATGATTGAAAAAGTGATGGCATGTTTTTTCATAGAGTCGCGATTAATCGTTCTGATACTCGTGGACGGTAGTGTATAAAAGGTAAAAGGTGCGGGAGAAAAATTTCAAAAGAACCGAGAGTCGAGTGTACTATCAAACGACTATCGTATGTAGAATACTTTTAAAATAAAATTTAAATTAACAAAAGTACTCTAAATATATTACAATGTAATTAATGATTTTAAAAGAGAATTTTCTTAAAAAACGCATAGAACCAATTAAACGATGAAAAAATTCTTTTTCAAAATCATGAATTACATTGAATATTTAGAGTACTTCTATAAATTTAAAAGTACTACCAATAGTTGTTTCAATTAATACTTGTTCCAACTAATAGTAGTTTTAACTAACAGTATTTTAACCAATAATATTTCAAATCAATCAGGAGTTAAACTACAGGTAGTTACAATTAATTTATTATAATTTCAACTAAAAGTAGTCATAATTAATAATAGCTGATTTTAATTACAGTAAATGTTTGTAAATAGTATCAACTGTAACTATTACACCGAAAAAAATCTCGATGGTATTATTGACTATGACTCTATAGTTAATCTTAATCTAGTAAAAGTATAATAAGGATTCCTAATAATCATTATGGTTAGGATCGCTAGGTTGATTCAACAAATTCAAGCCTGGCAAAAACAACCCTAGTCAAATTGACTAGGATTTTAGTAATTTTGCCTATTTCCATAATGCGCACGCGTCTGCTTCTGTTCTGACAGTGTTTACCTCTATATCTTTCGCGTCATTTATCGTGATTTCCTAAAACGATTTTTTATCATTACTCGCGTCTATTTTTTGTACATAAAATGGAGTTCTTACATACATCAAAATTGCTGGTTTCTCGGAACCTCTGGAAATATAGATAGTCCATGTTTTAGAAAGTAAACTATTTAATTATATTAGTCAATTCTTTCAGACTTTTTTGGTTGGGTTTCAATATAAATCGTCGAAATTTTTACGCACGTGGTGACAACATTTTTACTATTTTAATCGCGCAGTGTGTTTGAAAATTTACCTTTGCAATAATTTGTGTATTTAAATTTATTTTCATTTGAATGTCATAAAATAATTAAAAATAAATAGTTTTTGACAAGTGTATAAAATTGTGTACTCGAAATGTATAAAACATCATCTGATTAAGTATTGTATTTTGACTCGAAAATCTAGTGTCTATTAAAAAATTAAAATACCAAGTCGTGTTTAGTGTAGTGGTTATCGTTCCGGGTTTCAAAGTGCGTATTCGTTAGGTTCAGGTGTTCGCGTCCCCCCTGCGTCAAATATTTATTTCATAAGTTTAAATTAATTCTAAGGTATATAAATACAAAGTCAAATATAAATATGTTCAAATACAATAATTAATTTTTTTCTTTTTCTTTTAATTAGTTTTTCTCTTTTATTTGATAATAAGAATTTGTTTAGCAATTTCAAATAATTATGATACACAGTGTAAATCTAATATTATTCTCCTAGTCAATTTTACTAATTTTCCTGGTCACTTTAACTATGCTTGAATTTTATTACTTTGACTAGGATTCTATAGTGGGTTCCTCTCGTAACTAGGAAACCTAGTCAATTCCTGGTATACGGTTCCTAGGCATTTTTTCGGTGTAGCTATATTCTACTAAAAATTACCAAATATAACTTATGGTGAAATTTTTTATTTATAAGTATTTAAATTATAAAAAGTTGTACCTTTCAGTATTTAAAAAATAAAGTTTGCCATAGCGGTAGTCGTTGATGCTTCTGCGGAATAGTCAGGGCCGTAACGACGTAGGTGCATGCGGTGCGGTGCACCGGGGCCCCCAGCTGTCAGGGGCGCCCCCGATGCTAAATGAAGTCATTATAGAATCGACATGAAAAATTGATTTTTTAGTTTTACAATTTTTCTAAAAATAAAATAAAGAATCCAAACAACTTTGTCAATGTAAAAGCGCAAACACAACTCTACTGCCTGTCTTTCTATGGGCAGATAGCATAAGGGACGCGCATAAGAGTAAGCGAGATAAAAAAATTCAAATTTTTCTCATCGCTCTCTCATGTGTCCCATCTACTTGCAAGCAGGCAACGAGCTGTGTTTTCGCCTTAATACAATTCCAGTCATATTTTGCGCAAGCGCAAACATATATGCTTTGGTATCCACTCATATTACACTGATAAAAGTGGATATTATAAATCTTAATATACTAGATATGTATTAAGAAAAGATGCTTATGCATATCATCTAGATGTTATGGTTAAATATCTCAGATATTAAATAGTATAATCTGTAAATGTGAGGTTATGTTTAAACACGTATTTTTCTAATATCTGAGATATTAAATTTGATCATATATTAGATGTTTACATATTTGACTGTCACAGATATTGACCATTAATATCTAGATAATAAAGCTTAATATCCATTTTTCTCAGTGTAATTTTACAAAAACTATTGACGATTTTGCCGCTATGAAATATAGGAGAAAATCGTTTTAGATGTAGTAACACAAGATTCAAAGAACTTTTTTTACACTGGCGATGTTTTTGTGCTTCCAGATAATTTGTGATGATTCGATAGTTATATTCAACATTAAATAATTGAAGAAAATATATGTAATATTAAAAATTTATCTTATAAAGTATATAAAAAAAATCAAAGTAATGATATTTTTTTCCATTAACCTTCACCTTAAGAGTGCCCCCTGGTTTTTTTTCCACTGGGGCTCCTAAGACCGTCGGCACGGCCCTAGGAATAGTGTATAAAACTATTGGAGTCAAAGATTCGATTCTCTTCAGGATTTAAACAATTTTTACTATGTATATAAATAACAATCTATTGAGGCATTTCACGTCAGAAATATCATTATTTGCAAAGGGTATACCGATTTTCGCGAAATTTTGTGTGATTATAGTTCTATGTAAGAGACTTTTTTCCCCCAAATTTTTTGTAAAAAAATTCAAAATTGTTTAAGATACGCCATTTTGAATTTTATTATTAATTTTATAAAATTTTGAATATCTCGGAATATTGTTTATGGATCTTTATGAAATTTACACATTTTTCAGGTAAAAGTATGTTTTTTAAAATGCAAATAAATTTAATAAAAAAAATTTTTTTTAATTTTTTGTTTATTTACTCCTATCTGAGAAAAATGTTATTAACATATTTGGATTCCTTATTAATTCACCTTTAATTTAATAAAAAAAAATTGATCGAGACTCAACTGGTTCCGGAGATACTGAAGTTTTTGTAAAAAAAGCGTCGCCGCGCCATAACACCATACAGCATACTGCACAAGTCGCGTAGTACGTTACCGCAGTCGTGCATTGCTGCTGTAACTATGACTATTTTTTACAAAAAATTCAATATAGCTCCGGAACCAGTTGAGTCTCCATCAATTTTTTTTATTAAATTAAAGGTAAATTAATAAGGAATCCAAATATGTTAATAACATTTTTCTCAGAAAGAAGTAAATAAACAAAAAAATTTTTTTATTTTTTTATTTAAAAATTAAATTTTTTTATTAACTTTATTTGCATTTCAAAGTATTTTTTAAATGCTATTTAGCGTCTTAATATCTTATTCACACAAACTTATTCATGATAACAGATAACACGAACTAATTCGTGTTAACGGATAGGCCGAACACTCGGTTTACACGAACAAAACTTATGGTCCCTTCAAGTTCGTGTTAACGAGGTTTTACTGTATTAAAATTCCCAATGGCGTATCTTCAACAATTTAAAATTTTTTTACGAAAAATTTGGGGTAAAGACGTGTTTTATATAGAACTATAATCCCACGAAGTTTCGCGAAAATCGGCATACTCTTTGCAAATCGAGATGTTTTTGACGCGGAATGCCTCTATTATCAAACGAACCTATAATTTTCGTATAACATTTTATCAACAAGGCGTTGAAGCTGGATTATTCTTTCTGCAAGATATATTACAACAGCAAAAAGAAAAGCACTGAAAAAGACGAAACTAAAAAGAATTTAACGCGAATCGGAAATGATCATTAATAAACTACAATTATCATAATTTCTTATTACAAGATATCATCCCATTTCCTCTTACAATCTTGACGATCGTAAAATAGCCGCGTGTTCTACATGTTGATCAGTGCACACATATACATATAAACGATAGAATCAAATGCAAAATTTACCCTAATTAATTGTGGGTGCTATGCGCTTTTTTGCATACAATACAATTCGAAAAGCTGTTATCATTGTTATTTACAAGTGACAAGGGTAATAACTATTCGAGTCGTTCTTTAAAAAGGGGTTCTAACTACAGACTGAATATTTTTTTTCATTGAAAAAAAGACCGTTAATTGTTTTAAGTTTGTTTTCATTAAAAAATAAAAGTTAAGTATACGTACCCCTTTTCGTCCTCGACTCGCGAGCACCGTTACGCTGTTAAACGAGCGGATCGTCAGCAGCTATCGAAACGAACGCATCTGGAAGGAATAAAGTACACGTTACGAAAGGGTAAGCAAGCAGTCGTGCAGCAATGCAAGCTGGATAATGTGCTATCAAGACTGCATAAGTAATCGACCTAGAGTCCATTATCTTCGAGGTCATTTGTCCTAAAGCTCTTATTATTATTTTCTTTTCATTCCGGAGCGATAAGTGAAAAAATTCTTTGAAAAATCCTTTCAATTTCAATTAATTCTTTTAAAAAAAGGGGGGAAATTTATTACTCTTCTAGAAAAACAGTTTCTCTCATTTTCTTTTTCTTTTCCGGTATAGATAAACTATTTCCAGAATTTACAAAAAAAGAAATTTTTATTTTAAGATGAGTCTTAAATTCTGTACTACAGTGAAACCTCGATTATCCGAAACTCTGTTTTATGAACCTTTGTAATATTTGCAGTTTCTATTGTTCAAACTAATTTGACTAATTTGACATTCATATTGTAAATTTTCAATTTCAAAATGGCGGATAAAATATGGCGAACGTTTATAATAAAAATTGATCCAATTTGTTTGGATTCATAACTCAGGGGTTTTCGAAGTCACTGATTACGAATCCAGTGTTAGTTTTTCAAAATTTAAAATGGCGAGTCCAATATGGCGCACGTCTTATTAAATTCGGTCCAATTTAACTGAAACTTATTTCTATGGGGTTTTTAGGGTCGCTGATTACGAATTTGAGGACAGATTTTTTAAATTTTCAAAATTCAAATGGCAGATTTGATTTTCAAAACTAAATCCATTTTGTTTGAAATTTGTTACTCGAGGGTTTTCGGGATCGCTGAGCAGAAATGAGCAAAATTTCTTGAAAGTTCAAGTTTTGTACTATAAAAAGTTAAATATCAATATAGTAGTCATTTTTTGTATTAAATCGTCATTTGCTTGATTTAATTTTAAAATCTGAAATCACCTCTAATTATTTATCGCTTTCTTTTTACAATGACACTATAAAAGTAGTAAAAGCTATACTTTATTCGCTCTTTTCCTGTACAATTAAAAAAGAATTAAATTTAACATTAAAAGAAACAAATATACAGTAGGAGAAATAAATTATTGGAAAGAGAAACACAGAACGAGAGAAAGAAAATTTTTGTGTACATTCGTAGCATATAAAAGAAATGTAATGGAGGCAAACTTTAATTCTTCTATAGTGTGTCTCTATGATTCTTCTTATAATAGTGCATTGCTCCGGAAAAGTTATCATATCACAGTACACGCCTCATAAATTGCAGTGGGCAATTTATATCGAGAGGTCTTAATGCAACTATTACCATAAAGTAGGTGTATTACCAAGTGTTATCTTCCTTCCGATCAGGATATTTATCCGTGCAGACGAACGAACGCGCGTGTCTACGCGATAATTTGCCACTCGTCAATTCCTCAATTGCGTCATAAAACGCGCGAAAAATATACTTATTCCATTTTTATATTTTATTTTTAACCATTTTTCAATGGAAAACGTTAAAAAAAATTTATTTCTTTATTTTTACTGCTATAAGCTGACAATATTATGATTATACAGAATTTCGCTTTTTATAAAAGAATAAAATTTTGGCTATATAATTTTATTCATAAAAATGTATCAACATATAATTTTATTGTCATCAGTGGAATAAATATTATTATTTATAATGTTGTAACGAATTTCCGTCACACAAAAAAATATACACTACCGTCTGTAAGTATCAGGACGCCTCTTTTTTCATGAGTGGAAAAATGCTTAAAACGTAGAAAATAAGAATGACAAAAATTTTTCGTATTTTTTTTCCTGAAAGCTAATGAAATTATGAAAAGACTGACACCTGATCGAACAATTTTCGTTGACTATTCTGTCAGATACAGAAAAAATACTGGATGTTGCATGCTTTTCGTAATTTTTTAATTTCTCGAAAACTAATTAACTTCTGTTAGCGCTCTTGATCTTGTTTTAATCTCTATTTAATGTAGAATCTAAATTATTAACTGGTATTGTGAAATAAATTTTTCCAAAAAAATTTGAAACCGTAAAAGCAGGATTAAAAAAATTCAAAAAATTGTCATGAATATTAAAGTGTCAAAAAGGTAAATGTTAAATATGTTCATTTAATAGATATACTAAAATTCAAAAAAGCTTTTTAATTACTTAATTATTTAATTTAAAATTAAAAATTTTTTTGTTAAAAAAGTGTCAATCTGTTTTTCAAAATTTTTTTATCCGACTTATCAGTTTCAAATTTTTTTGGAAAAATTTATATCACAATACCATTAATTAATTTAGATTCTACATTGAATAGAGATTGAAACAAGACCAAGAACGCTAAAAAAAGTTTATTAGTTTTCGAAAAATTAAAAAATTACGAAAATCATGCAAAATCCATTATTTTTTCTGTATCTGACAGAATAGTCAACGAAAATTCTTCGATCAGGTGTCAGTCTTTTCATAATTTCATTAGCTTTCAGGAAAAAAATACGAAAAATTTTTGTCATTCTTATTTTTTACGTTTTAAGCATTTTTCCACTCATGAAAAAAGGGGCGTCCTGATACTCACGGACGGTAGTGTAATTATGAAAACAACAAAATATAAAGTAAATAAATGGGAAAAGACAATTAATACAAAAATTTCACAACAATTAATAAAAATTGCAATAAAAAAAAATTCATTCAATTAAAAGGATATATAAAATATAACATAAAAACAAGTGTCTCATTTTGAGACGTTTTGTCCCATATTTGAAACACATAAGATGTCTTAGTCCACATATTTGAAACAGATATGTGTCTCATTTTAAGACGTTTCAAAGTGTCTTACACATTTAGCAATGCATTTTGAGACACGAAATGTGTTTCGAGTATCCGTCTCACATTAAGAAGACGGTTTTACGTGTCTTATACGCACTGAGTTACCTTTAATGTCTTAAAATGAGACACGAGATGAAATTAAATGTCTCAATATAAAACAGATTTTGTATCTCAATTGTTTAAACACTTAAAGCAACTCATTTTAAAACACAAGTGAGATACCAGTTTTTGCAGTGTAAAACAAATTGAATATATATTTAAATAAAGTTCATTAATTATGACTCGAGTCAATAAAATATTTTACAAAAATCATTAATCTCCGTCACACATACATACATACATTCACATATAGTCACAATTTAAAATACGAATACGAAAAATGATAATATAAAATATAACAAACAAATGCAGTAAAACTGCTCAAATTCAATACAAGTAAAATAACAAATAAGTTTTGAGAATACTCATCGCTTGTTCCTTTGACTAAGGAAACCCAGGCGAGAACTGACGCTGGATTCAGGCTTTACGGAACCTTCGTTGAGGCTTGGTCAACATTGATCAAGCCTTGGTGGGACGGCGGAACGAAGGTTGCTTCTAGCTATAATGTAACACTTATTTAAGACTGTCGCTCCAGTCTTTGTTGTAGATTGGCGTTCAATGTTCAATCAATGCTGCGGAACCCTATAATGCAGGACTGAAACAAGGCTGCTTCCACTGTTCCCAAATTTACGCGTCTCTCGCGCTCATTCAATATAGTATGAATATATGAATTGTATATAATAATAATATTAATAATAATAATAATAATTATTATTATTATTATAATAGTAATGAATATTATTGATATTATTTTTATTCATGTTATATGCGTTTGTTTGGAAATAAGTTACTATTATAATAATTATATTATTTTCATATAAATAATATATTACTAACAATAAATGTCATTTGAAATAGTAATATTAAAAAAATAATTTTAGTAAAAAAAGACAATTTTTCTGTTAATCGATACATTTTTTTCTCGATTTTTTAGCAGAATTTTTAACATTATTTACAAACATGTTCACAAGTTTTTATTCACAACACAACACACAATTTTATTATTTTATATAACGCTTAAAACAAAGAATGAAAAATATTCGCTCGCATGTGGGATCGAACTCACGCACCCCGTCCCTAACGCATACCGGAAGTCCTAAACGCACGCATTTAAACCGCTCGGCCCCAGAAGGCTGGAAGGCACCTCGCCTAATCTACTATTTCAATGCCAGCGCAGTATATTCTGTATATACGGCGCGTCACTCAATATTTGTTCAGCATGGGACACCAATGTTCGTCCCATGCTCGATTAAAGACTCGGTCAATCTTGATACAATATTCACTTTCTTTATTACCGTGTGCACTGAACAATATTAAATATCAATATTTATAAATTATTTATTATTAAAATATTTTTTATGATAATTTTATAAGTTAAATTATATATATTATTTTTTTTCTTGTACAGTGTCAAATTATTATTTTCAAAGTTTAAGAGTTTCGTTTATCTGAAAAATTATTAGTAAAAAAAATGTTCATTAGGTAGTAATAAATATTTATGCTTAGTAGTTTTACACTAGGATTAACTGTTTAGTAAATATTATCAAAAAAACTATTTTTTGTCAAACGCGCGCGACTAAACACAAAAATAACCTTGAAACTCCAGCATTACCAACTCAACACATACGTTAAACTCTTGAGTTGGCAATGCTAAAGTCTCAAGGTCATTTGTGTTTAATCGCACGCGTTTGACAAAAAATAGTTTTTTGATAATACATATTTACTAAACAGTTAATCCTAGTGTAAAACTACTAGGCATAAATATTTATTACACCCTAGTGAACATTTTTTTCACTAAAAATTTTTCAGACAAACGAAACTCTTGAACTTTGAAAACAATTATTTGACACTGTGCAAGAAAAAAATAATAATGTATAATTTAACTTTATTTATATAAATCTTATATAATTAATAATAATAATAATAATTATTATTATTATTATTATAATAAAAAAAAATAATATTTAATATTTATTTTTAATTTAATATTTTTTTATAATAATAATAATTATTATTATTATTATTATTATTAATAATAATAATTAATATAAATAATATACACTAAATAAATATTAATTTTTATTTACCAATTGATATCTTAATAATAATTAATAATAACTTTTAAGTTTTAAATAGTATACAAAATTATCATAAAAAATATTTTAATATTAATTAACTTATAAATATTTATATTTAATATTTTTAAGTGCACACGTCAATAAATAAACTGTCAAGATTGATTCAGGCTTGAATTAAGATCAGATGTTCGAGCTTCATTCACGAAGATTGACCGAGTCTTGAATCGAGCATGGAACGAACATTGGTGTCCAATGCTGAATCAACATTGAGTGACAGTGGTATAAAGACTGCTTCAACACTGGGTTACCCAGGCTGGGCGTTCAAGGCTCAATAAATCTTCAATCCATCGTCAGCATTGGTCTTTCGCGCCTGGGAATCTACGTTGCTGCGTGGACTCAGAGAACGGCATGGTCTGGAGAATTATAATTTCACGAGGTTTCTTATGTTTTCCTCCTTATTATTCCATATTGCCGGATTACGAATTAACAATGAAGAGAAGCCACTTCTTCAATAAAAAATTGTCCCTCCGATTTTCTCGCCTCCTCGGTCTCACAAAAGCAAATTCGAATTTCCGCCCATTGATACATAACGCCACACTATATTTATTAAAATTTACATTCCTTTTATTATTTTATAATTAAAAAAAACAATTTTCATTCCAATTCAGCAATCTTTTTTTAAATCTTCGTTACTAAATTCTCTATCGATTCCTCCAGAATGATTTTTTAATTTTTGTTTATTTATATGTATTTGTTTATAACAAAGTTAGTAAAAATCGAGGGGGAATTTACTCAGGGAGTCAAAAGTGTACACTCTCCTGGTAATATACTCGGTAATACTTGGTAATACCTAATAATACTTTGTAATGCCTGGTCATACGTACATTCTTTAAAAAATTTATTAGCATAAACAATTACATTTGTTATAAACGAATTATTTACTTATTAAACGAATAAATGGCTTATTTCTGCAAAAAGAAAAACTGTTTTTCTTGTTTTTACAAGTTTAAAGTCATGTGAAGCTCTACTTGATTATTGGTAACTAGATAATTGTTCATGTAATTATTGTTAATAACAATGGTAATTATTAAATTCAAAATAATTTTTTACCAAAATAGATATAAATTACTTAAATAAACATTTTGTTTGCAAAAAAAAACAATTGTTTTATGAACAATGACCAAAGTTATCTATTTGTTAATTAACATTGTTTTCAACAATTTAAATAAATTGCATGATCCATTATTATTTATCTGGTACACATACTAGACTAATTTAAATTGATTTCGATCATGTGCAATGGAAAAATAAAAAAATAAACATGATTTTTTCTAAAAATATTGTAAATTGTTAACTTTGAGTAACAGAAAAATATAAACAAATAAAAATTCAAAAATCGGTTTAGAGGAATCTATTATAAATTGTATCTCCTTTAATTTAAGTTTCATACTCGGAGACGTTTAAGGAATATAATACAATTTTAATTTTTTTGTTTGGACGTGAAGAACATATTTCTTTATTAACATTTTATAAACAAATAATATAAAAAATTTAAGAAATAAAAAAAAAATATTCAAATAGTGCAATTCAAGACGAGAAAAACACATATTTTGATTTTTAAATCCGTCAATTGGAACTCGAGAAAAAGAATTTTTAATTTAGTAGTACTAATAAAAATCTCAATTGTATAATAACTTTTACACAATTTTTTTGGCCTAATATTTTTAGGGATTATTCGTAACCACATTAAGAGTAAAACAAATATATTTTGGTTCAAAAAGAAAAATTTTTAGATTTATCCGTTTGGGAAATTCTGACCCTTAAAAGAAAATTCAAACCAATTGAAATGATATTTTTTTTATTTACGTTTTAAAAAAGAGAAAATTCTGAATTAAATTATTATTGTCTTTTGTATGTATAAAATATTTAATTATTTATTTCTCTGCGTTTCATTGTAGATTTTATTTTAAATAAGATGTTTTAATAATTTTGTTGTAAATTCTACGTATAAGAAAGTGAAATTCAACGTGTTATATTGTTGATAATAAAGCTTAATACTTAATAATATAATGTGAGTAATAAATAATAATACAGCAAAGATATTAATATTTGAATGCGGAAATATTTTGGAAATAATAGGTAATACTTGGTAATAAGTGGTAATAGTTGGTAACACTTGGTAATACTTAGTAATACTCGGTAATACTTGGTAATACTTGGTAATAATGATAATAAGTGGAACAGGGAGTCAAGTGTACACTATTTTTACTAGTAAATTCCCCCTCGGAAAAAATCAATATGTTGCTATAAAAAAAAGTTTTTAACATTTAAAAATTTTGTAAGTACATTAGAAATAATGTTTTAGTATTCCTGAAGTAAAATTTCTTATATAATTACACGTTTATTAAACAAACAATACGCTAATTAATTAAATTTTGGAAAAAAGAACATGATTGAAAAAATTCAATTTTTAGTATATTTCTTCGAGTTTTTTACCCGAAATTTAATGGGTGATTAACATATAAACATTCAGCATTAATTTAATAAATTTTTAAAATGTTTAAACAATTTTTAATAAAAAATTGTTTAAAACAATAGTTAATTGTAACATTTTTTCAACATTAACCAAGAAATTTTTTTTTACATTTCTCAACATTTTACGCAGGAAATAATTAAATACAAAAATAAAAGGTATTATGTAAGTATTTAACAATTGTCTAAACAAATTAATTATGTTTTTTTTTAATTTTATTTTTAAAAAAATTAAAATTTTGATTTTTTTTTATTCCTAAAAATTTTTCAATTTAAATGAACTAAACTCAAAAGTGTGGCTTGCAAATGATCATTTTTATAATTATTTAAACAAATTATTAATATTTTTAACTTTTAATAGCATCAAGATACTAATTTACATTTTATCGTGATTTCTAAAACATTTATATTAAGAAATTGTAAGAATATGTAACTATGAAAATAACTTCCTTATATCTAATTTAAAAATTGTTTAAACAAATTATTTTTGTTATTTTAAAAAATTTGAGTGACTTAAAAAATTTTTTTATGTTTTTCAGTTTTTATATTTTTTTCATCTCGTAATAAAAAAGAATTTAAAATTGCATGTTACATTTATTAAATAGAAAAAATTAAAATTTTTTAAAAATTTTAATTTTAAAAATTTAAATTAAATAAATAAATAAATAAATTAAAAATTAAATTTTTAATTTTTAATTTAATTTAATTTAATTTAATTAAATTTAATTAAATTAAATTAAATTAAATTTAATTAAATTTAATTTAATTTAATTTTTAATTTTTTTTTAATTTTTTTTTTTTTTTTTTTTTAAATTTTTATTTTTAATTTTTTTTTTTTTTTTTTTTTAAATTTTTTTTTTTATTTCGAGCTTTAACTGAGAAAAAAATATAAAAACTGAAAAACATGAAAAATTTTTTTTAAGCCACTCAAATTTTTTAAAATAACAAAAATAATTTGTTTAAACAATTTTTAAATTAGATAAATCGGCCTGGAGGAATCGATAGAGAATTTAGTAACGAAGATTTAAAAAAAAATTGCTTAATTTGAATGAAAATTGGGACCTCTCGACTGATTTTGACACAAAAAGTACATTTGGCCCCACTGTGCGTCGGACACTCAGGTATGGCGCGGAAAATGTCCCTCTTAAAATGATACAAGCGAATGAGGCAGAAAATCAGAGGAAACGCGGTTTTATGAATTCATAGAATTCATCCCCAGAATCAAACCTCTTCTCCGAATCCACCAACGAATTACACGAATTTACCCGAAACAAAACGGACCCAGAATTTATTAATATTCAGGCGCATGATTTGTCTAACCCCTTACATTAGGCAATTAATTCCTTTCAATGTTCTGTTAGTTTACATTTGCGATGAAATATTTATTGTTTTTTTGGAAACATAAATAAACAATTTACTTGAGAAGCCAGAAATCGTTGTTTTTTACCTAAATCCACATTATTTTTTTAAAAATATGTTTCCAAATAACTTTTCCCTATAAAATTTAACTTCTAAAAATTGTTTGTCTAATAAAGTAATAAACACTAATTCAGTAAAAAATTGTTAGCTACACAGCAAAAACAAAGTCTGAAACCGTTTAAATTTTAAAACCAAAATGATTGAAATGTAGTCTATTTTTAAGCTTAAAATCAAATTAATTAAATTTCAGATCTTAAAATCATATTCTCAAACCTAAAATTTAATCAAAAATGCTTCTAATGTTGGACAAAAATGGACTGAATATAAGATTGACTTTTTACAGTGTATAAATGAAATATAAATTTATTAAAAATTAGTGAAAATGTTACTAATTTAAATTTAATTGACGACTTTTCATTAATTCATTTTTAAAAAATAACATTAAATATTTTAAATACTTTAGTATTTAAAATGTAGTATTAAATAAAAATTAAATAATTTAAATTAAATAATTTAAATTTAATTAATTTAATATATGAAAATAACTTGTATACCTGTATTAACATACAAGACCGCAATTTAAATATACGATATTTTTATAAAACAAAAAAGTCCAATTTTACAAAGCTGACAATAATAAAAAGAAGAGTGAGTGACAATTATATTCGTGTAGTTACTGCTCACGTCGAAGATTAGTATCTACAGGAATATAAACTGATAATTCACTAACGCATGTGATTTGTGTTATGAGAGCGAACCAGTACATGCGCATATACTGTAAGTATTAACCAAAATCCATGACGTGTATATCATGTACATAAATTCTGTTTCTGGACAACTTACAACCACCACGTCTGGATTGTACACAATTACCTGCTATCCATTACAATTTACAATTAATCAAGGTATTTTTCTCAACTTTTATTAACTTATTTATTTTTCATATATATACGAACAACATTTTCAAGGATGTCCGTACACGGCAAATTTATCAAAAATCTTATGAATCTATTAATAGTCATCAGATACATATTATGTGTATACATATATATATATACATAACCTCTTTTTTATATTCATGTTTTTAAAAACACTTTTTCGCCAAAGAAGATTAAAATAATCCATTTTGGTGTTATTTCTTACTATGAATGAAATTTGTCTTCAAATCAAAACCAAGCCAACGATTTGTCAAAGCGAGTCTTAGTCTTAGTCAAAGTCTTAGTCTAAGTCATGGTCAAAGTCCAAGTATTAGTCAAAATCTTAGTCTAAGTCTGAGTCTAATACTAAGTCTTAGTCTTTGACTTTACTAAGTCTAAATCTAAGTATAAGTCTTAGTCTTTGACTTAGATTAAAACTTTGACTTAGTCCTAAGTCTGAGACTTAGACTAAGTCTTTGACTTTGACTAAGACTTTGACTTAGACTTACTTTGACCATAGTTAATCTTAGACTTAGATTCACTTTGATTTTTTTTGACAAATCGTTTTGATTTATAATTTAACTAATTTCAAATACAAAAGTATAAAAAAGTTTCATTATCAATTTTTTCGCACGGAAAGTAAAAAAAATATAATATCTTTTATTACAATATTAATATTATCCCTTAAGATATTTCTTCTTTGAAAAACAAAAATAATTTAAAACAAAATGTGTCAAAAGCGGTAAGACCCAGGCGCGAGCTGACAGTGAGTTCAGGCTTTACGAAGCTTGATTGAGACTTGGTCAGTATTGGTTGAAGATTGGTGGGACAGCGAAAGCAAGGCTACTTGAGTCCGGAATAGTAACATCGATGTAAACCTGACGCTCAGTCTTTGTTGAAGACTGGCGTTCAATCTTCAATCAATGCTGCGGAAGCCGAAAGCAGGACTGAACAAGACTGCTTCCACTGTTCCCAAATTTACACGATTCTCACGCGTTCATTCAATATAACGTGAATATATTAATTATTATTATTAATAATAAACAGTATTGTTATTAATATATATGTATCTACATATTTAATAACAATAAGTTATTATTATAATAATTATATTATTTTCATATAAATATTATATGACTAACAATAAATGTCATTTAACATAATAATATTGAAAAATAATTTTAGCAAAAAAAAACAATTTGTGATAATTTGTACATTTTTTAACTTCATTTTTGACAGACTTTTAATATTATTTACAAACAAGTTCACAAGTTTTTATTCACAACACTTATTAATTATACAGATTAAATAGTAATTTTATTATTTTATGTAACCGCTTATAATGAAAAAATCCGCTCGCATGTGGGATCGAACTCACGTCCCCCGCCCCAGACGCATTCCGGAAGTCCTAGACGCAACCACTTAATCCGCACGGCCACTGAGTCTCGATGAGACCTCGGGCTAATGTAATATATTAATGCCAGTGGCGTATACTTTGTTACTTATAAGGGCAAAGTGAAAACTATGACTAAAAATTTTACACATACTAATCCTGAATTATTTTAATTATTAAAAATGAATATTAAATAATTCATATAATAAAATTGTAATCATTACAAAATTCAACTTTTAAAACATTTTACAATTAAAAATATTTAATGGATAATTTAATAAACATCGATAAATAATTGATATTTTTTATTATTCAGTAACAAAATTATTAACATTTATTATTAGATATATTAATAATATATTATGTAAATAAATATAATTTGGAATAATAATGAATTATAATGTTAAATATTATAATTATTATTAATTATAATAATATTTATTAATTGAATAATAATTATTAAAATTATAATAATTAATAAATAAATAAATAATAATTAATTAAATTAATATTAAAAGTTAACATAATTAATAAAATGATTAAATATGATGCAGTGTCAGGAATATTTATTGCACATTTTAATTATTATTTATTAATTATCTATAATAATTTTGAAAACATTTATAAAAAAAAATTTTCCATTTAACTTTCTTTAAATATGAATGTTACAATTAATAATATATTTATTTATCAATTGATAACTTAATGTTAATTATTATTATTATTATTTGAAACAATTATTATAATTATAATTATTATAATATTATTTAATTAAGTGAACACGGTAATAAATAAAGATAAACTGAATATTGAGTAAAGATTGATTCAAGCTTGAATCAAGATTAGATGTTCGAGCTTCACTCATAAAGACTGACCGAGTCTTGAATCGAGCATGGGACGAGCATTGGGTCCAATGTTGAACCAATATTGAACTAATATTGATTGACAGTGATGTAAAGACTGCTTCTACTGTGAGTTACCCACACTGAGCGTTCAAGACTCAATCAACCTTTAATCTATCGTCAGCATTGGTCTTTCGCGCCTGGGGAATGAAACAATTCCATAAAGAAAAGGAATTGCTACTTTGAAAATTAATTTATAATTATAATTAATTAAGAAGGGATTGTTAAAATAAAACTAACAAATTTATTTATTAAAAATTCTTTTTTCTCTGCGTATGCAAAAAAAAGTACACAGGCTTAAAAATCAGGTTTTTGCCATTAGTAATTTACAAAACTCCAATAATATACCAATTTTGAAGAAATGACAACAAACAATTACCAGAGTGTTGAAAGGAAAAATAAATTTTGTTCCAATTCTCAAAAACCAAATGAGAGTTTAAAGAAATGACACAGTTTCGAAAAGAAGTAGGTTATATGTATATTATTAAACCGAAATGTAATTTAACTCAAGACACAAAAATGGTTCTTTACTTATGCAAATTGCTTTTCTCGTGTGTTGTATAATAATAACAACACACAAGGGTATTATTTTCTCCATCTCACTTATATAGAAATAGCCCTTTTTCATTCATTTTAATCTTTTGCCAGTTTATTCGTCTGAGAGAGTTTTTTGCTCATCCTCTACTATATTATATTATTAGGTATTAATATTATTATTTTTACTATTTTTATTATAATCATTGCATTTATTATTATTTTTGCTATTTTTATTTTTTTTTCATTTTTTCATTTACAAGTTTAACAGGTTATACTTTCAATTACATAAACAAAAAATAGTAAACAACTAAAATAGTTTAAGGAAACATATACATAAGAGATGTTAAATATTATTATTATAATTATTATTAAATGCTATTATTAGAATTAATATTATTATTAACAATTATAATTAGCCTCATAAATTTACTAAATTAATTTATTATTTGATAAACATTAATTACCACAACTAGTATTTATTTTAATAAGATATTAATTGCTTTCGAAAATGTTTTTCAATATTAAATTTATCCATTTGGAAATTTACTACGAAAAATATTGTATTTAAATTCTTCATGAAATATTGTTCTGTTCTACAAATTCTAAATATTTAAATAAATAAATTATTCTTTCATTATATAAATATTTTTAATAACTACATTTTGAAACTTTGTATAAATTATTTTACAATATTATAATATATATTACAATACTTTATATATGCAGAAAAAAATATTTGACTCAGGGTCTATTACATTATTTATTTGTTTTAAATAAATTCTATTTAACTCAAATATATTATATTTGGATGAAATTTTATTGGATTAAATAAAATATTTCTTTGGCTGTATTATTATTAGAAAAATTTTCTTTTCATCAAAATTAATACAGCAGTAAATAGTTATTAAACATGGAGGAAATAAATTTCAGGTGCCAAAAATTATTTTATATTTCGTATTTTTGAAAATCAAATTTCTGACGGATCTCTCTCTTTCTCTCGATTATAAGTTATTCTTAAAAGCAACGACGGTTGCTAGATTTGAATTTAGTGTTTTGCCAATTTTTTTCTTCTCTTCGGAAGAAGGTGGAGTCTCCCCAGAGGAAGAGGACAATCACCGGAAATACGAGGATGTTAGTGAGTCTCCCTGCGTTGGTTTTAGTCGTCCTAACGACCTTTATCTCGACTCAATAAATATATCGAGTGTCCTGGAGGTGATTTGTCGAGAATTTTAAGTTTGAAGCACCCCTTTAAGATTGCATTAAGGGGAAATACTATTTTTATATCGTTTTATTTCTTTTCATTTATTTCATCTTTTTGTTATTCTACTCTCGCCAAGCCAATATAAATTTTATAATTATTATCAAATTAAATTATTTAATTAATTTATTTATTGTTATTTTTTATTAAATTATTATTAATTGGAAATAATATACTTAATAATAATTTTATTATTTGTTAATTATTATTATTTGATTCAAATAACTGACTACTTGTTAGTACTTGTATAAAATAGTTTTTATTTAAATCAAATAATTATTAGGTATTTACTTTAAATACTATAATTGTTGATTCAAAATTCAAATACAATTTATTTGATTTAAATAAAAATTATTTGATTCAAGTAAATATTTATTTTGATAATACACAAGTAATAATCGGTTATTTGAATCAAATTAATTCTTTTTTCACTGTATACAAGGCATACAAAATTTTAATTCAATTACATCTACATTTTGTCAAAACAATCTTAAATATTTTTTATTATTACCTACTTAGTAAAAGTAAAAATACTGAAAAACAAAATGTAAAATGATATTTAAAATTAAATATTACTAAACATAAGTGAAAAATTCTGCAAAATAATATAACGGATAATAAATGATTGTCGAATAAACATTGCTGAAATTTGTTAAATATATTTATAGAGTGTAATTAAAAATCATTACAAAAAACACTACAATTATGTGCAGTAATTACACAGTTATTAAAGAAATTCTGTGAATCCAACTGTTTTCTCTAAATACGAGTAATACATATAATAATCGGTAACAACATCTATACAATGCTCTACAATTTTAATTAATTATCGCACCTTATTTTTTTAAAGATTGCACATGAAGATTTTCGAGAATTATTATTTGCCGAGAATCATATTATTTAATTTATTATAAAAAATATTTATTTTAGATATTTCTTTTAATAAAAATATTTATTTACCAAAAATATTTACTTTATTTAAATAATATATATTTTAGAATGAAGGACGAAAGTTTGCTAAAAATAATTGACAAGACCACTACCTGTCATCAATTAATAAATGAGTTTCTATAATTATATATCTATAACGCAATGAGGCCATCTTGCCAGCAAACTATCAAAAATTTCGACCTAGTCATAATTTCAAGCACTTTGATTTTTTTTAAACTTCAAGACGAAAATATTTCAATTGAATTAAAATTAGTGAATTAAAAATTAAGTCAAGAAAATTTAACTTTTAAGGAATAAATAATAAATAACCATATTGATTGTGTGTTTTTACTTTGACTTTGACTTTCACTTTGATATATTTTTTCTTTCAATTTCTCTTTCATTTTCATTTTGATAGATTTTTACATTGAGTTGCATTTTCAATTTGATAGATTTTTATTATATTTTCACTTTGAAAGATTTTTATTTTCAATTCCACTTTCATTTTCATTTTAATAGATTTTTATATTCACTTTCATTTTCACTTTGATAGATTTTCATTTTCAATTTAATGAAATTACATTCTCATTTTTGTTTTTTACTTTGCTAGGTATTTATTTTCAAAATAATAATGAAAATCTATATGAAAGCGAAAATAAAAATGTGAATAAAAATCTATCAAAGTAAAAATGAAAATGAAAGTCAAAGTAGAAATGAGATTAAATAATCGAACTCTTGGAATAAAAATTAAATTATTATCAGCAAAAGAGACATTATTTTTATCACTTATTTATTTATAAATTTTTCAAATGATGGAATAAAAAAAATTGATAAATAAATAAATAATAAATAAATAAATAATGATAATAATAATAATTAAAAATAAATTGATCAAATAACAAATAATTATAATGAATATCTAATACCAAAATGAATAAGAATAATTAAATATGTAAAATTTTTCCTCCTGTCACTGATGATAAAATTACTTGAATGCCACCTGAAGTTTTATTGAAAACAAGAGTTATTCTTTTGTTTTTATGTGACACACGTCTCACGATTGGTTCGATTCTTAAAACGAAACCTGAAAATAAATAGAATCTATAAAAAAAGTGCCTATTTTTATTGTTCACGATTAATATTTAGTTGAAGACGTTCCTAAGTCTATACGAAAACGCTGTTGTAACGTAAAGAATAATTGATTAGTGGCATTCATTTCGGCAATCGAAAACAAAAATGGCTATTGTATCCGTCGACAACCGATTATGTCTAATGCATTATAACGAGTTTTTGGATACAGGGAGTCCAAAAAAAAGTGCCTCTTCTCTCTCCCTTAACTTTTTTTATATAATATCCAATTAAATGTATTCAATCAACGACTACGATTATAATCATTAAATCTGGTTGATGATATTAAATTTCATCCGTCAATTGAAATTAAATAATGTGTTACTTATTCAATATTTCTAATTGATACCTACGATTTTCATTTTAAAAATTAAAAATTTCAAGTATGACTTTCGGATCAAAAGCATTCCTTCTGTCTTCATAAATACTACAATTTCGTGATCACTGTTTACTTTCAATATCGAACCCTCTGTCAGCCTTGTCGAATTAATCAAGGTCATCACGTCATTATAATCCTTGGAATGTCTTTAGTTTCTTTATAGCAGTGCAACACTTTGAATATCTGAATCTCTATACAGACAAAACAAAACAAAAAAAAACGACAACTTAGTACTTGGAAAAGTTTTACAAAACAAAAAAGTAGTTTTGGATGATTAAAATTAAAATGTCATTTTCATGTCTTTCACGAATACTAGTTCATATGTAAAAGTTTTTTAAGACAATTTATTTTCTTAATCACTTGCTCTGATTAAATTAATAATTTTTAGTGGTTAGAAATTCTCTTGAAAAATTTGACAGAAATACAAATCAAAAAATACAAATCTGGAATCAGATTTTAAAAATTCAAAATGGCGGACCCAATTTGTCAGACGAATTCTTTTAAGTTAATCGTATTCACTTAAAACTTGTTACTTGGGGGTTTTTGGGGTTGCTAATTAAAAACATGAATTCAGTTATTGAAAACATAAAATGTCTGATGCATTTTAAACGACAAATTCTTCAAAATTTATTTTGTTCATATGAATATTGGTAGCTGTGGATTTTTTAGTATCCCTAATTGCAAATTCTTATATATATTAATATATCTCGAATGTTGCAAATCTGACTTTATATTCGTTATCAACGACCCCAAAAACTCCTGAGTAACAAGTTTCAAGCGATTTCGATCATTATTTAAAAAAAATTTCCGCCATATTCAATCCGCCATTTTGAATTTTAAAAATCTGACTTCATATTCGTAATCAGCAACCCCAAAGACCCCCGAGTAACAAGTTTTAAGTGAAATTGATTAATTTTAAAATATAAATCCGCCATATTCGATCCGCCATTTTAAGTTTTGAAAATCTGACTTCATATTCGTAACCAGCCATCCCAAAAAACCCCGAGTAATAAGTTTCAAGTGAATTTGATCAATTTTAAAAATAAGTCCGCCATATTGGATCCGCCATTTTGAATTTTGAAAATATGAAAAATTCGACTTCAGATTCTTAATCAGCGACCCTGAGAACCCCCTAAAGTGTACTTGGTTATTAAATCCCTTGACTAGAAAAATATATGCTTCAAAGGGTTAATCAATCAAGGATTAAAATAATCCATCCAAGGATTATTTTTACAAAATGTTTTTAAAACTATTTAGTTTTGATTTAAACACACTTTTTTCACGGAACAAATTAATCCAAAAATGGATTAATTTAATCTTTTTTGGTGTTAATTTAAGCTGCAATGCTTTTTAGTACTTCTTAGTTTACTCTGATCTATATAATTTAATATATATAGAAGGAGTTTACACCGTAAGCCTTAAATATAAGCCTCCGCGCGCATAAACGGATATACCTCCAGGAGCATATATTTGCGCCTGCGCGAACACGTGGTCAAGGCAAACTCTTTCACAACACAGCTGCAGGCAAACACTTTGCGCAGACGCAAGTATATCCTCATGGAGGCATATCCGTTTATGCTCGCGGAGGCTTATATTTAAGGCTTACGGTGTAAACTCCTTCATACTGTTGGTGGCAGAAAGCAAATACTTTCTAAATTTGAATTAGTAAAAATGTTTACTAATTTGAATTAGTGACTGACTTTTTGCTTTTGAATTAGTAAATTTTACTAATAAATTAGTAGAAATAACTATTTATTAGTAAATATCATCAAAAATATTTTTTAAATCATATGTTTTATGATACAAAGTAAAACCTGAACAGGAATTTTTACTCATTTCTGCTTTCTAACAGATTTTACTATTTTCGGAGTAACTTTTTTATATGTTTTAAGTACATTTTACTAATTTTTACTAAAACTTCTTAAGATTCTGTTAATAAGTAAGCATTTTATGAAGAAAAAATTCGTGTTACTTTAACTTCTGTCCAATAATTATTACTAGAAAGAAAATTTTCATTTATTAAAAAGTATATGAAGTAATCATTCACTTTTGTTGACGCAGTCAAATGATTATCGATAAAACGGAAATAATTTCTCTATTTTTATAAAACTTTAGAATACCTAAATGTAGACTTGTTTAAAGTATTTCAAAACATGGTAAATTTCATTCATAGATATACATTTATGCACAGATATTTATTTATTATTTCGAAAATTTACAACTCAAGCAAACATCATTAGCCAGGAAATTTATGAGAAATGCAAAACAGATGTAGGTAAAGCAGTAGTTACTTGGTCAGAAGAAACACATTAGGAAGTTAATTAGTTGCAACCGCAAAGTATAAAGAGGAAAGAGAATGAAATATATATATATATTGGTTGGTCCGACAGAAGAGCCGCACATGTGAAAGTTCCTGTATTATATTTCTCGATTTCCTGCTTAGCGGACCTATGTCCAGAAATTTTTTTCCTTTTCGTTTCCAACTTCCGTAATATTTTTCGTTTTCCTGCTTCCTTTGCTATATATAGTATGTCTAACATATCATTTTTTTTAAAATGCAAATCGAATCTAGTAGATGTGGGTTATTTTCCTGCACTTCTAAGTATACTATGTGATTTGATAAGGCGTGGGTGGTCGTAGGTTTGCTAATTATCCTCGTTTCATCAAAAACCAAGATTTCAACTCTGGAGGAATGTGGACTCGATGAATTTATGAGGAAACTGTCGTAGACATTTTTGATTAATAGGATGATATAATAGATTATGGAAATAGAAAATCGAGGAATATGAAATGGGGAATTTTAAAATACATTACATACTGAGAATTATATAGGATCATGAAACTATTTGATACGCTAAATTAAAAAATGCACTTCAATTAAAAAATTGATTAATATTTACTGTTATAAAAGAAAAGAGTTCACTTGACTTTTATAAAACAAATATATTCATTTAAAGTTAATAATTTTTATTTTAAACAAGAGTAAATTATCCGAACTAATATTTTATGTACCTAAAGCCAAAGATATTTTTAAATCGTTTGTAGTTTGAATAACTGGTAGTTTTAGTCAAAGGGAATTTAAAATCATATTAGTTTTAGCCTATAATGTAATTTAAAATTATGATACAGTTTGAACCATTCGTAGTTTTATACTTTTAACGAAGGTGGTGGTTTGTCTTTAACTTTTAAACATGAGTATATAGTTTTATTAATGGTAGTTGTCACTTTTAAGATAGTGGTAAAATTCTGTATTAATTATGGCAGTTACAATTGAATTTTAATTCTTTTGTGGTAGTAGTAATATAATAATTAATAGAGATTTACTTTCAGATTGATACTTTTTGATTGAAAATAAAGTTTAGATTCTTTAATTTCCGAGTCTTATGCTAAGTAGTTATAAATTAAAGGCCAAAAGTAACTGGGGTGATATCATTTATTTTTATACAACCGTTTGCTATAAATAATCCGCTACTCTGACGCAGGTGCAAATCGGTTCGAAATTTTACAATCAGTGACATAAATGATTTGTAATTCACTCTGCAATAAAATGTTTGTGACTGTTATTAGTTAAAATAAAATATTTTATTTCCGTTAACAATCTTTCTGTAAAAAATAATTCTTTATATCAAAATTAAATTAAAATGAATTGTTAATTTAGTTCAATAAAATATAAATTTTAATTCAAATACTATTAAAATTTCGTAATAAAAAATTCTATGAAAGTCTTTAGAAAAATTTTATAAAAGTTTATTTTCTAATTAAAAATGTTTTTTCTCATAGGATTTCTAATTTGAAAAAAGTTATTCAATTTAAAACAATTTTTGTCAATCCTTTTAAAAAAGTTATAATATAGGAAAAAAATGAATACCGTGTGAACCAGATTACAAAGCAATTTTTTGGAGTTTCTCAAGATTGTCTCTAACCTTTTTTTCTCTTTTTTCACTCTGACGGAAGAATTTTCTGAAATCGAGTAAAGAAGATGATGTGAATGGTTCGTTGGAACTGAAAAGCATCGACTATTTCACACCAATAATATATATAGTGTAAGAAGGGGAATCTTTTAAGGAACTTCTATTCACGACTAAAAATCCTTTTCTTGTCCTAAGCAGGTGTTGTTCTGTAATTCGAACATACTCGCACCCATAGGTGACAGAAATGCCATGTATTATTGTAATGATAATTTTGAAACGCATAAAGAAGTGACTTGATATTTTTAATTTATAGAGAAAGAGTAGTTTTTGCAGTTGAAATAGTAGTAGTAATAAAAAAAGTTAATACTGTAAATAATAAAAAATACTGAAACAATAAAATAGTAAGCAAAAAATGGTTCTGATACCATGAATTTAAATTATCTTTGACGAAAATTATAACAGTTATTAGAAATTACAATAATTTTAAATTTCTTTCGGCCGAAGCTACCGATGGTAAAATCTACTATAATGGCCAATTATGTTCGAATAAAATCACTAGTGCTTTGAACTACAATGATTTCAAAATTTTTTGGGTTTCATTTCTCTACTTGAGATCGACAAGATCGCCGCACTAGGTGACGAGGAATCTAATTTTATCAATTGAATTGCCATCTAGCGGTGACCTTGGCGTTCTCGGGTGGAGACTAGCTTCTCCATATTGAATCTCATGATATCCGTAATTCTATAATTATTTATAATCAAATTTAGAAAGTTTGGCAATTAATATAAACGAATTTCAATTTTCAATTTACATTAATTTCCGATATTCTCATGGTCTCCAATTTTTTTAGATTCTTCGAATTAATTTATTAAATAAATATTCCAACTATTGAGTGAGTCCGAGGCTTATTTTATATTACATTTGATAAAATCTACCAATAATGTTTCGAATTATACCTTGATTTTAAATTGACACTGGATGAAATTATTAATTTAAAAAACTATACCAACAAAAACCACTATTACTTTGGAATAAAACTATACTATCAAAAGCAGAAACAACCATTTGATTTAAAAATTTCATCAATTGATTTCGGAAATTAAATCCTAACCAGATAATTAGGTAATATGGTCTCGAAAAATGTTTTGCGCAATAAGTTTTATATTGTGTATGTATGTATTGCACCACACGAAATGTAGATTGAGGAGGTTGGCATACTCTAAGGCACGCCTCTCTCTCTCTCTCTCACTCACTCCCTCTCTCAAATGATAATAAACATACGCATCCTCACAACTACTATATGTATACGAAATTTGCAACTCTGTCGCGAGGTCTTTTGATTTTCACTCGTAAACTCCTCACATTTAAGTGGCACTATATCTTTTCTAAATAACACAATTATTCGAGATAACTGTTTATAAAGCGGGTTCAAAATTTGCCAACTCCCTCAATCAAACCACAAATTCTGACGTTTTTATTGAAGACAGAATTACACTAATATATGTGTATTTAATACGAGGTGAAAATATGTAAACGACTTCTGCTCATATATGCTTATCAACACTACCAAAACAACTACTGTCTTTGATGATGAGAATTTATAACTAGTAATGAAAAAGAATACCAGAAAAATATTTATAAACAAATAAATATTTATAAAAATATTTATGTTATAACTCCTATTAATTTTATTATTATTATCGTACTTAGTACCAAATAGTATGTATAATATCATTTGACTACATACAGTAATGCGTCAATATTGCTGCATATGCAGCAATGATTTCTAACGCTATAGAGAATCAAATTGCTGTTTTTAAGACTAGAGAACAAAATTGACAGCTTAACATCGGGAATAAAGTTAAAGTTTTTAACACTAGGGAAAAAAATAAACACTTTGAACATTAGTGTACAACTTTAACATAGGTCATAGTAGGATATGGAGTGAAATACTTTCAACAAATAAATTAGAAAATTCTACTAGAATTCAAATAATTTCAATACAAAAATAAATAATTTATTAAATAATTGAATGTTTCTTAAAATTAAATTCTTAAAAAGAATTTTATCAACAAAATTTTAAATACTTCCTCATGAGGTAGCAATAATTGAATTCTTTTGATAAATTTTAATACAATTTTTAAGAATAATTACATTTTTCGAGAAATTCTAGTAAAATTGTATTAAAAATAATTGAAATTTTGGGATGAGTTTTACTATTTATGAAAATAATTGAATCCCTAAGAAGAATTTTATTAATTTTGAACATAATTAAATTTTTTGCGAAGAATTTCATTACTCTTAAAAATAATTGAATTTCTACAATAATTTGTAGGTAATTTCTCCAAAATTAAATTTTTTTTAAAAGTGTTTTTAAATAAAATTCTTCTATAAATCCATTACTTTTAATAATTTTCAAAAAAGTTCTTTAGCAATTTTCAAATTCATTTTTGTTTACAATATTTAATTTTACAAAATTCTAATTATTCGGAAATTATTTAATTAAATACCTATATTAGAAAATAAAAACTTCAAAAAAAGAGTTTTAAGTAAAATTTAAATAAACTGTTTAAAAAAAATTAATTCTTCTGCAGAATTGTTAGTTAAAAGTATGAGAAATTAATATTTTCAAAGATTTTAATATGAAACTATTTCAAAATTCAATTATTTCTAAAAATTCAAGCTATAATGCTTTTAATATTCTATTATGAAATTTTAACTGAAATTGATTTTTAAATCAATTTTTATTACAAAAATTCCACGAGAAGGAAATTTTTAAATAATTGAATTCTTTCCACGAATTTTAATAAAAGTTATAAGAATAATTACACTTTTCAAGGAATTCCATTAAAAATGTATTAGAGGGGTAAGGTCTTAACGGTGAAAAAAGTATTTTAAGAATTTTTTTTTGGCGATACGCAATAAGTTAATTTATTTTATTATCGCTTTGCATATAATATTGCAACATTTGAACAACATTTCTCTAAATTTTAATTAAAAAATATTAAGAATTGAGCGAGATAATGATATATTTTTCCTCAGGCGACTCCAAAAAAAATTGATTTGCAGTGTACGCTCTAACTCGCAACAGAATCATCCAAATAAAAAAAATCAAAGTGCATTTGTCAAAGGAGATGTTTTTTGAGGTAACGCTGGGAGCTTTTTTGAAAAAAAATTACCAATTTTACAATAACAAATTAATCGATTCTTCTATATCGAAAACGACTTTTTGGCTTTCAAGTGCTACAAAAAATCTTGTTTAACAAATGCACCTTAATTTTTTTTTATCTGGATGATTCAGTTGAGAGTTAGAGTGTACACCGCAAATCAATTTTTTTTGGAGGCGCCTGAGGAAATTATATGCAATTATATGCAAAGCGCTAAAATAAATTAACTTTCTGCGTATCGCCAAACAAATTCTTAAAAACATGCTTTTTTTCACCGTTTAGACCTTACTCCCCCTTAAAAACAATATTATTGAAATTCTGCATTGAGTTTTATTATTTATGAAAATAATTGAATTCCTAAAAAGAATTTTATTTACAAAAATAATTGAATCCCTGTAAAAAATTTTATCATTTATGAAAGTAATTGAATTATTTAGAAGAAATTTATAAAAAAAAATGGTAAATAATTGAATTCCTGTGAAATTTTTATTGTTTTGTGAAAATAATGAAATGTTTGCGTAGAATTTTATTAATATTTTTTTAAATAATTGAATTCTTTTGGAAAATTTGATTAAAATAGTAGATATTGAAAATCATTGAATTGAGGAAAAGATTTGTAAATAATTGAAATTCTGCGAAGAATTTTATTATCTACTTTTGAAAATAATTGAATTTCTGCAATCATTTGTAATTTCTCTAAAGTTCTCCAAATTATATCTTACAATTTACGAACTTTCCGTACTTTTTTTTATCAAATTACGGACTTTACGGATTTTAAACAAAAAAATGACTTTTACTGTCTTGAAGCAAATTTACGGACCTAGTTCGAGCCCTGATTAAAAGGAAGTGTTAATTTGAGATGTAAAAAATATACTACACTGAAAAAAAAATTTATTTGATTTAAATAACCGATTATTTGGTTATATTCAAATAAATATTTATTTGAATCAAATAATTTTTATTTGAATCAATTAAATAATATTTGCTTCAAATACTGAAATATTTGATTCAAATACAATTTATTTAATTCAAATAAAAATTATTTGATTCAAATAAATATTTATTTGAATATAACCAAATAATCGGTTATTTGAATCAAATAAATTTTTTTTTCAGTGTATACAGAAGACAAAAGAAAAATAATCGGTCTCCTAACCTTGAATATGCGATTGAAGATACATTTTTTTTAATTTAAATAAATTCCAACTATGTATATATATGCATATTCTTGAGAGTTTAATTGGATTCGTGTAAAATCATTTATGCGCGTTTCTATTTCGTTAACTACAGGTGCGTTCCTAAAAGGGCAGTCACCATGAAGAGATAATTACAAAAATCCTTTTAACTTAGTTGCGCCCTCTTCTTGCAATTTTTTTTATATAATATATTATATACATATATAGTATATTAAAATGTAGTAGTGAAGAAGCTTCTGTTTGTAATTACACTTGCATGCGTATACACTGATTTTTCCCTGACAAATAAAATAAAGACGAACGTGTGAGGTAAAATGACCAGTGCATATCCTTTACGAAGCACTTCATTATTTTTCCTTTAAACGTTAATAGTCCTGCGATTCAATGTGATAACTTTAATTATCCTTAAGATATATAACAACTTTTTTCTGCATATATTCATTTATATATTCCCTCGTGTAACACATTTTAACGGTCTCAAAAAGTGATTTGCATTTAGATTGATTTCTTCACACTATTGAAAACTTTGTATATTTTTTAAATAAAAATGATAATTTGTTAATTTTGTAAGATGTAATTTTTTAACTCGTTACTCCAATTAAACATTAATTTACTCTTTAACTGCAATTACACGTTTGATCTTCAATAATTATTCAAATTATTTACAATGTTAACCCAACAATTATCATTTTTTTAACTTATGTGTCTATTGCTTCATTATATTTAATATATTTAGTTGATATATTTACTATATTTTTTACATTTTTTAAATATTTTCTTCTTCTTCTTCTTAAATGACTTTAGGCACACTTAAATTTACCATTTAATATTTATTTCTTTCATTATACTTACAATATCAATTTGTTAATATTATTATAAGTAATGAAAACTAGAACATCAATAATTTTTAGGGTTCCGTACACCATAGGTGTACTGACGGAACCCTTATGAAATCACTCGTGTGTTCGTCCCAGCTACGCAAAATGGGCTGCCCCCCCCTTAACTTTTACAAATCTTAACCTAATGAGCTGAAATTCGGCAGGGATCTTCAGTTTTAAGTGCAGATTACAGGAAAAATATAGCGAACCCAATTGACGGACATATTTGCGAACTAGGAGGGATAGAAATTGAATTTTTCAGAAAAAATTACAAAAAATTACCCTGTCCCCCCTCCTTAATTTTTACAAATCTCAACCTAATGAGCTAAAATTCGGTAGGGATCTTCAGTTTTAAGTGCAGTTTACAGGAAAAATATAGCGAACCTGATTGGTGGAGATATTTGGGAACTAGAAGGGAAAGAAATTGAATTTTTTTGAAAAAAATTGCAAAAAATGACCCTGTCCCCCCCCCCTTAACTTTTACAAATCTCAACCTTATGAGCTAAAATTCGGTAGGGATCTTCAGTTTTAAGTGCAGTTTACAGGAAAAATATAGCGAACCTGATTGGTGGAGATATTTGGGAACTAGAAGGGAAAGAAATTGAATTTTTTTGAAAAAATTGCAAAAAATGACCCTGTCCCCCCCCCCCTTAACTTTTACAAATCTCAACCTTATGAGCTAAAATTCGGTAGGGATCTTCAGTTTTAAGTGTAGATTACAGGAAAAATATAGCGAACTCGATTGACAAACATATTTGCAAAATAGGAGGGAAAGAAATTCAATTTTTTCGAAAAAAAATGCTAAAAATGACCCTGTCCCCCCCCCCCCTTAACTTTTACAAATCTCAACCTAATGAGCTAAAATTCGGTAGGGATCTTCAGTTTTAAGTGTAGATTACAGGAAAAATATAGCGAACTCGATTGACGGACATATTTGCGAACTAGGAGGGAAAGAAATTGAATTTATCCGAAAAAATTACAAAAAATGACCCTGTCCCCCCCCTTAACTTTTACAAATCTCAACCTGGTGAGCTGAAATTCGGTAAGGATCTTCAGTTTTAAGTGCAGATTACAGGAAAAATATAGCGAACCCAATTGACGGACATATTTGCGAACTAGAAGGGAAAGAAATTTAATTTTTACGAAAAAATTGCAAAAAATGACACTTTTCTCTCCCCTTTTTGAACTTTTAGGAATCTTAATTTGATGAGCTGAAATTCGGTAGGGATCTTCATTTTTAAGTGAAGATTAAGGTAAAAAAAATATAGCGAACATGATTGTTTGAGATATTTGCGAAATTTAAGGGCAAGAATTTGAATTTTTTGAAAAAACTACAGTGTCACTAATTTAACTTTTATAAATTTCAATGTGGTGAGTTAAAATTCAGTTTGTATATTTTTTTTAAGTGCAAATTACAGAAAAATAAAGATAATGTGATTGGCGAAGATAAAAATAAAATAAAAATAAAATAAAATAAAAAGAAAATAAAAAAATAATATAAAATAAAATAATAAAAATATTTATTCCAAATTTAAAAAAATATATTAGCATTTTTTTAATTATTTTTTTTATATTTTTAAGAATTGTTGAAATAATTAAAAATAACAAAATTTATTTGAATAAACATATGTGTACCGAATTTCAGCTCAATATGTTTATATATGTTAATATTAATGTGGATTATAGTTATAGTTTTTTTTTAATCTATATGTAATAAAAATACATATGTGTACCGAATTTCAGCTCAATAGGTTTATACAGTAAGAAAAGCTATCCGTCAGTCATAGGAAAGTATGGGAATCGCATAAGTCTGTCTCACTCCTACTCATGGGACATGACTGACGTGGTAGGTTTTCGTACTGTATATGTTAATATTAATCAATTATATTTCTTATATATATTTTTTTTATAAAAAATGAGTTTTATTTTGGTGTACGGAACCCTCGATCTTAATGCGAGTGCAACTCGCACTTGCCCGATTTTTTTATTTTAATAATAATTGATTTTCTTTCTGTATTTTTATTCCAAAAATTATAAACATAACCTAAAGTTATATATTTATATGAATTTATCACGTGGTAAAAATTATACAGCTGTAAAAAGAAATTATCAATCTTCCAAATCAAATCAAGAAATTGAAAAAAAAACTTTTTACTTTTCGACAGCTCTGCTGTTCACTTTAGAAACAAAGATAAAAAAATGTTAAGAAAAACTAGCTTGCAATCAATCCAATGATTACAAATTAACTTGATTTCTTGATTTGACTTGAAAGATTAATAATTTTTTAAAAATGTAACCTAAAATTTTTAGCTTCTTAGATACCTTTCTTGGGAAAGCGTCACATCTAGCAATTAATTATTTATAATAAATTAATTATAATATTATAAAGTAATATAAATATTTTTAATAATAATAAATAATATAATATAAGGCTAAAACAGTTTTTTCAGATTTTTTTTTGTTATATTAATAAAATATTTGCAAAATGGAGAAAATTAAAAGGACAAATGAGAGTTTTGGGTTTAAGTAACACTCGCGTTTGTGTTATTTATGTATAAATGTAGATGCAGTTATTATTAACTCTTGCGAATCGAGATATTTCCCTTTGAAGATTAGGACGCCTTCGCGAAGGGAGAACAGACTAAACAGAATTTCCAGGTACTGGCGCGCGCGGTGCATCTTTCACAACTTACCCGCGCGCAAAACTTTTCTTACTCGTAATAATATATCAAACGAGAAACACGAGCCCAGTTCTCCTCATTATTTATTTTCCTCCATAACATACAATATTTTCTACGAATTTTCAATATTTTCCCCATTTTTCTTTTCTTGTCACTTATTTTAAAAGAAAATCCGCTCTCTCTCTTACTCCATATCTCTTCATTTATCTTCATTTTTCAAATCATGCACAAAATATGTCGATAAACTATTCAAAAATTGTTATATTATTAAAAATATTATTATTTATTATTCAAAGTTTATGCCTCTCAATCTTAAACGTGATTATAAATATTATAAATACTAATAATTATAATAATAATAAATAATTTAAATATAATAATAATAGTAATAATAGAAAATTATGAATAATATACCTAATAAATAAAATATACTAACCAAATAATTAAAGGTCCCAATCAAAGAACCGGTTATAATTTTTTTAATTTCAAAATTTCAAAATCATTGCCCTGTAAGTAAAAAATTAAACAGTTTTTTAATCCCAATTTTTTGAGAAACATTTTCATAATATGTATAGAAATACAAAATAATTTCAAGAAATTGAAATTTTAAATCCTTTTTTTATTTAGAGGTCGAGAATTTTGAGTCTCAAAAATTTATAACCGATTCTTTGATTGGGACCCTGAATTATAATTTTTGATTCATAAAAAAATAACGAAATATGGTGGATATCACGTCAAAACTCCACCCAAAAAAAAAATGTTGTCCAATTATTCCCAAATTTTTTTTATGATATGCCTATAGGTTAGTAATTTATCATATAAATTTTTTTGAATTTTATAAAAAATTGTCCAAGGGGGAGGGGGTAGAAGTTCTGAACTTTTGCGTGACGCGCTCCACTTTGATTATTTCTTATAATTAGAGGAAAAAATTTAAAAAAAAATTAGAATATGGGTTTTTTAGATTTTTTCATGGGCTTTCGAATGGCAAAGTCTATTTTCAAAAATTTTTTTAGTTTGACATAAATTTTGAAAAAATAAAAATAAATTTTCACTTTTCGCATCTTTGGGTTCATTTTTTCTTTTTTCTTTTATTTTTAAATGAAAGCTGAGCTTTTTTCTGATGAAATACTTGTTTTCCAAAAAAACCGTTTTTTTTTGTTTTCGAGAAATGAATTTTTGAATATAGCGCATCACGTCGTCGCGCCGCAATTTAATTTATAAAACGTTACAATGAACTATTTTCTGCATTTTACAGGGTTGAGACTGACATTAGAACAATATAATGCCTGCATTATAGTTTTTTTTTATTTTTTTAAATTAAAAAAAATATTTATTTTTTTAAATTTTTAACAAAATTTAAAAAAAAATTTTTTTAGACTTTTATTTTTAATTTAATGCCTACAATTTATTTATTTTCATTTCTAAAGTAAAAAAAAGCAAACAGAAAAATAAAATACAGGCATTAAATTAAAAATAAAATTGCAAAAAAATTTTGTTAAAAATTTAAAAAAATAAATATTTTTTTTAATTTAAAAAAATAAAAAAAACTATAATGCAGGCATTATATTGTTCTAATGTCAGTCTCAACCCTGTAAAATGCAGAAAATAGTTCATTGTAACGTTTTATAAATTAAATTGCGGCGCGACGACGTGATGCGCTATATTCAAAAATTCATTTCTCGAAAACAAAAAAAAACGGTTTTTGGAAAACAAGTATTTCATCAGAAAAAAGCTCAGCTTTCATTTAAAAATAAAAGAAAAAAGAAAAAATGAACCCAAAGATGCGAAAAGTGAAAATTTATTTTTATTTTTTCAAAATTTATGTCAAACTAAAAAAATTTTTGAAAATAGACTTTGCCATTCGAAAGCCCATGAAAAAATCTAAAAAACCCATATTCTAATTTTTTTTTAAAATTTTTTCCTCTAATTATAAGAAATAATCAAAGTGGAGCGCGTCACGCAAAAGTTCAGAACTTCTACCCCCTCCCCCTTGGACAATTTTTTATAAAATTCAAAAAAATTTATATGATAAATTACTAACCTATAGGGCATATCATAAAAAAAATTTGGGAATAATTGGACAACATTTTTTTTTTGGGTGGAGTTTTGACGTGATATCCACCATATTTGAAACGAAAAAATAAAATAAATAGGTATACATTTAAATAAAATGATCAAAGTTATTGACATAAAAATTTGATTTTGCTTTATCCTGTCTTTTTCCTGATTTCCAGACAGAATTTGATTAATCTGATTTTCTTCCTGATCTCTATAAAAAAAATTCAAAGAAAGTTCAATTATAAAAAAAATCTTTAGAATTTAGATTATTTTTTTTAAAAATTTCAATAAAATTCTTAAAAAGATTCAATTATTTTTTACACTTAAAAAAAAAATTTAAATCGGACTCCTCTTATTTTAGTTTATATTTTCCTCTTGTAAATGACTCAAAAAACGTCCTTTTATTTTAATTAAAAAAATTCATGATCTTGGGGCTAAATTCCTTTTATGGAAAATGTTTTTTTAATTCTTTATTTTTAAGAAAGAAAACAGTGTTTGTAAATTTCTGATTGTTTTGAAATATTTTCTAAAATTCCTAATTTTGGGTGTAAAATTCCTTTTTTTAGAGTTAAATATATCTTTCTATAGAAAAATTTCCTGTTTATGACGTCTAAATTTCTTCCTTCGGTAAAAATATCAATTTTTTGAAAAATTACTGTTCTTTAAAGTTAAAATTTTCAGGGTGTCTACTAACCGGGAAAACCGGGAAAACCGGGAATTAGCCGGGAAAAAAATAAAAACCGGGAAATATTCGGGAATTGAAATTTATTCGTAATAATTAAATAAATTTTTAGAAAAATTTTTTTTGACATTTGAAAGTAAAGACAGCAAAATATTTTGTAAAAAAGTTAATTGTGTTGATTTACATTTCGGTAAGCTATTTTTAATAAATTCAAGTATTAGAAAACATACTGTGTTATAAATCTATCAAGTTTTAATAATAGTATTTAAAAGTTTAAGTCAAATAGTGGGATTCATAGTCACATGTATCTATAAGTATCTTATTTGAATTTGAGGTTACGAATTAAATTTCAACTAGCAAATAAATTCTTTATACAAAATTTATTCAAAAAAAGTTTTTAGTAATTAACTTGTTATTTTTATACTATAATTGAAACGATGGATTCTTTAAAAAATAATGTTTTTATTGAACTTGTTATTTACGTAGCCCGGTAAGAAGCGTTCAATCCGTTTAATAGTGATAAACTGTTTAATTTTCTGCAGGTACATATGTATTCATTTTTGTAAATTTTTATTGTCTCAAATCTAATTCAAAACATTTTATGAAAATTTTACTTGAATTGAGTTTTTTCGATAATTGGTGGTTTTTGGTTAGAAAATTTGTGTGATATTGCGAAAAATAAAACTGATTAAAAACGAGTATTTTTTAATCGATTTTCCTAAATTAATTAAAAATATTTTATATATCAAATCATTGGATTATTTTTATTTTAAAATGCCCAAATTGAAATTAATTGAAAATGTACCTAAATTTTTTTTAATTAATCAAGTTTTAAAATAAAAGTTTTTAAGGTTATTTTACCTTGACACTTGTTACATTCCTTGATTTGATAAATATTTTTTAATACTTTTTTTTATTTTTTAATGTTGTTTCGAATCCAATAAGAGCTCTACTTTAATAAATTTTAACATTTACTTTCGTTTATATTATAAACTTATTACTTACCATAATATACTGTCAAATAGATTTCACAAAGACTCTACTGTTTATATGTTATAAGAGGTAGCATATTGAAAACATTGCAATTATTTAATCGTTTAATTAAAAGTATTTTTGTCCTACATGCGCGATAAACTCGACTTTCCGTGCATGCATAGCGGGCGGAAAGTAAGCTTTTACCGCCCGACTACCAACAGCGGGCGGAAAAACTACTTTTCCGCCCGCTGCTTTAGCACTATTAAATAAATACTACTAATTATTATATTATCACTTTCTATTACTTCAAATCAAAACGGAGTCAATTTTTAAGTAAAATTTATCAAAAATATTCGGACTCGCCTTAGGCTTAATAAAAATGTTTCATACACATTTAATAATTAGTGCATATTCATTTTTGAATTTACGGATGCGTCTTGTTTATCGCGCATTTGGACAAAAAATATCGTGTGCAACTCGGGCGGAAATGTCAATTCTGACCTCGTACGATTGCCGCCCTCGCTTCGCTCGTGCGGCAAATTTCGAACTCGGTCAGGAATTGACAACTTTCCGCCCTTGCCACACAATATACTATTTCATGGTTGTGAACTTTTTAAATAAATTTACTTTTAAATTTTTAAAATTTTATGAATATATACCTACATGCATTAATTTATAACATTAAACTACAAAGGTAGGTTGCTAAAATAGACTAGAATTTGTTATTTATGCTTTTTAAAAAAAAAGAAAATTTAATATTTTCAACCGGGAAATGACCGGGAATTTGTCAAGCAAAATTTAGTAGACACCCTGATTTTGTTTTCTTTAGGAAAAATATTGTTTTCGGAGCAAAATTTCTTTTTTTGGAAAAAAATATTTCTATTTTTTAAAAAATTCTCTTTTTTAGAAAAAATTTTAAAATTTTTTGTTTGAAATAAATTTTTCTTTTAAAAAAAGTTTTTATTTTTGGAAAAATCATTTGTCTTTAATGGAATAAATTTTTTTTTAAATTTATGTCTGTTTTCTTAAGGTGAAAAAATGTCAAGCAAAATTGAAGCTTTTGAAATTTTTCAAAAATATTTCTGGACACCAAAAACCAGAATTTTAGTAAGGTAATTTTAGAAATTTCATGTTTTCAGTACTTTAAATAAAGTTCCCTAACATTTTGCTGACCAATTTCACTTTCCCTGATTTCCTTAACCTGTGACAACCCCGATAATCCTTATTAATAAAATCAGATGTCTGTCTGTACATTGCTTAAAACTTAAAAATGTTAACATGATTAGTTATTATGGACATCAGAGATTCCAAAAATATTCTTAAAAAATTTAATGTATGTATGTATGTATGTATGTATGTATGTATGTATGTATGTATGTATGTATGTCTGTCACAAAAACTTTGTACCCCAATCACACAAAAACATGTGAATCGATTTAAGTCCAACTTGGTAGGTTATTAGGTATTGACCCAAGGAAGGTTTATAAATTTACAGATTTAAAAAATATTAATTAGAACGGCAGATATTCAATTTTTTCAAAAAATTCAAAAAATCGAAAATTTCAAAATTTTTTATTTTTCATGGATTGCTTTTAAAGTTTCTATACTTGAGTATTACATGTTATTTAGTCACATTATAGCATAACTTAGCAAAAAATAAAGTCCTATAACTAATATGTAAGTATAAAAATGTTTTCAAAAAATCGAAAATTTCAAAATTTTACATTTCTTATGGATTGCTTTTAAACTTTCTATATTTGAGTTTTTACATGTTATTTTGTCACATTTTAGCATAATTTTGCAAAAATACTATTCTACAACTAAGATATAAATATAAAAATATTTTCAAAAACTTCAAAAATGGAAAATTTCCAAATTTCGCAATTTTTAATGAATAGCTTTTAAACTTTCTAAAATTGAATATTATATGTTATTTAGTCAGATTTTATCATAATTTTGCAAAAAATACTATCCTACAAGAAATATAAAAATATTTTCAATATCAAAAAATCGATACTAATTACTATATGAAGTTTAATTCAGTAGTATTTTTGGAGTCTCTGATTAATATTTTGACGTCAAAATAGTGCAATTCAAAATTATTTATCAAATTAATTTAATATTTTTAAGAAGTTCAGAAATATTGAAAATGGAAATTTTTTATGATTAAAATGATTTTGCAGGATGTCAAGAATTGTAAGTCACCTGTGATACAATACAAGCATATTATGCCACTAGGCAAAAACTTATATGTTAAAACGTTTTTTCATTTTAACTCTAGATTTAACTTTAAGAGATGTTTTGAGCAATGTAAGGACAAAAGTTAACACGGTGTCTATTTTTGTTTAACAAAATTTCCTGCTTTGTCCAAATTTTTCACGGTTTATCTCTTTTTTGTCAAATTTAAATTTACTTGATTTTATCCATAAATAAATCTACAAATGGCTATAAAAATTTACATATTTTATGAAAATACTGTTTCTTAAGTTCATAATTATAAATATAGATTATATTAGTATGCTGTCGTACAGTTTTCTATTTCTACTAATACATTTAACTGGGTATCTACCAAACGGGAAACACTGTAAAAAGCTGGGAATATGCCGAACCGGGAATTTTCCTATGAAATTAAGAAAAAGTTTCATTATATTAATTCGCTTTTAAAAAATTGCTTTTTACTTTAATTTTTATTGATGTATAATATTTATGAAAACAGACCCGAGTCAAAAATTTAAGCTGATTCAAATAGTAATATTTTCCTACTAAAATAGCTATAATGGTAACTAATTATTATTTTTTTCCGGTCAAATTAAATTCCCTTGCTATTTTCTGATTTTCCAGATTAGTAGACACACTTAAATGTATTGGTAGAAAATAAAACCCGTCGAAGACGGGTACGACAGCTAGTAATAAATAAATAACAAAAATAATAAATCCTTATTAATAAAATCAGATGTCTGTCTGTACATTGCTTAAAACTTCAAAATGTTAACATGATTAGTTATTATGGACATCAGAGATTCCAAAAATGTTCTTAAAAAATTTAATGTATGTATGTATGTATGTATGTATGTTTGTCTGTCACAAAAACTTTGTGCCCCAATCACACAAAAACATGTGAATCGATTTAAGTCCAACTTGGTAGGTTATTAGGTATTGACCCAAGGAAGGTTTATAAATTTACAGATTTAAAAAATATTAATTAGAACGGGAGATATTCAATTTTTTCAAAAAATTCAAAAAATCGAAAATTTCAAAATTTTTTATTTTTCATGGATTGCTTTTGAAGTTTATATACTTGAGTATTATATGTTATTTAGTCACATTATAGCATAACTTTGCAAAAAATAAAGTCCTATAACTAATATGTAAGTATAAAAATGTTTTCAAAAAATCGAAAATTTCAAAATTTTACATTTTTTTATGGATTGCTTTTAAACTTTCTATATTTGAGTATTACATGTTATTTGGTCACATTTTAGCATAATTTTTCAAAAAATACTATTCTACAACTAAGATGTAAATATAAAAATATTTTCAAAAACTTGAAAAATGGAAAATTTCCAAATTTCACAATTTTTAATGGATAGCTTTTAAACTTTCTAAAAATGAATATTATATGTTATTTAGTCAGATTTTATCATAATTTTGCAAAAAATACTATCCTACAAGAAATATAAAAAAATTTTCAATATATCAAAAAATCGATACTAATTACTATATGAAGTATAATTCAGTAGTATTTTTGGAGTCTCTGATTAATATTTTGATGTCAAAATAGTGCAATTCAAAATTATTTATCAAATCAATCTAATATTTTCAAGAAGTTCAGAAATATTGAAAATGGAAATTTTTTATGATTAAAATGATTTCGCAGGATGTCAAGAATTGTAAGTCACCTGTGATACAATACAAGCATATTATGCCACTAGGCAAAAACTTACATGTTAAAACGTTTTTTCATTTTAACTCTAGATTTAACTTTAAGAGATGTTTTGAGCAATGTAAAGACAAAAGTTAACACGGTGTCTATTTTTGTTTAACAAAATTTCCTGCTTTGTCCAAACTTTTCACGGTTTATCTCTTTTTTGTCAAATTTAAATTTACTTGATTTTATCCATAAATAAATCTACAAATGGCTATAAAAATTTACTTATTTTATGAAAATACTGTTTCTTAAGTTCATATAAATATAGATTGTATTACTTGCTGTCGTACAGTTTTCTGTTTATACTAATACATTTAACTGGGTATCTACCAAACGGGAAAAAACTGTAAAAAGCTGGGAATATGCCGAACCGGGAATTTTCCTATCAAATTAAGAAAAAGTTTCATTATATTAATTCGCTTTTAAAAAATTGCTTTTTACTTCAATTTTTATTGATGTATAATATTTATGAAAACAGACCCGAGTCAAAATTTAAGCCCTACTTTCAGCCTAAAATTTAGGTCTTATGTTAGGTTTTAGCAGTCGTAACGTAGGGTCTACTTGCGATACAATTAGTTCCAATTAGACTCTACTATAACTCCAAAAACTGTATGGAAAATTTAATTTTTTTAATACATTAATTAAAGTACTACAAATTGATAAATATTGTTCTCTGCATTTGAATTGGTTAAAATAACTAATTTGATAACAAAAAGTCAATCACTGATTCAAATAGTAATATTTTCCTACTAAAATAGCTATAATGGTAACTAATTATTATTTTTTTCCGGTCAAATTAAATTCCCTAGCTATTTCCTGATTTTCCAGATTGGTAGAAACTTAAATGTATTGGTAGAAACTAAAACCCGTCGAAGACGGGTACGACAGCTAGCTTATAATAAAGTAGCAATTATTTTATAAAAAGACATTTTCTCAAGTTTTAATTTAGAAGACAAATATTAAACGATATGCGCGGATAGAATTATAACCACAAATAAAAATAACATAATTCTGTCAATATAGACTTTGGTAAAAGCTTCTATATGGAAAATAATTGAAATAAATGTGAATTTGAGTGTCAAACGTGAAAAAATGAGAAACGTCAATTAAGCTGCCGTCTTTTGAAAAAATACAAGTAGAAGAAGAGAGAAAAAGGGAGAAAATGTGCGGGACCAAAGATCAGAGAGAAAAGAGGAGGCGTCAAAGCAGAAAATGACTTCCAAAGGCCACAAAATCAATACCAGCATCATCATCATCATGTTCTCCCACGGATTGCGTGACTCTCTCATATCAAATGATTTACTACACAAGACTTATATTGAAATCTGAATTTCATTAAAATTTATATCCTCTTTTTTTTAATTACCATATGCAAGACAATATTTTTTTCCTCCTTTTGGGGAAATGTCGATAACTAACTGCACATATGTTGTACAGATGAAATGTATTTTCTTTTTTAATAGCCAATACTATATAGTATTTGTCAAATCATTAAATGGAAGGAAATGGTGACCGGAAACCACGCACGGGAGATGTGACTTCGACTTGAGTTTGCCGCCCATCATCAACCTCCACGGTGACAATAACGACGATGAAAACGGTCAACAACCGCGTGCGTGCGTGCCGTGTAGATCTAATAGCTTACTCGTGAGAAAAGAACATATAAAAACCTTTCATTTTCCCCAAAACGAACAAGAAATAAGGAAGGTAATTTCGAATTCAAAACGTGCCATTTCAAAATTATCACAGAATTGAGAAAAAGAATTTTTTTATTACGGAAAATTCTTCCACAAATTTCAGGTATGAATTTCTGTTCCTTTTTTCATAAAACGGGATTTAACGAGTTTTATAGGTTCCGGATCTTTTCACAGTTATTCAGGAAGCTGCGATAAAATTATGAGATTACCAAATGAATCTATATGCATGTTGAATTTATGATTTTTTTATAGGAAATTGAGAAAGAAAACGTGCTTAAGAATATCGAGTACTTTTTTGTATATAGATTTCGTTATAATCTTTTCAAAAACGAGAAAAATATGAATAAAAATGATTTTAATTTCGTAACTTTTTCTTTTATTGGAATTTTTTTTAATTTTCATTTCGTATTCAAAATAACAAAATTATATGAAAATTGAGAATATAGAAACGTGCTTGAGTTTTAGTATTTTTTTGTACATTTTATTAATTTTCCCCAAAATAGAAAAATACTAATAAAACTAATTTTAAATTTATCAATTTTTTTTTCTTTCCTTATAATTTTCGTTTGTATCTTTTGTAAACAAAATTACAAAAGTTTATGGAAATGGGGACTATAAAACGTAATTTAGAATAAAAATTTTTTTATGAATTTAATTAATTTTTTTAACAGAAAAGAAAAAATACGAATAAAAATAATTTTGAATTCGCACCCTTTTCTTTTATAAATTTTTCTTTTACTATAGTTTTTTTTTAAATTTACATCTTGTTTTTTAAAATGAAAAAATTGTATGAAAATTTAGAAATAAAAAATGCTTAAGAATGACGAGTAGTAGTATTTTAATATACACTAGCAATAATTCGCGCGCTGAAGCGCGCGGTTAACTTTTTACTTCGTTATTTTCAATAAAATTAACAATTTTAAAAATAATAGAATATAAAAATTTTTAATTCAAATTTTTTGTTGAAAACACTACAAAAATTCAATTTTGGAGAAATTACAAATAATTGCACACATTTAATTATTTTCAAAAGTAATAAAATTCTTCGCATAAAATTCAATTATGTTCAAAATTTTAAAAAAATCCCAATTATCTTTGTAAATAACAAAATTCTTCCCCAAAAAATTCAATTATTTTCAAAAATTTTTCTTATTTCAATTATTTTCAATATCTACTATTTTACTAAAATTTCCGAAAAGAATTCAATTATTTAAAAGAAAATTAATAAAATTGTACACAAAAAAAATTACAAATTTAAATATTTTCATAAAACAATAAAAATTTAATAGGAATTCAATTATTTACAATTTTTTTTAATAAATTTCTCGGCAAAAAATTCAATTATATTCATAAACTTTTAATTATTATACATTATTATAAGTTGTTTAATTTCAAAAAGGTTTGAATTTGAAATTTTAAATGTGGAAAAATAATAATAATTAAATATTTATTCAAAAAAGAAGTTATTGATGTTTTTAAATAATTTTACAATCATTAAAGAAATTCGTATAAAGATGTAATCGAACATTTTTAAAGGAAGCGTAATACTTAAGAATAACGAGCTAGTATTTTCTTTTTAAAAGAGACTTCGACTTCATTTTTAACTATTTTTTGAGAGAAAATCAATAGTCAGAGAATAAAATCAGTCTAAAAATATTCAGATAAAAAATTGATTTTTACAATTTTTGAAGTATTTTTATAAAAAAAAAGATTGTTTTTAGGTTGAAAATGCTAAAAAAAAATACCATTGTTATTCAATATTTTTGTAGGAAAATTCACTTGTTTATTTTCTTAACTAATTTCAAATCATAATTTTTTAAAATAAAAAATATAAAATATATATAGTCCGGGAGCTAGCGACCAAAACAACTATCTCATTTCATACCGGCTGAAAATTTGAGTATAGATTACTGAAGACATGTAAATGGGTGATTCTCCCGAAATATTCCTTTTTGTGAGTTACAAACAGAAAAGAAAAAAAATTATTATTTATGGATTAATGCAGTCAATTATATTGAGCTTTCAAAAATCTACCACCTCTATAGCATGATCATGCTAACTTTTAGCTTTTAAAGTATATATTTTAAATTAAAATTTACAAAAAAATTAAGAGGTTAAAATTTGGCGCCGGCGTTTTTTATTATATATATTTTTCTATTTACAAAAAATTATTTAAAAATTATAATTTATTAATATTATCTATAAATTTTATAGATTTTGAAATACTTACAGTTATCAAAAATCTCTTTTAACCCCTTCACTGTCAGTGGGCTCTATAGAGCCATAAAAATGTCGTGCCCTGTATGTCCATGGGCTCTATAGGGCCATCGGAAAAAAAAAAATCTAAAAAATCCTTACTCGGGGTTTTCAGGGTCGCTGAATCCAAATCCGTTGTCGAAAGTTCAAAATTCAAAATGGCGGCTTCAAAATAGCGCCCAAAAAAATTTTTAAGTTTACGAATCTGTCTGAAAATGCCTACTCGGGGGTTTTCGAGATCGCTGATTCCAAATCCGTGGTCAAAAATTCAAAATTTAAAATTACAGCTTTAAAAAGGCGACAAAAAAAAATTTTTTAAATTAACGAATTCGTTAACTTTTCAATTTTTTTGGTCGATATTTTGAAGCCGCCATTTTGAATTTTGACTTTTCGACCACGGATTTTGAATCAGTGACCTCAAAAACATAAAATATGACAATATCATGATTTGTAAAAAAAAAAAATTTTTTTTGAACACTTATGGCACAAAAACTTTATTTTCACTCGACTGTGAAGGGGTTAACAATTGTCAAAAATTATTTTTCATACATTTTAGGTTCACTTTTCACTGGCAGTTTGTAAACAACCGACAATCATATCAATTTTTAATTTTTATTCAAAAAAGTGAGAGGAATGACGGGTGAGAGGAATGACGATTTCAACATTTTTTAATTTTATTTAATTGACAAATAATTTTCCTCCAGCTTAGAATGCCCTATCATGTTTATAAAGGATAACTTTATGTGAAAAAAATTTGCGATCAATTTATATACATTAATATTGTTTTTATTAGGGGTGAGAGGAATGATGCTTTAGGTTGTGAATCTCTGCTTACGTCTCAATTTTAATTTTTCATAACGCGGTGCAAAAAAGGGCACTTTTTTGCACCTTGTTATGAAAAATATCGTTCGTAACTAGTGCTAGCAGTTGCCAATTTTTTAACGAGCACTTTTTTTTGGAACAAACTGTAGGCGAAGCTTCGCTTCGCCTACAGTTTGATCCAAAAAAAGTGCTCATTTAAAAATTGACAACTGCTCGCACTCGTTACGAAATATACTATTTTTAACGCAAAATAATGACATTTTTAAAAAGAAACTTAAGAAATTAATATTAGAGATGTTAATTTAAATATTGATCACAATAATTAATCAATATCTCTACCCACAGCAAAAATATTGGATAATATTCAACGAGTGAGAGGAATGACGCGGTACTACATGACAAATTTCATTTTCTATATTTAAAAAAACTACACGACATATTTTATTCATATTTTAGAAAATTATTCTTAAATATCATAACTTTTAGAAACAATTAATAAAGTACCAATTTTCATGTTTTAAATAATTGTTTTACGTATTGAAAAAATGAAAAGCACTTAGATGACAGGTTAGAAAATCGATTTTCGGGTGGTAAAATATTTAAAAAATGTATTAAACAATAAAATTTTACAACTTTTTTTTGCAGAACATTTAGAAAAAGTGATAAAATAGGGAAATATGACTTGGTATTTTCCCAAATGATTATAATTATTTAGAAAATCTTGACTACATGCAAAATGAGGTTTTTTTGGAGAATCACCCAAATAACAGAAACCCACGTCTAGCAGGTCGGCGGAAGGGGGGGGGGGGGCGAATAGGTGAAAAATAATGTAAAATTTTCTCATTTCATAGCGATTAAAACCTTCATAACTCGAAAGTTTACACCCACACGAGTGTAAAAATGTGCGTCTGGCAGTTCTGGGGTGGGGCAAAGTACGTCTGGCAGCCCTTCGAAGATGTAGATTTTTACATTTGTTTAAATGTAAACTTTCGATATATGATGGTTTTAATCTGTATAAAATGAGATTAAATTTTATGATTTTTTATGTGCTTAACCCTTTGCCAGACGTACTTTGCCCCACCCCAGAACTGCCAGACGCACATTTTTACACTCGTGTGGGTGTAAACTTTCGAGTTATGAGGGTTTTAATCGGTATGAAATGAGAAAATTTTACATTATTTTTCACCTATTCGCCCCCTGCCCCAGCACCGGACTGCCAGACGTGGGTTTCTGTTATTTACATGTCTTCAGTAATCTACACTCAAATTTTCAGCCGGTATGAAATGAGATAGTTGTTTTGGTCGCTAGCTCCCGAGCTAATAGGAGAAAAATTTGAAATCAGTTAGAAAAATAAACAAGTTAATTTCCATGTAAATAAAATTGAATAACAATAATATTTTTTTAGAATTTTCAATCTAAAAACAATGTTTCTTTTCAAAAAGATGTTTCAAAAATTGTACAAATCAATTTTTTTATAAGTCAATTTTTCTGTACATTGGTACAAAAACGCATATTTTCTACAAAATTACGAATGGATTTTAAAATCTATGAATTTTTAAGATATAATTAAAAATGTAGTCGATGTTTCCCCTTAATATATTTCGTTAATTTTCTTAAAAATAGAAAAATCTCGAATAAAAAATAAGTTTTAATAAATGTTTGAATTTATTTACTTTTTATATAATAAAACCGACAACTGGCAGAAAAAGAGTAAATTATATTAATTTCGTAATATTCAAAAGGTTTAAAAGCAACAATGCCTAATGACTTGCTCAGTGCCACTGTAATAATGACAATTTTCACAGTTCAAGTATGACACATTTGAAATGGAAATTTTCACGCTAACATCTGCAAGGCAGTTTGCATCTTTTATTCTCCTCTTCTCTCTGCTAACTATGCGGATAGCTAAAATGGAAAAACCCTTAGATTTAAAACCAACTGTAAATGCAGACACGAGACCGGAAGATAATTACTTGGGAGATCTTTTTCCTGACATTGGACTCTCAAGAGCTCATCTACTTTTAAAAACGGAAGTTCTGGCAATCGTGCCTTTATGTTTTACCATTTCAGACGCATTTTAAAATTCCCTTCAAAAATTTTACACACAAGTATTTTCTTCCCTTTTCCTATTTTAGATCCCTTTTTTGTCTCCCTTTATCTATATTGCATCTTTTCCATTTCATTATTAGTATAATAATCCTAAACATAAATATATAATTAGATTATATTTGTAATTATAAATCATAACAAATAAATAATTAATAATAAATAATAACTTATAATTTATAAATAAATGATTAATAATAAATTGAGAAAATAGAAAACTTACAATTGTACAATAATTTATGTTTATACTTTATAATAATTATATTATGAATAATTTACGATATTTCATTAATTAGGTACAAATATTACAATACACTGAAAAAAATTTATTTGATTCAAATAACCAATTACTTGTCTATTATCAAATAAATATTTACTTGAATCAAATAATTTCAGTGTTTGAAGTAAATACTATTTAATTGACATAAATTAAAGATTGATAGATATAAATAAATATTTAGTTAATAATAGACAAGAAATCGTTTATTTGAATCCAATGATTTTAATTAATGGAATTTTTGTTCTAAAGACTGTATTGAATTATATTTTATAGGAAACATTGTACGAATAAGTAATTTACAAAATGTAAATTATAATATAATTATTATCATACAATAAAAATTGATAAACGTGGAAACATTTTATTGAGTCATTTTATCTGTATATAGGCAAATAAGATCAATAATATTATTCAACTGATCTCAGTTAACAGTAGCCAGCTTCATATGGTCAGTAACCAGGTCGAAACCGGTTCTAATTTGTCATCCAATTAATATAGAAAAGAAGAGATCGGAATGTCAATAATAAATTATTGAATAAGCAAGTAAAATCAGAGGGCAAAATTAATTGCAGAGAAATTCAAAAAAGTTTTATACGATCTCTTTTTGTTTCTTTACAATGTTCAATATTTAAATATTATAATTCTACTTATTTATTTCATATAGAAATGGAAATATGATAATAATTATAGTAATATATTTGAATTCAGAAGATCAATAAATTTAATAATTTGATAAACTTAATAAATTTACTATTAATTAAATTTCTAGAAATTTGTAGTTTAATAAATTTTAATTTCTTTCCTTCTTTCTAACAAAGATTATAATTCCCACTAATAAGTTTTAACTTTTAAATTTCTATTAAGTTCAATAATTTGAAGTTATTGAAATCTCTTTTTGTCATTAGCAATAAGTAACGAATTTTTTTAAAGTTTATAATTATTTTTGAATATATTTTTAACAATGAAAATGAGTTAGAAAATTCTCATTGCTTTCAGAAGAATTTCAGGGCTCCAACCAGTGAAAGTATTTAAAAATATGGACTTACGGACCAAAAATGAAAAATTACGGCCTTCAATTATTATTTTCTAGAATTTTCAACTAAAATTCTTCTTTAAATCAATTATTTTAATAATTTTCGAAAAAAATCTTTGACAATTTTCAAATTCATTTTTCTTTACAATATTCAATTTTACGAAATTCTATAATTATTAGTAAATTCTTCACTTAAATCTACATATACTACATATATACTATCTAATATACTAGAAAATAAAAACTTCAATCAATTTTTATTAAAAAATTCTACTAGATAATTCAAATAATTTCAATACAAAAATAAATAATTTATTGAATAATTGAATGTTTCTTAAAATTGAATTCTCATAAAGAATTTTATCAACAAATTTTTAAATACTTCCTCATGAGGTATCAATAATTGAATTCTTTTGACGAATTTTAATAAAATTTTTAAGAATAATTATATATTTTTCAAGAAATTCTAGTAAAATTACTAAAATTGTATTAAAAATAATTGAAATTCTGCGATAATTCTGAACATAATTAAACTTCTGCGAAGAATTTTATTACTCTTAAAAATAATTGAATTTCTGCAATAATTTGTAATTTTTCCAAAATTAAATTTGTTTAAAAAGTGTTTTTAAATAAAATTCTTCAATAAATCAATTACTTTTAATAATTTTCGAAAAAGTTCTTTGACAATTTTTAAATTCTTTTTTGTTTGCAATATTCAATTAAAAAAATTAATTCTCCTACAGAATTGTTAGTTAAAAGTATGAAAAATTAAAATTTTCAAAGTTTTAAATATGAAACCTTTTCAAAATTCGATTGTTTCTAAAAATTCCCACTATAATGCTTTTAATATTCAATTATAATCTAAAATTTTAAGTGAAATTCATTTTCAATTTTTATTAGAAAATTCTACGAGAATTCAATTATTTAAATAAAAAGAATAATTTATTGAATAATTGAATTCTCAATTTCTCATAAAGAATTTTATCAACAATTTTGTAAATATAAATGAATTCTTTCGACGAATTTTAACTCTCTGCTGATGCTAACGACCGTTATCGTTAAAAATCGTCATTCTGGACGCCTGGTGGGGACTATGGGAGTTACGTTCTTTGGCTATAGAGTGGGGATAAGTTAGCATCAGCAGAGGGTTAATAAAAGTTTTAAGAATAATTACACTTTTGGAGGAATTTCAATAAAATTGTGTTAAAAAATAATTGAAATTCTACATTGAGTTTTATTACCATTTATGAAAATAATTGAATTCCTAAAAAGAATTTTAATATATTTCTGAAAATAATTGAATTATTTAGAAGAAATTTATAAAAAATTTGTAAATAAAATTAAATTCCTGTGAAATTTTTATTGTTTTATGAAAATAATTAAATGTTTGCGTAGAATTTTATTAATATTTTTTTAAATAATTGAATTCTTTTGGAAAATTTTATTAAAATAGCAGATATTGAAAATTATTGAATTGAGGAAAATATTTGTAAATAATTGAAATTCTGCGAAGAATTTTATTACTTTTGAAAATAATTGAATTTCTGCAATCATTTGTAATTTCTCTAAAATTCTCCAAATTATATCGCGTACAATTTACGAACTTTTCGTCCTTTTTGTATCAAATTACAGACTTTACGGATCTTTTTTTAAAAAAAATGACTTTTACTGACTTGAAGCAAATTTACGGACCTTTACGGGATTTATATGAACCTAGTTCGAGCCCTGGAATTTCTTTTTTTTTAAATAAGGATTAGAAAATATTTTTTTAGAAAAAATTGCCATTATACTACGCATGTGAAAGGATTTCCAGGAGTGACTTATCCTTGAAACTTCCAATAGTGGTGTTTATAAAATTTACGGAATAATTCCGGAATTTTTTCAGAAAAAAAAAGTTTAAAAAATTCAAAATTTGTGAAATAACTATTTTTTATATTTTTTTAAACCGCAACAGACATTCTGTAGACAAGAGTCCGCTGAATGTCGTCGGAAAGTTTGCAGACATTTTGAAAATATTTTTACTTCGGAAGTTATAATTTATTAATAGTTTTTGTGTGTTAAAAAATTCGATATTTTTCGAAGGTGATTTTCGAAATTTGAATTTTAATGAAACTTTGACGATTTATCGCATCTTCCTCCTATTGAATATAAGGAAGTATCCATAGAATAGGAAAGTATATTGCTTGACTACTTAATTTTCGATGCGATAAGATTTTTATCAGTCATTTAAATTTTAAATACGATCTTTAGTCTGCAGAAGTAAGAAAAGAACTCTTCTAAAATTAGATCTCGGATAGATATAAAGGATTATCACCAGATCAAGTGCTTGAAGAATCTAAATGTTATTCAATAACCGGAAAAAGTCGCTTAAAAATCATAAGACGCAGTGTTCTTATTATATGCCAGGCTTTATTAATTTTTTTCTTTCAAGAATATTTTCCGAGAGGAGAAGATTTCAGATCTCTGGAGCCATATAGAAAATAAGGATGCAGGATATATGCGGTTATATATATATACCTATATAGCGTGTTTGAATTTAGAATTTTTGGTTCTTCTTTTTTCTTCTCTCTCACTCTCTTTTTCTTCTTGAAAATTTCCAATTCTTGGCAAGTGTTCTTCCTGTGTTTCTTATTTCGAAGTGGCAACAGCACCATCCGTTTTAAAATGTGACGGAATATGTTATGTGATAGTTATATTATATATCCTCAACTGTCAACGAGCACATTATTCAAAACATATGTCGCGGTTACCTTCAAGGAAAAAGTTTTCTGTAGTTTTAGATCCGATTTTTATACACACAATTACAATCTGATTGTTGTTTCATGCTTTCAGAGGATTATAGATGGAAAAATTTATAGACTTCCTATTTTTTTCTCTCTCTTTCTTTTACTTCCAGTTGTAGTTTGAAAATTCTATCACTTGCAGATGATCAAGTTTCACTAAAACTACAGGTTCTGTTTGTATTTGTATTGCTCTGGGAATGTGTTGTGAAATAATACCGGAAATCTTGCTGGAATAATATTTTTTATTGGTTCAATTTTTTCGAAAATTTGTGCTTTTCAACTTGAGAATTCAAAAATTTTTTTAGATAATTTTGTCTTTTTCCCAGACCCTAAAGAATATTCTGATTCACTTTAAAAATTATTAGAAACTCAAAAAAATGACCCATTACATTTATTTACGAATTTCTTCGATTGTCGATTCGAAAACATCAAGAACTTCTTTTTTAAATAAATATTTATTCATTATTATTTCTTCATAGAAATTAAGATTTTTTTAAATTTTAAATTAAAACCTTTTGAAATTCAATAACTTTAAATAATTAAAGATGACCGAGTAATAAACACGGTAAATCGTTAGGTATTAAAATAACACCAAAAAGCAGACCCGTCTGTCTTCTGTGAAACTCGTGGACCTATAAATATTCCACAATGATAGAGGCGCCACTGTTTTAGGGGGCCCAAAAATGCAATGAAATATAACAGTTTACACAAAAAAAAAATTAAATAATTAAAAAATAATATTACATTTAAATAACTAATTTTTAATAATAAATATCTTTATTTATATTATTAAATAAAAAATATTTGCAGAGAATTATGTACACGGAAAAACTTTGAATACCAATTGCTGTTAAACTCACAATGTATTGTTAGTAGATTGACTACTAAAGTGGGGAAAAAGTGACCAAAAGACGAAATTTCTTATTTAATAGAAGTTTCGATAATAATACATGTTCTCTTTTTTTTCAATATTTAGTAGTCAAGTTAAGAGAAACTCGTTTATGATGTACGAGAAAAAAAAGTTATTGAAAAAGTGAATGTCGAAATTTTATTTTCTATATTCGTAAGAATGATATTTTCTTCGCGCTGCGTTTACAATTTAGTAGTCAAACTATCAGAACTGCACGCATACAAACGAGTACCGCTGTTCGTGTAGTCACACATAACCACCTTAACTCATATACATGTGTTCGAGTTAAATGGCCGCCGTCATTCCACCTGGTTCTCTTTTATCAGTAAATGTGAGGTTATGTTTGAACAAGTCTTTTAAATTTGAACAAAATGTTTATATATTTCATTGTCACAGATATTATTGACCTGCTTTAATATTTTTCTCAGTGTAATTATTTTTTTAATTAAATTAAATAATTAAATAAACAATTTTACGAAATAATAATGACATTATATTTTATTTTTCTATATGTCAAACATTTTTATAATTTATTACAAGAATCCTGTTTGATGAAAATTAATTCTGTTCATTTCAAAAATAGACCTTATTAATTTTAAGTAATTAATTGATTTTATCAATTTTGTATAAACAAACAAATATTATTTAAAACGGCATTCAACATATGCATACAAATTTTCTCCCAAGTGGAAATACAATTGTTGGATTAGTATATAAGAACACTGACTTATTTTCTCTATATGAATTGTATATGCGTTCCGTCGATTACAGTGTGCGTTACTTTATCTGTATGTTAGGGAATTAGATTAGGTTGCATTAAAATTAAGTTATCAATCGACATTAGGTAAAATAGATTTCTTCCTTACTCAATAATTATAAGTGGCGACATTCTGTATAACTGTCACTGACATTCGACATTGTTTTTTTAGCGAAATCGTGAATTTTTAATGTTGATCAACTGACTACTAAATTTTCAAACTCTTTTTCTGTGTTTAATAGTCAGACTACGAAATATTGATACCGTCGCAGTTTTTCCCCACTTTAGTAGTCAATTTACTAAGAACACATGGTGAGTTTAACAGAAACTAGTATACAAAGTTTCTCCGTGTATGAAATAAATAATTTACAAGTAATAAAAACAAATTTTATTCAAGCAGCAATACGTAATTCAGTTAATAAAATGAAATTTTTTAAAAGTATACAGGGTATACACTAACAATAATTTTAAAACGCACTTTAAAATAAATATTGAATCATAATTATAATGTTGAATAATTAGAATAGATGAAAATTAAGCTGGTAAAATTTTTATTTATTCTATATTTTAGGGTAATATTTTCTAGTTGCTATTTATTCAAATGCTGAATTCTTCAAAATATAAGTTAATAAAATATTTATCTTAAATAAAAACTTTATTTTCTTGGACATTTAACATTTAAAACTTTTAAATTGGATAAAATTAGGAATGATTCTTTAATTTTATTATGTTTATAAATATTTGTAAATAAGCAACAGAATACCCACTGCAGCATGTATTTATATACATAATAACGATAATAACAGACAAAACTAGGCCTCCTACGAAAGTGGCGCCTCTACTGGCGTGGAATAATTAAAGGTCCACAAGAATACGTACAAAAACAGAAGAGACAGACGGACCTGCCAAAAAGGATTAAAATAATCCAATTTAGTGTTTATTTTAATCCATTTTGGTGTTATTTTAACACCTAACGATTTACCGTGAAAGCATTATTTTATATTATAAGAATATTGTTACTGTAACTTCTTCAAAATTATTTTAGAATTTTCAAATCCATTTGATTACAATTCAATTTTAGGAAATATCGATTATTCGGAAATTCTTCAATTAAATATTTATATTAGAAAATAAAAACTTTAAATAATAGTAAAAAGAATAGAATATTACTAACAATTATTAAAATTTAACTATTTGTTGCCAGAATTCAACTAATTCAAATTTATTAGAGGGAAACCAGACGTATCTTTTAAAAATACTTTGATAAAAAAAAGTCTAAAAAGTCATAAAATAAATATAAATTTTAAAATAAATATAAATAAAATAAATAATTTATTGTTAACAAAATTAATGAATATTAAATAGTAACTAGTAACAATTCGCGCGCTAAAGAGCGCGGCTAACTTATTACTTCATTTTTTAAATAAAATCAGCAATTTTAAAAATAATAGAATTTAAATTTTTGTTGAGAAAACACTACAAAAATTCAATGTTTGAGAAATTACAAACAACTGCAGAAATTCAATTATTTTCAAAAGTAATAAAATTCTTCTTATAAAATTCAATTATATTTAAAATTTAAAAAAAATCTCGTTAAAATCCCAATTATCTTTATAAATAACAAAATTTTTTCCCAAAGTTCAATTATTTTCAAAAATGACAATAAAATTCTTGTCCTAATTTTACTTTTCTTACAATCTATTTTAATAAAATTTTCCGAGAAAAGAATTCAATTATTTAAAAAAAAATTAAGAAAATTGTACACAAACATTTAATTATTTTCAAAAATAATAAAAATTCTACAGGAATTCAATTGTTTACAACTTTTTTTATAAATTTGTTCGCAATAATTTAATTATTTTTATAAATTTTTAATTATTATAAATTATAAATTATTAGAAAACATGAAGAAATCGATCACTCCGAGTCTTCGACTCGGAGCAATCGATATCTTTATGTTTTATAACAATACTTTTATAAGTTATTTAATTTCAAAAAGTTTTAAATTTGAAGTCTTCGACTCGGAGCAATCGATATCTTTATGTTTTATAACAATACTTTTATAAGTTATTTAATTTCAAAAAGTTTTAAATTTGAAATTTTTGAATGTCTTATTTCCTGTGGAAAAATAATAATAATTAAATATTTATTTAAAAAAGAAGTTATATTGTTGATTTTGAATAATTTTAAAGAAATTCGTAAATAAATGTAACAGAACATTTATTTGAGTAAAATTGTTTCCTTTATTTTCTAAAAATTTAAAAAGTTTCAAGTTCATTTTCAATTAATATTTGTAATTGACAAATAGAATTTATAAACATTTTTCCCCTTTATTTTTAAAAAACTTTGAATTTTATTAAAACAATTGTAGAAATAGAAATTATGTAAATTATTTCCTTATGAGAATTGAAAATTTTCTACAAAAATATTAAGAAACGAGAATAATGTATATAGGTACCTATACCTTTTGTTTCTTTTCCAAAATAAAAGAATAAGTTTGTGAACAATATTGTTATTGAGAAATAAAAAGTATGCATAAAATGGGTATTTATTTCCTATTTCTTAATCATAATTTTTTAACAATTTTCTATTTTTTATGAATAAAAAGGAGAAAATTTTGCATAACTTAGATCAGTCAAATGAAATTTGTTATAGAAAAAAGCATATAATAAACAAAAAAAAATGGGTACATTTTTCATTTGTTAGTCTTTATTTTTTTAAATTTTCTAATTTCTAATATTATTTTATTATAAATAATAATGAAAAATACCTGCATATTTTCGATTTGTCAAACAATATTTTTTAAAGAGAGAAAAACAAAAGCATACACAAAAACTATTTTAAACTGCGAACAGAATGAATGAAAAAATACGGAGATTAATATCTAGTAAAAATAATAAATAGTAAACAATAAATTTTTAATAAGTTATAAAAATTAATTTTTCATATATATAATTAATAGGCATTAATATTTATTTATATATGTAAACGGGGCATGTTCTTTGGTACAAAGTACATTCCTAAAAACAAAAATTATATAGTTTTTATTTCAATATTATATAAAAATAAACGATTAACAAACTTAAAAAATTATCAGTTAATTATTATTAAATCACATTAAAAATTTAAAACTCAAAAAAACTGCTTTTACCACAATAGCCCCGCTCCATAAACAATTTATAAATAAATGACAATTTCAGACTCGAGATCATTGGACACGAAATTTTATTTTCATTTCAAGATCTATTTTGAGAAAATTTGTTTTATTCTTTAAATTATTATCAAAATGGGGAAATTTTATGCCGCCGACAGAAAAACAAACGATCCGATATATCTTTTTGGTAATTTATAGTATGTATAAATATATACATACATGTACCTAATAAATAAATCACTATTCACTACTATAAAGTTAGAAATTAAAATTTTTGTTAAAATTTCATTTGCGAATAATAAATTCCGGAACCTCGCGCGGATATAAAAATATATATATATATATACATATATACTATATAGGAAGTAAACCGCATCTGTGTAGCATATATCTACACCGGAAAACAATGTTCTAAATTTAATCATGTGCTAATCGTTTATCCAGTGAATTTCTTCAAGTTCAGTATACAGAATTCAAACTTAAATATTTCTGCACTGAGTTTTTTTTTCTTTTATAAAACTAAATTTTTAAATTTCAAATTTTTCTCTTTTATTTTAATTCATTTTTTTCACAATCAGTTTATAAAATACTATATCTTATTATTAATTTGTAGCAATAAATTAAAGAGACGAAAAGAAAAATCTATTTTTTAAAATGACTCACTATTTGTTATGCGTTTATAAATATTTGAAAATCAAACTGATGAGGAATCACTATATAGCTATATTTAAATTCTAAGAAAGAAAATCATCATTTTAACACTTATAGTGCAGTTTTACTAACATTTTCTAAGAAAATTCTCTCACGTGTGCATTATTCTGAACGATAAAATCTGCCAAAGAAATTTTACAATGCACTTCGTAAAATTTTAATATTCAAAAAATTTTCACGCGAGTGTGAAAGAAGAAAACAAATAAAATATCAAAATTGTTAAATCGATATCTCCCACTTCTTTATAAATATATCTACATTTTATAATTTTATATATTTTCATAAAGTAAAAATACCTGATTCTTAAAAAAAATAATGTTACCAAAAAATATATATTTAGATTCAAAAAATTAGCTAAACTGTATAGTTACAAAATAGAAAAAAAAAATATTTTCTAGATAATAAATGGAGACTTGAGAAATCAGTGTTTCTCTAGATAAAAAGCCCACACTGGTTTCCCAAATGAAACTAAAAAAAATAAATATATACACAGTGTAATGTAACACAGAACGTGATAATGTGGCTCTGAAAATTCGTAATTTTTCACAGAGAAAATAAGGGTCAGGGTGAGAAGAAGACACTAATAAAATTTCAATCACCAAGAAAAGATGGAATAGGAAATATTTTTTTAAAAATAAAAAATGTTTTTTTAAAGTATTAAACTTTTTTTTAACTTTGATAATTCCAACACTTAAAAAAAATCACGAAAATGAATGATAAATTAGAAATACTTAGTAGTTTTTCAATAAATATTATATCCCAAGTGCGAAATGCCAAGACTGCAAAAACGGCCCATAATTGGTCTAGTAATGTCTGCCGAGAATTGGCAGTAGTTACTGGGCCATTACTGGTGATCAAAACGTCCCATTGATGGGCCAATGATGGCGCCGATGGTCAGATTTTCAAATTTTTTAGGACTGGGCCAGCTCTTGGCTCAATAATGGCACATTCACGGCAAAGTTGATCAATCTTTAATGGCAAAAGACAATTGCCAGTGATGTGACGAAGATCGGCCCATTAATGGCACATTAGTGGCACTTTAATGGCAAACATTTTGTATCTTTGATGGCAAATTATAATTGCCAGAATTGGGACGTAGCTTGGCCCAATAACGGCACATTATTGGCAAAGTATAGATAAATCTTTAAAGGAAAAATTCAATTGCCAGTGATGTGACGAAGATCAGCCCATTAATGATACATTAGTGGCACTTTAATGGCAAAAATTTTGTATCTTTGATGACAAATTGTAATTGCCAGAATTCGGGCGTAGCTTTAATGGCACAATATTGGCAAAGTTGGTCAATCTTTAATGGCAAAAGACAATTGCCAATGATGTGACAAAGATCGGCCCATTAAAGGCACATTAGTGGCACTTTAATGGCAAAAATTTTGTATCTTTGAAGGCAAATTATGATTACCAGTATTGGGGCGTAGCTTGGCTCAATAATGGCACATTCATGGCAAAGTTGATCAATCTTTAATGGCAATATTCAATTGCCAGTGATGTGACGAAGATCGGCCTATTAATGGCACATTAGTGGCACTTTAATGGAAAACATTTTGTGGCAAATTATAATTGCCAGAATTGGGACGTAGCTTGGCCCAGGAATGGCACATTAATTTCTATAATTTTGTATCTATGATGGCAAATTATAATTGCCAATATTGGGACGTAGCTCGGCCCAATCATGGCACAGTGTCGGCCAGTGTAGTGTAGCTTATAAGAACCCTTTTGCTTCCTCGACTTCACGTCAGAGTAGCAGAGTGGTCAGAGTGTTAGGCTGTGGTGCGTCAGGTTCAGGTATCGATCCCCGCGAGCGGTGAGAATTTTTCAAATATTTGTAAGATTGCGATTAATTTAGGGAAATAAACTGTATAAATATTATAAATTAATTAGTTAATTAAATAAAAAATATATTTTTTTTAATTTTTTCAACACTGGAGAGTAATGGCAGCCAATAATGGGCTATTGATGTTTACCGAGAATCGGCCGATAATTGGCTGCCGACGGCCTACCGCGGTTAACCTCCCGACAGTCGGGCCACTATTGTCTGCCAAGAGTAGGCACTGACTATGCCGTCAGTGGGCTAGTTTTGGGCCGTTTTTAATTTCGCACTTGGGATTACACAAATTTTCTAAAATTTAAAACCTTATTAAATTAATTATTCACATTGCAAACACCAAGTTTATAAGATAAACAATAAATAAATTCATGAAGAATTATTTTTCATATTTTCAAAGGTTGCTGATTAGATAAAAAGGGGACTTTTATTTTTAAAAAGGGGACTCAGATTAAAAATCAGAATTTTCAATTTTTGCATATTCTGCAATTTTTTTTAAATATTTAATTAAAATATTTGTTACATCTCTCTTTTTGTTTCAAAGCTCCATGTATTTTAATATATCAAAAATAAATTTTAGTAAAAATTAGTAAAATTTACTTTCGATTGAGTAAAATTCATTCTGGAAATATTATAATAATACAATCGGAAAAAAAAGTTAATCCAATATCACGATTTCATAATTTAAAAGAAAGAGAAAAATTAAATTTAAAATTAATTTTGAGAGAAGCATAAATAATTCAATTTTTAACATATTAAACAATTTAAAATTACCCTTGAATTAAAATTACAGAAAAGGTTTAGGGGTACATAAAATAAAAATAAAATAAAATACACGACCTAAAATTTAACAAATACTTCATTATTAACAAAAAATGGTAATTTTTATTCAAATGAAACATAGAATTGTTTAAAATGTTGTATATTGAATTCTTTATCTTTCCACCAAAACAAATTTAAAATTTAATTTGTCTTTTTCTTTTAAAATACGAAATTATGACATTTGACTAACTTTTGCCATGACTTTCAATCAGATCCTTCCTTAAAAACTCTGAAAAAATTATACAAAAAATTGTTAAGTTACAGAAACTAGAATTTTTCAAAGTTTGTGATAAAAAGTAGAAAATTTTTTCTTCAAAAAAACTGAAGAATTTTCTAACTTAAAAAAAAGATGAATTTTTGAAAGTTTTTCTTCAAAAGAAGAGGGGAAAGGAGAAAATATTCATGATTTTTGGTGCTTTAGAGGATTTTAATAATTTAATGGGTTAAAAAATGGAATAAGATCCCTGCAATTATTAAATGATTTAGTAAAAATATTATAATAAAAGATTTTCTAAATTGGAATTTCACATTTTCTCTCCACATTGTCTTATTTATAATAGTAAAACAAGCGAAACTTTAAGAGAAATAAGGAAACTCAAAGATAAACTTCCACAACAGTTTCTTGAAACGATTGTGTAAACCTAAAGAAAATAAATAATGCATCGCAGTACGTGACAATGTAGTGTTACAAGTAATTTCATTTCTGTTTCTTCTTTTTTAAAAAAGAAAAAAAAGAATCCACAGTAGTCGTGACTCTCCTCTCGTAATGGAAAATGATAAGATTCAAAAGACGACAGTTTAACTGTAATTCTTTCCTCGAGAAGTAAAAAACCTATTAAAAAAATCAAAAGCCAACATACGTCCGAAAACGATTTTTCATCCAAAAAAGAAAAAAAAAGTGTGAATAAATAAATAAAAACCAACTAAAAAGTACCGGTAAAATCTCTTCTATTTAAAAAACTGTATTTTGCTTTCTTAATACAAAAATCCTTTTTCTGTATACTATATGATCTGCTTCACATTTCTATAATAATTTTCAAAAGAGACACATTTTACTCTACACAGTAAAGAAAAATGAGAAAAAAAATGCTGGTACAAAAGTTAATGATGTTTGTGGTTTCCATTGTCAAAAGCATTGGGCGCACGTTCCAAAGTGTCATGATGTGTCTGTCATTCAAAGCATCTGCAGCTACTGTCATTGGATCGCCGAACAAGTAAATCTATTTATAAACCGCAAGCTAATTCGTTTCTCGTGCGAGAGAGAGAGAGAGAGAAAGTGGGCAATGCCATGAAAATGAATCTGAGGTGTATTTGATTAGTGACAAGGCAATGTCCTGTCAACTTCCGCTGCATCATTCATCAATTATCCTTACTCTTCAGCTGTTCCAAGTTTAAGAAGAAAAATTATTCCCTTCTCGTTAGAAAATCCATTCATATATTCAAATAAATTACTTAATGATCAATTAAAGACTCTCTCTAAATTGATCCACAAAAAACCATTTTTTCTATCCAGAAAAAAATTGGAAGTAGATTAGATTTCAATTTAGAATCATTAAGAAGCGTAGATATAATGATTTTTCCTAAAATATGAAAAATTTTCAGAATTTTTAAAAACGAATTTATTTTTATACAAAATTTTATAATATATGAGGATTTTATTATATTTATTTTCATTGTAACTTGGAATCTTTAATCTGTATTCTTATAATTTAGAGAATTTCTATTAAACAGAATTTTAATTAATGAGCAATTCCACGCCAAGTGATCATAAGAATTTTCGATGATTTTAGCAATATTTAAAATACTTTCAGAATTTGTTCCTTTTTATACATGGAATAAAAGTGTATAAAAGTTTTTTTAAAATTTTCAAAATTTTTTGAGTTACCTCTTACTCAAAATTTTGGTCGGTTTTTCAAAAAATGCACATAACTTTTTTTCTTGTTAACCGATTAAGATAATTTTTTTTGGAAAATACTCATAATAAGAAGTACTTTAAAGAAAAAAAATAAAATTTAATAAAAATTTTTTTTTTGCCCGAAAAAAATTTCAAAAAATTTTTTGAATTCAAATTTTGAAAAAAATATATCTTCGATTTAAAAATTTTTTTTTGGTAAATATTGTCAATTAAGTATAGAATACTTCCTGTAAATTTAATTATGGGACAAAAATAACTTTACGAGAAAAAAAATAAAGTGTGCAGCGCGTCGTGCCGGGACTTGCGCATGTATTCACTTATGGCCGCGCAAGTTTCGTTTCAAATCATACTATAGGTCACAATTCTTTACCAAAACGCTTTTTCTTTTTTATAAATCTTCGTAATTAAATTCTCTATCAATCTCTCGAGCCTTATAATAATAAGTTTTAAACATTTTTTAAATAACAATGAGTATTAAAAAAATCATAAAATCTTAAAATATATTTTTTTTAGTTTTATTGATTAAGAAAATTATTTAAAAAACCTATTAAAATAATGTTTGATTGATAAAAAATAAATTAATTAAACACTTTTTAATTAATTAATTGTTGTTATTTTTTATAAATTGTATACTTAGGCCTAGAAATTACTAGTTTCTTCTCAATTGTACAATTTTTCATGAGTAATTTATCTACTGATGATAAAAAAACAATTATTTATTAAAACATTGTTTAAACAATTAATTGTTGCTATTTTTTCATATACTATTTATACTTAGGGTAATAAATTTATATTTGTTTCTTATGTACTTTTTTTCATTTTTTCATAAGTTTCATTTGGGTTAGAAATTTCTAATTTTTTCTAAACAATTAATTGAAAAATTGAAAATTATAAACTGTTTAAACAAGGGTCAAATAATAAATTTTTAGTTTTTCTTTTATGCTTGAATACTTTACTTATGAAAAATTGCACAATTCAGAAAAAATATAAATTTTTAACCCTAAGTACAGTTTATGACAAAATAATAACTTTTTATTGTATAACAATTTTTGACTAAATAATTTTTTATTTTTTATTAATCAAAAATTATTTTAATAGGTTTTTTGATTAATTTTCTCAATTAATAAAACTAAAAAAATATATTTTACGATTTTATGATTTTTTTAATACTTATTGTTATTTAAAAAATGTTTAAAAACAAAAATTCAAAAATAAGGCTCGAGAGATTAATAAAGAATTTAATTACGAAGATTTAGAAAAAAAGAAAAAAGCGTTTTGGTAAAGAATTGTGACCTATTAGAGTGATTTGAAACGAAACTTGCGCCGCCATAAGCACAAGTCCCGGCATGCCGCGCTGCACACTTTATTTTTTTTCTCGTAAAGTTATTTTCGTCCCATAATTAAATTTACAGGAAGTATTCTTTACTTAATTGACAATATTTACCAAAAAAAAATTTTTAAATCGAAGATATATTTTTTTCAAAATTTGAATTCAAAAAATTTTTTGAAATTTTTTTCGGGCAAAAAAAATTTTTTTATTAAATTTTATCTTTTTTCTTTAAAGTACTTCTTATTATGAGTATTTTCCAAAAAAAATTATCTTAATCGGTTAACAAGAAAAAAAGTTATGTGCATTTTTTGAAAAACCGACCAAATTTTTGAGTAAGAGGTAACTCAAAAAATTTTGAAAATTTTAAAAAAACTTTTATACACTTTTATTCCATATATAAAAAGGAACAAATTCTGAAAGTATTTTTAATATTGCTAAAATCATCGAAAATTCTTATGATCACTTGGCGTGGAATTGCTCTAATACAACAAAATTTCATTCAGTTGAATGATTACTTTTAGAAAATTTTAAGGCTCAAAAATTTTAATTTTACAAAATCCCACTAAACCTAATTTTTATTAATTCAAATTTCTATTAATTTGAATTTTTATTCTTTATTTTATATTTTTTTATTCTTTATTTTTTATTTTACAAAATTTTTATTAAACAAAATTTCCAGACTGAATCCATTTCAAATCAGGCAGGTCGACTAATTTCAAGTTATATTATATAGATTTAGCTGTCGCTAAACTTAATTTTTATTAATTCAAATTTCTACTAATTTGAATTTTTATTTTACAAAATTTTAATATGATTGAATTTCCATAAAACCAAATTTATTCAGCCTAATTTTTTCTTCATAAAATTTTTAGTTAAAAAAATTGAAATTTTTTTAAAAATTTAACAATTTTAAATTAATTTTTGTGAAACAGAATTTCTATTGTACCTTTCTCTTATATACCAAAATTTCCATTTGCAAAATTTCTATTAAGCCGAATTTTTATTTAAAAAAATTATAATGTGATAAAATTCTGCCTAATAGAATTCGATCTACATAAAATTCTAATTTACTCCTAATCCTAATTTTACCTTATCTTAAGGGCATCCGGGAAAAAATACTGGTTTCGTGATAGACGTCTCATTTAAAAAGAAAAGAATATTTTGAGTCGGGATTTTTTGGTAAATATAGAGAAATGCTCTGGGATTAGCGGTCCTCTCGGAATTTAGAGAAATTTTCATAAATAATTATTGAAAAAAATTGTTGAAATATACGGAAAAAGGGGGTTTTTCACGGTTCAGTATAGACGTCTCATTTTGAGAGGATAAAATATTTCGGGTTCATATTTGGAGGGGTGATAGAGGAAGACTCTCCGAGGAGCGGTCCTCTCCGTTTTTGCAATAATTTTGCGAGGAAATTATTTTATTAACGATTGAAAGTGGAGTAATTTGAGGTTACTACATTTCCCTCAGTTCAACTCGCGACCACTTCCGAGAATTGGCGCCACCTCCTTGACCACTGACACATAGATCCACTTGTCTGTGTGCTCGCCGCCATATTGCCTCTCACTTTCGCCAAAAATCCAACTTTTGTAATTTCGTTTTTCAATATTTATTTCAAAAATTACTTGCAAATTTCGAGAATATTCTTTATCATCATGAATTCCCCTAATTATCATGATAAATCCGAACTAAATATCTCTAATTATTTAGGAGTGAGACGACACGCGGGAAAACACTTTTTGGGCTCGATTTTTCCCGGATGCCCTTAATAAAAATAATAAATAATTAACTTCATGAAAAATAAATAATTTCTTCCGGAACCCAAAACTTTTACTTTCCAATTTCTTCATTTCTTATTCGACGGGGATAATTTTTTATGTTCAATGTTTTTTCATTTTATTTGAATAGCTGCTTATTTGAAAACTAAAAGTAAATTACTGAAAGAAAAAGAAAAAAAAGTAGTAACTGTACCGTAGAAGGAAGAAGGAGGGAACTTTTTTTTGTAAACCGGATAGTGACAACAGCTGTATCTGAGCTCAAAACATAATAAAACAATGGGCTGCAATGGGCAATGGTGACAGAATTTGTTTAGTTTGCCACTGAGTTTAACCTATAGTCCGATCATTGGGTTTGCACTTTTGACACTTTCCGTAACTAATGTTTTCCGCCTTTTCCGGTCCTAAAGATCTTCTTTCAACGTTAATAACATCATTACTATACAAGTAATACGAGAGTGAATACAGTCCCAAATATTTCTTATTTTCTAGAAAGAAAAACTCCGTCTCTAAATAATAATTTATAGTAGCAATTTTTTATTTTTGACAAGAAAAAAAAATTAACTTCACACTGGACCAATTCTTCATTTTGTAAAATAAATGTTATTTCATGAATTCTCATTAAATTTTTCCCGGAAAAAAAGTTTAAAGTAATTCAGAAAGTAAAAGGTAAACAGTATACAAATTTTGCTCATTTCTCATAAAAATTTACAATTTTCGAAGTAAATTTTACTATATCCAATAAGTTAACTTTACTAATTCTTACAAAATCTTAATTCGGAAATAGTGAAAATCACTTTGGAAATGGTAAAAATTAATAAAAATGTGCAAATTTGGAATTTGCGTCAAACATAGTAAAATTGCCAGGAACGAAAAAAGATTACAAGTTTACTTAGTCCTTAGTAAAATTTATACCTTAAATAGAAAAAATTATTAAAAATTTAAAATTTACTATAAAAATATAGTCAAATTGCACAAATTTTTTTATATTCTTCAGAAATAGTATAAAATTTACTACGATAATAATGAAAATTGGAATAAATTTTTTTACATAAGAAATAGTAAAAATTCTCAAAATATTGTAAAAACTATTTTATTTTCTTTAGAAATAGTAAAAATAACTTCAGAAATTATGAAAATTATAAAAAATTTAAATTTTGCTTACTTTAGAAACAGTAAGCAATATTCTCCAAATTTTAAACAAATTTTACATTTTTTAGAAAAACTAAAATCAATTTTCAGAATAATTATCGTAAAAATTGTTAAATAATTAAAATTTAATTAGAAAGTGTTAAAATATAAATAATTTAAAATCGAAAAAAATTGTCAAGAATTAAAAATTTACTTTCAAAATAGTAAAATTTGTAAAACCGCAAAAAAAAATTTGAATTTAGGTACTTCAAAAAAATTTACTTTGGAAATAATAAAAATTGTCTAAGATTTAGATTTTATTTTATAAATAGAAAAAATAGTTAAATCAACTTCAAAAGTACTAAAAGATGTAAATTTTACTTTTAAAATGATATAAAAGATTCTTAAAAATTTATAGAAATTATTTTATTTTCAATTTCTTTTCAAAAGTAGTAAAATGACGTTCGGAAAAAATCAAAAAAATTTACCTTAGGAATAATAAAAAATTGCCGAAAATTTGTAAAATTTTTTACTTTATTTAGAAATAGTAAAATCAACTTCTGAATCAGTAAAAATTGCAAAAAGAATTTAAAATATCTATTGTGAGTAGTAAAAGAAGCCTGCAAATCAAAAAGTTTAAAAATTTATACTTCGTAAATAGTAAGAAGTTTCAGAATTGTGCGAAAATTTTCAAATTCTTTTTCAGAAATAATAAAATTAACACCAGAAACAGTCAACAATATGTAAAGTTAAAAATTTATATCTTTGTTATACTATAGTAAAAATTGTCGGAAATATAAAAAAATATAAAAATATAAATATAAATATAACTCTGGAAATAGTAAAAATAGTCAAAAATTAAAAATGTACTTTGAAAAAAGTAAGATAATAGTAAATAAAAAAATAGTAAATATTGTAAAAACTCAAAAATTTGCGTCAGTAGTAAAAATTGACAGAAATATAAAAATTATAGGTACTAAACTAAGGAAAATAGTAAAAAATGTCAAAAATGAATAAAATTCCAGACAGTTCATACATTTTTGCCAATTTTTACTATTTTCTATTAGTAAGAAATAATTAATATGTCGTATATTATGCAGGATTATTGTAAAAGTAACTTTAATCCCTTATCCCCTCTTACTATTAAAGCAAAATAATAAAAACAAGCATTTGCAAATATTACATAATTACCGCAAAGAGTCTTCTTTTATATTATAGAAAAAATATAAACTAGCTCTCAAAAATTAGCATTATAGTGCCGACGTTGTTTTCACGAAAGGAACAGAAACATCTGAAGCTACTGCATCCGAAATTAATTATTTTTTTGTCGACAATCTCACGACCCTAGAAACTAAGATTTAGACATCTGCCAAAACTTGGCCGTAATAGCAATTAGTGGTTTTTACGTCTCGCAAGAATTCAAGGTCCTCTCTTTTAAATTTCTTTTGAAAATTTGCGGTTCGAAAAAGCAAAAAAAGAAAAAGAGTCCTCCGAGGTACTGGGCTCACCCCGGCCTGTTGTTAATGATTAGGCGAGTCGCATAGCACATTTCTATAAATATAGATATACGCACATATTATATAGTAGAGGACGATGAAGAATAAGGTGGATGAAAATAAAAACAAAAAGAAGAAGAAGAAGATGAAAAAAAAGATGCAACGGAGACAGAAAAATTATGCCTTTTAGACATGGAGGGAAGAATTCGTCATTCTACACTGGTACAGAGTGTCCTGAAAAGGGACGAAGTGGTCGTTACTAACAACACATGTCCAAAACGTGTTTCTAGTAAAGTTTGAGAAGACCCGGTAGTGGGATGCGCCATACAAAGAAATAACTATATAAACGTGGGTCGTCGAAGGGAAAGTCCAAAGTTGCCTATTATGTGGGGATTCAAAAATATTAAAATTAACTGCACTTGAATTTAATCAGCCATTTCAAACATAATGTATAGTGCTTGTGTGTGTGTGTGTCTGTTATGAAGAAACGTATATATTTAAATTCAAGATACAGTATGGAATATATGTACCTGCTATGTTGGTCTCTCAGTGTGCGCTCTTCTTCTAAATTGAATTATAATAATTCAATGAATAAAAAATATATCACATCATTCTCTCTATGTACATAAATTAGAACTGACTTTGATCGATTGTTGATTTTCAAATTATACAACTTTATTAAAACTATTAATTTTCAAGTACACAATATTTTCCTTGTAACTTGTTACTTTCTCGTTTAGATTATTATTTTTATTGTGTAACTAATTAATAAAATGAATTTTTAATTCCTCAGTCAAGTGCATATCATTTTTTTGTTACCTAATATCAACACTTCTTTTAAATATTTTAAATATATTAATATTCATAATATTTACATATTACTAATATTATTATTAATATTATACTATTTATTTAAATAGTTTAATACTTTTGTAAGAATTACCGAGAATTTTCTTATTTACAACTTTTACACAATACTTCTGTAAATTTATTAAACAAAAAATATTCTTGCAATATTAAAACAGAAATATTTTTAGTATATCATTAATAATACTAATAATAAAAAAATATTTTCACAAAATTCCAATGGAATATTCTGTGCTACTGAAGCGGTAAAATATTAAAACTAAGTATACTATTTTGTAGTAATTATAAACAAATTTTTGGATTTGTTTATATTATAATAATTAATATTATTGTATTATTTAATAAAAATATTCATGCTCCAAAAATATTGCAATATTCCATAAAAAAATTCTATGAAAATATTCATGTAGTATATTGTACAAAGACATTAATGTAATGCAACTCAAAAGTATATTCTTTAGAGCTGTGCAAAATAATTCGAACCGAACTGTTCGAATTTTTTCGTCTAGTTCGAATGTCATAAAATTCGACATTCGAGTTAGCTTAGTTCGAATGTCGAAAAACCGACATTCGAACTATCCCAGTTCGGATGTCGAATATTCGACATTCGAGTTACTACAAAATTCGAACCGAACCGAGTTGTGTTCGGTTTTAGTAAGCTAAAATGTCGAATTCCTAAAATTCGACATTTCAGTCGCCCAGTTCGAATGTCGAATATTCGACATTCGACATTTCGGCGCCCTAAAGCCGAACAAAACTCGGTTCGGTTCGAATTTTGCACAGCTCTAATATTCTTGTAATTCAAATTTTTTAAATTAAAATATATAAATTACAGCTATATATTAAAAAGAAATTTTTTTAAAATTAAATATGAATATTCTTGCGATATTCATAAAATATTTATGTACAATAATTTTAAAACAATAAGTACAACACATAGTATTTCACAAAATTTTACAAGAAAACATTTCTCTATTATTTTACATAAAAATATTCCTGAAAATATTAAATATTTTTGACATATTTATTAGGAATACTCTTATACTATTATATTAAAAAAAAATTCTAATAATAATAAAAACAATATAGCTGCATGAATGCATAAATTTGTAGAAATTATGTTCAATATATCTGTAAAATTCACTAAGGACAAGTATTTTCAAAATTTTTTAAATTTAACTTAAAATTTAAATTTTTAAGTTAAGTTGTACAGAGAAAAGGTCATAGCTGTCAAACTAACCATTTCTCTGTGCAACTCAACTTAAAAATTAAAATTTTAAGTAAAATTCTAAAAATCTTTAAAAATAATTGTCAAAAATGAATTCTACATAGATATTAAAAATCATTTCTACAAATTATGAAATTTTTATAAAAATAGGCCGCAACGACTTTAGGTGAAGTATAATGGACTGACCCGCAAAAAATATTCTTAAAATACTCCAAAGGAATTTTTATAATTCTCCAAAAAAAATTCCTACAATACTGCAAAAAAAACATTTCTTCCTGATAATTCCATAAAAATGTTAAAGTATTTTGAAAATACCCAACAAAATTCTTACAATTCTCGAAAAATATTTTTGCATAATTAGTCAATTAATTTTTTAAGAATTACTGATTATCCAATCAGTGAGTATATTAGTTTGAAGAAAAATAAACATCATTGGTGCAGTAATGTTTGCCAAGAAATGTCAAAACCCAAGTGCGAAATGCCAAGACTGCAAAAATGGCCCATCATTGGTCCAGTAATGTCTGCCGAGAATTGTCAGTAGTTACTGGGCCATTACTGGTGTTCAAAACGTCCCATTGATGGGCCAATGATGGCGCCGATGGTCAGATTTTCAAATTTTTTAAGACTGGGCCAGCTCTCGGCCCAATAATGGCACATTCATGGCAAAGTTGATCAATCTTTAATGGCAAAAAGCAATTGCCAGTGATGTGCCGACCATTGGCCCATTAATGGCACTTTAATGGCAAAAATTTTGTGTCTTTGATGGCAAATTATAATTGCCGGAATTGGGGCGTAGCTTGGCCCAATAACGGCACATTATTGGCAAAGTTGATAAATCTTTAATGGAAAAATTCAATTGCCAGTGATGTGACGAAGATCGACCCATTAATGGCACATTAGTGGCACTGTAATGGCAAACATTTTGTATCTTTCATGGCAAATTATAATTGCCAGAATAGGGACGTAGCTTGGCCCAGGAATGGCACATTAATGTCTGTCATTTTGTATCTATGATGGCAAATTATAATTGCCAATATTGGGACGTAGCTCGGCCCAATAATGGCACAGTATCGGCCAGTGTAGTGTAGCTTATAAGAACCCTTTTGCTTCCTCGACTTCAAGTCAGAGTAGCAGAGTGGTCAGAGTGTTAGGCTGTGGTGCGTCAGGTTCAGGTATCGATCCCCGCGAGCGGTAAGAATTTTTCAAATATTTGTAAGTTTGCGATTAATTTAGGGAAATAAACTGTATAAATATTATAAATTAATTAGTTAATTAAATAAAAAATATATTTTTTTTTAATTTTTTCAACACTGGAGAGTAATGGCAGCCAATAATGGGCCATTAATGTTTACCGAGAATCGGCCGACAATTGGCTGCCGACGGTCTACCGCGGTTAACCTCCCGATAGTCGGGCCACTATTGTCCTGACAAGAGTAGGCACTGACTATGCCGTCACTGGGCCAGTTTTGGGCCGTTTTTAATTTCGCACTTGGGAAGTTACTGGTTTAGGACTGGTGTTCAAAACGTCCCATTGCTGGGCCAATGATATGGCGCCGGTTGTCAGATATTCTAATTTGCCAAGATTGGCCCGAAAGTCGGATCAGTAATAACGCGTTCACGGCAAAGTTGTTGTATCTTTAATGACAAAAAAATAATTGACAGTGATGGGACAAGGCTCGGCCCACAAGAATTGGCCCCACATTGTCTGCCAAGACTTGGTGCCAACTTTGCCAATCCTGGGCCAGTTTTGGGCTTTTGTTTCCTTCTGTATTTTAAAATATTCTGCACTATAAAATTAAGTCTTACGAATTTCGGAGTCTTATAATTTTTACAGAAAACACTACAAACACAGGTGTCCCATACTTGGACAAAAGTGTCTTAAATCAAGACATTTTTGGTTTCTAAGACACGAAAAATGTCTTAATTTAAAACACTTTTAAAACATCCGTTTTTGCAGAGTGTACTCTCATCTTAAATATTTCCTCAACCCCAACAGAAAAATTTGTGTTAATCGGTGAAAAAATCCAAAATTTAATTGACAAAAAAATTTCACTGACTTTTGTCAACTTGTCAAAGAGAAAAAAAGGGGTGAATGGTGAAAAATGCATGTCGCGGGTGGCGGCAAGCGTTTTGATTTCGTAGTGGCACACGCACGTGTGCGTACCGGGTGTCATGCCGCGTCAAACATCTTCCACATCCTTCTGATCTGTCGGCGTATATTGTATACTGTGCTCCGGGACAAGAAGAAGGGAGCAAGGGTGGGGGTGTTTGGGGGCTTTATTTAATAAAGGGTGGGGGCGGAGGGAGGGGGAACGCTAGGGCAGAAAGACCTACGGTTGGCGGAGGGAGTTGTGATGAGAAGCGAGCGGTTATTTCAAGCACTGCTCTGGCACTTCGTCTCGAGCTTCCAATGCGCATCCTTCCTACACATCGTTTCACTCCCATCTCTCTTTAACTTTCAATTATTTCTCATCCAATTGTTATAAACAAATTGTCAAAAACAAGTAAAAACTGAAAATTTCCCTTCAATTTAAAGGATTTTTTTCAATTTATAACAAAAAAAATTGTGGACTTGAAAAAACACTTTTGTTTACAGTGTCAGTGCGTGAACAGTGTGAATTAACCCTTTAATTCCAAGGATTAAAAAAACCTAAAACTTGTGTCTCAAAACACAAAAAAGTGGAATTTAAAAAAAATTGTTTCAGTGAAAAAGTGTAAAGTGTACTTTCAAATTCTATGGAAAAAAACAAAAGGTGAATAAAAATTTGCATAAATAAAATATAGGTAACGGAAGTAGTGTTAAAAAGACGTGTGGCGGGAAGATTCGTGCTAAAAGGCGCCGGGGATTTATAACGACGGGCGGCCTGAAATAACAACCAGAGGGTGCAAGCTGGAAACAGTGAATCAGCACAGCATCCAGTGAGTGAATCTCCTGACGTGCATCGACTCCAATAATGCTTAATCATTTTGCCAATAATTAATAAAAAGAGAAAAAGAAATCTCCCAACGTTTACCAATTTACACAAATTCTAAGGAACTCTAAAAACCTCTAAAGCCAAATTACAAACAAATCAACATTCAGGATCATTTTTGAGAAAAACCAGAAGCTCAACATCACTTGCGGAACATAATTTTCCTTGGAAATAATTCAACGATCGGTGAGTAAACTCCCTCGTGCATCTAATTTGAATTTTTTTTTATACTTCAAACATGAAAGTCGGCGATAAATTTACCCCGAAAAAAATCAACTTGTTAACATGCAAATTTTGTTTTGAAAATGAGAAAAGAAACTAAAGTCAAAATATTGATGATCTACAAGTTATGAACGTTCAAACTTCATATATTTTTCATTAAAAATACTTTTAGAAATTACTTTATAAATAATTGAAAAAAAACTTAAAAACTTAATAATTTAACATTTAGAAACATCATTAACTTTTTTGAAACATAAAGCAGAATTATTGCAATAAAATTTTCATTTAATGACAAAATAAGTAAATTGTATTTGAACGTTCAGAACTTTATAGGGACGTAAATAGTTTCTCTTTCTTGAAAAATAACATCGCTCACAAGAATTTAAAAAAGATATATAAAATGTGCACGTGAATAATATAAAGAGAGATGATCTCGAGGGCATTAATTGCCATTGCACGCGGTTCGACAATTAGAAGCATTTAAGTCATTTATATTTTCTGATAGAATCGATCGATCGTTCTCGCAGTCAAACATGTTTTCTTTTTTGCTTCTATATAATCCCTTTTGCAATCGTATATACTATATAACAAATGAGACCGATAGACATCTTTTAATTATTTTACTGTTTCAATTTTATCGCAAAAATTACACTCGTCATATAATTATAAGTGTGTCTATATAACACAAACAACTCAATTTCCAACAGATTTCATTCTCTGCGTGCATTTTTTAATTCTTTTTTGCAAAATATTTCCTCAGTAATGCATTATTCATTCTCTATAAACAATCACATTATTCTAAATTCGCAAAAAAACAAAAGTTTTGGTTTCAATCAAACAAATCCTTGGCAAACGGTCAAATTAATATTTATCCACGTTCTAAACAAAGATTTATTCTAAGTAAATTCAAATTTTATAGAAATTCAAATTATTAGCTTTCATTATTACGTGTTGATTTATTTCTTTAATTAACTATTGTTTATCATAAACAATTAATAATAAATCAATAATTATAAACGATTAATAATAAATCAATAGTTATAAACAATTAATAAGAAATCAATAATTTTAAACAATTAACAATAATTTAATAATTATGGACAATTATTATTATATAAACAATTGTTTAAAAAATATTAATCTAAAACAGTAAGCATTATCAACTATATTACTATTATTCCCTAAACAATTATTTGCAAAATATTAATAAAAAACAAATCATTTTCTACATTATTTATTACATAAACAATTATTTGAAAACTATTAATAAAAAACAACAAATAATTACAAAAAGTTATCAATAGATTAATAATAAAATGTACACAAAAAAGAGCAATAAAGTAACTTTTCTAATTTTTTTACAATTTAAACTACATTTGTAACTTCTGTGTATTTTTGGCAACTTTTACTAAAATTTACTCCGAAAATAGTAAAATTTATTCCCGAAATCAGAAAAAATGAACAGAAATGTACCGAAATTCTAGACAATTTATACGTTTCACTATAATACTATCACTATATAATAAATAAAATAAATAAATGGAATTAATATAGGTAAATAGTACTATAAATAAATAGTAATAAAATAAATAAAAATAATAAATCGAATAAAATAGAACAAATAAACAAAAAGTTTCAATAACTGAGGTTTAAGTGTAACCTATTACGTCTAGTTTCTAAATTGGAGCAAAAAAAAATTAAAAAACAACTTCTTTTGTAAAAATATAATTTATGAAAAAAAATTTCTTTAAATTTTGAAAGAATTTGCGACAATTTTTTATGACTCGTGTACACGCAAAGTGCCGTCAAATTACCCAATTGGTGTCATTTAACGAGACAAAACTGGAACTTTAAAGAAGTTGAGAAAGACGACAAAAACGGAAGAATCAATTATTTAAAACACAATATTTTTTTTATGTCTTAAGGTATTTGTCGCGTAAATTCGTTTTCGTCAGATTTTTTTTAAATTTCACATAATTATTCTTTGGATATTTATCTACAAAATAAGGCCTATTAAAATAAAATTGACCGTCTGTAAGTCTCAAAAAATGAAATCAAAGTTTCGATTTTTAACATGTAAGGTATAGGAAAACCATATGAAAACCACAGATTTTTAATTTTTGCACTTATACTAATCGTCAGATTTTTTTAGAAAAACTAAAGTTTTATTTATTGAACCAAAATGAACTTTTATAAAAAAAATGAAAATTTTTCACCGTCTTGTTTAAAAGATATTTAACATCAAACTTGAAAAATTATTTTAACATTTATTGTAAATGACAGGTGAATTCGTAAACGTGGCAATAGCGCTTGTTAAATACTACAGCTTGTCTGCTACTTTTGGCGCGAAATTTTAAAGACGGCCATACGCCAAACTTGCGACGTTGCCACGATCGTTTTTCATGCGAGAGGTTATGAATATACTTTGAGAACATCTGTGTGTCAAACTGTACGTCCGCAAAAGTTTTTCGGAAACTCGCATTCATAATCGTTTCATAAGTACAGTCAACGGATACAAACTTTTGACAGTGACCAGTCGCGCGACAAATACCTTAAGGATCCTTTAGCTTTTTACAACTCTCTACATCTGAATTATAAAGAAAACTCGTCCACTATTTTTTTAAAATTAATAAAAATATCTACACTAATTTTTGTTTAAATAGAACTATACTACTTTTTTACAAATTTTATACTAATTCTAAAGTTTACCAAATTTTTACGAATTCAACTAATTCTAAAATTAGTAAAGTCCCTGAAGTTGGCGTCGACGCTAAAAACGTCGTTTCCTTTTCACGAACCTCAAGAGAATCAGACAATTTTTCCAAAGGTTTTATGTTAAAAAAGTATTCTTAAAAATTTTTTATCATCAAGATAATTGAAAGAAGTGAAATAATTAGTTAAAATTTTATCACTAAAAATCAGAAGAAATACTTTTCGATGCTGAGCGTCGACGCCAACTTCACACTGAAAAAAAATTTATTTGATTGAAATAACCGATTAATTGACTATTATCAATTAAATATTTACTTGAATCAAATAATATTTATTGGAGTCAAATTTAAACGAATAATTTCAGTATTTTAAGCAAATACCATTTAATTGACTCCAATAAATATTACCAATTTGATTCAATTAAATATTTAATTGATAATAGTCAATTAATCGGTTATTTAAATCAAATAATTTTTTTTAGTGCAGGGACCTAGTTCATAAATCCTAAAAAAGTTCAAATTTTCTATACATAATTTTTATTGTTTGATTTTAAATAATAAGAATAATTATAAATATAATGATAATTTAATTAATTATGAAAGTAATTTTAGTGAAATTTCAACGAAGGATAATATTCATTTCAATGGTCAATCATTGAATGATAAAATTAATATTTGCAATAAACATGTCAAACTCATCTTTCATTAAACGCCATAAAGAGAGAGAGAGAAAGAGAGAAATTATATAATCACCAAATGATAAATCCATTACCAATTGACAAGGCACAAAACGAGTCATAACATAACTTCCTGACAAACGCGATTGAATGTATAAATATTTCTCCCCGGAAGGAGATGAATCTGTGATTCGGATATTTGAAACACATTTTACAAATCATCCTCTGCACTATATATATATATATATATATATGTGTGTGTGTGTGAATCAAAGACATGCGTCTGAGTCATTTTTTAATTGAACCACACACACACAGATATAATATGTGCATAAAATGAGAGAAAACGTTTATATAAAAGAGTGACACCGACTGACCCGAATGGGTCAAACGATGCAGCAAAACCAGCATTTATAAAAATTGTCTCAAACGGAAGTATAGTATAAGGGCAATAATTTCCGGTATAATAACCCGCAAGTTCTCCGGGTTTGTTTGTTTTAAATGATTTATGATCTTTCCGCGTCGAGAATTAAATTGACCGTGCGCGAGTATACCTTATTATTTATTCGATTCAAGAAAATTAATGATCATCTTTTTAAGGATTCTAAATTACATCATTCAATACAGAAGTCACGGTACGCTGATTGTCTTTTATAGACGTTTCATTTTTTCGAATCAAATAAATAGCCAGATGATTAAAATCAATTTTTTTTTTCGAATCGATAAGATTGATCATTATCGTTTTTCACACGTAAATTATTTAAATTCTCGCAATAATTACATTCCTCAAGATTAAGAAATCTATGTAGGAAAATTGTATGTTTATTTTTATTTACTAAATACGAAAAAAAATTTATATCAACAGAAAATAATTTAATTTTTTTCAAAAATAGAAAATAAGCAATTTAAAAAAATAGAAAACAATTGTACCGGTTTTAATAAAAAACAAAGGCGTATTGTTAAGTTTCGAAAAAAGCAAAAAAAAAAGATTGTCCATCTTATTAAAAAGCAATTTATAAAAAATTCTATCGAAAAAAAAGACTAAAAAAAGCATAGAAAAAAATAAGATGTGGGTAATAGATCATAGAATCAATATTATTTTAAAGGAAAATCAAATAAGTCATTCGTCCAATTCAACGATAATTGTTTCTTTATCGTGGGACTTATTGCGTTTGTGGGAACACTGCACACTGCACAGTGCCACTTATTGTTGGACCCTTCTTCCCTTTTTTTATTTCTCAATCCCCACTTGACTTGATTTTCACGAGACCCACTCATGCGCCTATATACGAGATTGAACATTTTATTTTTCTTTTATATAATATCTCTTTAAAAGTGATTCTTCTTTTTTTTCCTTTTCTATAATATACTTTCAACCGAAAATAAATTGACCCACACCTATTCTTTCTTACAATAAAACAAATACCAATTTAACCATATTATTATACTGAGTTAAAAAGAATATTTTAACGTATGTAAATTAGTTTATTTCCTTTCATTATTCTTATTTATTTTTTCCTTTTTATCGCTAGACATTTGTTTTTCATTATTTAATAAATTATGATCCACAAGTTCTGAATTTTAAAATTACAGTGAAACCTGTTGCAATGCAACTTGATTTTTTAAATTTTATTACACAGTAAACAATTTTTAAAAAATTGTCTTATAATTTAATTTTGTAACATTTTTGCAATATTCTGCAACTTAATGAAAATTATTCTTGGACATTTTTTAATACAATCAAATTTTAAAAATAGTTGCATTCCGACGGGTTCGGCTGTAACGAAATATTTCGTTCATTTGAACGTTAAAAACTTTTAAATTGCAATAAGTTGAACAAAAATCAAAAACTTAACATAAGAAGTAAAAAATTTTAGGCTATGTTTATAATTTTTGGTGTAAAAATATAAAAAGAAAATCAATTACTATTCCCAATTATTAATGTTCAAGTCTTCATTACATCGAAAATATTCATTAAAAACTGTTTTCAAATTTGCATAATTAAAAATGAACTTTTAATAAAAAAAAATGTAACACAAACATAACCTATAATTCGTTTGCTTCTTGCGAACCTTTCTTGGGAGGTAACAGCAATACTAGAATAGAATATTAAAATTTTTTATATAATAAAGATGATTATAATTAAATTGTTGGTAATAGAAATAAAACAAGAGAAAGAGTAATAAATAATAATAATATTAATAATTTTCAAGGTCATTTTATATACGTTTTCTTAAAGACATCAAGATTGAGAGCAACAGCCAATCTTCAATTACGAAAAATGGTTATTTATGTTTCTGATTATTTTGATATAGTTTAAATAGAAGCCCAGCATTTATTTGAATTGGTTAGATTAAATTCTTTTTTATTAATATAATGATTTATCTCATTGAAAGGGTGCTTGAGAAAATCAAGTGGAACATTTTGTAATGAAGACAATCGCACCTAATGCCTTTAATACAGGGCCATCATTTAACTTTCAATCTTTAATATTATTTATTTTTCTTTTTTTCAAATCTAATCATGATTCTAAACAATTGTGCACAATTTCAATTGACGTAATACGTTACAAGCTTAATAAATAATAAATTGTTATCACTCCGAGTCGAAGACTTGGAGACAACTTGACTTGGCCTCAATATTGAATTCTCATAAAGAGTTTTATTACCAAATTTTTAAATAATTGAATTGTTTTGACGAATTTTAATAAAAGTTTTAAGAATAATTACATTTTTCGAGGAATAATTCCATTAAAATTGTATTAAATGTAATTGAAATTCAGCATTGAGTTTTATTATTTATGAAAATAATTGAATTCCTATAAAAAGAATTTAAATTTTATTTACGAAAATAATTCAATTTTTGTAAAAATGTTATTATTTATGAAAATAATTGAATTCTTAAAAAGAATTTTATTTACGAAAATAATTCAATCTTTGTAAAAAAAATTTATTATTTATGAAAATAATTTAACTATATTTAGAAGAAATTTATAAAAAAAATTGTAAATAATTGAATTCTTATATGAAATGTTTATTATTTTAAGAAAATGATTAAATGTTTGCGTAGAATTTTATTAATATTTTTTTAAATAATTGAATTCTTTTGGAAAATTTTATTAAAATATTAATAAATATTAAAAATCATTGAATTGAGGAAAATTTTTTACAATAATTGAAATTTTGCCAAGAATTTTATTGAAATTTTCGATAATATTTCGAATTTCTGCGAAGAATTTTATTACTTTTAAAAATATTTGAATTTCTGCAATCTTTTGAATTTTCTCTAAAATTCTCCAAATTATATCGGTTTTTAGGTATTAAAATTCAGTTAAAACTTTGCTGATATTTGAGATGTTCAGTTTAGTATTTTTGATATCAAAATTTTTCTTCTTCGGATTTTTAGTAACACAATTTTTCTAAGGATTTAATAGCAATTATTGGTATAATCAATTTAGCAAGAAAAAAGTGAAATATATTATTTTGAAGAAAAGTAAAAAGTCATGATCGTCATCACCATTGAAAAGAAGAGAAAATAAAGTATAAATAAAGTTTGAAGAAAAGCAAGTTGTGCGATGAAGAATAATGATCCTCAAGCGCATCATCAGAAGTGATTTTATATACCTATGAATCGTGCCCAAGATGCAAAACTATAAGAGACCAGTGGGAATTGAAAAATCGTGGAAGGATGAGGTAAAAGAAAGAGATAACAACACAGGGGAGCTGTAAGTAAGCTGGTAAGAAGCTTGAGTTTGCGATTTATTTGACAGATCGTGCCGGTCAACGCGCGCCTCTCTCGGTAGCTGGAGTGGTTTATTTTATAAGGCCAGATTGCCGGCCTCACTTCGTCGGAATAGAATAATGGATGTTTCGCTCCTACTCCATCCTTCGACTCCTTCAATTCGTCTTTCTTTTTCTTCTTCCACTTTATTCATCCCCTTTTAGTCGCGAATGCCCCCCTCCCCCTCTTAATCTTTTTCTTTATAATCAGACGGCAGGTCTCTGCTCTGGCCTTCGTCTCTCGAAAGTCAAGTGTCATTACGCGGATTGAAAAGAGAGGAGAAACGCTATTTGTTGCTCATAAGAATCACGTCTGAGAATATAACAAGGGCAAAGGTATATTGCCACTAAAAACACTTCATTTCCCACGTTTTATACAACACAATAGACACTTTTCAGTAGAAAATAACATCGCAGTATTCATAAATCAATATACAAGCAAACATTATTTTATCAATTTTTAAATTAACATATTCTAGTACCCAAATTTAATTTAATAAATTATTTATTTATTTTCCGTTCTGATTTTTTATGTTTAAAATATTTTCAATATTAAGTTTGTTAAGAATTAATTTTTTTAAATTACAAAAAATGGTTTCTAATGAAGATCAAATTTTCAAAAAGTATATCAAAACAATAAAAGTTCTTTTAAATGTTCGAAATATTTAGTCATAATAAATTCTAAAACTTACTGAAATTTTACAATAAATTCAAAGAATTCTAAAATTTATTTAAATTCTATTATTCTACGGCAAATTAAATTCTAAAATAAAAATTGAACTTTTAGTAAATTCTAAAAATAAAAATGTGTAGTTTCGAAAAATTCTAAAATTTATTTACATTTATCGTAAAATTTAATAAATTGTAAAATAAAAATTGTAGGTACTTTTAGTAAATTTTAAAAATAACAATTTTTAGTTTCAAAACATTGTAAAATTTATTAAAATTCATACAGTAAATTTATAAAAATTCCAAATTGCATTCTTTTGGATAAAATAAAACTAATTAAATAATAAAGGATGAAATAAATATCAAAGTAATACATTACTTTTTTCAACATTTAAAATTGCCTCCTCTGAATTAATAAATTTTCTAGAAAAAAAATTTCGCGGTTTCTATAAAAGAAATAATTGTCATCAATAAGTTTATCGCAAACCGGAAATATCTGCTCCATTTGAACAGTTTTACGATTAGAACGTGACAAATTTCAATGCGGAAAACTCTGCTCATTTTCGAATTCTTTACGTCCAATAATTCACACGATTCTTGAAAGAGTAAGAGAGACAGAGATTTCAATTCCATCTAATGGCCTTTCGAACGCATTTTCTAAAAACATATAATATATAATTTCACAAGAGAGAAACTTGAAATTTATATTCCTTGGTCTATTTTTCAAAAAAAAAAAAACAAAGGAAAGAAAAATTCTGTTGACATTTCGGCAAAGTTTTATGCATAAAATATCGAAAATTCTTTTTTGAGTAACGCGTGAAAGAGCGGTGAGACAACAAAACGATAGATCACTTGGCGCCATAGGCATGATTGTGTAAGATACGCGATCGCGAGTAATTTTTTAAAAACAAACAGAAAAAATAAACACCATTCATTTCTATTTTTGTCGTATCAAAATTTACTGCAAATAAAATGAAATAAAATTGCACGTACAATTAATAAAATTGGAGAAGAAATTTATGATTTCAAAAATTTGAAGTGAATGCAGGACAAAAAATATAAAGTAATTTTTAATTTTTTATAATATAAAATCCAAAGTGTCTAAAATTTTTGCAAATTTTCTACTATATTTTTAGTGTAAATTTTACTATAATTAAAATTTTCTCTTCCTCATTCTCTAAATCTGAATTAATTAAAAATAACTAATTGTCAGTAAACAAATAACGAACTATTATTAAGTAACTAAAAAAATCGTCAAATTGGACTAATTGAATTAGTTACCAAAAGATTCTAGTTTTTTTACACAACCTACACATGAATTTTTATTCTCAAATTAGTTTTTTTTTTAATTTTTACTTTTAATTAATTAAAACTTATAAGAACTGAAAAAATTAAAAAACGACCAAAAATTTTGAAATATACTTCACAAACATCAGTAAAAATTGTCAGAAATTAAAAATTATAGTAAAATTTACTCCCGAAAGTAGTAAAAGTTAACGGAAATTGAATTAAAAATAAAAAATTTCTCTGTGTGTGTGTGTCCGCAATAATTGTGCAAAATCTTAATAAAACTTTATCCGTTGTCACTTTAGTAAAAAGAAAATGCAAAAATAAAAAATTAATAACAGTACATTTAGCACTCGACAACTCTCGGAAACCTGTCAACAGCTCACGCAAGCTGTAAATCATCATTTGACGATTGTACACCAATATTACAAACTTATTTTACACACTCGTATTTTATTTATCCTTAATATTCAATTTGTTCAAGACATAAATAACTGCTCCGATTCATAAATCAAACATTGAATATGTAATTACCGGAACAAGTCATTCATCACAGATAATAATTAATCGAGCAATATCATCGATCAAAAGTGATCCTTATCAGATGTTTTAAATCAAATTCAAGTATTATTTGTATAAAAAAACTATTGAAAGCGGAAATAAAGCAAAAAGTTTTATGAAGAAAAGAAAAGAAAAGTATGTATATATATATATATATATATATATATATATATATATATATATATATATATATATATATATATATATAAAAGTAAAGCAAAGGACAATTTTCTGTTTTTAGAATAAATTTTTACGATTTTCGAAATTAATTTTATTAATCCCAAAGATAAATTTTAGTAAAAAAGATAATAAAACTTACTCTACCATTAGTGAAAGTTGCTAAAAATAATCAAATATTTTAAACAGTTAAATTTTGACGAAAAGTCAAAACTTTCTGTAATTTCTGAGCGTTTCTGGCAATTTTTACTATTTTCAGCCTAAATTTCCAACTATTTAGCTAGAATTTATTTTCACGGAAAAAAGCTTCAATAGTTTATTGAATTTATTATAGTTTCTAGTAAAACTTTTTTTCCGGGTTGTTAATACTACAAATTGACAAAAATGATCAGTAACAGCATGCACGTGAATCAGTAAGTGGAACTCAGAGTCAGTGGTTCGATTCCGAACGCTTAAAGGCCATAAATAATTAGTAAAAATTACTTTACTTTTTCACACCTCAATTCGATCTAACAATTTCTGTATTCAATGAAAAAAAATTAAGTCACTTTAGACAAAAATTGACACAATTAGATATATTACAAACATTACTTGATAACGCAGCCAAATGATTAATCATTTCAATGAAATAGAAGTATTTTTCAAATAAATATTTCATTTGGCAACAGTCAAGAAATTAATTATTTCGATGAAATAAAAATATTTTCGAATAAATATACTTCAGTTGATAATAATCAAGTAATTCATTATTTGAATCGAAAAATTTCCTTTTCAGTATATAGTATATAATATATGCGCAAGAATGCAGGGTGCATTTTGTATTTTCTCGCATGCAGAGACTTGTATATACATATATATGTGTACAGAGGCCATTGAGGTGTCAGGTGCCATTCAGTAGAAGTGCACTGAGTTTAATTATAAACAAGTGAAACTTTGGTTTAAATCTCCCCCTAATTTCAGAGGCGTCTTCTTAATGCGCTCGGCTGGTTCACCTGACAGTGCAAGCGTGTCGCCTGCTCTTGCGCATGCATGTACATACCCTCTCGCGAGTACACTCGGAAAATGTCTCATCCGCATCGGTAGAAATGCAAATACAACTGGTTACTAATGCTATTTAACCTCCGTAATTGTCAGACGAGAGCACACCATAATTTATTGCAAAACGCCTGGCACCGACCAACTATCATGTGCCCCAAGAAAGACAGACATATCTCTTAGAAGAGACGAGATATACATACGCACTATAATGTATAATCTCTATTATTATCATACATGAACTATTCGCCATTCCTTGCTACATATTTCTAATGTCAAAAACATACTCTGTACAATTTTTTATGTATAAAACTCTTCGCTTTGACTTTTACTTTGATCTTCACTCTGCGACTTCCACTTTGATTTTCGAAGTGATTTAGGGCAAAGTGAAACTATAAACTTAAAGTCAATGTCAATATCGAATACAGAGTCAAATTATAAAATTGCATAACAGCGGTGCTCTCTTATATTTTAACTTTGACTTTCGATTTTATTCAAGTTAAACCAAAAGTCAATGTCAAAAATGAAACAAAAGTAAAAATTGAATCGAAAGTCAAATTTCAAAACTGCCCTGGTTGCCAGTTTGAGCTTTATTAATAATAATAAAAATAATAAGAAGGATATAACATATAAAAATACTAATAAAAAAATAAAGGTATAATAATGTAATGTTGATATTGATGTGGTAAAGGAACAGTATAATGACATCGTCTGCAAATAAAGATTTACTCATTTTTAGTTCACACACTAAAAAAAGAACAAATATCCAAACTTTTTCGCTATTTGCAGAAACTATTCGCGCCTAATTAATTCATTTTTAATTTTAATTTGAATTTAAATTTTAATGTTGACAGTGAAATAAAAAAGAAGACGCGCGACAAATAGGAATCTCGACAAACACGTTTTCCGATGACTAATACTTATTCTCTGAATGAGGAAAAAAAAGATTCAAAAACAAATATGAAATTTTTTATTACATTTAAATAAACATTCACTTGCTCTACTCGTTACTCTTTTTTTTGTTTACAACATTTCTTTGAAATTAATTTCTTCGAAAATATGTGTAAATGAAAACTTTTCATCGATTTACGATTACAAAAAACAGAACCATTTAAAAATGTTTAACAATTTTTTTTTAATTATTAGTTTTAACTATAGTAATTTTGACTATAATATATTTTAATTAATATACGTAATCAAAATATTTTAATAATAAATATTTCGAGAACGACTTGAGAAGTTAGTCTTGAGTCATTAAAAAAATAACGATTGCTTTTTTCTGGACAAAAACCTATAAAATTTATTAATAAACCAACTCAATGCGCACATAAATATTTATTTATATGTATTTGCGAAACACATTTCTCAGCCAATAAATAAACGAAATTCGAAGAAGAAATATCGCAGTATTGGAGAACACACGCTTTGCGATCCGCGCAAGTCGTGCGTTTTCATTAAAACTAAGAACTCACGATTAGTTACATTCAACGATTTTACGAGGAGAGTCAAAGGTATGCACTTGATTCTTTAGAGTCTAACCTCTGAAATAAAAGTGCGACTCAACAAAGTGCAACGGGTTAATATTTATGACAAAAAAAATGTCACAACCATGAAATAAAATTTATGCTTGCTCCTCACATTTGCCCTCTATATTTGAAGTTAAAGAAAAATTGCTACTAAGAAAAGAACAAAACTGGTATTTAGCAAAATTGCCTTCAAATATTATTATCAATAATTTATTGTTGTCACTACTATTAATGCTATTTTTATTATTTTTTTAATGTTACTACTATTGCTAATATAATGCTTTAATGCTATCTTTCCGGTTTGACGGAATTTTGAAAAGTCGTATGACTTCTGTCAAAGTTCTTTTTAGTTCGTGACTTATGAATAAACATTCGTATGTCACGGACTACGAATATTTGATAGAAATGACACGACTTTTCAAAATTACGTCAAACCGGAAGGACAGCATTAAAGCATCTGAGCGTACTATAAGGCTCAATCTGCTAAAAAAATTGCTCGATAAAATGCAGTCCATCAGTATAGTTATTTTAAATGCGCATCACAGTGTCACGAGACACTTGAGTGTCGTGAATTTGAATAAATTAAAAATGTCAAAATATCAAAATGTAACATGCATTGACGTGTGCACTCGCATGCATCTAATGATTATAGTGTAATCTGTACATATTATACAGTAGAGAGGGTTTATAATAGTGAAATAACCTCTCTACGCGTACTACTGAGAGACCCATGTGCACGAGGAAAGTATATGCTGCCATGTGTATACACAGAGGACAAGAGGGACGTAAACGGTCTTAAGACGCATAGTATAATTCAAACTGTAAGTGAAGACAGATGACTGCCGGTTCTCGGTACCATTATAAATATAGTGCGTTAATTCTGCCTCATACCCCATAAACCCCTTCCCTCCTTCACTTTTTCTTCTATTACGTCTCCGACATTTATTTCACATGACCAGCTCACTAGTCTTTAACCCTAAATTTTAAAATTATATATCTTTTTTTTTCACAAATTCCTATACTATAAATCAAGTGTATTCCTCAGGTCAACAAAGTTGTGCTTTTTATGTCTTTATTCCCTAGTGGTTATTAGACACTTTTTCACGATTTTTTTTTGTTTGGTGCTTATTAATATCATGGGAATATTCTTACTTTGAAACAAAAAATTTCTTTTACGTAATAGTTGTTTTCGTTTTTAAGAACGTTGCGAACTACAGTCTCATTACTGTCAAGTAACGTTACTTTAATATTTTAAATAGAGAAGATACTTTCAATGACGTTTACAATTCTTTTTGTCCATAAATCAAGAAGAGCAGAAGAACAATTTCTTACATAAGTTTTAAACGCCGCAAGCTTTTTAGTTTCATATATGCTAAAAAGAATCAACGCCCATTCTGGATTATAAATAGCATGCAGTTTATCGTGATGAATCTCGATTCGCTAATTACTTGTGCTCGTAATATGCGTAATAATCATAAAAAAGCAAAAAAACGGATGATGATGATGTTCGTCGTAGTTGTTTCTCCCTCATGCGTTAAAGGAAAGCACGAAGTTTAAGCGCGCAGTACTGTGAAGAAAAGATCTTGCCAATTATTGGTTAGAAACATAATAAATGTGTGCATGTGTGTGTTCGAAGGTTAAAAAAAAGTCAATGTTGCTCTACCACCGTAACAATTAAGAGTAACTCGTTACAATATTATCTCACATGTCTGTTTAATGTACATGAATATTGCTATCACACAACACATTATTATGTTCCGTACCCAACTTTACATCTCTCGAGATTCTTGTACCATGTTCTCATATATATTTCTACAAATGTTTAGATAACAAACATGTAGATAATGTATTTTACTTTAACGAATAGTAAGCTATAGGTGGTAATAGTAATAATAATAATACTTTGCCTAACTGGGATACTACCAGACCTATAAATTAATAATCTTTGAGAAAACCAGTAAATAAAAATTCCCGTAAGCTCGTAATAACGATATGGAAATTATACCATCTTTCATGTTCCTTTTTCTCAAAACCTTGAGCATTATACATTTATTTAGCATTTTTACCATTTCATTATAAATAATTGAAAGTTAAAACGTGTCCCTTTCGTCGCTAACAATCAGAAAAAGGCTTTCTCAAAGGCATAGAAAAAAAGCCACACAAAAGGACAGAAAATCACGTAACGAATGGATCCGGTTTCTTTTCTTGCGATTGGTTCCGTATATTTGATTGTACAAGGCGTTGCCCAGCAGTAGCAGGGTCGCCGTCGTCGAAGATAGAAAGAGAGAGAGAAAGATGAGGACAACAGGTAGTTTTTGAAAAGAGATGATCTCCTATAATGACTACATGAGAAGAAGCAACAGCAGCAGTAGCAGATGCGATGAATGAAGAGAAGAAAACCAAGTGAAAGAAGACGTGTGTTACAAGAGAGGTAACAGGTTATTTGCTTAGTGGGGAAAAGATTACGTCGTTGTAGTGGCAACCTCAATACTTTCGGTATGGGCCAGGTGGGTCTTGTCAGGCGCCTCCTCTCCATGTGTGTGAGTGCGAAGCAACACCGACGTTTTATATATGCTTCTTTAAGAAATTTAAATATGTGAGTGTCAAGTACTTGGTGTTTCACACGCACGCGACAAATCAGCACTTTAAATGTAGTCATTACCGTTGCCGACCGCACTGTAAGTACTACCATCGGTGTGCGGTGTTACATTGAAGGCACGTGGATTATATACTTCAAGATTACATCGTACTTCATTACATTGCTTTTCCTCTAATACAATTTCATTGCCACTTGCGACTTCCGAGCACAAGAACAGGAAGATGAAAATTCATGAGATGCTTCTCTTCGCAAACATAAAGCACTCTAGTGTGAAGATATTTACTAACTAAAAACTATATACATGAAACTATATACTGAAACTATGTATTAATTGACGCGTGCTACCAAGCATCAGGTGCAAATCTGCCCGATCTCTTTTACTTTAAAACCTTGAATTTCAAACCTAAATTGTTGTATTCTTTTGAAGTATTATACTTCAAAATTTTGAAATTGTTTAATTGCAAGTAATGCAGAGTGACGTCTCGAAATTGTCCTTGACTGACATGAATCTTTGGTTAATTTCGCAGAAGTAGGCGCACGAATCGATAGACCGGGGGTTCATAATGGCTTGATTGCATAATAATGACCGCATTTATGACGCTACGCCTCTGATGAGAGTTACAAGCTCTCTAAAGCTATATAATTTATATACTTTCTGTTAGAAAATAACACATCCGTTAAAAAAACTACAAATGCAGTAGTTTTTTTTCCCCACCTCTAAGAAAACAACCTATTAATTCCACACAATTTTCTCACTTTTAAAGATTCGTTTTATTTTCAAAAGAAAATTGTCCTACAAACAAAAAAGAAACAAGAAATTACAGAAAGGCATCTTAGGCATTCGAGTCGTAATCGAAGAAATTACACAATAGGTATTAAGGAGAAAATACACTTTTCTTCTGCTTCCTCCTCCTTTTCCTCCATTTCCACCTTGTAAAAAAATGTATTTCAAAACTTGCCGATCCAAAAAGCAAAGAAATGAACCATTTTTTCGGAAATTATAAATGATGAAAAACTCTTTCTCGAATGGAACCTAATGAGACGCGCCAATCATTCGACCTCGTTGCGCTCATTCCGCCAATTAGCGACGACTGTGCGAGCTTCACGTTTGCAATGGCTCGAAAACAAAATACAAAAAAAGGGCCAGCATCCAAGAGGTTCTGGGAACAAATCGTGTCTCCTTCGTCTCCCTCCTCTTTTTGTCTCACTTTTGTGCCTTTATGTCTTAATGATGAAAGGGTCTTCTCTCTCTGCCAAGCGAATGAAATAACCAAGGCGAGAGAATCATCAAGTCACAATTTGTCGTACGTCGAAATTCATCTTCGGTTTCTCTCTATATAAATAAATTTCAAATTACTTCTGCAATTTGCGATCTGAATTTTTCAAGATAATGTTCAATGCAGCAGTGTAAACATTACTCTACTATAACTATACTATTGTAACTATTACCATTGCAACTATTACCATATTGTAAATTTTTAACCGTACATTATAGATTGACCTCCTTATAAAGAAGTCAGTTCCAAAAAGCAATGACCCAACGCATACAAACTCTGAAGCACATGTGACAAACCCAAAAATGAAAATAAAAAAAACATATCAGCATGAAGTCCCGCAGCAATCGAGATCAGTATCATATAACGAAGGATCATCTCCAACTTTTTGTCAATGAAGATATTCCTGTCCCTTGTGGTTCAGAAAAAAAAATGACTGGATACTGTTTCTCTTCAAACTTTTTGACATTATACTCCTAATCGGCTTTTTGCTCGCGCCTTCATTAATCTTTCATAAAAGGGGGGATAAAAATCACAAATGTTATTCAAAATTCATCTAAAAATGACGAATCCTATTCTCTTTCTCGGTTTAAATTTTTCTTTTCGGATTTGTGAATGAAAGACCTGCATCAAAGTTATATTTAAATGAACAATTACGCCTACCTCTGAAGCGCGACGATTTCCTAATCTTTTCTAATTATCTCTTTCGTTATTCGGCTGAGCTACCGTAATAGGAATATGCTAATGATCAAAAGTACACACGTGATCTTCAACTACTGTAACTTATTCTCTTTGCCGCAGTGCAACAGGTAAACTCAGGCACTTCATATCGGAATTATTAAATAAAGAATCTAAAGATGATTAGCTCTTATAAGAAGTGTGCATACTTTGCTGGGCAAAAACTACCATCATTTACTGAATTCATAATTCCGAATAAATTATACTCTATCTGTAGTCATCTACATTAATCTAATTATGTAAATGGAGCGAAATTTATCAAATTAATCTTGATTCCTTAGCGTAACCAATATAAGTTAATGACTAATGCCTAATAATTAATCGTTAATAAAAAAAAGCCTAAATACAAAAAAGGATCTTGATATTAGAAAATGGTAACTAAAAAACGGTTTTAACAAAAAACGAATATTATGCCTAATAATGTTGGTAATACGAATTTTGGGTATTCCATTAATGGTTAGAATAAAATGCGAGAAAATTTAAATGGACGGAATGCACCAATAAAAATATTTTGAAAATATAAACTATAAAAGGAGAATTAAATATAAAAAATCTCCATTCAACTCTTCAGAACAAAGAAAACACCCTTTCAAGTACTCTCATCATTTCTACGATTTTAGTTACATTTGATGCACCAGTTCACGTATGCACATGTACATAATACAACTTTGTAGTAAGAAACTTGCAATCTTGAACACGCTCCTGAACATGTACTTATCTCCTCTTATCCTCGAGAGGATCATGAGATGTGCATATCATTCACAGCACAATAAACGCACCGACAAATATCATCATAGCGCGATAATATCTTATTTCTTTATGATTTCACATTTCTCGCATGTAACATAAAACTAACGTGTTTCATTTTTCAGAAAAAAAAATTCACCTTACCTTAAGGAGTGTTTATAGAAAAAGTCAAAACAAGTAGTCCATTATATAGAACCACACAAAAAAATATTTATATCACATATATTTTGCATAATATATGTAATATCTGTCTACATGCGTAGGAAACATGTAAATATATTATTACCTTCCATGTGGTAGAAAAAAATCCCTTTAAAAAAATAAATATCAAGGGGAATAATAAATCAAAAAGACGAAACAAATTTACATATTATATGCTCGGTTATCTGACTTTTTAAAAAGCGTTAATCGAATTACGAGAAAGGGGAAAAAAAGAAAAGGAGAGAAACAAAGTGGAGGGGGATTTTCAAGGCAACTTTTCTCGCGATTACTGTACTGATTTCTTCCTTAAAAGATGTATTATAAGAAAATTGCATTCCTGAACGTATTGGCCTTATCTCGCGGTGATCATTGCGACTGACAGCAATCCATTTATCGTATAGTCCTCGCAAGCTTTAAATCCATTTAAGGTTCTGAGGCGTATATAACAACCGCATGCAAGAAAATCAAATGCTGAGCGCGCATATCATTTGCATCCCGGATAACTGAGAATTTCTTTCGTGTGCAGAAGAAGCTTCCGTATAAAGGTCTTATCTTCCATAAGACAGCAAGTTTCACTCAAAACCACCCAAGTGGCACCTCCGAAACTTGTATAAGGTATACTTAAACATGTACCTACAGATAAACCTTATCGCGATACACACACTGTGCTTGCGATTACTTATCTTCGAGATGAAAATCTCCAACAACAAACTCGTCATATTAATGACCATGCGCCTCTGTACCTGATGCTAATACCTGTAAATATGACTAAAATAGTACGTCATTACTCTCAAGTCTGCCTTCTTTCTCAACTCTTTCAAAAAAGAACAATTTTACTTAAATAAATTTTTAAAAATTCATTTATCATCAACTTTGATTCAAGACAAATTTTTCAGGAAATTAACTCTTTTCGATGAGGACTCAACTCGGTTTTCTGAAAATGATGCAAATTTAATATTCGGAGAAACTGATTTTCCTTCTTTTGAAAATATTTATGTTTATATTTTCTAAAAAAAAAAATGCTGAGCTTTTTTTACAGCGTATGATTCAGAATGCACTTCTATTTTGGAAGTGTATAAATCTAACTGGTATAAATTTCGAAACGACAAATTTTCAAAATTCTAAAACTAAATTTTCTTGTATCCAGAAAAGGCAGACTATCTTGAAATCAATTTGAAATTCATGAAACATTCAATTTTATGAGAATTTGATTTAAATCTGTATTTTCCGCCTCTTTAAAAGACATTTGTTGAATTTATGAAAACGGTTATTGTTATTACCTTGCATTTCATTTCCATAAAGAAGTATTTTGCATATTATTTACAATTTACTGCAAATTTAAAATTACCTCTGACGATTATAAATGTATAAATTATTGATAATGAAAATAAAATATTAGTATGCTTTTATTAAAACCTCCTGGAATTTCTGCATCAACTTTTACTATTTCTAAAATAAGTTTTAATAAAAAGAAATCATCAAAATTATTTTCGGCGTATTATAATAAAATTTGACTAAATCTTTGAGGAGGAAAAAGAATTTTCTCGTATTTATAAAACTGAGAAATTTTTTAAATATATCAAAGAAAGAAAACAAGATTGTTTTAATGCTGGAGACGCGAGGATATACAATAGAAATAAATCTAAAGAGAAATTTTTGACGATTATAAATTTTTATGATCATAACTGTTCATCAAAGGAATAATCATTAGAATATTTTTCAGCCAATGTAAGTATTTTGGAATTTAAAATATACCTGTAATAACTTCAAGACAGAATTTCTTTTCTGTTTAATTAATTCGGAAAATTTCACACATCCTTTTGATGAAAATATAAAATAAAATAATAACTCTCATAAGTTTCAAATTTATGAAAGTTGCGCCGGCTTTGAAGATTGGAAAACATGATTTCGACACCATTAACGATTTAAAGTTCAACCAAAAAGGGACCTATTAAGTTGCACATATGATACTCTTTCAGTTCTCCTGTATCCTTCATCAGACCGTTAGATTTTGTACCTTGAAAGCTAAAATCATATACGATTTCATAAAATCCGCTTTAGAGGACAAGACTAGGATTAGGAAAATTATACTTGCAGTTTTATTAATGTTTTTTATAAAAATAATTTACAATCGAATAAAAATTCCGCTAATTGAGTCTGAATAAACTGAATAGTCGAAAATTGACCTAATTTTAGTTGAATTTACTATCAAATTTATGGTTTTTCTAATACTCTACATATTTCTCTTATTATTATTATTACAGGGCTCGAACTAGGTCCGTAAATCCGGTAAAGGTCCGTGAATTTGCTTCAAGTCGTTCAAGTCCGTAAAAATCATTTTTCTTAAAAAAAATTATTAAAAATAATTGATTTAAAGAAGAATTTTAGTTGAAAATTCTAGAAAATAATAATTGAAGTGAAATGATTAAAATAATTTTGAAAAAGTTAGAGTAACAAAATTCTTATAATATTAAATAATGATTTTATCACTGGGCCATCTTTAATTATTATAAAACATAAAGAAATCGATCACTCCGAGTCGAAGACTATTAAAATTTAATTTATAGATTGAAGTAAAATGTTCTCTTATTGACTCCGACTGTTTATATTTCTGTCAATAATTATAATTATTAATTTTAAATTACCGCAGCGAGTGAAACTTACCGCTGCTAAAAAATACCAGCAATTGCAAATACCATCGATTCAAACTATCAAAAATATTGAAAGTACCTGCGACTATAAATTATTGCAAAAATACCATCAATCAATAATATACAAAAATTAAAATTGCCAGACAATTGAAACTATCACCGCATGAAAATTACACCTAAAATTGAAAATAAGAAAATCAATTAACGCTATACCGCGTACACATATATAAGCGCAACAAACATATTTGAATGCCCTTCAACGATTAATTTGTTCTTATCTTAACGAGCATGTGCGCATGCATAACATTTTTCTGACACTAATGGTTCTTTTAATTAATAACGTACGCGAGTCTTTAATTACTCCGGTATTTAAAGTTTATACACATATACGAGAGAATTTGAAAATGCTATTTATAAATTTCTTTGCTTTGGGAGAAGAAATATTATTCTAGCCGCCGCATTTTATAAAGAATGAATAATTTTTTCGCATATACACGTATTTATATTTTATATATATATATGTAACTACATCATCCTCGTTGATTATCACGCGACGGTTACAGGAGGATGAACATTGAACACAAGTGCAGCTCCCTTCGAGAGAGAGTATACACTTTGGACAAAGAGGTCACTCAGAGTGGGTGTTTTTAAAAACAAGTTGACGGAGGCGAGACGTGACTCTGCGCGAATAAATTGGCTCTACTTTTCCACTGATGTTAAGGAATTCAGATTCGTGTATATTAAATGTACTTTATACGCGTGCAGCAATTTTATAATGTGCCGCAAAATTATTCTCAATTCGTTTATTAGAAGAAAATTGATCATTCCTCTTTTTTTCTTTCAAAAAAATCAATTATTAAGTAAAAGCAGAAAATTGATATTTTATTAAACTATAGGGTTAAGAATTTCCATGATGAGAAACTTCTTTTTAATAATTAGAATTCTAATCCTAATTCTGATTCTGCCTAAAATTTTATAATTTTTATTCCGATTCTGATTGTGATTCTAATTTCGAATTCCAATAAAGAAGTGGATTTTTGAAAAACATTCATAATATTTACATTTGCATTGGGTTTATACTATTTTTATGGCGCACTGTTTAGGAAAAGAGTTGACATTTGAAAGGGGCGAAATTTCGTTGGAAGTAACAATAAAACTTTTCCGACTGATATTAGCAGGCATAACCTTGTGCGAGAAACAAGTTAATGAAGGCAATCTCTATGCCAATGACATTCAAAAATGTTTATATGCATAGCACAATAAGAATTGCACATGCTGCGACAAAGAGCGTCGTAGTAAGACGAGCAATGACTATTGTTCGGCGTCATTTCACGGCAAAGACATTAGCATACCATTAAAGCTGATCTATAATGATCTTGAAAGAAATTTCATTTAACAAGGAGCTCTTATATTTCCTCGTTCACGAAACGATTATTGATTGTCGTTTAATTATACGATAAAAATAAATGTCCAACTATTAAATATCTTATCAAATTCTTATCAAACTGTAATTTTTAATATTCAAACAAGTAATTAAAACAATTAAAAATAATCAATTATGAAGGAACATTTAAAATTATATTTATTTTCTTTTTTATTTCATCTTTATTAATTTTAATTTTGCTCCAATTTGGTTAATTTTAATTCTAAATTCAAAAATTGACTATGCAAGTGAAAGGAAACTATATTTTATTTCATTGCAATTAATAGGTAATTAATTCTAGATTCAAAAATTGTTTGAAAGTGAAAGAAAATCAATTTTAATTCCATTAAAAATTAATTAATTCTAAATTCAAAAAGAGAAGGAAAGAAGAAAAGCAGCCAATAAAATTCAATTCAAACTAAACAAAAAATTTCTTAAAAAAACAATTACCTAGGGAACAGATTTGGAAATCTGTTCTTGAACCCCAAACCTATTTTAACTAGTTGCGTATTATCGAAGTAATTGAACCAATCTTCCCAACATGTTGTAGTGAGTCACGTTTGATCGACTAAAATAACCTCCCACTTGAGCGATGGACAATTATTAATAAACGCTAGTTTTGAGCCCAGGGAAAAAAGTCCATAAATATAAATATATACCCAACATAATCCCACATAGAATTGAGATTAATAAAATACAAACAGATCGATTGAATACAATTTCTTTTCCTCTCAATAAAAAAAAATTCGATAAGATCCCTGCCGTGTATTTATTGAAAAAAGCAAACCCCAAAAAGAAACTATCGAAATATTTCACAAAAAATTTATACAAATATTTTTATCTAAATTACATTTTCCAATCTTTAGAATCATCAAATAATTTATTTATTATGAATAAATTATTCAAGAAATATTTTTCAATAGAAATGAAATAAATTTTGAAAATGGTACAAGAAATTTAAATTCTCTTGCCTTGTATTATTTTTGTTGTAAAATGTATTTTATCAGAAAAATGTTTCTATAATTAATTTATTATAAAAAAATACATTTTGGTATAAAATATATTTTTACAAAAAAAAAATACATTTTCAGTAGGTATGAAATTTAATTTATTATAAAAATACATTTTTTGTTTAAAATGCACTTTACTTATAAAAAATACTCTTTATAGTATCAATTTTATTTGATTAACAAAAAATATGAAATTAGTATAAAAAGTGAGAGAAAATTAACTAAAAATAAAAAATTATCATCTTTCGTAGAAAAAAAATATAATATGAAAGGGTTCATTTCGCGGCCAATGGAATTGTTATTTATTCGGTCATTTTTAAGGTCTCCGTAAAAGATCCAAGGATTTTATGCGCAGCCGTGTGTGTGTGACGGCGACAGCCAAAAAGAGCAGGGAACCGCCAATAGTCAAAACACGTCGAAAATAGAATTAGACCGATTTATGAAACTTGGTTAAAGCATGGTTCTCCACTTTAGAAAATAATTGTACTCTCTTGCATAAAAGCGCGAGAATTCCTAACACAATCTTTTACAAAAGAAATCTTAAAAGTGTATATAGTGAGATTTAAAAAAGAAAGCACAAAAAAATATTTATACGCTTTAAATGAACACTCATTCTTTTTAATTTGACGGGACCAAAGTGTGTTTTCAAAACGAATAAGTACAATGTTTTTCTTGCAGTTGCGAGAAATTTTTAACCTGAGATTTACGAGTTTATAACAGATTTTTGTTACGTTCTTTTTAAACATAATATATAAAACTGCCATATTATATAAATTATATAAATTTCTTGAGATATATATTATAAGTATATATAAATCAATAATATACAAATAAATAATATAAGAATATTACAATAAATTTATAATAGTAAAATAATAATTTGCTAATTAGCTTTTACTATATACATTCGGAGTAAGTTTCAAATTTTTGACCCTTTTTCTATATGTTTGTTGTAAATTTTACCGTTTTCGAAATAAATTTGAATTATCTAATTTTCTAATTTCTATTTTCGGAGTAAAAATCCAATCCATCGATATCAAAAGACTTAATTAAATATGACAAAAATACATTTTTTTCTCAAATTCTTTCCTTGGGATATTTTTTACCTGAAAACGATTTTTTCACTTGACTGCAAAGGGGTTAATATCGCATTTTTCTCAATTCTTCAAACAAAATAAGCAAAATTTTAACTATTTTGTATAGCAAAACTTAAGAGTACACGGTTAAAATCGAAAGATTGAAAATTATACTTTTAATCTAAAAAATTGTGAATACTTTCATTTGATTGGATTCACTAAAAACATTAAACCAATGAAATGCAAGCATTCACACTTTGTGAGATTGAAATAACACCATTTTCAATCTTTTCGGTGCAAAGTTGGAGTCAGATTTTTAACAGTGTGAAATTCAGAGTAAAACTTCAACGACAAAATTCGCAACTGTTTCATTTACACCAAATGAATGAAACATGAATTTCATTAAAAAGATTCATCATACACATGCGTATATATATAAATTTCGTCATTCAATCTCTCCGGATGAAATGGAAACTGTATAGTACAAGAAAAAAGTGAATACGAAAAAATATGCAGTTTCTTGAGTGACTGCCAAACTATTTTCAAGCGAAATAAGTCTGAGGGCGCGGGTGGTTTGGATTCCAAATATTTTCTCACGTGCAGCTGTCGTCACGTGGCACCTATACACAACACAAGAGCCGAATTGCCACTTGTTCTTTGTACATTCAAATATAGTCCTCGGCATTGTCATTTCATTGTGACTGTGGGCCGAGGCATTATTATTCACACAAACACTCACACACGCCAGTTATTTGCCGTTTACGTGCGGGTCCATTCAAACAACCCGCCACGGGCCATTATTGTCCGAGTGCTCCTCCGCCGGTTCACATTTTGCGATCGCTGACCGCGGAGTCAGAGAGGAACAAATGTCGCCATTGTCGATTCGTTATTCCATCCTTCTTATTCGACCAGCGATAACAATTCGTCTTTTGCAAAAAGAAAGAAACATTGCGACAAGTTGCACTGAATATCATACAATTTTTATAAGCTTTTTTTTAAAAAAATAAGGGGAAAAGGGATGAAAATGTTTGATTTTAGATGTTTTTAAGGGATTAAAAGGGTAAAAAAAGAATTAGGTAAAAAAGAAGAAGTAATTGTGATTCTTGAAAAATATACTTATTGCTATCCAATTCGAACACAATTGGTCAAATAGTCTTTTTTCAAGAGCAAGAAATTTATAGTATCGTCAAGAAGGGAGACTAATAGTATAAACTAAAAAGACAGAACCTTAAAAAAAATTAAAAGGCGACGACGAATCAAATACTTTTTTCCGATAATTTAACCATAAAAAAACAATTTAAAAGAACGTCGCGTCTTTATTGTGCATAAATGTTTGCATAAACACTTATCATCCAACGAGGTACAACCATGTCTCCTCGTTTATCGCGTGCGCCAAACCCTCTCCTCTCTTTCTGTCTGTTGTGCAGAAAAGTTAAGTCGCCGCGCAACATTTAACCGCAACGGCGGCACGATACATGCTGTCAATGCAAAAGCTATCTAATACAAGTTATAAATGTTGCAGCGAACGTTAAAACCATAAGAAACAAACGAAAGATAAGATCCACAAGTATTCTTTCTTTAAGCTCCACGTTTGTCTATATTCGATTTTACGACCTTGTCCCTATACACAACAACATATAAGTGGTTTTGCGACTTTTATATTTCCGGAAGCAAATACAACTATATATTTTATAACAGAATAAAGCTTTTAAAATTCCAAACTCACATAAAAAACAAACAATTTTTCTTTCCCTGTACAGCAATGTCATTCTAATTTATCACTTTTGTATGTTGACAATTATTTATCCTCAAATTTCATTCATGAGATCAATTTTCTAATCTCCGGTTTACTGTATATAAATAATGGCACATTTATTTTTAAAGAATGGACTACATTCACGCTTTAAAGCCAATTGTTATCTCTGGTTCCATTTAATGAATCAGTAAAAAAAGGTTTCGCAATTTCAAAACTTACACTGTTAATTTAAAAGTATCAAATTGCAACGAATTGATACCAAAAATGTGGATCAGATCAAAAATTGACCCAAATTTTTGACATCAATTTGATACTTTCAAGAAAACTGTGTACACACCCAAAAATCTATAGTATTCAAAAATTCAAAAACGCTTTTCGAAGCTCAGTGTCGCCGCCAACTACAGGGACCTAATAAAACAGTAATACAACTTTATATAGCGTTGAATACAACAATGTAAAATAACTAGAGACAACAATATTTTGTGTTGCATAAATGCAAGGCTTGACACTGAAGCCGTACACTGAAGTTATAAACGTTGTTAAATGAATCGGAATTAGTGGAAAGAGGGTCTTAGTGCGACGACGATACCCTCGTCCCGTTCCGGATGAGATTGCGTTATTATTGCCATTGCCAGAAAATCATTTATGATGGACCTTAATCTCACTCTGTGCGCACAGAGGAAGCACTTTAATAGATATTTCTTGAAACCTAATACTCAATAAACTTTAACAAAAACAAATCTAATAAAAATTCTCCTTTCAAGCGCGACATGCAGTGTGGACACTTTTTTTAATATTAAATACTCATATTCTCAAGTCCAACACCATATAAACATCATTGATTAACTGCTTCCTCATAAAAAAATTGACCCCCTTCAAAAAAAAAAAAAAAACTCTTCCTAAACTACATTGTTATCACTGGGTCCTCAGGCAAACATATTTTTTAACATAGCAATCGTTTAAAAATCGAATTTTTCTGCCATTACTTTTGTAACTATAGATTTGTATATATAAAAGAATATATATAAAAACTATATAAGTTTCTTATATAGTTTGGCTAAAAATTATTTCTATCAAATAAAAAAATTAAATAAATTTTTTGTGGTATTCACGTACTAGAAATTTCCTTTATAAACAATATTTTTTTACCGTGCAAATAGTAGTTCATTACCCAAGTAACATCCTTTTTTCTCTACTATACCCAACTCTAATTAGTCATAAACTATATTTATACCGGCTGCTAATTAAAACCAACAATTACCCATCAATGCTTGTATATGTAACATTGACACAGAAATCTGAGTAAATTAGGGGTTCTCCACTGATCTAAAGCAGTAATAGTGATGCGTAATTTGAATAATCACCGGTAGAGTGTAATATACCGCATGCTAGCAAAAGAGGTCCTTGAACTGTTTTTCAGAGCTAAATATATATATGCAATCTTGTATAGAATCTATACAAATAGATTAGACCTTCAGTGTAAGTTGAAAATAAGTAACATGGACCCTAATTTACATATGCCTCATATATGTGTGATGGTGTGTGCAATGATGGACATGTAATTGATCAATTACTTATTTCAAATACATAATTTCATTCCATCAATGCGATCGTGTAACATATCGTAAATGTATAATATAAGGCAAATCACACTGTCAACGAAATGTGTCAACGAGTTTCATTTCATTCGAATTTATAATCACGTGTCTACCTCTAAACACATCACTCCAAATCTAACAGATACGTGCTTTATAAAATAAGAGGTAGATTTTAAATAATGCCTCCAATAAAATTGTTTCGAGCAAATTATGGGGTCGTTCGTATTATTAACAAATGGGGGAATTGTACAATTGTTATTGAATTACTCCTTCAACTTATATGTCAAATGTAATTTTTGAAAATTGTTTCTTTAAATCTTATTTATTAACTAACGCCTGAGGAATAGTTATTGATAAATCGTCCAAACGCCCGTCCTGCCGGAAGGACGTTCCGAAAAAAAGGCTTTTAAAAAAAGAGAATTCAACTTTTCTTTTCTGGCACTCCTTGGGATTAAAATAGACGAAAAGACGAAAAAATCCATATTTTTGACTTTTTAAAATAATAATTTAAACCATTTTTCAAAGCCTTCAAACTAGCTATGTTTTTAAACAGTGAAAAAAAACATTTTTTCGTAAATTTAATGTAATATCCCCGAAAATCAATATTTTTTGACCGGACAAGTCTCTTTCTCTTCAGAAACGTTCAAAGAATGAAACCTAATTGTTCAATTAAAAAATAATTCATTTTTAGTATTGTTCAGTATATCTGAGTAATACTCAGGCGCGAGTCCCTTAGAAATTGCTCTATAAAATTAATATGGAAGCAGATAAATACAAAACTAAATATATCGTTGGAAAGGTAATGAAACAAGCTTTCAAATGATGTAAATATCGAGTCTTTAAATTTATAAACCTGGGCTAGGCAGTCTCTTAAATAAAGCGAAAAGCGTCCTGCCGGCAGGACCGGGCTTCGTCATTCTGTGACTAAAAATTATGTGAATTTTTGGAACATGTAACTTCTTCAAACTACTCAGCCCTTAGTTTTGAACTTACAAGCTCAATATTTATATGCGCTGAAAGCTTGTTTCGTTACCTTTCCAATGATATATATCATTTTTTATTTATCTGAATCCATGTTAGTTTTCTTTAGTGATTTCGGAGGGACTCACCTGAGTCTTTTTCGTCCTGCCGGAAGGACGTTGGACGATCTATCATTATGCTTTTAATTTATTTCATTTACTTCTCTTTAAATCTGAATTAGTGAAAAGTCCTCTTCACTAATTATAATTAATGGAATTAATTTGGATCAGTAAAAAATTTTACTAAAAGTTAGTGGCAAATTCAATAACTATATATTGGTCTGACAGAAAAAGCAATTACAAAAAGACAAATGGTGAAACATTTGTATTTTCACACTTTACAAGATGACTAATGTATTGATTATACAGCATGGCATCGACACCTTTCTATCTGCGACACTTCCGCAATAAAGAGTTTAAATGCAAATCAAAACCGGTCACTGAAAGATTTATCAGAGACAGCTGGAAATTTAAACACAGTTTTACAAATTGCCAATCATTTATCATTCAATTTTCAAGACAACTCTATTCTTTTCCAATGAAAACATTACACGGTACATCGAACCAAAAGATTCAAAATTCAGTCGAAGGAAAAAACAATTTTCGTTTGCTATGTCATAACAAATCTGAATATTAGGACAACAACAAAAATTTGTTGTTCTATTTAAAACAATAGGAAATGACATTAGTAAAAATAATGAAAAAAGGGTTTAAAAAATTTTTTTAAATTGAGTTGCGTTTCAACAGTATCTACTGTACTTTTCACAAATTCAGATTTAGAGATAAGCAGTAGAGTAGTAGAGTGAAATAAAATTATAGTCTCCGGTTAAATTTACGGAAACTGAAACATTTTTGAGGGAATTTAAAAAGAAATTGAATGGGGGATTTTAATGAATTTAATTCGTGCGTCTCGTGAAATAAGGAAATGTCAACGAACGGGGAGGATATTTTTCTGTTTTTTTTTTTATATAATATGCGGGAGCCAGACGAAATGAAGTGGGCCCCAAACAAACATCGCTCTCTCTTTCTCTTTCTCGCGAGACTTTTATCGAGGGGTCAAGACTCTTCCTCATGTTCTTACATCTGTGGACCGAGGCGGAGGCGCATGGATTATATGCTTCTGCTTTGCCACTCGAGTGACCGTCTGAGTCTGAAAACCTCCTCAGGAAACCGTCCATTACGGTGATCAGACCGAGCACTGCGTGTTTAGTACTCATTTCATGTGTGTTACAGTGTATTATCCCCAAGCCAAAATGAATCAAGAGTAAAAGAAATATCTTTCTTTTTCGCAACTTCCAAATAATCATCCAACTACTCATTACAATCTTAAACCCTAATTTTCTATTTTTTCATCATTATGGTCACTTTTCATCTTTTAGTCACTTTAAAATTTCTCATCTAATGTCAATTTTTTTATTTTCTGTTTCAGGTGAGTTGAAAATCTCGATACAAACAAACACGGTCTCCGTGAGTATATCTTAAAATTCTATTGAATTCAAACAATTCCAAATAATTCTCCGAGGAGAAACGTGACAAGTTCTCACCTTCCTTATCAGAAGATTGTGTCTACAGATATCAAAACTTTTTTTTCCAATTTCAGATATTTTTTTCAGTTTACAGATTGATAGATTTTTTTCAAAGAAAAAGACGATTTTTTTTGTTCCAAATCTCAAAGCCTATATCACCTTAAGAAACTGAACCAACATTAAAGATAAGAGAACAGACTACTATCGAGAAATTTGGCCCTAAAACCATCCATCATTCAAATCGAAATTGATTGTTCGTATATTCAAAAATCACTTTAGATTAAGGAACACTGGTATAAAAAACAAAAAAGTATATAAGATACCTTTCTTTTCGCATTATCATTCGACCCTAAAAAAAGAGAGTACATAAAAATGCAACAGAAGAGCAAAAAAAAAACTGAGTTCAAAAAGTGGAGGATGAGGACCAAAAGTGAATACAGACTTTGATAAAACAATTTGAACATTTTATGAAAAAGAAAGAGGAAAAAAACCAATGACAAGTCTACAATATCTCGTTATATTCAAAAGAGGATGAGTTTCTTTCAATGAAATTAGATTCCTCTTTCATTCAAATATACAACTAGATTCTTCATTTTCGACCTACATTCTCCAGTTTTCTAAACCAGTTGTTCAAAAATAGTCTCACATCTTCTGCAAAAGTCGGCAAAAAAAATCTTCACTGACTGTATATTTCTTCTCTCGTGTGTGCAGATGTTTTCGAAGAGCGCAGAGGAAAAAAGGAAGTCAAGACATGATCTAAATGGCGCCGCTTTCTTGAATGAAATTTCAAATCCATTTCTCGAGAATTTGCGAATGTTTCTATCAAGTCCAGTATTCTCTACAATTATTAGAACACTCATGAAACAAACTTCTATTTCCTCCAATAAAAAAAGGAATTCAGTATCTTTAATCAATTTTTTGAAAATTGACCTGGAAAACCGCAGGAGAAGGCTTGAAATTTCAAATTAGGTTTTTTGTATAGAACCCTGTCGAAAGTATAGTAAAATTAATTCCTGGAATATTAAAAATTGACGCACAAATGCAAACAAAATTCAATAACAATTTAAGTCTGTTGTCAAAGAGTTGTAATCATCGACAGTAGTAAAGAAAAAAAATAATCGCCCTTTCTTTGCTTACGACACAATCTCTATTTTACCGCGGTTGCAAAAGAATCAAGAATCAATTTCAATAAATCAAGAAAAAATATATTATACCTTTAACAAAAATTTGATAATAAATATATACAAAAAAATAATCCCCCAAAAAAATGCACAATCAAATAAAGGAATAGTTTATGAACTGCTAAGAATGATATGAAAGCCGTTAAAAAGATTGTAAGGAACTGAATCTTCTGGTTTTGTGTCGACCTTGTTATCCGTAAATGTTTTCGTTTACGATTTATTTAATCGGTCCTCTTGAACTTGAAATATACTCGAGTGCCTTATTTCCTATCTTATAGGTCGTGCGTGCGTCGGGAATTACCGTAAAGGAAGATAAGTTTTTATCTCTTTGTATAAGGTTTTCCTTTAAATAGTCCAGTACCTGTAAATCTCGAGTGTTATATATGCGTCGATAGGGGGACGACGATATCATTTCAACAAAAATAATCGAAAGGCGAGTGTTTTTCAATATATTAATAAACCGTACACGGAACAAAAAATAAAGTAACTTTTACTGTACTATACAAAAAGTAAAGTAGTTTTTACTATACTATGCAAAAGATAAAGTAGTTTTTACTATAATATACAAAAGATACTATATACTACACAAAAAATAAAGTAACTTTTACTATACTTTTTGGTAGAAAATAAATACTCTGAAATTTCTGCTGCTAATTTTACATTATGTTCTGAATAAATATTAGTAAAAATTATTGTAAAATTAACTTCGAATTCAGTAAAATTTACTTACATTTAATTTTAAATGGTAAAAATTTGCAGAATTTTCGAACCAATTAGTTCTCTCTATGAAATTATTTATCAAGTTCCAAAACTTCTGAACGTTCAAGTGAACAAAATATTTTGTTTTTTTTTTAAATTACAAAATTGGAAATTCTATAAGATGAATAATGTAACTTTTATCTTTATTACAGTAACTCCAAAATAGTAAAAAAATTAATAAATTTAAAAATTGTTTTGAAAATACAAAGTACAAACATAGTAAAATTAACAATAAAAACACATAAATTTCAAACAGTTTCGATTTTGCTTTATAAGTTGTAAAATTTATTTCCTATTTTTTCCGAGTAAAAAATATAATTGAATTCTTTCGAGAAATTTCATTAAAATTGCATTAAAAATAATTGAATTCTCGCAAAGAATATTATTATTTATGAAAAGAATCGAATTCTTCAAAAGAATGTTATTAAAATTGCAATTAAAATAATTTAATTGTTTTGAAGAATTTATTTGAATTTTTCTGAAAATATACTAGAGATTTTTTTAATAATTTTTATTGAAAATTTTGGAAGTAATTGAATTCTATGAAGAATTTATTATAAATTTTTTAAATAATCGTGTATTATTATTAATTGTAATTAATCATTTTATTTTTAAATTTTATTAAAATTATTGATATAAAATTAAATTCTTTTAAACAATTTTTTTAGAGTTTTTGTAAATAATTACATTTTTTTATAGAATTTAATTAAATTTCGTAAAAATAATCTAATTTTTTATAGGAATTTTATTTGAAAATTTTGAAAATAATTGAAATTTACAAAGAATTTTATCAAAAACTTTTAAGAATTATTGGATTTTTTAGAAAAATTTTATTACAATTTATAAAAATAATTTAATTCTCGAGAATAATTTTACAATTTATAAAAATAATTGAATTCTTGCAAAGAATTTTAAAATTTATAAAAGTAATTGAATTCTTGGGAAGTATTTTATTAAAACTTTTGAAAATAATAGAATTCAATCGAAAAATGTTATTGAAACGTATAAAAATAATTCATTTTCTTAAGAATTTTATAAAAACTATTAAAAATAATTGAATTTAATTAATATTTTTAAAAATAATTGTATTCTTTCAAGAAATTTTATTAAAATTGTATTAATAATTGAATTCCTTCAAAGAATTTTATCAAAATTTGTTGTATTTTATAAGTGAATTTTAAAAATTTTGAATTTAACATTATTTAAATGTTGATGTTTATATTTAAAAATATAAAATTTTTTAAATTACAAAATAATAATAAATCGCGTTTCGCGCGTATCATTTGCTAGCATTAGAAATAATTTTCGAATTCCTGAGAGATTGAAATGAAATGATGGGCAATCGAGTGGAAATAATCAATTGATGAAGCGAAGAAATATGAAAATTATTTGGATAGGTTTGCCAAGTTGGGACTGTTTGGGAGAGGGGAAAATTGGCGTCGCATGTCGGGTGGTCACGTGAACAAGGCGAGAAATGACGATAGACAATCTCGTGATGTGCATAGAGAAGCGATTTCGGGACGTGCAACGCTTCCTGCGCGAGTATCGTAAGGTGAGAGAAGAAGGACGAGAGGGGAAATAATCGTGCACGATGCTGGAATATTTATGCGGGATAAACGATAAGTGTGTAGGTATAGGTGTGGGCGCATGTTTGTGTAGATCATTTCACAGTCAATTTCGAATTAGCGACATCGCCTTTTGAATCCTACATTTCGAACCCTGTCGATAAATTTTATCATCTGATACTTTTTTTACATGTTAATAATAGATTTCAGTCACGTGTATTGTCATCTCTTATTATCAGAGAGACAAAGAATTTTTCCGGGAACGAGAAACTGATCACTTCTGATAATTGTCGGCAATTTCACTTTTTTTCGTCGAGAATATTTTTGCATCTCGATATCGAAATTAATTTTCGCATTTGAAAAGTCGAAGTGACTGAAAAATCGGTAAAATTTCAACTGATTCTTAGTAAAAATAAGTAAATCATAAAAAAATCTAGCCTATATACTGAAAAATCTGAGCCTATAAAAATCAGTGAAATTGTTAATAAAAAATTCTTAAATGATTTTTTAGTTTTTCTTTGTGAACCATATCTAAAATGAAGTTCTGACAGTCTGCGGCATAGTATTATTTTTTCATTCATGTATTTTGAATCAACCCCTCAATGTTTATCTAAAATCATGTGCTATGTCACATCACATATGCCATTCTCGACAAATTTTCGCACCTACTACATTTTAGATATGATATTATATATAAATAGAGTCGAGAACTTTATTTTTCTTAGACAACTCTGTTTAGGGAGACAACAGGAAACGAGAATATATCCTTAATTTACTGCCTTAATGCAACCATTTAAGAGCTGCCATCTGTTTCTCTGGCACGAGCCATTCAAATGAAGAAGGTGAACTGATTAAAGAATATATATACGAACAGACGAAAAGCAATTTGAAAGATAAGAATAATTACGAGGACGATAAATCAAAACAAACGTTAAATATTATCAATCACTAATTATTATAATTGGCATTTTTTACTTTTTTAGTTATTGCTACTGTAATTCACAAAAAAAAATTATTTAAATTTTAATTAATATTCACATAATATTCTAAAAACTACCGTATTTAAAATTAATAGTACAAAGCAAACTTGTAAAATTTACTGAATACCAAACGCAAAAGTAAAACTATAAAATAAAATTCTTAAGAAAACAAATAAACCCAAAAACGACTTTCTTCGCGTTAACGAAGTACGGGAATTTTCCTATTGGAATAGAGTAAATAAATTCGAATATTTAAAACTAGATGGACCAGAAAAAAATGGATCTCGTGACCATGAGAAAATAGTTGGACCTCTTTTACGACACGTTTAAAAGCACATACTAAAATATGCATGAGAGTAAACTTGCTTCTAAGCGTGAACTCTTGTAATTTCGGCATAAAAGCCTTTCTAAGGCACCTATATATAAAGGGTACATAAAATTCTTTGTTATCCAAACTAAACTAAGCACCCAAAGTTTTCAAATTATGCAACAGTTAATTTTAGAAATTTCATCACATTGAAGGCAATCAATTGTTCTGTACATAAAATCGAGAACAATGAAAACAAATCCATTAAATTCTGTATTTATAGTAGAGGAATTTCAGTTTCTAGATAAAGTTTTCAAGAATTTTAATGCATCCCGAATTATCGTGTGTAGAATAGAACACAATATTAAATATAATTATTAATACAGATCAAAATGATTTTTTTCTTCAATTCACAAAAATCATTTTCGGCTGAATTTTAGCCTTAAGATTATAGTTTGAATTCCTACCTTTTCTATAAAATTATACGAAAATGGAAAAATGGAGAAATAGATTACAAAAATGGAGTTAAAAATCGAACGAACAGTATTTCAGGAGAATTGTCACTTGAGGACATTCTTCGAACATCATTTGCAAAATGTACATTCACTTCTGCTGAACGAAGAGCAACGAAGAGGAAGTTAAATATTAACAAACTAAACGCATACATTATACATATTCTCTGAAAGATGATCAAATATAATCAAACATGTTTAAAGAGTCAAACGAGCCATTGACAATGACATTAACCTAGCAAAGAAGGAAAAAAACCTACAAGTGCCATTTGCGAACGGTATATAAAACTAGAAGGAAAAAAATTAAAAATTGTCAAACAAAAAAAAAGAAAAGAATTTCCAAAACACAATTTTTTTTCATAAAACAAAATCGTCCGTGACGATAAAAATTCGATAGAATTTCTCGAGCAATGTTATACGGCAAACAATTGCCACAATAATACCTTCAAGGATTATAAATCGAAAATTGTTTCTAAATTGTTTTTCGCCTTCCGGGCAAAGAAGTCGGCCACCCACGATTCCGACTGTTTTTTAAAAATGCATTTTCTTATAGCCGCCCAAGCGGATACTCCTAATAAGCGGATTACGTGAGCGTTTCACACTCTCTCAATATAAATATAAAATGGCTTTCCGGCTCCCGACCTGCCCAACCTGATGTACACCATGTCTAATTCGTCAAGACAGTTTTCGAATTTAATGAGATGCAGTAGTTGCAATTCTCTCAACTTAGTATATAGATATTTATCACGACGCATGCACTTTTATTTCGATAAAACTCTTGCCACTGAAAATAGTCCAACGAGAATTCAAAGTCGACAAAAATAAACACCTACTTTCCTTAAAATAGAATTAAATAAAAAATGATTAATGATAAACTTCAGAAAGCTCTTAAGTCTCAAAAAAACAAACCACGCATTTTATTATACATAAAAAATAGACACTGATCACAGTAAATAATTCTGATTCTATTAAAGAGACGCTATAGAAGAATGACAATTTTGTGATGAGACACAACAACCAGAGATATGTGATACAGAAAAAAATACAATTCCAAGGGGAAATATACTGTGTCAAAATTTAATAATTCAGATAGTTTATGATCAACAATTTGAAAAACAAATATTTTTTACGTAGAGAGAAAATTTTTTGCTATACAAGCACTTTTTATTTTTGTACGCCTTCCGAAGCAATAATGACTGCTTATATCAAATAAATATTTACAGATACATTTGAATATCTTTAAACTTTTGTGGTCTCCATTTTGGAGCCGCCATTTTGAATTTCATAGTAAGTTAATATATTAATTAAAAGTTGAAGAATCAAAATTTATTGAATTGTCAGCTATTTTTCACTGCTTAAAAAATCAAACTATAACTCAAAATCTCAATGTAATAGTTTGTAACTTAAACAATTTTTAAATTTCTTCAAACTTCAGGGTTGCTACGCAACCTGGAAACCTGGAAAACCTGGAAATGTCAGAGAATTTTATAAACCTTGAAAAAACCTAGAAAAGTCAGGGAATTTTAATCGAAATCCTGGAAAATTGTTGTTTTCTAAAGTTATTGTGTTTATTCTTGAAAGCAAATTTCACTTAAATATTTCAAAATAAATTAAATTTTAAAAGAGCTGCGTTTACAATCTTATTCATAAGTGGATGAACTTCAAAAGATTTTGATTTAAAATTTTGTAAAATTTCAATTTTGAATGAATTTAGTTAAAAATATAAAAAACTTAGATTTAAAAAAAATTTTTAAACTAAAATTCTTCTGAAATTAGTTAAATTTTTTAATTATTTTAATTTATTATTTTAAAATAGATTTATATAAGAATTTTAGTTAAAAACACTAAAACAAATTGAATTTTGAAGCAATTACAAATGATTGCAGAAATTCAATTATTTTCAAAAGTAGTAAAATTCTTTTTAGAAATTCAATTATATACTTTCAAAAATTTTAATAAAATTCTTGGCAATATTGCAATTAGTTTTAAAATTTTTCCTCTATTCAATGATTTTCAATATCTACTATTTTAATAAAATTTTTCAAAAGAATTCAATTATTTCAAAAAATTTTTGATAAAATTCTACGCAAACATTTAATTATTTTCATAAATAATAAAATAACAAAAATTCTTCACAGGAATTCAATTATTTTTATAAATTGTAATGAAAATCTTCAAAATAATTCAATTATTAAAAAATTTTGATAATATTCTTTATGAAAATTTACTTATTTTAAATTCAATTTTAGTTAAATTATTCGACAAGAATTGAATAATTCAAAAAATTTTAATACTATTTAATTATTTTCATGAATAACTTTCTAGTCAAGAATTCAATTATATCAGAATGAACAAAATTCTTGGCAAAAATTGAATTGTTTTCACAAATTTTACTAAATTCTTTGCAAGAATTTAATTCTTTTTATAATTAATAAAATTTATGGAAGAAATTATATACAAAAATTTTTTGAGTTCTTGGCAAAATTTCAATTATTTCCAAACGCTTTCCTCAATTCAATGATTTTTAATATCTACTACTTTAATAGAAATTCTTAAAAAAATTCAATTAGTTTAACAAAATTTTAATAAAATTCTACGCAAAAATTTAATTATTTTCATAAATAATAAAAGTTTCACAGGAATTCAATTATTTACAAATTATTTTCATAAATTATTATATAAGTATTTTCATAAATAATAACATTTTTACAGGGATTCAATTATTTCCATAAGTAATAAAACTCAAAGCTGAATTTCAATTATTTTTAATACAATTTTAATGACATTTCTCGAAAAATGTTATTATTCTTAAAAATTTTATTTAAATTTATTAAAAAAATGAAATTATCTTAAAAAGATTTGCTATAATTTATTTATTAGAATTTAAGTATTATTTTCAATTCCTTTTTAATTAAATTAAATTCTTTGCGTAACAATTCAATTTTTTTCTTTAATAAAATTTTTCTCAGAAATTCAATTATGTTTAAAAATTAACAAAAATTCCCATCAAAATTTCAATTATCTTTATGAATATAATAAAATTCTCGTCAAAATTTCAGTTATCTTTATGAATATAATAAAATTTTTCTCCAAAATTCAATTATTTTTAAAACTTTTAATAAAATTCTTGGCAGAAATTCAATTATTATTTTCAATACAATTTTCATCAAATTTTTCCTGAAAAATGCAATTATTCTTAAAAAATTTATTAAAATTTGTTAAGAGAATTCAATTATTTAAAATTTTTTTGACAAAATTGTTTATGAAAATTTGATTTTAAGAAACATTCAATTATATAATGAAATATTTATTTTTATAGTTAAATAATTGAATTCTCGTAGAATTTTCTAATAAATATTGAATTTAAAATGAATTTAAAATTCAAATCTTTGAAAATTTGAACTTTTCATACTTTTAATTAAGAATTCTATAGAATTAATTTTTCTCATTAAATTTAATGGAATTTTTATTTAATTATTTGAAGTTTTTAATTTCTAATATATTTAATAGAAGAATGTCCAGAATAATCGAGATTTTGTAAAATTAAATACAAAAGAATTTGAAAATTCGCAAAGAACTTTTTCAAAAATTATTTTTAAAAAATGGAAGAATTTTAGTTGAAAATTCTAGAAAAGAATAATCGTAATGATGAAAATAATTTTTGAAGAAGTTTCAGTAACAAAGTAGCAAGTTTTAATTATTATAAAACATGAAGAAATCGATCACTCCGAGTCGAAGATACGGAGTGATCGATATCTTCATGTTTTATAATAATTTTCTTATGTTATTGAATTTCAAATTTTTGAATATATTAATTTCTATAAAAAAAAATAATGATTTAAACATTTATTTAAAAATGAAGTTATTGATGTTTTCGAATAATTTTCGTTTTAAAAACCTGGAAAAATTCCGGTTTTTAACCTGGATAAGTCAGGGAATTTCAAATAAGCAAAAGCGTGGCAACCCTGAACTGGAAATTACAAAAAAAATTTGGATTTAATTTTTCTTCCGAATTATTAATCCTCCGACACTTTTCAAAGACAGGTTGACTCATTTTCCATGTTAAGAAATTTATGTGGCCAAGTGGGGACATTCATCTGTTCGGGGGGTACACAGGATATGCGCAACATTCATGGAGGAGCACGTGCTTCCGGTTCCTCGGGATTTCATTCCGTTTTTACATCTGTTGACACCAAATTTATGAGATAGCAAGAGGTCACAGTTCAAAAAACGAAAGCATCAGAGAAAAGTTGACAATTTTCTTTCTCCTTCCTTCCCTTTCTAATATCGCTTGAAAGTCGAGAGAACTTTTCAAACTACGAGAGTAATATAGTGGAGAGAATGAAAAAGAGAGAGAGAGAGAGAGAAGGGAGAGACAAAATTGAATTTATCGGCATTATTATATGACTGTCCTAATGAAACTATAATTTCGCTTTTTATAGCCATCTCATAGTCGTAAATTGCTTCATACATTATTAAGTAAATAATTTTTCACTTAAGGTATAAATTCCTCTGCAATTACCAGAGAGATGCTTCATAATTTTTTATAGCTTATTTTCTAACGATCAATTTCACTTCTAACGTAATACATCACCCTGATATTTGCTGAATGAAAAAAAACCCAAGTGTAAAATTTGGTAAATTATAAAGTTAAATTCGATTCTTTAAGAAAGTTAATACATTTTCAAAAAATCAATATAATTTTAAAAAAGTCGAATTTTAGAAAAGGATAAAAAGTAGACAAATAAGTTTTTAAGAGAATTCATAAATAAAAAATAAATTACTAATTCAAAAAACCAAATTAGTTACCTTCTGCTCACAATCAGCATTTAATATTAGAACCTTTCATATAATAATGCCAATAAATTACCTTCTAAAGAAATAGATCACTTTTCTTCCCAATGAAAAAAGAAATTTTTACTATTTGTGCCTAAGGCAAAAATTTTCAAAAAGGATTCATAAATAAAAATAGGAGCATTTTTCGATTCGTTATAATGAAAAAAAAAGAAGGAAAAAAAAATTCGTCGAAAGTATAAAATTACCATTTCTAGTGGAGATCATAAATCGAAAATTTAAATACCAAAAGATAGGTCCTGCCACTATTTCATAGACTTTTTTCATAAATTCACCTGTTGAAAGGGCCTCTATTATACCTGAAGTTCTATATTAACATCACCGACCTACCCCTCAACAGCGAGAATACTAATTGAATAGAAACGCCTGAATTTGCTTTATGTGTTCTCCAACAGGTCTATAACTATCCCTATAATTATTATACTGCAAGACAGGTCGCTTAATAATGCTGCAGTCAATATATTGAAGGCTATAAACTTCTTCTCACAATATCTAAACCTCATCTTCAATCTTTCTCTATTTCTTCATGATTGACGTATACGATACCTATTTCTAACCATTTCTTTTTCTCTTAAAACAGTAACGAAAATTTAGATTTGAAAATAAATTAAGGAAGCAAAAAATAAAATAATAAAAGATAAATAAAATTACTAAATAAAAAGTAAAGAAAAAAAAGAAGTAATTAAAATACTTTTACTAACCGTATATTTTATTGTTTAAAGTCATTTAAGAATAATATTTATAACAAAATAGTTCAATTGCAATTGATTTATTTTACTAAATTTTATTAATTGTAAATTATCGAAAACAGGTTTTTTATCACGTTCTGCAAGTTCATCAAAAAATAAAAAACTACGAATGTTTAATTATGAAATGTCAGAAAAAATCCAGACAAAACATAAAATTTTGCATAGAAAAATATTTGTTATTTTTAAATTCTTGACTAATAAACGTTGTGAAATTCACCAAAGTCCTGGATGTTTTAGGGAAAAAGAAGTAGAGTTCTGTTTTGTTTGTCTCCATTCTGTCGTTACTTTTAAAATTATATGTATTTTCTTTTAGAACAAAAATATGTAATAAATAACATATTTTTTTTCTTCCTTCTGAGAAACGTGGGACCCTTGGAGAATTCCCATGCTTGCAGTGTATGGTGTTGATTTTAAGGGACATTTTATATATTATGAAATAGGTACCTATATATATGCCATAGTTTATGAAAACGTTTGTCCCAATGTCAAAGTTTCGTATGGAAAGTCATAAGAAAACTGAGAAGACAAGGGAATGTTTGCGTTTCCGACTTTCCGAGACATATGTCCCAGATCGGAGTGCACCAATTCTATAATATAACCAGTAGTCAGAGAAAATGTGTGCATAGTGTGTCTTTAAATTTTAAAGCCAACACGGCACCATACTTGTCGGCTTTCATAAAGAGAATCTTATGAGGTGTCGTGAGTTAATCTCGCAATTACAAACTTGGAGTCACACACAAAACCCCCATAGTGCGCGCACGCTAGTCGTAAAATTTTTCTCAAAAAGCGTTAATGAATCTTTTGTAATGTGAGTGAGAGAGGAGTAGGAACTTCTCACGGAAATGAATCATAACATATGAAGAATTGTCTGCTTTTATTAATCATTTTATGGGCGAAAACAATTTTTTTTTGCAAATTGTTCCAGAACACTTTGAATGTGCATTCATGTTTCTATTTAAAATAAAATCATGATTTTAAATTTTAAGTAGTTTTTACTATATTCAGTAAAAAAAATCCTAATTTAGGATCAGTCGTAAATTTAACACTATTTGTTTCTATTGTTAAATTAAAAGCTCCAAAATCCATTGCGTAACTTCAGCATTGACTGTCTTAAAAATGTTGCATCCGCTTATTTATAAGATTGATTTGCCTTAAAATAAGACTTTCTTTTTACTGTTAATTTTTTTTAGCAATTTTTATCATTTTCGAAGAAAATTCATTTTGTTCATTATTTAAAATACGAAAAAAATTATTAAAAATTACTGAAAATTTTTATTATTTTAGAACAAAATTTTGCTATTTTTAATGTGTAAATTTCTAATTTCTGACAATTTTTGTTTTTTCTAAGTAAATTCTACTATACCGTCGAAGTAAATTTTCAATTTCTGTCAATTTTTACTATTTTAGGAGTAAATTTTATATTTTTACGATTTTCAAAGTAGATATTTAATTCTTGTCAATTTTACTATTTTTAAAGCAAATTTCAAATTCCTGACAATCTTTACTATTTTTGGAATTAATTTTACAAAATAATTTTTCAAAGCAGATTTTATTATCTTTGAGGTAAATTATACTTTTTTGAAGTAAATTTTTAATAATTTCTGTCAATTTTACTATTTCCAAAGAAAATTTCAAATTCCTGTCAATCTTTACTATTTAATTTTACAAAACAGATTTTAAGTTCCTGACAATTTTTTATATTTTTGTGGTAAATTTTACCTTTTTAAAGTAAATTTTTAATTTCTGTCAATTTATTTCAAATTCCTGACAATCTTTACTATTTTTGAAATTATATTACAATTTAATTTTACAAAGCAGATTTTGAATTCCTGGCAATTTTTATTATTTTTGTGGTAAATTTCTACTATTTTTGAAATAAATTTTACTACACGTTTGAAATAAGTAAATTTTAAGTTTTTGTCAATTTTCACTATTTTAAAGGTAAATTTTACAATTTTTTAGATAAATTTTACATTTCTGACTCTTCTTACTTTTTCTCAAGAAAATTTTGCGATTTCCAACTAGATTATTTCTTGACAATTTTTACTATTTTTGAAGTAAATTTAATATATTTTTTATACTATTTCGGAAGTAAATTTTACCATTTAAAAAGTAAACTTAATTTTTTACAATTTTAGGAGTAAATTCTACTTACCTGCAGAATAAACATTACCATCAGTTTAGATTTAAAAAGTTGTTATTTCTGCTCATTTTTATCATTTTTTATTATTTTAAAAGCAAATTGCAACATTTTTAAAATAAATTGTGAATCTGTGACAATTTTTATTACATTTTAAATGCAAATTTGACTATTTCTGAAGTAAATATTTTTTTTGACATCTGTTATTAATTTGAGAGTAAATGTAAATCATTTCTACATATCAATTTTTTTTATTTCTAAAGTAAATTTTACCACATTCCTGAAATAAATTTTTTATTTCTTACAATTTTTATTATTTAAGAAGCAAATTAAACTGTTTCTAGAGTGAATTTAGCTATACGCGTCCAAAGTTCAGGTTTACAAAAAATAAAATTATTTAAATAACGAATTATTTGACTGTTTTTTAATAAAAAGCCCAAATACTATTTATTAAAATTTAAAATAAAAATTATTCCAATGCGAATAAATATTTATATTTCATTATTTGAATCTAATAATTTTTTTTCCACTTTGTCAAATTTGTGTTTCGATCAAAAATCTTTGATTGCAATTTATGTAGTTTCCTATCACAAACCCATTTTTTCGGTTAATTGAATACTCTTGTGGCAATAATAGACGACAAATATACGCGGTGCAAAAGTGCGGATAAAAATGAAATATGGAGACGCTTGTAAAAGTCGTCTTTTTTGATTTTTTCTTACTTCAGAAGTAAATGTCTTAATTACTTTTCGCGGAAATATTAAAATTCTACAATATTATATATTGTGGCAACAGTTGAGAGAAAGAGAGACGAGAGAGACTTCTGCGCGAGATTCCAGAGGTGCTTCTCCTAGTATTAAAACCTACAATCCATTTTCTTCTTTCGTAGCAGTTATAGAGCCAGTCAAACATGAAGTAATTAACGTGCTCTCCGAGGCATTCCAATCTCTTTTACAAACTGACACCACTTTGTTTTATTATTAACTTTTCTAATCCTCAATTTTCCAAGTCAATTACACCAAATTTTTTATCCTTTTCCCCCTTTTTGTTTTTTAAGGACGAAATTTACAATTTTCTATATCAATCGGAAATTTAGTAAAGTACGGAAAAATTCTATGAGAATTTAAAAAAAAACCTTTTTGAATTCAAATTCAAACGGAAATTTTAATATTTTTCAATTATACGAATGCAGTGTAAAAAATATGTCGAAAAATTTTTAGACGAATAATTATTTTAACAGTTTAAAAAATTGAACCAATAACGCATTTTTAACCAATTGCAATAGTTTGTAACTGTATGTATAGTGTAGATATGAATCTGTACATTTGCGTGTAAGAAGACAATGCGCCTAATTTCGCAGCCAACCGGAAATTCTCATTTCTTTTCTTACAACTCGTCGACCTACGTATGACCACGTGTTTAGTTCATTACATAATTCATGCTACTATATGATGCTTGAGCGAATTTTAATGACTCACTCCTTAAACGTCACTAGATGACAGGATTTAATGAAGATTAGTCCCTTCGGAATGCAAATTTCAGACAGCTCGGTGCCTTTATAATTAGGCTTCAATCTTGTTTCTTTTCACAATATTCAACTGTCTACTGCATTCAAATTTATATTTTTATAAAATTATCAAATTTAACTTTATAACAAGTAGATCTATATAAATAAAGTAAAATATACTAAAATTTAAAGAAGAAATGATTAAATTTCGTTTACTTCAACATGTTTAGAACTTTTAGAAACATTTGAAAAATCTTCGAATCTAGGCTACTTTTAACTTGACATCATGAATAATTTGTTCATTAAAAACAAAACACTCCGAGAGTTTTTCTTTCAAAAATCTGTGCGTCACGTGTTTTCCACTTGCTACCGAAAAAGCATGTTTGTATTGTTTCGATATTTCTCGACAGGAAGTTTCCTTTCTGACCTCCTCACGTATAAATATGGTGCAAATTCGAAACTTCCCCTCCAAGTTAATATTTCCCTACTAACAATAAAATTCCACTACCTACTCTTTTTTTTAATTTCAATTATAATTTTATTACTAACAATAAAATTTATATATTTTCCAAATAATAATTTTGATAATATGTAAATTAATAATTTTTATCAGTAAATAAATATTTCCATTTCGAATTAATATTTTTCTATTTGTAAAATAGTGCTTTTTTCAAAATAAATATTTTCGAACCTAATTTAAATTAATATTTGCTTTCTGCTATAGCCGCTTTTTGATTATACTCCGTGATAAAAAGACCTAAATACGGTTATTTGGTTACTAATGGTCGATTATGGTTACTAATTTGAATGAATTAATTTTTTTAGAAAAAATCACATCAAAAAATGGCAAATTTCTAAAGAAATCTATATGCAAAGAGTATGAGAATTTAAAAAAATGATATGTCCTGTCCATCATGAATCTTGTATGCCTAAAAGCATCAACCAATTTAAAAGACATAAAAATTTAAAAGGTTTTTCAAGCTCATTATAAAACTTAAAAGATGTCTTTTAGACGTTAAAATGTGACTTGTCTATGAAATAAATATCGGGAGGGGAAGAAAGTTAAAAATACGCATATTATAAAGAATCTAAATGTCATTCCTCTCGATGATACGAGAACGGAAGAAGCTCCTCGTCTCGCTATATTTATCAAATTCTATAGAGAGTGAGAGAGAGAAAGACGCGACGTAAACATCAGCTGTGCACGACGTAAAATTTTCGCTAAGCCACGTTGGATTTTTCATAATCGCATATACTATAGGATTTTCGAGCATATACGAGAACGTGCGTATTTTTGCCTGCATTACATAGAAAGAGGAAACATGTATATTTTAGGGAAGTATCTAAAATCGTTAGAGCTGTCCTCAGTGAGGAGTGCGTTTTTCAGAATTTTGGCAATGCGCCAAAAGATGCAGAAGAGAAAATCAAATTCACGTCGCGTATATATACATATGCGTTCAAAGAGAAAAGAAAAGGGGCGAATATGTATATAATATAGAAAATATGAAAAAAAAGAGAAAAGAAACACCATTTGTTTTGTACTAAAAAATAGTTCGAAAAATCGAAAATGAAAAAAATACTATGAAAACAAATAGCAGGGCTCAAACCAGTGAAAGTATTTAAAAATACGGACTTTACGGACCAAAAATTTTATCAACAAATTTTTTAATAATTGAATTTTTTCGACGAATTTTAATAGAATATTTAAGAATAATCACATTTTTCGAGAAATTCGATTAAAATTGTACCTATTTAAAATAATTAAAATTCTGCGATGAGTTTTATTATTTGTATAGAAATAATTGAATTCCTAAAAAGAATTTTATTATTTTTTAACATAATTAAATTTCTGCGAAGAATTTGATTACCCTTGAAAATAATTGGATTTCTGCAATAATTGGTAACTTTTCCAAAATTAAATTTTTTTTGTGTTTATAACAAAAATTCTTCTATAAATGCTTTCTTTTTAATAATTTTTGAAAAAGTTCTTTTAGAATTTTCAAATTCATTTGCTTACAATACAATTTTACAAAATTTTAATTATTCGTAAATTCTTTAATATTAAATATATATTAGAAAATAAAAACTTCAAATAATTTCAAAAAAAATCCGCAATTAAACTTTCTTAAAAAAAGAAAATTAATTCCACAGAATTTTGTTAGTTAAAAATATGAGAAATTCAGATTTTCAAAGATTTTAAAATATAAAACTTTTTTAAAATTCAATTATTTCTCAAAATTTAAACTCTAATGATTTTAATTTATTCAAATATAATCTAAAATTTTAACTGAAATTCATTTTAAAATCAATTTTTATTAGAAACTTCTAATAGAATTTGATAATTTTAATAAAATTTGTAAGAATAATTACATTTGTCGAGAAATTCGATTAAAATTGTATTAAAAATAATTGAAATTTAGCATTGAGTTTTATTATTTATTAAAATAATTAAATTCCTAAAAAGAATTGTATTTACGAAAGTAATTGAATCGTTGTAATTATTTCTAAAGATAATTGAAATTTTAACTCCTTTTAGGAGTTATTTTGTAAAGATTGCAGCAAAGAAGTAAAATTTTTTTTCTACAAATTTTACTCCTTTGGCTTTAATTCCAAAAAGGGTGCGACTGTTATAGAATTCCGTATGGCGAGTTAAGATTTAACTTCCTTTTTTTTAGAGTGCAAGTACTTGGAAATGCTAAATTTTGCCTTTTGTCCGTTTCAGAAGAGAGACTCATGTCGCGTCGACATTAGCCATTGTTTCGCCGATTGACAGGATGGACGGGATGAAGGCCACCAGCTGTTTTGTCCTAGGAATCTTCGTGATCCTGCTTTTTGGGACAATTCAAGGACGGCTCATTCGACTAGGTAAATTAATTTCCATTAGATTGCAATTTATTACAAAAATACCAGCAGGCAAATAAAAAAAAGAAATAAAACATAAAATTCATTTTTATAAAAAAAAATGTTCGAGAAATGTCTGTTTTTTTCAAAAGCAAAAAAATTTCTCCAATTTAAAATAATTGAAACAAAGAGCTAGCCAATTTTCCTATTTTCTAGCAAGAGAATTTTGTCCTACTTTCCCTATCAAAGCCCTAATTTAAATATAGCAAAATGAAGAAAATTACTCCACTGAATATAAACACAATAAATTATATTTTCATCATGAAAGAAAGAATATACTTTTGCCAGAAATAAATTTCAAATACTAACTTATTTTCCTTAGTCGTTTATTTTTTGAGAGCTCGACAAGGAACAAATTAATATATACAAAAATGCGACAACGATGACACAGTGAATACGAAGATTTGTAAAGAAAACTTGTTCAGTATTTTAATGGTGTACAAAACGAAGGAAAAAAGTGGTGCAGACAGACAGAAAAAAAGATTAAAGACAATTTTATAACGAGAAAGGCAAAATTAAAAATAATTTTTTCTTTTCTCTTATTTTTTTCTCCTATTTCACCGTTTCAATGACATTTTTAAACTAATTTCCAAAACGACGAATATTATAACAAAAAAATAAAAGATAACTTTTACTGTTTACAAATTAAAATAAATTAAAAATTATAAACTTTTTAGAATTACAGCGCTTATAGATTTATTGCAATTTTTAATATTTTCTGCACTAAAGTTTATTAATTTTTCAGAAATTTAAAATTTACATCAGAAATTGTAAAATTTGCTCCAAAAATATTAAAATTTATCAGAAATTCAAACTTGATTTCGAAAATGGATTTCGAAATGCAAAGAAATTTTAGACAATTTAATAAGTTATTCAATGAAAGTATACGGTAAACGTCACATTTTTTCCCATGTAATAAAAATTAAAAATTATCGAAAGAAATTAATCACACAGTTAATTACAACGACTTCCAATTGATATAAGATATTTATCTTCTAAATTATTTGACACCTTCCATTGAGATTACATCTAACCACCGATATATCTTTATGATCCTGTTTCTACTCCTGAATACAAAACGGTTGTCGGACAACAATGAATTAAGATCTCAATGTCAAGATTAGTGTCATATACAGAATCCGAGAGATCTGTTAAAAAGGAAAACAAGCATTTTTCTTGTCCAGCTTCCTGGTGGTGGGTTTACACCGTGTTTTCGTGTTCATCGAAATATATAGATATCTATATATTCCAGAAAAAAAGAAAAAAAATTCCCTTCCGCTAGTTTTTACGAGCTATAAACACGCCTCCAATCTTCAAGATCAACACCTGATTTTTGAGATTTCGAACGTGAGAGGGACAACAATGGGCGTGACACGTTTTTTAACACTGCATACATACGTGTTGATGAAAGCAAACAGTTATAAGTACAGTCAGATGATCCCAAAGATTCCAGAATATTGAGCTTTCGCATTTCTCGCAGGTAGGAGAAAAATCCCATAAAAATGGAAAAATCCAGTGAAACATTGATCGGAAAAAGAAAGATATGGCTAGGAAAGTGTCGCATAAAATAGATAATCACACATCGTAAAAAGAAATTTATTTCTTTGGGAATTTTTTCTCCCTGAAAAAATGTAAAATTTTTTGTTTCTCTCACTCGATGTGTATTATATAAGGGTAAAATTAGAATCGCATAAATTCGAAAGGTAATAAAATTCGTCAAAAGGAATTTCATGTAAAAGACTTCCAAGTAAGAAGTTCTTCATCTTCTTCTTTTTTCTTTCTTTCTAAAAGAAGCGGTGAGATGCAAAACAGTTTCGATACATCGATAATAATGATTTCCACGAAATTCATTGGAATCAACGGTAAAATCGAACACAGCAAGTGAAACGTGGAGAGATTTCAAAAATCGAGACTCGCCATACGTGAAATTGAGGATTCCTCGACTTTTCTCTGTTAATGATAATTCTTCAATTCACGTACCACACGCTTCACGACATGCATTACAATTTAATTATCACGCGAGAGTGCGCATGAAAAAAAAAGAAAAATTAAAACGTCGACATTGAATTTTTTTCATACGCAGAGACATTTTCGAATTAAAAAGGTTGCACATAGAGTTTACAGTGGAAAAATAAATCATTTGAGTCAAATAACAAATTTCTTGTTTATTAGCAAAATAAGTATTTATTTATTACTTGAATCAAGTAAATATTTACTTGAATCAAATAATTTTTAATTGAATCACACAAAAATTGTAATCGGACCAATAATTTCGGTATTTAATACCATTTAATTGATTTCAGTAAAAAAATTATTTTGATAATAAATGTAAGTAATAATTTTTTATTAAAATAAACAATTGTTTATTTGAATCAAAAATGCATTTTCTTCAATTTAAAATTTTATGATTATAAATGATGCTCTGCTTCAAATATTAAAAAAGTAATTTGAATACTGACGTACAAATTGCGTTTTAAAATCCTATCAAAAAACCAAATTTTGAATTTTTTTTTGAGGAAATTTTGAAAATTTAAGTTTAATTGTTTACAAAGTAAAACCCAATTTTTCAGTAAGGTAATACTTAAATAAATTTTTTAAAAGTATATTAAATAAAACTATGAAACAATAAATTAATTATAAAAATACAATAAAAATTTATACAAATCTTTGTCACGAATAAAAAGTTACTTAATAAAATATTTAACTTAATAATTCTTCTGATCAAATAAATAATTGTAAAATTATTTAACAAATTATGAAGTAAATTATTAAATGAATTAATTAAAATTATTATTTTCTATGTAAATAATAAAAAATAATTCCCATATTAATAAAAAGTTGATTCGAAAAATACAAAACGCCAAATTGACCTTCTCATTTCTCACGATGCACACATGATACCTTTGAACTTGGCTTTATAATCAAAAACACCAAGAGAGTATATTTTTAAAGACAAAATGCACTTTCCCCAGACAAAAATAAAAGAAATCTCGCGTAGCTAGACACTTCGTAATAATCCGTCAGAATTGAGAATGGGCCAGAAATGTGACTAATAACCCAACATTTATAAATACATCCCTAAAGAACAAAAGTTTTCAACAAAAATCCATCTAATAAAGCAGAAATTGTTACTGAAATCCGAAAAAATTTCGTCATCCAATGTTTTTTCTAAATTATTTAAAATCCTTTTTTCCTCTAAGTTCTTGAAGTTTCAAAGTATAACTAAAAATTTATTTTTTAGTTTCTAAAAATTTATTTTTATTGATTGATTTAATTTCATATAAATTTTAAATAGTCAAAAAATTTTTAAATTAAAAGTAGTAACAATTAAAATAGTAAAATTTATTAATTAAAATGACATTCATCACTTTCATATCCTCCGCAGATTCCTCCATTATTTGGTAAACCTGGAAAAAAAATTTATTTGGACCAAATATAATTTAATTTAGTTAAATAAAAGTATGTTTGTCACAGAGCCTATAATACTAAACTTTTTTTCAAAATAAAAATTATATTTCATACAAATAAAATATTTATTCGAACCAAAGAATTTGAAACAAATAAAAAGTCTTGTAGGCTCTGAGTAAAGTATATTTTTTTTCTGGATGTACATAGAAATATTAATTTAATAAAATACTCAAGTCACCGATTATTTAAAGAAAATGAAAAAAAATTACCAAATGGAAAGTAATACTCCACAGCTTCAAGAATTTACAGAAAACTTTTAAGAAAAAAAGTCTGTCGCTCATTATACATTAAAAAAAAGAAAGGGTTTCCGTGCAGAAAAAGGGCGGGAATATCATTTAGCTTCCGAAAGGTGTTCACAGGTAATCATGCACACGTGCTGTGAACCTATCGATTTACATAATCGGTCGAGATTTTAAACCTTCTGTACAAAAAAAAATCAAGGCTGACTTAGCAGGTATATAAACCCCGCGCAATATTTCTATTTCGTTTATGATTCCTTTAACTATATATAGTAAAAATTGAAAATGCACATCTGGTTCACAGACCTAGTGTAACATTTCAAAGTCAGTGGGTGCCTGCCTACAGAAAACGACCCTGGTCCAATATGGGTGAACCTAGAATTTTCGTCGAAATCGTAAACTCTCAAGTCACACGTGCCCGGCAAAAGTTGTAAGAGAAAAAGTATTCTCTCTCTTGCTCTCTCTATATAATATATAATAAAACGCGCGTGTCGTATTACACACACAGTGCCGATTTTGAAAGACAAAAAAAGCACCTCGTTAGAGGGCGTGAGCGCAATTTTTATTTCAACAGAAGTCAAATTTCAAACTGTATAATCAACTTCATTAGTCAGCAAAATAAAGAGTCGAAAATAAATATTCATCAAGCGAAACTATCAAATCTCTCACACGATCAACACTTTAATTCTATATTTATTTTAATTTTTTTACGATTTTGAACGTTTTTTATTCAGAGATGTACAGGAAGCAATTCTTTTTTTATTGTACATTCATTCTCATAAGAGAATTTTCTTTATCATATAAAACTCTTTGAAACTTTGTGACAAAGTTTTATTTCGTAAATTTGAATTAGTGTGAATTACAATAACAAATAAATGAAAAGAAAACTTTTACTTTTTACAAAGTAGAATCGAACATCGGACCCTCTAATTTCACAGACTATCATGAGCCTTAACGACCCTAGCATACTTTTTTGTATATTTTTATATTATTATTTTATATTTCTAATAATAATATTAATATACTTATTGAGAACAACAATTTTGAAACTATAATGAAATAAATAGTCCAACAAAATACGAAAATATTGCCTAGAAAGTGACCAACTACCTAAAAATAGCAAAATTGGACTTAAAATATCAATTTAGGAAAGAGAACAATTCACACCACTTATTCACGCTCCTTTGAGTTCGTAAATGAGCTTCGAACAACACGTGGCAGACGAAAACGTCATTCCGAAACACAAAAAAAGAACAAAATTTTCTAAACTCAATTTTTTTCCCTAATAAATAATAAAAGAAAACTATTTTTAAAAAAGTAAAATAAAAGAATAATAATAAAAATAAAAGTAATTAAGAAGAGAAAAATAATAATAAGAATAAAAGAAGACTAAATATAGAAATAAAAAATTGAAATTTGAAGTCTTCTCGACTTAAAAATTCGAGATACAAAATTTGAACAAATGACGAATAGATGGACATTTAAAAAGTTATTTATCAACTTTTTTCTGTGTACGTATTAACGATTTGTATTGAGAGGAGTATATAAATCACAATGTCATTTTTCTGCGTGAAATATGTGGAATACGTATGTACATGTATAATACGGTGTAAGTTCTATTATGATTGGGCTTAATTGTCCAATTGACCGGTCATTGAATGCTGGCGTGCACTACATCGAGAGGCTTTAGCAATACTTATATTACTTTATTGCTATAGTATATACATGTATACTACATATAAATATATAAACGGGCCGAGAAATTGTCAACCACCCTGTGCAAAACTACACCCGCACTCATAGATAATCCAAACACACTTCCACTGCTCTGGCAGAGCAGGGCGCAGAAACTCCTTTTGTCTATTAAATCTATTCAAAAGCGTAATAGCGAGTAATATTTTCAATTAGAGAAAGTAAAAGGAACGACTGGACCCGTTAACGATAAAATTAACAAAACATGAAAAAATATAAAGTGACTCTTGATATTCATAAAGTTTTACTCTCAAATCTAAATCAACAGTAAAAATTCAGCCTCTTGATAAATTAGTGAAATCACTATTTCCAAAGTAAATTTCGCTATACGTTTTGCACTGTTGTCTTCTAATTAAAATCCAAAAATTATATAAATTTAAATATCACTAACGATTATTTAAAAATTATTTCTCGAATAAAATTATTCAAACATTAATATGTAGAATTTTATGCAAAAACCATGTATTCAGATTTTTTATTACCTCTCATATATTTTTTTGTCTTATTAAAAGAAAACATCTCATTAATTTTAAACCTAGATATCTTATTAAATTTATTTTTTCAGTTTCTATATAATAAAATTCGCAGTCATTTAATGTGTATATGCATAAAAAATATAATACTCTCAAGAGTTAATAAACCAGAATAACTTTAACAAGAAATGAAGAAAAAAGTATTTTGAAAGGAATTAAATTTCTTCTTTTGTGGAATTAATGTCAGTCATTAAATGAAGACTGAAACGAGCGAGTATATCGTACGCGATTAAAATGCGCTTTAGGATTAAAGGACCAACTTGTCTAAGTGAAGTGTAACTTCTGCTACAGAAAACATTCCATCAGTCTCTCCTTATAATCCACCGAGGAGGATATATTTCTAAACATTTTATTTCAGTCAACTATATAAAAAAAAAATTTACACTTCAGCAAACTGAAAAATATCACAAAAATAAAATTAATAACAATTTGTTTTTAGAGTTGAATTTTTAAATCATTTACATTTTAATTAGCCAAGTTAGGAAAAGTATTGTAAATAATATAAAAATTTAAGTCCCAAGCGAAAACAAAATTAACAATATTAATTTCGTTTTAGAGTAATTTTTTTTATGTTATAAATATTTCATCTCTAAAAATATTAATTTTGAAAAATTAATATTTAAACAGACGTAACTTCAGAAATGAGATGAAAATAAAATGTTGATAAACAACTAAAAATGAACTTCAAACACAAAAAAAAAATCCAAAAGTCAGTTGTAAAAACAAAAAATATATTTTCCGTCCCTTTTCATTAACTCTTTTCTCACTAAATTTTACAGTCCTACGCTTTACACACGAGTTCACCACAATTTGAACAGAATTCGGGTAATTAAACTAACACAAATCACCTATTCGAGTGTTACTAACGCTTTAATGTAACAGACCAATTTCCATGGTGAATTTATTTTCCAACAACCTCTCCCCAACAGATAACTCAATGTTTTCCTTAAAATCCAAAATCGTCACGCAACCAACACTATAATTTTATTTTTAACCACTAAAATCTAATTAAATATCCACTTTAGTGGATTCAGCTTATTTTTAGCTCACCCTCTAAATTTAAATTATTAGTAAATTATACTAATATAGTAATTTCTATTAATTTATACTAATTTCTAAAAAAAGATTATAGAAATAATTTTCTAAACCTTTTTTATTTGTTTTCAGATTCCAAAAATTTGATTTATTATTTTTCAAAATTTGCACACTGCATTTAAAAATTTCTTGAATATTAATGGAATATATAAAATAATCACAAGAATGAAAATTCACGTAAAAATTATTACAACACTGCATTATTAAATACTGCCTCAATCAATTTAAAATTTGCATAAACGTTCACTTTCCTATTTGAGGAAAATTACACAATACGAAAGGAGTACAAGGAAAATATAGACATCACTATAATATACTCTTCACGCTTCCATGCGAGAATCAGTCGAATTTTTCCGCGATTCTGCATAATTTATTCATGAAATTTGAATCAACTATTTCCGAAATGATGTTTTCATCTTTCATAATATGCGAATATGCACAAAAATAGAATAGTGGAAAAAAATTTAAATTTAAGTGACTAAAATTAAATAATTGACAATGAATTATTAAAATTAATTAAAATAATGATGACCGTAATCTTTTAATGAATTTTATTTTGGAAAATTTTAATTGTTTAAATTATTAGGTTATATATATTTGAATAATAAAAAATTTTCAAAATAAAATGCATTAAAAGATTACAATCATCATCATCATCATCATCATAATTATTATTATTATTAATAATATTGTTATTGTTATTAGGATGGTGTCTCTTAAATGTACCGAATACAAGATAATAGATTAATAGTCTTTGGCATTGATGCATCTTAGAAAACAGTGACGCAAAATTTACTTCGGGGTGCATTTGAGTGACACAATATACTTTCTGACAGCTGTCAAAAACTTTCCAATTAATTTATGACAGACACGTGCCCCTCCTTGTAAGCTTTTAACCCTATATATAGAATTTGGGGAGTTTACTCCTTGCATGTATACTTAAAAACTGCATTTTAGGGGCGCTCCTGCCATTTTTAATATTATTTATTACAAGTATCAAAAGAAAAAAATTCCCAAATTAAACACGAACCGTAAATAAAAATATAATAAAACTTAACCTTCCTAAGCTGCAAAATTCATTTTAGGCACACACGACAATAAAAAGTAAAAAGAATCAAAGAGCTAAAAACAGCCTTTAAAAAGATTATAATCTGCGAATGAAAATTATAAAAAAATATAAAATACAGAAAAATTCGAAATCGACTGAATCAGGGTGAAATGGAAAGAAGAAGGTGTACGTTACTCAAAGATGTTTTTTTTACATAAGGATACCGCATATGCAATATTAATAAATACAAAATCGGTATTTTAGAATTTTCAAAGCATTTTTACTTTGTGGCTTCGAAGAATCTCCAAGTTTGACACAAGTTCCTACAGGGTGGGCTGCTTGAAAGCCGCTCATCAAAAACTTGACTTAAAGAAACAAACGCTGGTTATAGTTGTGTCCCCAGAGTTATGTATCTTAGTTATTTTATTAACATCCCAACATTCGAATATTTAATTTCCTCATACTAAAACAACTCCCAAAAAAAGTATTAAAAAAATAAATTCTTTTTCCAGACAAATAAGAGCGCATTTTACATAAAACTATAAATTAAATGTTTTATAATAATTAAAGATGACCGAGTCATAAAATCATTATCAATTCAATTATTATTTTCAAGAAAAAGTTCTTTGACAATTTTCAAATCCATTTGTTTACAATATTCAATTAAAAAAAATTATTAAACTTTTTCAAAAAAATTAATTTCAAAATTCAATTATTTCGAAAAATTCACGCTATATCGGTTTTAATATTCAACTGTTATCTAAAATTTTAACTTAATTTCATTTTGAAATCAATTTTTATTAGAAAATTCAACTAGAATTCAGTTATTAAAATACAAAAAAACAATTTAATGAATAATTGCATAGGTATTTCTTAAAATTTAATTCTCATTTAGAATGATATCAACACATTTTTAAATAACTGAATTCTTTTAACTAATTTTAATAAAATATTTTAAAATAATAATAATTACATTTTTCGAGAAATTCGATTAAAATTGTATTAAAAATAATTGAAATTCTGCTATAAGTTTTATTATTTGTGAAAATAATTAAATCCCTAACAATTTAATAATTTTTAACAATATTTAATTTTTGCGAAGGATATTATTACTCTTAAAAATAATTAAATTTCTGCAATAATTTGTAACTTTTCCAAAATTAAATTTTTTTCTTGTATTTAACTAAAATTCAAAAACAAATAATTTATTGAAGAATTGAATATTTTTTAAAATTGAGTTCTCATAAAGAATTTTATTAATAAATTGTTAAATACCTATAATTGAATTTTTTCGACGTATTTTAATAAAATATTTAAGAATAATATTACACTTTTCGAGGAATTGCATTAAAATTGTATTAAAAATAATTGAAATTCTGCGATGAGTTTTATTATTTTTGAAGAATATTTAATTTTTGCGTAGAATATTATTACTCTTAAAAATAATTAAAATTTGATTAAAATTGTATTAAAAATAATTTAAATTCTGCAAAAAGTTTTATCATTTATAAAAATAATTGAATTCAAAAAAAAATTTTATTTGGATTCCTGTAAAAATTTTATTATTTATGGAAATAATTAAATGATTGCGAAAAAATTTATATAAAGTTTTTAAATAATTGAATTTCTATGAAATTTTTATTATTTTATAAAAATAATTATATGTTTGCGTAGAATTTTATTAATTTTTTTTTTAAATAATTAAATTCTTTTGGAAAATTTTATTAAAATAGTAGATATTAAAAATCATTAAATTAAGGAAATTTTTTAAAAATAATTAAAATTTTGCCAATAATTTTATTAAAATTTTTGAAAATAATTGAATTTTGGAGAAGAATTTAATTATTTCTCAAAATAATTGAAATTTTGACGAGAATTTAAAAAAAATTTGGAACTTGTTATCTTGTTATTATAATTTGCTAAATATTTTTGCTAAGTACAATGTACGAAAGGGCTTTAAGCCCGTTCAAAATTGAATAAATAAATAAATAAACATAATTGAATTTCTGCAAAGAATTTTATTACTTTTGAAAATAATTGAATTTCTAAAATCATATGTAATTTCTCTAAAATTCTCCAAATTACATCGTACAATTTACTAACTTTTCATCTTTTCTCAATCAAATTACGGACTTTACGGACCTCTTTTTTTAAAAAAACTGACTTTTACGGACTTCAAAAAACTTTACGGACCTTTACGGGATTTACCGACCTAGTTCGAGCTCTGATTTTATTAAAATAAGTCGAAAAAAAGACCCATTTTTTCAAACCACTTGAAAAAAGTTGAAAAATTTATACAATCCGAAGCCTCAATTTGGAAAAAATGTATTTCAAAATACCCAGCACTCATTTTCTAAAAATGAGCAATGAGCTGCAAATGCAATTTAGAAACAAGAAGTTACATACATAGAGTGTAAAAATACATTATTCTTGGCGCCTGGCGTTGGCCAGATGGCTCGTTACGTCACTAATATAAAATTCTATTTGTCCAAACTTTTTTGCAAATCAATAAAAAAGAAAATTTGAACTTTCTCATCGAAAAAATCCCCAGAGAATGTTGATCTAACTAGAATACTTGAGACGTATAGGAGAGAAAAAATTAGAATAATAACTGTCCCTAATGCTCCAACAAATTAGGAATCTCTTCCAACTGTATCTTCTTCAGAATTCATTACACATTTAGGGCAAAAAAGATTTATTCTCGAGTTGAAAGACCAGACCCACGAATAGTTTGTGCTCTGCGTAAACTCAAAAAAAAGAGTATATATATGTATGTGTGAGAGAGAGAGTAAAAGAGTGAGAGATGAAAATAAAGGGTTAACCGGGAAGTCACGTGTACTGCAGATGAACTCCAAAAAACGCCTGAATAAAAAAAAGAGGAAATTTCACGCATTCGTCTGATTTCTCTTCGAGTTCGTAAATCTGATTCCGTATAGTATATAAATATAAACTCGAACAATTCAAACTACACAATTATCACACGAATGCTATACTTTTGTTTCCATAATGTATATAACAAAGTCGCGAGTGTGTAGGATGTTTAAATAGGAGACAAAAGAACGGTCTTGTTATCAAGAAATAAAAAAAGGCACGAGACTGAAATCTTGCGTTCATTTCATTGAAAGGAAGAGAATATAGAGTATGTTATTTTGTTCCAACAATTTCCGCACACGTGTTCTCGCAAATGTTTTAAAAAAACTGCGTGAAATTTTCAAACCCTGATTTTGTAAAATTATACCTAAATTTAGTTTTACAAAACAATTTTCTTGCATTTTTATTCTTACACTGAAAAAATTTTTTGATTCAAATAAACGATTAGTTGTCTATTATCAAATAAAATATGTATCTGTATCAAATAATTTCTAACTTTAGCGCATTTCTGCTTTGCAACTTTTAATAATTTTCGGAATAAAATTTGCTACGTTGTAAATAAATTTTACTAATTTTTACCAATTTTAACAAAAAAAATACTTCAAACGTATTAGCAAATTTTACTACGAAAATAATAAAAGCTGCAAAGCAGAAATATTAATTGTAAGTTACTGACAGGTTTGGTTTTACTATAAAAATACAGTAAAAGATACTTTTTCCTATACAGTCATTTTTTTTCTAGAAAAATGTTCTAGAATAGAACTTATCAAATCAAAATAAAAAAAATGCAAATCCAAAAATAGTCAGATCACTCTGAATGAAAATTTCTTTAAAACGAAAATTCCTGATCTAAAGTCAATCTAAATCAAAGACGCAACAAAAAATAACAATCGGAAAATGCAATATACTATTTCCAGAATCTCTGAATGGAAAACAGGAATAACAAAATAACGATGAATGGTGTAAAGAAAAGGAAAAAAAATTAAAACAAAAGAATCCACGTCTGAGAATTTCACCCCAAGAGCACAATTTAATTCAATTGCAAAGTGAAATCTATAAATATTCACATAAAGAAAAAGAGGTTTTAAAACAATTCGATTCTTCGCGTTGAAACAGAAAAAAAAGGAAAAAACTGCAAACATTTTCAAGACAAGTACTTGAAATTCAACAATACACTTGAATCTTTTTTACACCTCTGGAACGAAACAAATATACAAACTAAAATAAATAATTAAAAAGTGTATTCATATTTTTTAATTGAACCATTTTAATTGAAAAATAAAAAAATAATAAGAGTTCGTCAATATTTCGTGAATAATATTATTTCAATAAATATTGGTCGGAATTTGAAACGAAACAACTACTCTCTAAATCTGAATTCGTTAAAAATGATTAATTGTTGGTAAAATTTTGGCTGACATTTTGCTTCAGAAATTAGTAAGAAAAAAAAAGGAAATAATTATAGAAAATAATTAATTATTAGTAAATAAATAACTACAAAAATAGTTAAAGAACTCCGTAAAAAATATACATTAGTTTTGGCTTACCGTTAATTTTTTCCATATTTTCAGAAATAATAGTTAAAACTGTTCAGATGAAAGATATAATTCAAACAATTCAATCTGAACAGTTTTAACTATTATTTGTTTAGAAATTTTAATTAACTTGGAGTTTTGGAAAATGTTGATAATTCAAATTCTTATGAAATTAGTTACATTTTTCAGTATGTATTTAATTAATTAATAAAAATAAGGGATTTATAGAAGAATTTTAGTTAAAACCACTTTAAAAAATTGAATTTTGGAGACTTTACAAATAATTGCAGAAATTCAACTATTTTCAAAAATAATAAAATTCTTCGAAAAATTCAATTATGTTCAAAATTTTTTTTTAAATTCTCTTCAAAATTTCAACTATTTTTATAAATAATAAAATTCTTCTCCAAAATTCTTCTTCCGAAATCTCCGAAAAAAAATTTTTTTTATTAAATTCTTTTGGAAAATTTTATTAAATTGATATTGAAAATCATTTAATTGAGGAAGATTTTTTAAAATAATTGAAATTTTGACAAGAATTTTATTACAATTTTTGAAAATAATTGAATTCTGAAGAAGAATTTTGTTATTTATAAAGATAATTGAATTTTCGCGAAGAATTTTATTGCATTCGAAAATAATTGAATTTCGGCAATTGTAAATTATTCAAAATTATTTTCATCATTTCAATTCAATTATTATTTTCTAGAATTTTCAATTAAAATTCTTCTTTAAATCAATTATTTTTAATAATTTTTGTTTTTTAAAACTTTTTCAAAAAAATTAATTCCTCAGAATTTTCAATTAAAAGTATGAAAAATTCAGTCTTTCAAAGATTTTAATTTGAAGTCTTTTTAAAATTCAATTAATTAGAATTTTGTAATTATTTATCATTTTTCCAAAATACAATTATTATCTTATAATTTGACTGAAATTAATGTTTAAATAATTGAATTCTTTAGATAAATTTTAATAGAATTTTTAAGAATAATTGAATTACTGTGAATAATTTTATTACTTTTGAAAATAATTAAATTCTTGTGGTGAATAATAAAATTCTTCTCCGAAATTCAATTATTTTCAAAAATTTTAATAAAATTCTTGGCAAAATTTCAATTTTTTTTCAAAAATTTTCCTCAATTCAATTATTTTGAATACAATTTTAATCAAATTTCTCTAAAAAATTAATTATTTTCCTAAAAGTTTTATTAAAATTTTATTTGAGAATTCAATTATTAAAAAAATTGTGAGAAAAATTGTTGATATTGTCCATATTTTTAAATACTTCTACTCATTCGATCCTGAATATAGCTATAACAATTAGGAAAAATTCATCCAAAAAAATGTTTTATTTGAACCGTTTTTTTCAATGTAGAAAAGAAAATTAAAAATTCCAGAAAAGAAGGCAAAGCATCTTTTTGACATTCGCCTCTCACGTCATTAAAGTTATTTTCAAATGAAGACTTTCTTCTTTTAAAGGCGCGATCCGTTAATCACTCGACGAAAAAAAAATGATAAGCAGATGCGAGTAAGTTGGACCAAATTCATGGCTGGATTTAAGACTTAAAGGTGATTCCTCCCCTTTGAAAAATCATTAGTGAAATTCTGTCTTATGAATAGAATTCAAGATGCTGCAGTATCAATAAATGTGTATATATAAATTCAAGGAGCGGGGAGGGAATGATGATGGCACCTATGTCTATATTTAGCAAAGTGCATTCTGAGGAAGGGGTACATGTATACGTTGAAGACGGGAAATCGGGGGACGGATGGCAATACTGAAAATAAAAGTTTATAGAGAGAGAGAGAGGGACAATGTTGCGATTCAAGTTTGGACCATTTCCAAATGGCAAATAGCAAATCCGCAAAATCTGGCCTTATGAATGAGCTGACCAACCAATGAGAGGGATCTCTCACTCCAGAGAGAATAAGCATTTGCGCGACGCTGAATTACTCTGCTCGCGACTGATTAGATTAATGAAACTGTGATTAATACTATTAGCCTAATCTTGGAAATGGTTATTTTTGTTCTCTGAATAGCGAATTTCTCTCTAATTTTGACGTCAACGTTTGAACGAATTAAGTTATTTTGTCCGTTCATTTCGATTAATTGCCGCCGGCCCGCATTTTCTTCATTTTGTTGTGTCTGTGATTTGTATTAATTGCTGTAGATTCTCTTGATTTTTTCGGTAACATCTTGCAGCTGAGATTTTTATTGTTAAAATTTTATTTTTCTTTAAATTATTCTATTTTTCCAAAGGATTTAAAATTTTGAAAAATTTCAAAGACAAACCTTTAGAAATTTAATAACTTATATGAATATTTTATTATAAAACACGAAGGAATCGATCACTCCGAGTCGAAGACGATTCCTTCGTGTTTTGTAATAATTACAGATAAACGAGTGATAAAATCATTATTTTTTATAATAAAAATATTGTTACTTCGTCAAAATTGTTTTCATCATTTCAATTCAATTATTATTTTCTACAATTTTTAACTAAAATTCATTTTTAAATGAATGTTTATGAGAAAATTCTACCAGAATTCAATTCTTTAAATACGAAAATAAAGAATTTATTGAATAATTGAATGTTTCTCAAAACTGAATTCTCATACAGAATTTTATCAACAAATTTATAAATATTAATTGAATTCCTTCGACGAATTTAAATGAACTGAAATTCAATTTTAAATCAATTTTTATCAGCAAGTTTTACGAGAATTCAATTACTTAAATACAAAAATAATTAATTTATTGAATAATTGAATGTTTCTTAAAAGTAAATTCAATCGACTAATTTTAATAAAAATTTTAAAAATAATTTCATTTTTCGAGGAATTTAATTAAAATGTATAAAAAATAATTTAAATTCTGCTATGAGTTTTATTATTTATGAAAATAGTTGAATTCCAAAAAAGACTTTTAGTAATTATTTATGAAAATACTTGAATTCCTGTAAAAAATTTTATTATTTACAAAAATAATTGAATAATTGATAAGAAATTTATAAAAAAAATTGTAAATAATTCAATTTTATTATCATAATATTATATTCCAGAATTTTTCACTAATATTCTTCTTTAATTCATTTTTAAATAAATTTTTATTAGAAAATTTTACGAGAATTCAGTTATTTAAATACAAAAATAAATAATTTATTGAATAATTGAATGTCATAAAGAATTTAATCAACAAATTTATAAGGGTCCGTCCACATACCACGTGGACACTTTTGGGGGGAGGGGGGGGTTAAAAAAAGGTTGAAAATGTCCACGATCCCATGTATTTTTGTGTCCACAAGGGGGGAGGGGGGTCAAAAATCTTTGAAAAACTGTCCACGTGGTATATGGACGACCTCTAAATAATTGAATTCCTTCGACGAATTTAAATGAACTGAAATTCAATTTTAAATCAATTTTTATCAGAAAATTTTACGAGAATTCAATTACAAAAATAATTAATTTATTGAATAATTTAATGTTTCTGAAAAGTAAATTTATTTGACTAATTTTAATAGAATTTTTAAGAATAATTCCATTTACCGAGGAATTCAATTAAAAAGTATAAAAAATAATTGAAATTTTGCTATGAGTTTTATTATTTATGAAAATAATTGAATTCGTAAAAAGAATTTTTTATGTATGTATATGAAAATAATTGAATTTCTGTAAAACATTGCATTATTTATGAAAATAATTGAATTCCTGTAAACAATTTTATTATTTATGAAAATAACTGAATAATTGATAAGAAATTTATAAAAAAATTGTAAATAATTCAATTTAATTATTATATTCCAGAATTTTTCACTAATATTCTTCTTTAATTAATTTTTAAATCAATTTCTATTAGAAAATTCTACGAGAATTCAACTATTTAAATACAAAAATAAATATTTTATTGCATAATTGAATGTTTCTTAAAATAGAACTATCATAAAGAATTTTATCAACAAATTTTTAAATAATTGAATTCTCAAATAGAGTTTTAATAAAATTTTTAGGAATAATTAATTTTTTTAGAGAAATTGGATTACAATTGTATTAAAAATAATTGAAATTCTGCATTGACTTTTATTATTTATAAAAATAATTGAATTCCTAAACAGAATTTTTTTATTTATGAAAATAATTTAATTCCTGTAAAAAATTTTATTATTTATGAAAATAATTGAATTAATTCCTGTAAAAAATTGTATTATTTATAAAAATAATTGAATTATGGCGAAGAAATTTATAAATAATTTATAAATAATTGAATTCCTGTGGAATTTTTATTGTTTTATGAAAATAATTAAATGTTTGCATAGAATTTTGTTAAAATTGTTTCGAATAATTGAATTCTTTTGGAAAATTTTATTAAAATAGGAGATATTAAAAATCATTGAAGTGAGGGCAATTTTTGAAAATAATTGAAATTTTGCAAAGAATTTTATTAAAATTTTTGAACATAATTGGATTTTTGAGAAGAATTTTATTACTTTTGAAAACAATTGAATTTCTGCAATCATTTGTAACTTTTCAAAAATTCACCAAATTATATCGTACCTACAATTTACGAACTTTTCGTGCTTTTTACGATTTTACGAACCTTTTTCCAAGAAAACAAACATTTACGGACTTCAAGCAAATTTACGGACCTTTACGGTATTTACTGGTCTATTTCGAGTCCTGTTAATTCCAAAACAAAAACGATTCGGTACAAAAGTTGTGACAATTCTTTTTTAAGTTTAAAACATCTGAATTTTTAAGTTTAAAACTAACAAAAAGATTTTTAAGTTTCAAAAAATAATTAAAAAATTGAAAAAGAAAAGGTTTTCTTAACGAAAATGATTATCTATAAAGCCAAGAAAATGCCAAAATAACGATCGAAAGATGTGCAACCGTGTTTCCACGATTTTGTGTAAAATTATTCAAAAAGAAGCAAAAATTCTCTACAAGAAGATAAATTCATAAAAAAAATCTGCAAAGCGATAAATCTGAAACACGTTTTCCCTCAGATCGAAATGATTTTTACACTTTATAATATACATAATACATTGTTACCCTAAATAGCTAAACTTGAAACTCGTCACGACACGAAAACAGAATGTCTCTTCGTGACTATATAAAATCTCGAACTGCATTTGAATGCCAAGAAAGATGCAAATTGAAAAGAACGGTGTAAAACGATTTACGAATAACAAGAAGCCTTTCACTATATAGTATGTATAGTAGTTTGTTTTTAAGGACGCGTTTCACTACTGTGTGGCATGGCGTCTCCTTTTCAATTCGATCGAGTTATTATGTCATTATGTCAAGCAAATACCACTCACGACGATTTATTCCTACAATCAATATAAATTTTATACAATTCGAATGACTCAAAAAAATATAATACGAGGAAGAAAAAAATATTAACATCAAAAATTTTATACATTCCAAACAGTGACTCAAACAATTAACATCATAAATTTTATTCCATCCCAAAAAACAAACACTCGACAAAATTTATTTTTCGCCACAAACTAGAATTCAAATGTATTTTTAGAAAACTAAATTTAAATCTATCGCTATTAAATTAACGTGAAGAAATTACAGTCATTTATTCGTTTCCTTCTAATTTCCCCAGGAAGTAGTTTTTTTCGACTTTTGTCTATTAAGAAACAAATAAATTATGAAAACAGCCAAAAAATAATGATAGAAATAAAAATGAAATGATGATTAATTCTTTTTTGCAGAAGTACAAAATCAGAAGGAAACAGTATTAATTCATGAAAGATTACACCTACGATGTGAAGCAACACCGGAAGCAGAATCGATAATTTGGTACAAGGACGGTGAAATCCTAAAGGGAAAGATGATGAGAACTCGTATTTTAAGACAGAGTTTGAAAATTCGTTCGGTACGTATGGAGGACTCAGGGAACTATAGTTGTCGATTCAATTCAGATCAACACGTCGAATGGCGTAACATATCAATTCAAGTGAAGCAGTACCAGAATTACGACTATCAAGACGACAAGGAAACACTGGGAAATGTTCAAAGTGCCTATGCACCTGAGGAAGAAACCAATGAACTCGACATTGAATCCAGAAGTAAGAAATAAAAATCTCATAATTATATATTACATTACAAGAAGAAATAGAGCATAATTTCCTTTAATGTTAATAAAGTCCCATTGACGGAAGGAAAAAATGATAAACTCTTTGTTTTATTCCGGATTAGCTCACTATTGAAATAGATTAAACTCAACATTTTTTATATTTTTTTACTCCGAACTCCTGATGTTATTTATTCTCCAAACTTTTTACAATGTAAGCATTGACGCTAAGTAAAGAAATTTTTTTTAACAAAGCCAAAAAAGAATCAAATCATTTTTCAAGTGTTTCAGGTAAAAAAAAGTGCCCTGAAAAAGTTTTTAACTCTAAAAGGTGAAATTGGTGCCATTTTTAATTTCTAAAACCGGTAATAATAGTTCTCGACACTGTACGTCGACGCTAACTTCAGGGACATTAAATTTTTTACAGTGTCTATAAAATTAATTAACTCAGCTATAATTATACAGTAATCACAGGGTTGCCACAAAAATTTAATTTAATTTTTTTATTACATTTATTTACCAATTTAAAGATCTTTGAGAATTTTCAAATCTATTTGTTTACAATTCAATTTTAAGAAATTTCGATTATTCGGAAATTCTTCAATTAAATCTTCAAATAAAAACTTTAAATAATTTGAAAAAAAATTCAATTTAACTATTTTAAAAACATTAATTCTACAGAATTTTTAGATTAAAGTATGAAAAATTCAAATTTTCGAAGAAAATTCATGCTATAATATTCTTTTAATATCCAATTATTATCTGAAATTTTAACTTAAATTCATTTTTAAATAAATTTTTATTAGAAAATTGTACGAGAATTCAGTTATCTAAATGCAAAAATAAATAATTTATTGAATAATTGAATATTTCTTAAAATTGAATTTTCATAAAGGATTTCATCAACAAATTTTTAAATAATTAAATTCTTTTGACGAATATTCATAAAATTTTTAAGAATAATTACATTTCTCGAGGAATTCAATTCAAATTGTATTAAAAAATAATTGAAATTCTGTGATAAGTTTTATTTTTTATGAAAATAATTGAATTCATAAAAAGAATTTTACTATTTAATTAAAATAATTGAATCCCTGTAAGAAATTTTATTATTTATGAAAATAATTGAATTATTGCTAAAAAATTTGTAAATAATTGAATTTTTGTGGAATTTTTATTATTTATGAAAATAATTAAATGTTTCCATAAAATTTTATCAAAATTTTTTTTAAATAATTGAATTCTTTTGAAAAATTTTATTAAAATAGATATTGAAAATCGTTAAATTGAGAAAATTTTTTTAAATAATTGAAATTTTGACAAGAATTTTATTAAAAGTTTTGAAAATAATTGAATATTGGAGAAGAATTTTGTTATTTATAAAGATAATTTAATTTTTGACGAAAATTTAAAATATTTATCTGAACTTAATTGAATTTTCGCGAAGAATTTTATTACTTCCGAAAATAATTGAATTTCTGCAATTGTAACTTATTCAAAATTATTTTCATCATTTCAATTCAATTAGGTATTATTTTCTAGAAATTTCAACTAAAATTCTTCTTTAAATCAAAAATTTTTAATAATTTTTGTTTTTTTAAACTTTTTCAAAAGAATTAATTCTACAGAATTTTTAATTAAAAGTATGAAAAATTTAGTCTTTCAAAATTTTAATTTGAAAACTTTTCAAAATTCAATTATTATCTAATAATTTAACTGAAATTAATGTTTAAATCAATTTTTATTAGAAAATTCTACGAGAATTCAGTTATTTAAATACAAAAATAAATAATTTATTAAATAATTGAATGAATGATTCTTAAAATTGAATTTTTATAAAGAATGGTATTAACAAATTTTAAAATAATTGAATTCTTTCGACGAATTTTAATAGAATTTTTAAGAACAATTGAATTTCTGTGAATAATTTTATTACTTTAAAAAATAATTGAATTCTTGTGATGAATATTTTTATTTATGAAGATATTTGAATTTCCCGATGAATTTTATTCAAATTCCAGAAAATAATTGAATTTCTGGGAGGAATTTTCATATTCATCAATATAATTAAAATTTTTTAAAGAATTGCCTTTAAATTTTTGAAATAATATTAAATATATTTTCAAAATATCAATTAATTTTAACAGAATTGAAATTAAAATTTTTCAAAAAAATTACTTCATTAAATAATTAATAAGTAATAATTTTGTGATAGTTCTTGACGAATTAAGTTATTTAAAAGAAATTATTGTCAGAAATGGAAAAAATTGAAAATTTTTCTATATAGAATCCGTGATAATTTCATATAGTTTATGAGGCAAACGAAAAAAAAGACACCAAAATTCAAAATTTTCTTATGAATTCTAAAAATTTAATTTTTTTCAGTACTTTTAATAAAAATTCCTGACTTTTCCCAGATTTCCCTGACAAATTCTACTTTCCCTGATTTTTTCCTGAATTCCCTGACCTGTGGCAACCCTGAATCAGCTTTCCTGCACCAAAAAAATTTAGAATTATCAACTAAATTCACAAATATGAATTTTATTTTCTCAGGATTACCAGAAGCGCGCTCCCTCTATCTAGACACTGAATTCGAGAATTCAAAAATCGAATACGAGCGAGAGGAGAATGAGGACGTGGGTGAGCATAATCAAACGGAACCCGAGAGTGCGCCATCATTCAATAAAAATGAGGAAATGCAGGATTTAATTGTTAAACCAACGGGAAGTACACTGAGACTGAGATGTCCAGCTGTTGGCAATCCTCGGCCAAATATCACGTGGTGGAGGAATAATGACGAGCCGACAAAACCTCTAGGAGTTATTAGAAACAGATGGACTCTCAAGTTAGAGAATATTGCCTTGCAAGACGCTGGAAACTATACCTGCCAAGTCTGCAACAGTTTTGGATGCATCAATCACGTCTTCAAAGTCGACATTATTGGTGAGAAAACATTTCTTGAGAACTTCAAAATGCTTCTTAAAACCGTATGCTTCAGTTGGAACAATTGCTAACTCTATTGCTTATTAAATAAAATTATTAACTTATTCTTGAAACCAAATCGAAAGGTCCCTGAAGTTAGCGTCTACGCTCATACGTCGAAAATTATTTTTTGGGAATGAAAAAGTCACTTTTGGCACTCTTCATTTGCCAAGAATTCTTAAATTTATCAGAACACTGTTTCAGCCTTATAAATGAATTAGTAAGCGTTAGACGCTAGCTTTACAAACCTCAATTGACTAACCAGATAATAATCCCATTTCCTTCACTGACAGTAAATAAATTTTGCAATCAATGAATTTTTACAGAAGCCATCGACAGTTTCTCGGAGTCGGATGCAGATAATGAAAAATTGGACAACGAAAAAGATGGTAGTCCGGGTGAGCATAATAAAACCTTACCGGAATGCCCGCCAATGTTCAATAAAAACGACGAAATGCATGCAACAGTTGTAAAACCGGCCGGAAGTATGTTGCGCCTTAGGTGCCCAGCTGTAGGCAATCCGCAACCAAATATCACTTGGCTAAAGAATAACGAGGAGCCCAAGAGGACTTTGGGAACGATAATAATGGTCAAGTGGAGTCTGAGACTCGAGGATGTTGTTATTCAAGACGGCGGAAATTATACCTGCATCGTTTGCAACAACCTCGGTTGCATCAATCACACTTTCAAAGTCGAAATCATTGGTGAGTCTCAATGCTCTTCAACTGCTTCTAAATTACATCAATTATTAATTCATGATCTTCAAATTTTTTCAATTTTCTCCAAAGTGGTCCCTGCACTTTCTTTCTATTAAGATAATAACAAAAATTTTGAGTTAAACTCATTTTTAATGAACAAGACTTGTTTATTTAAACAGTTTGTTTCAATCTTTCAATATTGAGACGAATGACTAAAACACAAATTTATTTCCTATTTACAATTTTTTACAATACAATTTTTCAAAATAAACTTCATTTGGCATTAAAACCATTTAATGTAATTTCAACTTGACCTAAAATTTGCAGGATATAAAATTAATTTGTCATAGAGATCACTTGGCATAAACTTCATTTGATATAAAAAGTACTTGATATAAAGTTTATTTGACATAAAAATCACTTGACATAAACCGTCCGTAAAAGTCAGTTATTTTGAAAAAAGGTCCGTAAAGTCCGTAATTTGATAGAAAAAGGACGAAAAGTTTGTAAATTGCACGATATAATTGGAGAATTTTAGAGAAATTACAAATGATTGTAGAAATTCAATTATTTTCAAAAGTAATAAAATTTTTCGCAGAAATTCAATTACGTTCAAATATTTTAAAAATTCTCGTTAAAATTTCAATTATCTTTAGAAATAATAGAATTTTTCTCCGAAATTCAATTATTATCAAACATTTTCCAAAAGAATTCAATTATTTAAAAAAATTTATAAAATTCTATACGCAAACATTTAATTTTTTTCATAATTTCAATTATTTGCAAATTTTTTTTATAAATTTCTTCGCAATAATTCAATTATTTTCATAAATAATAAAATGTTTAGAGAGATTCAATTATTTTCGTAAATACATACTAGGAATACAATTATTTTCATAATTTCAATTATTTTCAGGAATTTTAATAAAATTCATAGGAAAATTCAAATATCTTTATAAATAACTAATATTCATCACAAGAATCCAATTATTTTCAAAAGTAATAAAATTATTTACAGAAATTCAATTATTTTTTAATATTTTATTAAAATTCGTCGAAAAAATTCAATTATTTTAAAATTTGTTAATAAAATTCTTTATGGGAATTGATTTTTAAGAAACATTCAATTATTCAATGAATTATTTACTTTTGTATTTAAATAATTGAATTCCAGTAGAATTTTCTAATAGAAATTGATTTGAAAATGAAATGAATATTCTAAAATAACACAGGCACACAAAAAAATAAAAAAGTCAAAACCCAGAGGTTACACCCCCTTATCCCCATGTTTTTTGGGGTCGCTGAAAACCGAATATGACCATGAAAAATTTTTATCATCGGCCATTTTCCCGCTACCACCCCCTTACACCTGCTCCCGGGGGTTGGAATTTAAGTTTAAAAAAAAAGTGGAGTAGGGTGTCTGTTCCTATGTTTTTTTGGGTCGCTGAAACCAAAAAAGACTACCAAAAACAAATTTTTCCCTCCCTTAACCCCCTACAACCCCTTTAAACAACCCCGGGTGAGGGGTCGAAATTCGAATTTTCACGAAAAGTCGATTACGGTGTCTAAACCTACGTTTTTTTGGGCCGCTGAAACCAAAAAAGACTACCAAAATCAAATCCTTTCCACCCCCGACCCCCTACAACCCCCTGCAATAATTTTTTTTTCAAATAAAACGAACCGATTTTTGGGAAATTGAAAATTAAATATTAATTATCAAAAATTATTGCAGGGGGTTGTAGGGGGTCGAGGGTGGAAAGGATTTGATTTTGGTAGTCTTTTTTGGTTTCAGCGGCCCAAAAAAACGTAGGTTTAGACACCGTGATCGACTTTTCGTGAAAAATTCGAATTTCGACCCATCACCCCGGGTTGTTAAGGGGGTTTGTAGGGGGTTAAGGGAGGAAAAAATTTGTTTTTTGGTAGTCTTTTTTGGTTTCAGCGACCCAAAAAACATAGGAACAGACACCCTACTCCACTTTTTTTTAAACTTAAATTCCAACCCCCGGGAGCAGGTGTAAGGGGGTGGTAGCGGGAAAATGGCCGATGAAAAAAAAATTTCATGGTCATATTCGGTTTCAGCGACCCCAAAAAACATGGGGATAGGGGGGTGTGACCTCTGGGTTATGACTTTTTTATTTTTTTGTGTGCCTGTGTAATGGATTCGAAAATTAGCAAAGAACTTTTTCGAAAATTATTAAAAATTATCGATTTAAAGAAGAATGTTAGTTAACAATTTTTGATAATGACAATTGAATTGATAATGATTTTATCACTCGGCCATCTTTAATTATTATAAAACATGAAGAAAGCGATCACTCCGAGTCGAAGACTCGGAGTTATCGATATCTTCATGTTTTATAGATATGAAAAATTTAATTTATAATTTTAAGTCGGACTGGTTATATTTTTGTCATTAATTGGTCCGTAATTTTTCATTTCATTTCAATTCATGTCAAATTTGTGTTTTAATCACACATCATAAAATATTCAACAAGACTTGTTCATTATTCTTCAAATTTTGAGAAGTAATCAGAAAAAATAACATTTCCGTAATGTAAAAATAGAGCGATTTCCACACAAACCGTACATCAACGAGGATTTCCCTAAAAATGTGACTGCCTTGATTCATACGAATGTTACATTTAAATGTCCGATTGTTTCGGATCTTGAACCGTATATGGAGTGGAGAAGGTTTCCAAATAAACCCAATGATCAAGAGAAAGCTCCAGAAGGGGAACGACTTGAGGTACATCCACTACTGAATTTGGTGGAGGTCCCTAAAATCCTGCTTTTTTTGTTTCTTTTTTTCAAATCTAATAAATACCAAAGGGAATAATTCTAATCGATAATGATATTCATCTTTTCAAAAAATCTAAACTTTTCGTGATGGATTTCATTTTATCATTTTCACTGTATGTATAGAAACATTCAAAGGTTGTTGGTACTTAATTTCCCTCTCATTGAAATAAACATTTACAGAGAATCCCGGCTGATGGCTCAAGAAACCCAAAAAATATTTATGTATTATATAAAAATGTACAAATTTTTTACCTTCTATATATTAACTTGGAAATACTTCTATTCAGGAATCTAAAGTTTTCTACTTCTCTCATTATGGTGAAGGTTTTACTTGTATCAAAATCGATTTTGTACATGATCAGTTTTTCTAAACAAAATTTGATAATCCTTTCTTTCTATAATAAGTCTTCCTTTTTCGGATATACTGTCAAAATTCATTGCAACGATTTTGATACAAACTACAATCTTTGAATAACTGTCGTGCGTCTAATTTTAACAAAACTTTTAAAAAAAGTCTGTAAAAACAATGGTGGTTGGGCATCTCTCTTTTTCTGTAGAAACTGTGAAACATCGACCAATCCTGACTGTAGCGCCGGCAAATACAACTGTCTTAATTGGAGGCAACGCTACTATGAACTGTCAAGTACTTTCGGATGCTCATCGTCATCTCGAGTGGTATCACGGCTACCATACTGATCTTGAAAACATCATCAAAACCAACCAAAGCTTGCGGGTCGAGGTTAAGGTGGGCTTGCAGTTCTATCTGCATCTGCATGAAACTCGTGTTCTCTTTACAGCTTTTCATCTTGCTTCTATTAATATAATCCACTTACTAACCTTTTTCTTGCTGCACGATCCTTAGCTAACAAATACCATCAAGCTTAATCTGTAAATTTTTCCTTTTCTAAAGACTTACTCTCTCATCTTCCAAAAGATCCTTTTTTCTTTAAAAAATTCCCTTAATTGAATTTCAAAGTTGATGCGATTTTTCCATTGGAGAATTTTTAGAACACCTTTGAAAAAGAAACATCTTTAATGTTACTTGCAATGTTGCAACAAAAAAATAAATTACGATAATAAAAAAGGTAATCAACTTTGAGAATTTATTAGTTCTTTCTTTTAATAAAAAATCATTTGAAACAAGAGACTAAAATTCGCAACGTTTGAAACACGAATATAATAAAATAATAAAACGTATATTTACTTTGATTTTATTATTTGGAGCCTAACTGTACACATCAAAATTGAAGAATTCACTTAAGAAAAATTCTTTTTCAATTTCAGCCTCATACTGAAACATTTTTAAAGTAACAACTAGATGCCTCATTTTATTTGTTCCAAATAAACATTTTATTTTTGTCAAATAAAATGTTTTTATTTAAAACAAATTTATATTGTTTAGATTAGATTACTATAAGTAAAGTTTGTTTTACTTAATTAATATTTGTTTGATTTAGATAAACATTTGGTTCAGTTTAATAAATTTAGCGTTCGAAGAAAAAATTTAGTCATCTAAAACAAATCTTTTGTTGAACCAAATAAATATTTTGTTAACTGTTAAATAAATATTGTAAAATAAATATTAAATTGTTTTAAATAAATATATGGTTCAGTTTAATAAATTTAGCGTTCGAAAAAAAAATTTAGTTATCTGAAACAAAGTTTTTGTTAAACCAAACAAATATTTTCTAAACTGTAAAGTAATGTATTTATATTTGGTTGATTTAATTAAAAATTGATTGTTCTTAACAAATTTTTCTGAGTGTTCAACCGAAGTAAATTTTAATAAAATCTTAAAACGTAGCAAAATTTACTCCGGATATAGTAAAAGTTTCACTTTGTAAATAATTATAGTTACCCTTTATTTTTTCCTTGTAGTAATTTATTCCCAATTTGTAATTATTAACCATCTGAAATGAAATAATACATATAGTTTATAAATAAAAAGAAATAATTTTTATTATAAATATGCGCATGTGTTATTTTAAATGAACCAATCAATACCAAATGGCACTCAATAAGCAGTAAATAAGAAACTTGGTACTGATTTTCAATTTTACTAACAAAAAATCTGATATTTGAATTTTTTTTTATCAAAGAATTCCGAGTTTTAAGATTATTTTTAACTCAACAAAATCTAATTATTTAATTTCTTATGACAAAAAATTCTGATTGGAACATTTTTTTGGCCCAAACAATCCGATAATTGAATTTTTTGTGACAAACAATTCGACAATTGAATTTCTTGGACTAAAAATCCGATAATTCAATTTTTTGGGACAAACAATTCGATAATTAAATTTCTTGGGACTAAAAATCCGATAATTGAATTTTTTCCAAACAAAAAAAACGATAATTGAATTTGAGTCTAAACATAAAAATTATTTATAGAATGGAATGGACCACAATCCAGAAGTTTTGACTCTCATCAACGTGACCGAGAAGGACGAGGGTTGGTACACTTGCATTGCACAAAACACGCTCGGCGAAACTTTTAGCAGCGCCTACCTCCGAGTTGTCGACTGTACGTATATTTCAACTCAAGTATTTTCAATAAAAATCTCTGTCATTTTAGACAAAATTAATTACTATTAGATTAGAATTTACTTGTAAATTTTCGAACAAATGCAGTAATTAGAAGAAGTCTGTAAGAAAGAAAAAGCACTAAATGTCAAAGAAATCTAAACAATGTATCGTTTCTGATTATATAGCTTTGGAGGAAGAAATACGAGTTCCCTTGACCGCAAGATCACAATCGTTGCTGGTAAATGTTCTTGCCGCAGTGCTCATTGTATTCTTTGCATTTGGAGGTATTGTGGTTGGCTACATTTACCACAGACTCAAGAGGGAGAAAATGAAAAAATTACTGGCAATCGAGACAGCGAGAGCTGCCGTTGTTACACAATGGACGAAAAAAGTGATCGTTGAGAAGCAAAATCTCGTTAATGCTCAGAACGTTCAGGAACCACTTTTAATGCCCGTTGTTAAAATCGAAAAACAAAAATCAACCGTAACAACCGAGGACAGTAATGGTGGAAGTATCTCCGAATATGAACTTCCACTCGACAGCGCTTGGGAATTGCCACGAGAGCATTTGGCACTCGGCAATACTCTCGGTGAAGGTGCTTTCGGCAAAGTCGTCAGGGCTCAAACAAATACCGGAAAACCCGGAATTCCCAGCATTGTGGCTGTTAAAATGCTCAAAGGTAATATATTCTATTCTGCTCTCTGCCAATAATTTAGTAATTCTCTGTTAACACATTTACTAGTCATTTAATCCCAAGAGACCGATTTTTTGGCTCAAATTTAAGCTTGGTACTGCAGCCAGAGAAAAATTTTATTTCAACCAAATAGAATTTATTTTGACTTAAATAAAAGTACCTATATTTGTCTCAGAGCCTGCTAAATTAATTATTTGAACTAAATGCAATTTACTCGAAACAAAATAAAAAGTTTAGTAGGCTCTGAGTCAAATATATTTTTTTCCGGGCGTGTTTTGTGTCCTCTTTCAGAATCTGCAAGAAAATTTTAATAATTACATTTTTTGAAAAATTCAATTAAAATTGTATCAAGAATAATTGAATTCTGAAAAAAGAATTTTATTATTGTTGAAAATAATTGAATCCCTATAAGAAATGTTATTACTTACATTATTATTTATGAAAATATTCAAATGCTTGTGTAGAATATTATCAAAAATTGTTTTAAGTAATTGAATTCATTTGGACAATTTTATTAAAATAGTAAATATTAAAAATCATTGGAAGAAAATTTTTAAAAATAATTGAAATTTTGCCAAGAATTTTATTCAAATTTTTGAAAATAATTGAATTTCGGACAAGAATTTTGTTATTTATAAAGATAATTGAATTTTTGACGAGAATTTAAAAAATTTATTTGAACTTAATTGAATTTTCACGAATAATTTCATTACTTTCGAAAATAATTGAATTTCTGCAATTGTAACTTATTCAAAAATATTTTCATCATTTAATTTCAATTATTATTTTCTAGAATTTTCACCTACAATTCTTTGTTAAATCAATTATTTTTAATAATTTTTATTTTTTTTTAACTTTTTCAAAAGAATTAATTCTACAAATTTTTTATTTAAAAGTATAACAAATTCAGTCTTTCAAAGATTTTAATTTGAAACCTTTTCAAAGTTCAATTATTGCTAAAAATTGTAATTATTTTTTATTTTTCCGAAATTCAATTATTATCTAATAATAATTTAACTGAAATTAATGTTTAAATCAATTTTTATTAGTGAATTCTACAAGAATTTAATTATTTAAACACAAAAGTAAATAATTTATTGAATAACTGAATGAATGATTCTTAAAACTGAATTCTTATAAAAAATGTTATTAACAAATTTTAAAATAATTGAATTCTTTCGACGAATTTTAATAGAATTTTTAAGAATAATTGAACTTCTGTAAATAATTTTATTACTTTTGAAAATAATAGAATTCTTGTGATTGATATTATTTATGAAGATATTTTGAATTTTTCGATGAATTTTATTAAAATTCCTGAAAATAATTGAATTTCTGGGAGAATTTTGATATTTATCAATATAATTGAATTTTTCCAAAGAATTGCCTTTAAATTTTTGAAATAATATTAAATATATTTTAAAAAATTCAACTAATTTCAATAGAATTGAAATAACAATTTTTCAAAAAAATTACTTCAATAATAATTAATAAATAATAATTTTATTGTAGTTCTTGAAGAATTAAATTATTTAAAAGAAATTATTGTCAGAAATGGAAAAAATTGAAGGTTTTTCTATAGAATCCGTGGCAATTTCATAGTTTATGAGGCAAACGAAAAAGACACCATTCAGAATTTTCTTATGAATTGCTAAAAATTAAATATTTTTCCAGTACTTTTAATAAAAATCCCTGACTTTTCCCTGACCTGTGGCAACCCTGTTTATGCAAAAAAAAATCTTGCAGATTCTGAGAGAGGACACAAAAATTTATAAGAAACATTCAGTTCTAATTTAAAAAAAAAATATCCTCATGTTAAACGGAAAGTTGTTAAATTTAGGCCATAAAAAGAACTTTTGGATCTAAGAGGATTAGAACCAAATTAATTGAAACGAAATTCATTAAAACAAAATTTCTTTTTCACAGAGGGTCATACAGATTCAGAAATGATGGACCTAGTATCCGAGATGGAAATGATGAAAATGATCGGCAAACACGTGAACATAATAAACCTCCTGGGAGCTTGTACTCAAGGAGGACCACTTTACGTTGTCGTTGAATTTGCACCGCATGGAAATCTTCGAGACTTCCTGCGCGATCACCGACCGTCGTCAGGCTACGAGCTCACGATAAGTGATGACCAAAAAGAAAAGAAGACATTAACGCAAAAGGATTTGGTATCATTCGCCTATCAAGTGGCGCGTGGAATGGAGTACCTGGCGAGTCGGAGGTGTATACACAGAGATTTGGCAGCGAGAAATGTTCTTGTCAGTGAGGAATATGTCTTAAAGATCGCTGACTTTGGTCTCGCGCGAGATATTCATTGTCACGACTACTATCGAAAGACGACGGATGGCAGGTTGCCAGTCAAATGGATGGCACCAGAAGCTCTCTTTCATCGAATCTATACCACACAGTCCGACGTGTAAGTACACAAATTATTCAGAATTAGATCTGACGCTTCCACTCATATTCACACACACAGACACATTCTTTTATTTTCAAATACTAAAGAAAATAGACTTTTGCAATAAATCATCTTCAGTTAAGAGACATGTTGCCTGGCGCAATAAAATAAGAGTTCAAAGGGGGAATTTATTTCTTCCAAGAAGTAAATAAGGAAGAAAATAAATTAAAAGTAACTCAATAAAGACATTCAAAGTGTCATGTATTTACAATTAATAGAGAATTATTTGATTTATACTTAGAGGCACAACATTTATTTTAATAATTTTTCTTACAGCTGGTCGTACGGAATTCTGTTGTGGGAAATAATGACACTTGGAGGTACGCCCTATCCCTCAGTACCGTCAGTAGAAAAGTTGTTCCAATTATTGAGGACGGGTCACCGAATGGAGAAGCCACCCTGTTGTTCGATCGAAATGTAAGATTCTGAATTTATTTTTCCTTCACATTCACAATGTACACACAAACCTGATCTGCATAAATTCGTTCTAATCAGCATCAAGATCATTTTAACGATTCTACTTACTTTACTTACTTCACTCTACTTATTTTTTTAGTTCTATTTTTTTTTATTTATTTTTTTTCTTTATTTCCCTTAAGGGTATTTGAACCATTATTACGTCACAGTTTGAGAACACATGCTTTACACAAACTGTGACGTATGGTTCAAATGATCTTAAGAGAAAAACAAAGTCCTTTAAGTTCATTTACTCGATTTTAGACTTAGTAGAACAATCATCTTCTCTTGATATTTAACTTCTTTATTGAACAATAAATTTTTCTTTTGTTATTAATAATAAAATCAAAAATATAATAAAATACAATTAACTCTTATAATATAGCTCAAAATCAAATTTTTTTCTAGATACATGCTCATGAGGGACTGTTGGAGTTACCAACCAAACGAGAGACCAATGTTTGGAGAATTGGTTGAAGATCTCGATAGGATATTAACCATAACTACAAACGAGGTAATTATAAACATGAAGTTTATTTATATCAAGATTTTACAAGTTTGTCAAATTTTTATTTAACCGCAAATAGCGACTAAACCTAAATTCTATATGTTTATTAAGTATTCAAATTAAACTTTAGAATTAACATTCAATAAAATTAACCAATATTCTGAAACGCATGAAAATTTCCAACATTTTACTTATAAATAATTTTTGTGCCGCCTAATTCCAAATTATCGAATAATCGAATTTTATTACAAAATATTGCACTGGGAAAACGATTTATTTGATTCAAGCAAATTTTGTTTAAATCAATTTGAAAAATATCTTTGCTATACAGTCAATCATATTTAAGTTTTATTGAAACATATTTTTTGGTTCATTTAAAGAATTAATATATTTAATTCAAACATAAGTTAAATACTATAAGTTATGGTTGATTTTAAATTATTTATAATCAACTTTTAAGTTTGAATCAAACATAAAGTTTTTAAATATAATTTTTGTTTCAATCCACACAAAAATATATTTAAATTAAACATAATTATTCAAACAAATAATATTTTTGAATCAAAGCAGTAGATTTTTTCTATATATATTGAGATTGAGCTTACAAACTAATTTCAATTAAGCAAAATGACTTAAAATTATTTTTCTATTTGAATAAAGTATAATGTTTTCTCAGTGTGGTTTTCATATTTAAAAAAACTAAGTTTTAACCAAGGAATATATATTTCGAATATTGGATCTTTTAAACATTCAAAACTTTAGAGAACTAATTTTTACCGAAATTTTACAATGCATAATCTGTATTTAAGCAAAGTTTTATTTAACTAAATTTCTACTTAACAGAACATCTGAAAAAATTAATATATATTTTAAATAAAATTACACTTGTCAAAATTCTCATTTAACAGAATTTTGAATGAGCCGAATTTTTATGTCAGAATTTCCTTTTTCTCTGAATATTCTCATTTGCTCAAATTTTTCATTCACAAATTGTCATTTAGTAGAATAATTCTTAAAACAAAGAAACATTCAAATACTACTTTTAAATTTGAACATTTATAAAATTTTAAGAAAATTATGATTAATTTTTGAATTTACACCGAATTTTCCAACTGCTATTTATTTGTCCATTTACAAAATTCATGAAAATATATAATAAGAAATATTATTTTTCTGTGTAATAAAAAGTCAACCATTTAAAAATCCGGCTGAGAAAAAATTGTATTATTATTTATTTTATAATTTTTTGTATTATTTATTATATTATTTATTTTATTAAATAAAAAAAATTACAATTTTTCTGAATTAATTTGTTTAAATAAAAATTTTATCGATAATAATTTATAGTTAAGTAGAAGTTTTGTAAAAAATAAAAATTAGCTTCCACAAAAATTATTTTAAATTGTAAAATTTCGGTAAACCAATTAATTCTACTTTACAAACATCAACAATTAAATAGAAATTTGATAATTCTGAATTATAGGCAATAAAAAAATTATTAATTTAAATAAACAATACCACGTGAAACGATTGAATAAAAATTGTAATTTTTTGGGATCGGCTTGAAACTCTGCCTTTAGAATTAAACCAAACTCTAAATTTGTGCAATAAAATCCTAAAATATAAACTTTTTTAAAAATTAGTTGTGAATCACTTTCATATTTAAATATTTTTTAGGAAAATATCTCAGCCTTTTAAAAAAAATGTTTAAAAAATGAAAAAGGGTAATTTTTGTTAAAATTCAAAAATTAGATTTATTTTTAAAAAAAGAAGAGTGTGAACCCTTTTTGGAGAAAGATTTTTGGCTTTGAAAAGTACACAAAAAATGCTTTAAAATTTATTAAATAAAAATTAAAATTCTTTAATTTTTGTAGAAGTTAAACCAATGTGAATATAACAATGTCCATTAACATAATATAATTGTTCCGATTAGATCAGTTCACGTAGAATTGTTCAAATCAAATAAGAAAAATATTCATTCTGTCCCCAATTTTCTGCTAAATTCAATGTCATTTCGCACTGTCAATTTGATTCTAACTATTAAAATTAAATACTAAATTAATAGATAGATATTAAATATTAAATTTTTCTTTATTTTAAATATTTAGTATTAAACAAGACTCTAAATTTGTGTTTCAGGAATACCTCGACCTGGGACTTCCACAACTCGACACACCACCATCAAGTCAAGAATCAAGCGAAGCTGATGATGATGACGACGATGACGATGGCCAAGAAACATTTTCCTACTTGTTGTGAGAATTATAAAAGTCGAATTGTGAAAATATTCTAAAAAACGTTAAAATCTAAAAACCTTCATTATCCCAACGAGAGAAAAAACTGAAAAGGATGAAACTATCGAACAAAAAAAGAAGGAAAATCAATTAGCCATCCAACTATCAATTCTGATAAGTTAGGACAATTAATGCTAATTAATTAATCGACTGACATAATGAACACGCCAAATAATACAAATCAGTATTGTCCATTAGCGCGTACTTTATAATAAATTTAAGAGCATTATGCGAATAGGAGAAAAAATAATATTGTACTATTAGGAACAAAAAGAACAAATTTTTTTCCAACAATAATGAAAAATTTTGTAAATTTTTTACTTAAAAAAAATATTGTGCCATGACAAAGTGCCTTTTTAAATACAAAAAAGGCAATTTTTTCGTAAAAATTAAAATTTTGTAAACATTTTTGTAAAATTAAATTAACTATTTTTCTATTTAATGTTTTTTGGTAAACATTTTAATTTTCTCAAAAGAAAGAAAACAAAATTTGGAGTGGAATACAATTTTATATAAATCGCAGTTACCATTCCTTTACCTCGTGTATTATCGAAATTATTAATATTGTAAATTTATTATTGTAAATTTGAAAAATCATATGACAATGAAATACTGCGTTTCCACCTAGTCAATTTATACTCAAGATTTTTGTACATTGATAGATTATAATATGTCTATATTAGAAAATAGAAATGTGAGAGTTCTACCGTGAGTAGATATAGTTGTTTATTGTTAATTTTTGTGTATTGTTTTCCGTTGTTGTGAAAATTATAAAAAAAGGTGATGTAATTAGAAAAGCGATTGTTAAAGATAGGTACTTCAGTATAAGGAATTTGTAAATATCCCGTCCTAAGAATGGAAATAAATTGCTTCGAGACAGCAAAACTTGGCCAAAAAGTTTACGGAAACGTATTCAGTCTGTCTAACAGTGAATCAAATTCAAAAATCATATTTAATATGACATTCAAAATTTATTTATTATTTTATGCATAATTTTTCAGTCAAAAATTTTTATATTTTTTCTAAATTAAATTATTTAATATATGTCTCTAAAGATACGAACGTTCAAATGAACGATTATTTTTTTAGTATTTTCAAATTAAAAATCAAATCTGAATTTCGATAGAAAAAATTTTCTTTGTTAGTTTAGAAAATTAATTCCTCTCTATAAAATTATAAATATTTATTTCATTTTTCATTTTTTTCTAGTAATTTTAAAAACTATTTAAATAGAAAGAAATATTCGTTCATTTGAAAGTTCAAAACTTTAGGAAAATTTTAATATCGAATATCTTATTAGAACTTTCATAAAACTTAGTATTTTGATTATAAACTAAAATTTATTTTTATATAAAATTCAAATTTCTACAAAAAAAAAAAAGAAAAAGAAAATAAAATGAAAAAATTTTCCACTGTTAAACCGACTATTAAATAACCGCATGTAAAACTTATGTGTAAGAATTTTATTTAAAAGAAAAATGTATAAATAGATTTGTAAGCAAAACGTTTAGAGGTAGATATTTATTCTGTGTAAAATAACTATTGATTATTTGTATTATGAAATCCTTTTTTTACCCATAATTTAAGATTATTGTTGAATTATTGACGATTACAAAGAGCTAATATCTTATTTCGACAAACATATTCTCTTTAACAAAGAAATAAAAGTTTTGTATAAAAGTTTATTCCAATTGTATTATTATACGTATTTGACGGAAAGAGAAAAATTAAGGCTAGTTTAAACAACATTGTAAATAGTAATAATAGTAATAATAATAATATTTTGTGCATTATTTAAAAAGCTATCAAGGAGTAATCAACATTCAAAATGTAGCCAGTAAACCAGCATTTATATATATAATATGTAAAAAGGAATATTGTCCGTGAAAAATAATTGTAACCCAAGTTCAAACTCCAATAAACCAAATTTATATACTCAATTTGTGTATAGTATTTAAACCCATCCTTAAAAAAAAGAAAGTGAAAAAATTTTATTTCCACGGATTTAAAATTTTAATGAAAATAATAAATTGTAATGATCAGTTAAACAAGTAAACAACAATATTAAAAACAAATTCATAAATTCATAATTAATCAAGTAAAATTTGCAACAACATAGTGATGACCTAAAGATAAGTTAATATGATAAAATATTTCTCCACTTAGTATCAGCTTAAATACTTATACAAAAATATTTTTCGATTTTCATGCATCTGAAATTTTCACAAGTAAATTTTAAACAACTTTTTTTCGTGAACACATCTATTTAAAACTGTGATACAAAAAGAAATTTTTTTAAAAAATTTATTTTATTCTCCTGACTTTTTCCTGATTTTCAGAAAAATTTTTAACTTTTCCAAACCTCATCCCAATAATAATTTCAATTCTAAGTTTTTGTAAAAATCCAATTATTTTCAAATAAGTTTCTAGTAGTTTTAAAATTTTTCTTTCTAAAACAAATTTATATTTTAAAATTGTCATAAAATTTTTTAAGACGAATTCTTTATGAATAATAAAAATTTAATTATTTCTGAAAATTACAACTGTAATTTTTCTAATATTCAATTAAAAAAATTCAATAAATTGTTCTCAATTAAATATTAAGAAATTTCAATAATTCAGAAGTTTTTAAATTAAATAACGTATATATAATATTCAAAAATTCAACTAATTTTAATAAAAATTTCAACTAAAATATTCCAAAAACTAATTATTTTTTCAGAATTTTTAATTAAAGTTAGAGGAGAGTGGGGCAAACCGGACCGGTGGGTAAACCGGACCCCCCTCAATATTTCCGAAATGGCTAAATTGGAAAAAGTGTTGTTTACAAATTTAAAACAACCATGTTTAGTACACCTAATTTTTTCAATCTGACAGTTTTAGCTTGCGTTTGTGCGACGAAGGGAGCAAAAGTTTTTTTTAGTTTTTTTCTACACTTTTACGAATTTTTTCTTAAGGAAATTCTGAGGAAATCGTGTAATGTTTCCAAATATTAGGTCTCAGGTTTTGAAGGTACACACCTCAGGAATATTTACCACCAAAAACTTTGATGAATTTGCAAAGCGTTTCTTTTTGACAAACATTTATTCTCAAAATGGGCCTGTGGGGCAAACCGGCCATAGGATATTTCTATTGAATTAAAGTTTCATAAAAATTATTTTTAAATAAAATGTTTCTTTCATTAAAATATTTACTTACAATAAAAAATAATTGTCTTCCAATGAGAATTGGACCCTTTAATATTGTTTCTCTGATAATGACAAACATTTTTATTTTTTTATTAAAAAAAATATTTATTTTAATTAAAATTCAATCCCGTATTATTATTTTCATTACTACAACCATTGTTTACATAATTCTTTATGTTTTTTATTATTGTAGATTATGTAAATGCAATATTATAAATAAAAAACCAAACGGTCCGGTTTACCCCAGGGGGTGGGGCAAACCGGACCGTTTGCAAAATTTTTTAAAGTTAACGCAGCAACTAAACAATAAAAGATAAAGTATAGGTGCCTTTGGAAAAAGGTTGCGCAATTAAATGATCTTTCAAACAAGCCATCGAAAAATGAAATCGGTTGATTCGTTTAGTCACAAGAGTCAAAAAAACCGTTAGGGGGTCCGGTTTGCCCCACTTTCCCCTACTCAAAAGTCAAATTTTCAAAAATTTTAATTTGGAATCTTTTGAAGTTTAATTATGTATTTTAAAATTTTTTTTTTACTATAACTCTTACAATATTCAACTGTTTTCTAGAATTTTTATTAGAATTCTAGAGAGTTCGTTTATAAATACCAAATTTCAGCCCTCTCAGTCAAAATGGCTATGTTTGGAAGGGGAGGGAGTAAAATTAAAAAATAATACATATTTTATAAATGTTATCACTAGGTACGTTGTTACACTTCCTTTCCTGTTTAAACATTATTTTAATCGTTCAACCCTTTCATCTACAACAACATGCTGTAATAAATTAGTATTCTTTTAAAGATAGAATTTTGACAAAATATTCAAATAAGTTTTAAGAAAAATATTAAAAAAGATATCAATTTATTACACTGTGTGACAGTAAAAAAATTCTTTAAATCTGACCTATCCTAACTTGTTCGTCTTGAAAAACTAAAAAAAATGTAATGTATTAAATCACTGAAACATCCCCAAAATATCATTTTTGAGCTAAAAAAAAACTGTTTTTTGACGTTAATGCATAAAATAGCTTTTAACTTTGTCATTTTTGGTCCAAACTCAATGATTTTTTTATTATTATAATTTTTATAACATTACAATTTTTTAACTTTAAATCCAATTATCGGCCCTAATTTCAAAAGAAATATTTTTTTATCTGATAATTGTTTAAAAGAGTATTTAATTCTGCATCGAATGAGATTTTTTTAAACAGGATTCGTTAAAAATTAGCCGAGTGATTATAGTTTTTGTTGTGATGGTCACGTTATTAGATTTTTAATTATAACAAAAAACACGTGCTAGGGTTAAAAAGCCCTTTTCTTCATCTGTAAAATTAAAAAAATCATTGAGTTTGAACCAAAAATGACAAAGTTACAAGCTATTTTATGCATTAAAGTCAAAAAAACGGTTTTTTAACTCTAAAATAAAATTTTGGGGGTATTTCGCAGTGACTTAATGCATACCATTTTTTTAGTTTTTTAAGGCGAACAAGTTAAGATAAGTTTAAAGTTTTTTTTACTTTTTTATTTTTTGTAACACTGTTATTATATTAGAAACTAGCTGTCGTACCCGTCTTCGACGGGTTTTAGTTTCTACTAATATATTTGAACAGATGTCTACCAATCGGGAATTTAATTTGACTGGGAAAAACTAATAATTAGTTACCATTAACTATTTCATTAGGAAAATATTACTATTTGAATCAGTAAAGGACTTTTTCTATCAAATACTATTTTTAAGTAATTCAGATTTACAGAACAGTATTTGTCAATTTGTAGTACTTTATGCGTTCGTAGTATTTTAATTAATGCATTAATAATTAATACCAATTTTCCACCAGCTTTTGGAGTTATGTAGAGTCTAATTCGAACTAATTGTATCGCAAGTAGGCCCCACGTTACGACTGCTAAAATCTAAAATAAGACCTATATTGTAATCTGAAAGTAGGTCTTAAATTTTGACAAATAAAAATATTACATCAATAGAAATTAAATCAAAAAGCAATTTTTTACAAACGAATTAATATAATAAAACTTTTTTTAATTAGATAAGAAAATTCCCGATTTTTCTTGGTCAAATTAAATTCCCGGCTATTTGTCGGGTTTCCTTCGCGGTTAATAGACACTCTGTTAAATGTATTAGTAGAAACCATAACACGTTTTCGATTCCCACATGGGATCCACTTTTATAATTTTTCCATATCCCTATTAAAAATTTCCACATGGGATTTTACATTTTACCCGTTTTTGCGTAATGCCCGGATAGAATTTTGGAAAGCAACAACATACCCCAAACATTTCTAAAATTCGAGAAGAACAATTTTAATTCATAAATAGGAATTTGTTATTTATTTTCAAAGTCATTTCTAAAACATTTCTTGAATTCAAAAAAAAGAAAATTTTGATTCATAAATCCCAATTTGCCCTAATGGCATCTTAAGGACTTTCTGTGTCCCAGTGCCCGCTGAAGTCAAATTTCAGTATTATTGATACTTTTACTGTATACCCTTTATATTGAACATAAATATTTTATTTTCTACGTTAAATATGACAATACATACTATGAAATTTTCAAACTTAAAACCTGAAAATATCAATATAGAAATTGTTTGCAAACTCACGTTCATTGATTTTAGAAAATTTGTAATAGACATCAAATTCATGACTCTAAACTTGTTAATAAAATAAATGTAATGAATGTAATTTAAAATTTAAAAATAGCAACCGATATCCATACCAATTTCATAAAAAATTAAACAATATTCAACAAAAAAAATTAATTAAAAATTTTGTCGAAAATCAAAAATATGATTTTGGCTTAAAAATTCGGATATATTATTTATATTTCATTTTTATAGTGAAAATTAAGTTAGACTAATACCTAAGAGACTGTAAAGTTTCGTTTTAATCGGTCAAGTAGTCTTTGTGTTTATCCCGGACAAAATATTGCGGACATACATACATACATACATACATACATACATACATACATACATACATACATACATACATACATACATACATACATACATACATACATACATACATACATACATACATACATACATACATACATACATACATACATACATACATACATACATACATACATACATACATACATACATACATACATACATACATACATACATACATACATACATACATACATACATACATACATACATACATACATACATACATACATACATACATACATACATACATACATACATACATACATACATACATACATACATACATACATACATACATACATACATACATACATACATACATACGCAATGTACAGACAAAAGTCTGATCTTATTTATAAAGATTATTAATATTTTTTTAAGAAAGGAGTCATGAACTGGCTCAAACAAGAAAGGGAATAAAATAGTAAATAAAAAAACACTCACCGGTCGTTGGGCGGTGGTTCCGGTATCATCATACTTCCTCTAGAAGAATGGACCACTCTCGAAGATCCTTGGCTGATGAAAAAGAACATCACTCTAAATATACGAAATTTTCCAGGGAGATTACTTTACTTCTACATTCTTCCAGTTCTGTACATTTTTCAATTGGAATGACGAAAGCAAACTGAAAGAATAAAAGAATCAGTAAAGTAAATAGTAATAAGCTAAAAATTACAATTTGACTTCATAATAAAAATAATTAAAAATGAAATTAAAATAACTCCATAATACTGAAGACAAGAGAAACTTACCAATCCCAAATTACCTTCATCGACGCGAAATGATGTATTGCTTCTCTTCTCCACATCTTTTTCATTTGCTATGAAGTAGTAAAGACACCGTACAGTCAGCCACTTTCCATTTTCAGCAGACTCGATCATTTATCCTTAGAATAATTTTGAATTTTGTACTTTTTATGTAGATAGAACATCGCCACAATTTGAGGATAAGTTTACTGCAAAAAATTTACACTCTTATAAATTTATATTGAAACCTATTTGAGTCTTCATACAACTGTTTATAAATTTTTAAACAATCAACTCAATACAGCATTAAAATCTATTTTTATAAAAATAACTTTTCTTATATCAAAACAATTAATAAACCTTTCGTAAACGAAAAATAATTTAAATCTAAGAACCAAAAATATTTTGATTTTAAAACAAAAAAAGCACATAGTTAAAAAAGTTTTAACTTCAGACTATTTTTTAGGTTGAATCTCAGATGTAAAAGGCTTAAGACTTTTTTTACTGCGTACTTTTGTTTTTAATTCTCAACATTTTCATCAAGAATGAAATTCATTTAATTGTTGTTATAATCAGGGCTCGAACGAAAGTGAAATTAAACAACTTTAAAAATATTGTTATAAAACATGAAGAAATCGAAGACTCGGAGTGATCGATTTCTTCGTGTTTTAAAATAATTAAAGATGACCGCGAGATAAAATCATTATTTTATATTATAAGAATATTGTTACTGTAACTTCATCAAAATTATTTTCATACATTCTATTATTATCTGAAATTTTTATTAAAATTTATTTTCAAATCAATTTTTATTAGAAAATTCTACTAAAATTCAAATAATTTAAATACAAAAATAAATAATTTATTGAATAACTGAATGTTTCTTAAAATTGAATTCTAATAAAGAATTTTATCAACAAATTTTGAAATACTTCCTCATGAGGTAGCAATAATTGAATTCTTTTAACGAATTTTAATAAAATTTTTAAGAATAATTACATTTTTCGAGAAATTCGATTAAAATTGTATTAAAAATAATTGAAATTCTGCGATGAGTTTTATTATTTCTGAAAATAATTGAATCCCTATGAAGAATTTTATTAATTTTGAATATAATTAAATTTCTGCGAAGAATTTTATATATTCGAAAAAGTTCTTTGACAATTTTCAAATTCATTTTTGTTAATTTACAATATTCAATTTTACGAAATTCCAATTATTCTCAAATTCTTTAATTAAATAACTATAAATAAAAACTTCAAAAAAATAATTTCAAGTAAAATTGAAATAATCTTTTTTAAAATTATTAATTCTTCTACAGAATTATTAGTTAAAAGTATTATAAAAAATTAAAATTATCAAAGATTTTAATCTGAAACCTTTTCAAAATTCAATTATTTGTAAAAATTCACGCTATAATACTTTTAATACATATTCAATTATAATCTAAAATTTTAAGTGAAATTAATTTTTAAATCAATTTTTAATAGAAAATTCTATTAGCATTCAATTATTTAAATAAAAAAAAATGTATTGAATAATTGAATTCTCATGATAATAATTAAATGTTTGCATAGAATTTTATTAAATTTTTTTTAAATAATTAAATTCTTTTCGAAAATTTGATTAAAATAGTAGATATTGAAAATAATTAAATTGAGGAAAATATTTGAAAAAAATTAAATTTTTGCGAAGAATTTTTTTATTTTTGAAAATAATTGAATTTTTGGAATAATTTGTGATTTCTTTCAAATTCTTCAAATTATATCGTACAATTTACGGACCTTTTTTTACAAAAGTGACTTTTACGGACTTCAATTATTTATACAATTAATTTAACTAAATAATTACAAAAAGTAATACAAAAAAATTTACATTTGTAAATGACAATTAAATATTTTAAATTTTTCGTCAATTATGTAATAAAAGAAAAATTATTATTATTCAAAAAGAGTAAGAAGCATAAGTCCTACCTATGCGTAAATTTATTGATTTTCTGTGCAAAATTCCACAGGATCATCTGTGTAAATTCCTACGGCACGTTGTCATGGAATCAAATCAACAAATCAAAGTTGTACATATTTACATTTTAATACTCTGAAGTGATATAATTTCTGATAATTTCTTTTCAATGAAAAGAAGTTAAATGGTTATGCATTTTATGTCAGAAAGTCAATGTTTTGTATAAATATAAAACTTAGTAATCGTAAATTAATTAAAAATATTAAAATTATTTTAACCTTAGTTTTCTCAAAAGTGTAATAGTATTTTTATTCACTTTAATTTTGAATATTGAAAACTAAAGTGTTTTACAATTGAGGAGAAAGTAGATTTTTAAAATAAGAATTTTAAAGGTGCAAAAAAAATTTAATATCAACCATGATGGACATGGAAATGAACGCTGAGATGGAGAGGGTATGTATAAAAAGTACTTTTAGCAAGCAATATATAATTATACAAAAAGAAGAAGAATTAGGTTAAAAATATTTAGAAAAAGTTTTTAATTCTATTAAAAAAATATTTGATTTATATTTATACAACATTTTTGGTTTAATAAAGTATTCGGTTAATCAAATTTTTAATGGAAGAAAAATGTTCGGTTGCATAAATATTAATCACAAATATTTTGTTTCAAAAACTAAATGCACTTCTTCAGGAAGTCTATTACAAAATATATTATTTCATTTAAAGGACGGAGGAAGTGAAGATGCAGAGCAATCATCTGAAGGCAGTTCTGCAGGAACAATATTCTGCACTTTAGAACAAGATTATGCAAAAGTAAAATTATGCTAAATAATTATGTTAAAAAAATTTGCTTTTACTAGGCGTATAGAAGATTTTACTTTTAATAACACTTTGTAAATAATTAAAAGTTAAAAATATATTTTTCATTTTTAATTATTTACAAACTGCTATTATTAATTAATTTTAGAAATACATATACTTTACGGAAAAACTTATTAAATACAAATAATTTAACAATTTCTAGATAATAAAGGAAATGAAGAGCAATGAAGCACTTGCTCCTTATGAGGAAGAATATACTCGACTTTTTGAATCTCTATACAAAGCCCATAGAAACGAAAATGAATTAACTGAAAAATGCAAATCATTTCAAGTAAGATTTTACATTTATAATTTTTTCGAGTAAACTTTTTTTTAATGGATATTTAGAATTTCAATTAATATTCAAATAATTTCTTCAACTTTAATCCAATATTTTTAATTACAGGAAGAAGTGGTACAATATGTTGAAAAAATCGACGAACTTGAAACAAATTTAGAAGTAAATGAACACACTATAAATAAATTGAAACAAGAAATTATAAATTCAATGAAACTTGCAGATGCTGCACATTCAAGGGAACAAAATTCTCAAGAAATAATTGAAAATTTACGGGGAGCATTAAAAAAATTTAAACACGAACTTAGTCAAAAGGAGAAATTAGCATCAGAACAAGTGTAATTATATTAACGAAATTAAACCAATATGTTATTGTTTACAGTAGATAAAAAAATGCAAAAACTAAACTTAAATAACAAAAACTTATTTGTGTTAAAAATAATAATCATTTTTAATATTTGTAATACAGAACGTTGATGAATAAACAAAAAGAGGGTTTCGGACCTGATCGAGATAAACTTGTAGGAGAAATAGAAACACTAAGAGAACGATTGAAAGCAACAACTAAATATAATAGCGATCTTGAAGTAAGAAACACTGAAATTGAAAATCAAAGGACTGAAATTCAAGAAAATTTAGACGTACAATTAAATGAATACTCAAAAGAACATCGCTTGCGTGAAAAAGCTGAAGAGACGATTCAACAGTTACAAGAGGAATTAAAAAAAAATATCAGCGAATTACAGGTAAAACCAAAAAATCTAAATTACATTCAATTTTTAATTAATTTTCCGATTTTCAGGGTTGTCACAAAAATTTGATTTCCTCCTTCCCTGACTTTTTCCTAATTTCTAGACAAAATTTTGACTCTTTCTCTGATACGTCTATAAAAAATTCAAAAGCAGTGCAATTAGAAAGAAAGATAATTTTTAGAATAAAAAATTTAATTTAACACTTGTGTCTGTCTATTTTAAAAATAAAATGACAAAATTCTTTTCCCTAGTTTCAGAAGAAAAAAAAATTTTAAATTCAATTATTTTTAATCAAATTCTTAGAAATTTCAAATACCTATTAAAAAAAAATTTCAAATATACTTGTTTACAAAAATTTAATTATCTTTAAAAACTAGAATTTAATTATTTTAAAAAACGAAGTGTTGAAAATTTGAAATTAAACTTTTCGAAAATTCAATTTAAAAAAAAAATTTTAATTTAAATCTTTTTCAAATTTACTAATTAACCCTCACAGGCTCGAGTTCGATTTTTGAAATGCGCGCACAAGGTGGGTCCGAGGGACCCGGATGTTTCAATGCAATAAAAAATAAAATTTAATAGCAAATTGCTTCATATTTTCCATATTTAATACAATTTTAATGATATAATTGCATAAAAAATTTTAAATATTAAAAAGTAATCAATATATAACTAAAATTTGTTTAATAAATTTAATGAGTCATTTTGAATAAATCGAACTACATACTTATTAAGCAAGATTTTTTTAATGTGCATTTTTTGTTCTATTAAATTTACGGATGTATTAAGCATATGTTATCACTTATTATGGCAGTTGTTGATAAAAATACCATAAATAAATCCAATATTGCATAAAAATTTCAAATTTTTGAATTGTTTTTCATAGCCCGGGTCCCTCGGACCCGGCTTGAGCCCTTACGTATGTTCGACTTAAAAGGTAATTTTTCCAGAATATTTTATAAATAAAGAATTGTTTATATTGATGAAAAATGTGTGTTTTTACGTCCCCAAGCCTAATGTGAAGTTGGTTTTCCAATAATATTTTTTTAACCGGAAGTAGATCAAAAAAACTTTCCTCCGGGTCCGAGGGACCCGGCTCGAGCCCGTGAGGGTTAATAAATATTTTAATTGTAACTCTTTCGAAATTAAATTATTTTAGATGCAAGTTTGACCCATTAATGCAGTTTTTACACTAGCAAATTTATGAATATATTCAATATTGTGATTCTTTGTTGAATTCAATTATTTGCCAATTATTAAATAAAAATGTTCTGAAAATTAGATTTTTAAAAAATTTCTAATCAAATTTTTTAACAGTATAATTATTTTCAATTCAATTTTACAAAATTATTTCTGAAAATTTCAACAGAAATAAGAAAAATCAGGGTGTTATTTTAAAATGATTCACAAGTTTTGAACGTTCAAATCAACGAAATATTTTCTATTAAAACTACTTTCACATAAATTACTGATTGCAACAAAAACTGAAAGCTTAAACTTTACATTTCGAAATTTTATAATTAATTTTTTTTATAGTGAAGCAAAATTATAGTAAGAAGAATTTAAGTTCGAAAAAGAAATATATAAATAAATTTTGTTTATTTGAACCTTCAAAACTTTAGGATCACATTTTAAAATGCATTCAAATTCAAAAGTTTTTAAGGCTAAAAAATAAACAAGGAGAATTATAATCCATAAGTTTTAAAAACGTTCAAATGAATGACATATTTTTTATTAAATTTTGTGTTATAAAAAAATTACTAATTAAGACAAAAATGGAAGACTTAAATTTAACATTTATAAATTGTATAATTTGTTTTTTTGATATGCAACGCAAAACTATTGTAATAAAATTTTAATTTGAAAAAAAATAAATCGTTCATTTGAAAGTTCAGAACTTTAAAGAACAAGGAGAATTCAAGGTTTTTAAGTTTTTAAAAACTGTTTTTGAATACCAAACAACCAGAGTTTTTGTAGTCATTCTAGAAATTCCATATTATTCCAGTACTTTTTATGAAATTCTCTAATTTCCCTAACCAATTTTATTTTCCCTGGCCTGTGGCAACCCTGATTATAACAAATATGTACATAATTTACAAGGAATTTAAAAATTATAACAGTCAGCAAATATAGCAGTGAAAACTATGGGAAATCATGCAACAAAACTCGAGAGCCAAATAAAAGACCAAAAGCTTACAAATGAAACTTTACAGCAAGAAATTAATAAATTATTATCAAGAAAAATGAATATGCAAACAGATTTTGATAATTTAAACGCCCGTAATCAGAATACTGAAAAGAAATTGTCAGAAACTGAACGAAAAGTCGACACAATGAAAATTGAAATACAAAAGTAATTTAATTCAAACTAAAATTACGAAAAATTAACACACAGATAAAGAATTATTGTTAAAAATGTATCTCAACTATATTTTATTAAATATTTTTTTAATTTTGCAGAATGCGTGACGAAAATTCAAAATTAAAAACAGAAAAAGAATTGCTGTCCAAAAAAGTAGTGAAAGAAGAAAATTTGAAATTTACTATTCAAGATGATTTAAAACAAACGCAAATTAGTCACAAAAATGCCAAAATTGAAATTTATTCTCTACAAAAATTTCTTGAAAATGAAAAGAAAGTGAAGGAGAAAATTATTCGCGAAAAAGAAGCAAATGGAAAATCAATAGCTAGCCTAAAGGAAACCATTAAATCTTTACAAATGGAAGCCAATATTCATGAGCAAATACGTAGAAAAATGGAATTAACCATCGAAGATGCTGGACAAAATGCTGAAGAATCGAAGAGAAAAATTTTCCATCTAGAAAAAGAGAGAGATAAATATTGTCATGAGGCTCAAGAACTTTCTGATAAGGTAAGATGATTCACAAATTTTTAACTTTCAAATGAACGAAATGTTTAATTAATGTTTAACTTAAAAAATGTTTATAAATTACTGATTGTAATAGAAATTAAAAACATAAATTTAACATTTAGAAACAAAAGTAATAAAAGAAATTTCTTATTTAAAGAAAAATAATAATAAAATCAAATATTAAATTTAAAATAGGTAGAAGATCACATTGATGAATTAAAAATTAAAAGAGCTGAGATATCTGACTTAAAGAAGCGTCTTTATGAAGCTGAATCTAAACTGAGACAACAGCACAATGCCTACGAAGCATTAAGAGGCGAAAATAATTCACAACTGACAAATTTATCAGAAGCAAAAGATGAAATAAGAGAATTAAAGCAGAAATTAAAGATAACAAATAAACAAGTAGAACAATTAAAGGAAGAAGTTGCCCTAAAGGAAGTCAGTATAACAAATGGAGAATTCTGTACGTTAAACATTATCCATCTAAATAATATTAATAGACAGACCTCGGATCGTTTATTTTATTCAAAATGTTGACACAATTTCACTTTCTACTTTCCAGACATTTCACTGATTTATAAATTCGATTCTTTAGAACTTCAACAATTTTATTAAATAAATTTTTAAATACTTGTTACTTATTTTTCCACAGGATTTAAATTTTCGAAATTTCAATTTCAAACCTTCTGGAATTTAGTTATTTTTAAAAATTACAACAGTAATCCTTCTGACATTTATTTCCTAGAATTTTCAAATCAACTTCTTCTCTAAATAAATTATTTTTAATAATTTTTCGAAATTAGTTCTTTCAGATTTAAATTATTTGAATACAAAAATTTGATTTTTTGTAATAATTGTAATTGCAACTCATAATAGTTTTTTTAAAGTTCGAAAGGTCTACTATTGAAAATATATAACAAAAAATGTAGAAAATAAATATTTATAAAAAAATTCTTAAAATTAGTTTTTTAAAAATATTTTAAATAATTTTTTGAATTATAAAAAATTATTTCTTAAATAGGTAATTAAAAAATGTTCAAATCAAAATCTTGTAAAATTTTTGAAAAATATTTAAATTTTTAAAACACATGAATTATAAATTTTTTTAATAATTGTTTTCTTCATTTTAACTGTAAATCTAAAAAATGAGATTGATTTTTCCTAAATATTATTTAAATTTTCGTTAATATGTAATTGGAAATATTGAAAATAATTGAATTTTAAAAAATTACATATAATGAAAAAATTGTAACAATTATTTAAAAAAATATTTTAATATAACTTTTTGAAAATAATTTTTTATTTAGATTTTTCATTAAGACTAGATAAAAAAATCGGTTAAGGTACAGTTTTTCTAAAACGTATTTTCTAATTTTTTATTTTCTAAAATTTTTTTTTTCCAATAAAGATGAATTTCTAAAAAACTTTTTTCTAATAAAGGTGATTTTCTGATTTTCTAATTTTTTTCTTCTAATAAAGGTCATTTTCTAAAAATATCTTTTTTTAATAAAGGTAATTATCAAATTTTTTTTTTCTAACAATACTTGAAATTTCGTTAAAAAATCATAATAAAAAATAGAAATTATGCAATTTTTTCAACAAAATTTTAAAATAATTTAGTTAAAAATCTAAATCGTAATTAACAAATAGAAATTACAGGGAATTTTTTCCTAAAGATATTTAAAATTTTCTAAAAAAAATGTTTTATAAATAAACTAATTTTGAAAATTTTTGTATAAAAATGATGCAAATTATTTTTTTTTCAAAAATGAATAGAATTTTGTTGACAAATTGTGATAAGAAATAGTAATTTTATAAAAAATTTTCTACTTTTTCGAAAAGAAACTTATAAGCTTGTAAATAACAGAAACAGAAAATATGCAAAATAGTTTCTATTTTTTCTGACTTTTATCAAAATTTTGAAACTTTACAAATTTTAAGAAAATAAATATTAGAAATCAATAACTTTTTAGAAATACTTTTTTAAGAAATCAAAACTTGTTAGAAAACCTTTTTTTAGTAAGCAGATTTCATTAGAAATCGCTTTTTTTAGACAAAAAGGATAAGAAAATATTTTTTAGAAAAAGTGATCACTGATCACCTACCAAAAAATAGTGTTTTTTCCAATATTTGGAAGAAAAGTAAAAAAAGTCGCATTTTTTTAAATTAATTCAAAAAATTAAGTCAAAAAATTCATACTATCGAAAGCCTGTATACAATATTTTCATTAACACATTTTTTTCAGTATTAGGAAAAGCAGAAAAAGAAAAAGAGGAATTAAAGTCTGAAGTACAAAAATCTTCCAAGAATCTGTCAATATTAAAAGAAAAAATTGAAGAAATGAAAAATGAAGAAAAACATTTGAGACAAAATGAAAATCAAGCACAAATGAAAATAAATCGGCAGAAAAAAGAAAATGACGCTGTTCTAGTGGAACGTGACGTTCTGGGCACTCAATTAGTAAGACGAAATGATGAAATTTCTCTTCTTTATAATAAAATAAAAGTATTGGAAGACATTATTCAACGTGGTGAAAAACAATATACCCAAAGAGTCGAAGAAATAAGATTGTTCAAATTAGAAATACAAAAATTAACAAACGAAAATCTGCTTCTAAATAAAAATATAAATAATACCGGAAATCTAAAATTTGATCTCATTCATGTGCAACAAAATCTAACAAGAGAAAAATTAAAAGTCACTGCACTGGAAGAAGAACTTCAAAATCCATTGAATATTCACAGATGGAGAAAATTACAGGTACATTTTGGAAAATATGTTTTAAAAATACTGATAGAACTGACATTGAAATTTTAATTTCTTCTCAGGGAACTGATCCTAATACGTTTGAAATGTTAAGAAAAATTCACATTTTGCAAAAACGTATATTAAAAATGTCTTCACAATTAATTGTAAAAGAGAAAACAATTAAATATACGGAAAGATTGTATACAAACGTGAAAGAAATATTAGGAAAGCAACCAGGAGTAGAAGTGACGGAGATGTTAACAAAAACTCGAAAAACTCTCATAGATAGAAGCAATAAGATAAAAGTAATTATAATTATTGTAATTTCACAAAGTTAATTTACTCACCGAATAATTTCTGAATTAAATATTTTCAGGGTATACTTGCAGAGAGAAACATGTTTGAGGCTTTGGCAAGTGAACAAAAATTTGATAATGAAAGATTAAACAAAGAATTAAATGAATTGAAAATAAAATATTATAGTTTAAAAAATAAAGGACAAAATTATAATAAAGATAAGCAAACAGCGATAACTATTTTGCCATCAATATCATTATCAGAAAAAAAAGTTTATGGTGGAGGCTTTAATATGACTGTGACTAAATCACAAATTAATTAATGAAATCCAATGTATAACGACTAATGTAAATATGAAAATGCAATGGAAAAAGAGTTTCTATAAATATACGACACTGTAAATGAACACATTTACTTTTACCGACCAATTTTAATCGAATCATCAAAATTACTTACGGATTTAAATCTTCCCTTTATTGGTAGACTTCCTTTCTCATTTTTCAAGATTCCTTGTCTTCTACAAAAACTGATAGCCGACACGGATATAATAACTTCCAAGAAAAACTGTTGTTACCCTCAAAGATATTCATCATCATCCAACTCGCAGAATTCAATGATTTTTAAGAGTGAGCTGAAAAATGTTCAAAAGTAATCAATATAAATTCTTTCTAAATTCATATTTTAATATAAATACTAAATTTAAAAACAATTATAAACTATTAAAATTTTTACTCTAGTATAAATAGTAAAATAATAATAAATTTTCCAATATAATAAAAGATAAAAAAATATTATAATACAACTTTAAAAAAATATCATTTTAATGAAAGCAAATTGTTATTTATAATTTACAATCAATTATTAGACATTATAATATCCATAATACTTTTACTTTTTATTATAATTAAAATTGTAATATTAGATATATATAGTAATTTTTAAATTATTATAAATTTTAATTTATAACTTAGAATTAGAAAACTAATTATTATTATTATTATTAATAAAATTTTGAATTTTTTGATTTAATCTTGAATTTTTAATGTACCTATCATATCAATATCAAAATGTCATTATATTATGGAGGGTTGTCGCAGGTCAGGGAATTCAGGGAAAAGTCAGGGAAAGTAAATTTGGTCAGGGAAAAGTCAGAGATTTTTATTGAAAGTTCTGGAAAAAATTAAATTTTTTAAATTCATAAGAAAATTCAAAATTTTTGTGTCTTTTTTGTTTGCCTTGTAAACTATGAAATTACCACGAATTCTAATACAAAACCTTCAATTTTTTCTATTTCTGACAATAATTACTTTTTAAATAACTTAATAATTCTCAAAAAACTATTATCAAATTATTACTTATTTATTTAATGAATAATTTTACTTAAATATTTCAAAATTAATTGAATTTTACAAGTGCTGCGTTTACAATTTTCATAAATAGATCAACTTCAAAAGATTTTAATTAAAAATTTTATACAATTTGGAATGAATATAATTATAAATTTTAAAGAACTTAGATTTTTGGAAAATGTTAATAATTCAAATTCTTCTAAAATTAGTTAAATTTAATTATTTTAAAAAATTTAAATAAAATTCTTGGCAAAATTTCAATTATTTTTCTAATAATTGACCCTCTTAATGAGTTAAGATTTGACTGTAATGGGATTAAAGTACTATCCCAGCAGAGTAAAATCCCCAAAGGATTTTAAAAAATTAACGGCTGTTTGATTCTTATTGTAATTTTAAGTTTTGATAATTCAGTAATTTATTGAATAATCGCTCTAATCAACTTTTGGTATTTTGACAATAACTTTTTACTTTCTTGAGTAAAATTGTAGTTTTTATTCCAATAAACAAATTTCATTAACGAACTATTGTTAAAAAATTACCTTTAGTTAATGTTTTGGAGAAAATTATTCGATTTTTCTCAATTTTTTCACACTACACCGCAAAATGTTATGTTTTTTATTTAAATTTTTACTGAAACGTTATTAAAATTAAAATTAAATAACTCTTTTGAATATTTAAATAAAAAATTTTACTCAAGTCAGATTAGTGTCTATCAATTCCGTTTTGGAAACTAAAATTTCAATGTTTTAAGGTTTTTGGTCTATTTGGAGAAAAATATCACTATATATTTTTCTTTAACTTTATCACTAGAAATTAAAATGTAAACTTTTTATTTTAATGTAATATATAATTTAAGTGACATTATTTCGAAGCTGATTCAATTACGTCGTTTTTATCACTGAAATCAGTACAAAAGTAAGACTAAGAAGTATAATTTATTAAAAAACATATTTAAAATATGCTCGCACCTTAACTAAAATAGAAAAGTTGTCAAAAATGCACGATTTACTGCCCAAAAGCTGATTAGAGCCATTATTCAATAAATAACTGAATTATCAAAACTTAAAATTATAATAAAAATCAAACGCTTACTAATTTTTCAAAACCCTTTAAGGGGTTTTACTCTGCTACTTACTTTCATCCCATTATAGTCAAGTCTTAACCCAAAAATTTTTTTTTAAATTGTTCCACTGTGTAATTTTCCATATCTACTATTTTAATACAATTTTTCAAAAGAATTCAGTTATTTAAAAAAGATTTTGATATAAATTCTACGCAAACATTGAATTATTTTTATAAATAATACAAATTCCACAGGAATTCAATTATTTACAAATTTTTTCTAAATTTCTTCGTAATAATTCCATTATTTTGATAAATAATAAAACTCATTGCAGAATTTCAATTATTTTGAATTGAAATAATGAAAATAATTTCGAAGAAGTTATAGTAACAATATTCTTATATAATTTAAAATAATGATTTTGAATCATGAGTTTGAATATAAAATTTTAGAAAATCTTAATTCTTATGTAAAAATAATGATTAAATATTTATTGAAAAAAATAAAACTGTTGATGTTGTGAATAATTTTACAATTAAAGAAATTCGTAAATAAATGTAATAGAACATGTTTTTAAGTATCTAATAATTTTTAGAGTATGAATCAAAATATTCTTTAGAGTCAGGGAAAAAGCAAAATTTTGTCTGGAAATCTGGGAAAAACAAAATTAAATTTTTGTGGCAACCCTGTTATGTTTTTTTTTATGAATCAATAAAAATAATGAATCAAATTAGAATATTTACCAATGTAGTTTCTGGATACATAAGAACCTGTTAAACCATTAGACCAAATGGTTCTCAAATCTTTCTCTTGTTTACAATTTTCTTTTGTTTGCAATTTTCGAAAAGATAGACTCTGAGAATTTCTGGTGGTTTTCAAAAAATTGAGCTAAAAAAACAAATTATTAGCAAATTATAAACAATTCTCAATAATAGATAAAATAATGTAATTTAATTTTTCATTTGTTTATATAAATTTTATTTTATTTTAAACTATATGTTTATGATCATCATGCTTTATTAGCTAAAGTATTAAAATTACTTAAGAATCAGAATTTTTGGAAAAATTTTTGTATTTATCAAATTACTCCTGCTTGTCCGTTGTTTTCTGATAGAAATTCTTTTCATTCATTTTTCACGATTCCATGATTTTTAAGAAATAAGAATGAACCGAAAATTAATTCCAATATTGAATTAATAAATTTGTTCTGTGTTCATATTTTAATGAACTAATATTTTTCAACTTAGAGAAAGATAATTAAAACGAAGTGGCTATTTCGCCCGATGTCGGGCGAAACAAGAAAAATTTTTTATTTCGCCCGTTGGAAAATAAAAATTTGCTAAATTAGAAACTGGCGAAGTAAAATAAACTAGGTTAAAAAGGTGGGCATTTTTTGAACTAAGTAAGTGCAATCGGAAATTGAATTTATTTTTAAATTATAAGATCTATTATTTATATTTATTCTGTCTAATAAAAATAAACTCCTCCTATTTTTAAAATGCAATTTTTTATTTGTTAGTTGAGTTAAATTAATATTTGAAAAATAAAACATATAATACCAACCCCCAAAGAAAAAATGGATGATTTAGACCAATAAAAATAATAAACAAACTCCTCCCATTTTCAAAATCAATTTTTCTATTTGTTGGTTGAGTTAAACAAAATGGAGAAAAAATTAATATTTAAAAAATAAATCACATAATTCCAACCCCCAAAAGGAAAAATGGATGATTTAGACCAATTAAAATAAAATTTAAACTCCTCCTTCTTAAAGAAAGCTATTTTTTTATTTGTTGGTTCAGTTGATAAAATGGAAGAATATTTATAATTTCAAAAACATAAAATTTAACCATAACCCTTTTCGAAAAAATAGGAGGAGTTTCAATTTAATTTTCCATTGTTCAGTAGACTTTATTTTTTCTTTTGTGGGTTGGGATTATGTTTTATTTTTCAAATATTAATTTAACTCAACTAACAAATAAAAAATTGCATTTTGAAAATAGGAGGAGTTTATTTTTATTGGCCAGAAGTCTTTTTTTCTTAATGGGTTAAGAGTAAATGTAACTTTGTTTTTTAAAAGGTCAAAAATTTCTTATAAAAAAAATAAGCATATTTTCAAAACCGCGTGCTTGTTTAGAAATATGAACAGTAACGTTGCAGAGAATAATTTTTTGAAAAAATAAGCCATATTACAATTAAATTGATTTTAAATGTATAATTAAAATAATTAATTAAATAATTTAATTAATTATACCATGCTTAAAAATTTCTATAGAAACGATAAGTATGACAAAAAATGTAGATCATGTGTTAATTGTACAAAAAGAAATAAATATTTTGATTGTCAATTTCTTTCTCGAAGATTGATATTGCCGTTAATCTAAATAATATTAATAATAGGTAATATTTGAATTATTTATTTTATTATTAAATAAATTTTATTTAGGTATTTTCTACAAAGAAATAAATAAGTATAAATAATAAATCTTATAATTTAAAAATAAATTCAATTTCCGATTGCACTTACTTAGTTCAAAATTCACACCTTTTTAACCTAGTTTATTTTACTTCGCCAGTTTCTAATTTAGCAAATTTTTATTTTCCAACGGGCGAAATAAACTATTTCTCTTATTTCGCCCGTTTATTTTCATGCATTTTTCTGACGGGCGAAATAAACTATTTCTCTTATTTCGCCCGACACTGTGTACTTTTACAACGGGTGAAATAAAAAATTTTTCTTGTTTCGCCCGACATCGGGCGAAATAGCCACTTCGTAATTATAAAGTATAATTTTAATTTTAGAATTTGAAAAATAAGATGAAAAACTTTCGTCAAGTTTACAACGTTTATGATCAACGGTATAAAAAAAAAGTTTTTCTCTAGCAAATTTTGATAAACTTTTGTAATAAAAACAATTTTTAAAAGAAACATTTCTAAACCAAAAATTTTATTATTTTCCTTGTGAAAAATATCAATTTTATTTACTGGTTTATCAGAAAATGTTGTGAACTTTTTCCACGTGATGAAAAAGATTGTTGAAGATAGAAACTTAATGATAGAATCAGAATGAAAATACATTTTTATTTGTTTATTATACTACCTTTAATAAATTAATGGGTATTAATAATATAAATACATGAAATAATTTGTATTCTTTTCACCTAACCTAGAAATTGACTTTGCAACAAAAGTGTTACTCGAATTTAAACAATTATATACTTAATAAAGATTAATTATTATAGATTAGATTATTATTTATATAAATTCAGTAAATTACCTATCATAGTTTTTCTGCTTTGGACAAAAAACAAACAATTAAACAATTTAGTATTAACTACACCAACTACACCTGTTAAACAAAATTTATGATCTGGACTGCAAATTCTTATTTTCTTTTGACAATCTACAGTGTTCACAAATTTTCAAGACTGAAAACTACAAATAAATAATTTACTCATTATTGTTCATTAAAAATTTAACACTTAATAACATGAAAAAGATGTGTGACTATTTTTCGTAACATAAACTTTTAATCGGAATATCGGATAATTATGCAAAAAACTGCAAAATCGACGCCATTTTGAGAAAATGGTATTGTTGTAAACGTTGTGAATAATCAAACAACAGGGTGACCGCAAAATTTTATTTTCAAAATTCCCTGACTAACAAATTTTTGAATTATTTAATATTCTACATTGAAATGTCCGTAAGAAGGTTCAAACTTATAAAAAATGTGACGGCACCATTATAATGAGCTATATTATAAAAACGTCTAAATAAAAAACTGAATTGACATTTAAGTATCAAAGTGTTTTAATTTGTGGTCAGGAAGGAAGAGTAAGGAGACCGAACTCTGCTTCTACAAATGTCTGAAAAATATGCACGAAAAGTGCCAGACTCACTGTGTTCTAGTTGATCGCCAATTAAGTCGATCATGCGCATTGAACTAAAGTTCAGTGTTGACATAGATGAAAAGTGTGGTTATGTCAAGGTAAATATAACATAGTTTAAACAGTGTTAATTTTAAAAGCAAATTTATTTATTTGCAATTGTGATATTATTTAGATTTTCAAAATAATTTAATAATATATTTATGAAAAGGGAAAAATTTTGCGAAAATGGTTAAGAAGAATTGTGTTTATAACTAGAGTATATTTACATACCGTAGAAGGATAGAAGAGACTAATGTTTTTAGACTCTTTTTGTTCTTTCTTTACATCCGGGCACACAACACGACATTTTTTAAATAAAATAAATACATAATTATTAAAACGAAATGTATTGTATATGTATCTCACTAAGACCGGCTAAATGTAAACATTAGATCTTACATCTCACTCGCACAATTTTTACGAGAAACAGAGACACAACACAGCTTATGCGCATGATCGACTTAATTGGCGATCAACTAGAACACAGTGAGCCTGGCACTTTTCGTGCATATTTCTCTGAGATTTTTAAAGCGCTTTCTACACAGAGTTCGGTCTCCTTACTCTTCCTTCCTGTTTGTGGTTTTTTTCGATCAAAATTCCCTGACTTTTCCCTGATTTTTCCCAGACTAACAAAATTCCCTGACTTTTTCCTGATTTCCAGTTTTTCCCTAACTTGCGGCCACCCCGGCCACCCTGAACAATTTAATTGTACTGACAATATTACCGACAAAAATAATAACCTAAAAGTATAAGGTTGAGTCCACAATAGGCACTTTTCTTAAAGCGATGCATACCCTCTACATCGATTTCCATTGTTCGAACAATAGAAATCGATGTAGAGAGTATGCATCGCTTGTGCCTATTGTGGACTCAACCTAATGACTGTATAAACTCACAAAACAATCTTACTTGCAAAAATTTGGTCTCCAATAGGTGCCAATCAGGAAGGAAGAGTAAGGAGAACCGAACTCTTTGTAGAAAGCGCTTTAAAAATCTCAGAGAAATATGCACGAAAAGTGCCAGGCTCACTGTGTTCTAGTTGATCGCCAATTAAGTCGATCATGCGCATAAGCTGTGTTGTGTCTCTGTTTCTCGTAAAAATTGTGCGAGTGAGATGTAAGATCTAATGTTTACATTTAGCCGGTCTTAGTGAGATACATATACACCCACACAGCACATGATATTTCCTGAATACTTCCTGAATATTTCACTGAAAGATTGAAATATTTCATTGCAAGATTCAGGAAATATTTCTGCAAACAGGAAAATGTCCGCTTATGTGGGAATATTGACGCGAAAGTTGAGAAAATATTTCATTGAAATATTTTGGAAATATTCAACTGAAATGATGCGCACTGGTCGAACTCAGTTTCTATGTCCTGTAGAGTTTGCGCAGTAGTTTTTGGCTTACTATATCCTATGGGTTTTAAAATATTTCAGAAAATTCCTATTGATTTGAGGTGTTTAACAAATTTTTCCATTTTTTGAAATATTTTCACAATATTGCAGAATCTTTATGTGTAATATTGCAGGAATATTTCAATGAAATATTTTCTCAATTTTCGCGTCAATATTCCTACATAAGCGGACATTTTCCTGTTTGCAGAAATATTTCCTGAATCTTGCAATGAAATATTTCAATCTTTCAGTGAAATATTCAGGAAATATCATGTGCTGTGTGGGCAATACATTTCGTTTTAATAATTATGTATTTATTTTATTTAAAAAATGTCGTGTTGTGTGCCCGGATGTAAAGAAAGAACAAAAAGAGTCTAAAAACATTAGTCTCTTCTATCCTTCTACGGTATGTAAATATACTCTAGTTATAAACACAATTCTTCTTAACCATTTTCGCAAAATTTTTCCCTTTTCATAAATATATTATTAAATTATTTTGAAAATCTAAATAATATCACAATTGCAAATAAATAAATTTGCTTTTAAAATTAACACTGTTTAAACTATGTTATATTTACCTTGACATAACCACACTTTTCATCTATGTCAACACTGAACTTTAGTTCAATGCGCATGATCGACTTAATTGGCGATCAACTAGAACACAGTGAGTCTGGCACTTTTCGTGCATATTTTTCAGACATTTGTAGAAGCAGAGTTCGGTCTCCTTAAGCTGAGTCTCCAATAGGTGCCAATGTGTGTGCAAGTGCCAGTGCCAGTGCCAATCCCCAATACATTTTAAATGGGTTTGGCACTGGCACTGGCACTTGCACATGCATATTGGCACCTATTGGAGACTCAGCTTTACTCTTCCTTCCTGGTGCCAATGTATTTGCAAGTGCCAGTGCCAGTGCCAATGCCAGAGAGTGGCACTTGGATGCGCGCGCAACGTATTGCCAACTGTAGTGCAATCTGATTAAAAACTAACCACAAATTTGTGACATTTCTCAAAGCCACAAAACTATAATTAATTATTATTGTTTATATTTTCAAAAATATTAATATAATTCTTCGCAAAAATTCAATTATTTTTTAAATAGTAAAATAATATTATAAAATTAAATTATTATCATAAAAATAAATCCTCAAATTTTTCTTAACATTTTTTTGTAAAAAATTCTCAATTTGTATAAGGAAATAATTTGTATCAATTCCATTTCTTAATTTCAATTTTTTAAAATAAAATTCAAAGTTTTTTAAAAATAAAGAAAGAAAAGTTTATAAATTATATTTGTCAATTAGAAAATTTATTTGAAAATGAAACTGAGAATTTTTTAACTTTTAGAACATAAAGGAAAAAATTTTATTGAAAAAAATTATCATTTTAAATTTATTTACGAATATCTTTAATTGTAAAATTATTCGAAAACAATAATTATTTATTTTCTTTTTTAAATATTTAATTATTATTATTTTTCCATAGGAAATAAAATTTTCAAAAATTTCAAATTCAAACCTTTTTGAAATTAATCAACTTTAAAAAAATTGTTATAAAACATGAAGAAATCGATCACTCCGAGTCTTTAAAAGAGTTACGTTAACAATTTTTTATAAATAAATGAACTTTAATTGGATTCAATTTAAAATTTAATACAATTTCAATGTTGAATGAATTTAATTAGAAATTTTAATCATCTTAGATTTTTAAAAAATTTTAATAATTCAAAATCTTCTAAAATTAGTTAAATTTGTTAACAAATAATTAATTAATTAATTATTAAAAATAATGGATTTATAAAAGAATTTTAGTTAAAAACACTAAAAAAATTAAATTTTGAAGAAGTTACAAATTATTGCAGAAATTCAATTACTTTTAAAAGTAGTAAAATTCTTCACAGTAATTTAATTCAAATATAGAAAAATATTTCTTATTTTGCGAAATGTACAAAAAGGAAATAAATGTTTCTTAAATCTTGTTTATACAAAATTAACATTTTATTTTGATATTATAATAATAAATTTAAGTACCAAATTTAAAAATAATAAATGTTAAAAAGTAATCGAAGATATTGTTTAAAAAAGATAAGTATCTAATTATAATAAGTCTATCTACCTAATTATAATAATATAATATATTATATAATATATAATATAATATATAATATATAATATATTATATAATTATAATAATTATATAATTATAATAATATCTAATTATAATAAGTCAGCATCTAATTTCTTTACACGTCTTCGCCATAGAAATTCACAAAGGTGATTGGCGAGATTGTCTTTTCGAACACCGCCGCGACTTAAAGATCGGCGCATCCACCGCCAAGACGATTCGATGTTCTGAGTATGGGCGCCGGTTTCAGAGTTTACGAACTCTTTGGAATGATTCACAGTTTCATGCACATAACCATGTTCTTCTAAATTAACATATCCTTTCCAGCAATCGGAATGGATTTCTGTCCCAACAACAACGTGCTTTTTAATTAAAGCAATTAATGTGTCTTTGTCACGTTTGTTGTCAGGACAGATCTCCAGTCGATACTTATGTGCATTACCTCTGTGAATCATTCCCAAGATCCACGAACCTTCAACCACGCGCCCTCTCTCGTACTTGCGGCGGCCGATCTTACACTCATCGACTTCCACAATCTCGCCAATACCTCCAATTTGACCTTCCTCCTCCAATTCTAGATCAAGTGCGACCATGCAGACTTCACGACAGTAAGATATACGGTCAGCAACTGTCTCTCGAGACAATTGCTGACTATCAATAATGCTGCACTCTCTTATTGTTTGCTCAAAATTTAAATTTACAGCAAAACAATAAGAGAGCAATACGCACGTTGCTGCAGACACATGACAATTCTCTAACCATGTGTTGTCTGCAACACTCACTTGATGCTCATGCTTCCCTTTCTTTTTACAAATGAATACGCCACAAACAGATTTATTCAAATTTTTTTTCATTTGCTTTTTATGTTTGGCGCAATACCTTTCTTAAGGTATGATTCCGATATCGCAAAGCCATTCCAAAGTGCTTTCACGACTTTGCAGTATCGAACTCAACCTAAACAAGTTGTACCGTTGATCCATATTGTCTTTAAAGCGATGATGACAGTGAACACCCGAAGTTTTAAATGTGGAACACTAACAATGGATAACACAAACACAACTGACAACAAAGTAAATGAATCGCACGAAAAGAAGCTTCTATTAATTTTACGCTCTGCAAAGTAAAGAGGTTTAAAAATGTAGTGGCAATAGCAAAGGGTACGTCTAAGAACACTAAACACCTTATGGGTAGTCGAGGTGCTTAAAATGCTGTGAGATACAATGAGATGTACCATGTATCAGCAAATAAATCAATCGTGTCTGGGTTCAGGAACATTGTAGTACAAACTAGGAAGTCAATTTCACTGCTTTTCTATATTAAAACGTGTGCGGCGGGCTTCGCCCGCCTCTGAGTGGTGTCTTTTCGGGGCATCTATAAAAAAGGTTTTTTTTTAAAAATGTTGTAGGGGGATTGGTTCTGGGTTAGGTACCTTCTAGTACCAACTAGGAAGTCAATTTGACTCCCTTTCTATATTAAAACGTGTAAGGAAATTAGGTGCGGCGGGCTTTGCCCGCCTCTGAGCGGTTTCTTTTCGGGGAACCTATAAAAAAGGTTTTTTTTTTAAAAATGTTGTAGGGGGATTGGTTCTGTGTTAGGTACCTTCTAGTACCAACTAGGAAGTCAATTTGACTCCCTTTCTATATTAAAACGTGTAAGGAAATTGGGTGCGGCGGGCTTCGCCCGCCTCTGAGTGGTGTCTTTTCGGGGAACCTATAAAAAAGGTTTTTTTTTTAAATGTTGTAGGGGGATTGGTTCTGGGTTAGGTACCTTCTAGTACCAACTAGGAAGTCAATTTGACTCCCTTTCTATATTAAAACGTGTAAGGAAATTAGGTGCGGCGGGCTTTGCCCGCCTCTGAGTGGTGTCTTTTCGGGGAACCTATAAAAAAGGTTTTTTTTTTAATGTTGTAGGGGGATTGGTTCTGGGTTAGGTACCTTCTAGTACCAACTAGGAAGTCAATTTGACTCCCTTTCTATATTAAAACGTGTAAGGAAATTAGGTGCGGCGGGCTTCGCCCGCCTCTGAGTGGTGTCTTTTCGGGGAACCTATAAAAAAGGTTTTTTTTAAAAATGTTGTAGGGGGATTGGTTCTGGGTTAGGTACCTTCTAGTACCAACTAGGAAGTCAATTTGACTCCCATTCTATATTAAAATTTTGCGTTTTCTACGAGTTAAACGCAAAAAAAACCACAATTTTATGGTGTTTTCTACGAGATAAACGCAAAAAAAACCACAATTTTATGGTGTTTTTTATGGTTTTTACCATAAAAATCAAATATGCGCCAAATTTTAATATCAAATTCGTGATCAGCGAATCAAAATACCTAAAAAAAATGTATTTCATTAAAACTGGATGTCCTTTTAAGTTAAAGTATATTTCAATTAATTTTTATGGTATTTTATGGTTTTTTACATTTTTCTCGAAAACTAACAGTTTTAGAGAAAAATTTGAAAAGACATAAAATGTGTATTTTTGTGAGATCTATATCTTTTGTATGAAACATTTTTTGAAATTTTGCGTTTTTAATGAGTTAAACGCAAAAAAACCACAATTTTATGGTGTTTTTATGGTTTTTACCATAAAAATGAAATTTGCGCCAAATTTCAATATCATATTCGTGATCAGCACGTCAAATTACATAAATATACCAACTTTTATAAAAATCGGAGGGGGGACGTTTTCGGAACTGCACCCGAATTTTACTACTTTTAAAAGTAATTGAATTTCAGGCTTCGCAGTCAATTATGAGTTTAAAAAAGTAGGAAAAAGTAGCCTCGAAGACAAAAAAGTAGAAAATAGTAGATGACAAAAAAAATGTAAGAAATAGTAGCCTCGATGACAAAAAAAAGTAGGAAATAGTAGCCTCGGTGACAAAAAAAGTAGTATACATACATATATTGACCGGGAAAAACCGGGAATAAGCCAGAAATTTTATTCCAAACCAGGAATTTTCTCATCAAATTAGAAAAAGTTTTATTATTTTAATTTGTGTTTAAAAAATCGCTTTTTATTTCAATTTTTATAGATATTTATACTGTTCTCTAAATTTAAATTAGTTAAAAATAATTAATTTGATAGTAAAAAATCAGTAACTGATTCAAATATAGTATGTAAATTAATAAATTTAAAAAAAATATCGAATTAATAGAAATTTCGTGAAATTCAACTAAAAGTAATATTTATTAAAGAATTTCATTAAAAACTTTTTAACAAATAGAATTTTCAGAGTATTTTAATTTAATAATTGATAAATAATTAAATTTTATAAGGAGTCACATTCTCATGTATTCATGTTTCTTGGTGCGAAGATTAATACATAATTAAAATTTTTATTAGTTAATTTAAAAAAGAAACACACTTCAAAATTTTTAATAAAATTAAATTTTCGTAAAGTTTTTTTGAAAATTTTGAAAAATAAGATTTTTAAAATTTTTCAATTCTGTTGTTTCAAGATAATTAAATTTTTATAAACAAATAATAAAAATTTTTTGATATAATTGAAATTTCTTTACATTCTGTTAAAAATAATTTACTTCCTTTAATGAATTTTATTTAAATTTTTCGAAAATGTTATTATTCTTAAAAATTTTATTAAAATTCGTCGAAAGAATTCAATCATTTCTAGAAACTGTAAAAAAATTCTTCTCAAGAATTTAATTATAAATAGCAAAATTCTTCAGATTTACTAAATTCTTTTGAATATTATTTTTAAAAAATATTCTTCACAAGAAATCAACTATATTTTTATAAATTTCCCTAAAATTCTAAACAAACAATTCAATGATTTTCAAAAGTAATAAAATTCTTCACAGAAATTCAATTATTTTTAAAAAATCTAAAAAAACTGTCAACATTTTAATTATCTTTACACTGAAAAAACTTTTCGTTTAAAAAATTAATAGAATTCATTTTAAACTTTAATATGATGCATTTGAAACAGGGGAAAACGATGCTTTTATGTTATTTAATCGTACGAACGTATCAGCTTTAAACAAAGTAATATAAAAAATTAGTATGCACGCATAGAAAGGGTTTGCTGTGGCAGCGAACATTTTGCTGCCACAGCAAACCTTGTTCGTTGAAATAGGGACAGCGAACAAGTTCGCTGTGAGATAAAACAAGTTACAAGTTCGCTATGACAGCAAACTCGACTAAATTTTTACTAATGTTTGCTGTCACAGCTAACATGTTCGCTGCCACTGCAAACTTCTTAGCTATGGTAGCTAATTTTCAAAGATTTCACAGCAAACATCTGTTTACTGCTGCAGCTAATTTCTTTTTTTCCGTGTGGTCCGTGCCAATCTTTAGTATAAACCATATTAATAGTTGATACGTTAATACGATTAAATAACATAAAAACATCGTTTTCCCCTGTTTGACATGATCATGTTAAATTTTGAAACACAAAGTCTTTCCGTGTATAAATGAATAGCAAAATTCTTCGACAAAATTAAATTATTACTTTCAGGAATTTTTTCAAAATTCATTGTAAAAGTTCCATTATTTCCATAAATAACAAGAATTCACTTATTTTCAAAAAGAATAAAAATTTCATAGGAATTGAATAATTAAAAATAGAATTTATCTAAATTTTTTTTTTAAATCAATTATTTGAAACTTTTTTTTATAAAATCCTTGCAATAATTCAATTATTTCCATAAATAATAAAACTCATTGCAGAAATTCAATTATTTTTAATACAATTTTAATCAAATTCCTCGAAAAATGTAATTATTATTAAAAATTTGAATAAAATTCGTCGAAAGAATTCAATTATTTCAATTATTTCCATAAATAGCAAAATTCTTCAGATTTACATACTAAATTCTTTTGAATATTATTTTTGAAAAATATTCTTCACAAGAATTGAATTATTTTTATAAATTTCCAAAAATTTTTTTTAAAAAACAATTCAATTATTATCAAAAGTAATAAAATTATTCGCAGAAATTCAAGTATGTTTAAAATTATTCTTGAAATTCTCCTCGAAATTTCAATTACTTTTATAAATAATTAAATTGTTCTCTACAATTCAATTATTTTCAAAAATTTTAATAAAATTCTACACAAACATTTTCCTACTTTTTTAAACTCATAATTGAGTGCGAAGCCTAATTACTTTTAAAAGTAGTAAAATTCTTCACAGGAATTCAATTCAAATAGAAGAATATTTCTTATATCACGAAATGTACAAAAAGGAAATAAATGTTTCTTAAATCTTATGTTTATATAAAATTAACTTTTTATTTTGATATTATAATAATAAATTTTATGTACATAATTGTACTGCAAAAAAAGTAATAAACTAAATTGTTACAGGGAACTGAAGAACAAGATAAAGAAATATCAAAATAAAATAAAATGTTAATTTTATATAAACAAGATTTAAAAAACATTTATTTCCTTTTTGTACATTTCGCAAAATAAGAAATATTTTTCTATATTTCAATTAAATTACTGTGAAGAATTTTACTACTTTTAAAAGTAATTGAATTTCTGCAATAATTTGTAACTTTGTGGGGGGTGCTCGTACCCTCACACACACAACACCATAAGTTTACCCTCTACAAACTTAATTTATGACTGTAGAGAGAGAAGCGCGAGAGAATATAATTGTAAACTACACGGAGACAAAAAACAAGGCTTTTCCCTGTGACTTCAATTCATGCCTTTTTCAGGTAGGAGTTTCACCGGATTTCCCGATGAATTTCTTGCGTTTAGCGGTTAGGCCATGCCTTGGCCCCTATTGACCTTAGCTCGTTGCAAGAATCTCACCGGGAAACCCGTGAGCGTCCTGCATTTTTACTGTGATAATTTTCGCGCGTTAAATGCATATTTTTTCATGGGGAAAAGCCTTGTTTTTTCTCTCCGTGTAGAGAGACTCGTGACTCGGTAGTGGACGGAGGTCTGTGAATGTAAATTGTAATAATTGAGACTGATTATTTATTAAGTAATAAAATCTTTATTCGAGTTAACATTAGTGGTGTTTATTTCTCAATTTGTAAGTAACACGCTCAGGGAACTGTGGAGATCCCTTTTAGTTAATTGTTGGACTATTTATACACCGACTAACATAACCTCAATCTCACCACGAGGTGCAAAGACTCCATACTGGTGACGCCGAACTTCTTCAAAATTTAATTTTTTTAGTGTTTTTAACTGAAATTCTTTTATAAATCCATTATTTTTAATAATTAATTAATTAATTATTTGTTAAAAAATTTAACTAATTTTAGAAGATTTTGAATTATTATATTAATATTTTTGAAAATATAAACAACAATAATTAATTAATTATAGTTTTGTTGCTTTGAGAAATTTCACAAATTTGTGGTTAGTTTTTAATCAGATTGCACTACAGTTGGCAATACGTTGCGCGCGCATCCAAGTGCCACTCTCTGGCATTGGCACTGGCACTGGCACTTGCAAATACATTGGCACCTATTGGAGACTCAGCTTTATAGCTACTATGAAGGCGGTTCCAGAATAAGTGCAAAAGGCAAGGTGGAAGTACAAGTGCAAGTGCGATTCCTATACATTTAGCATTGGTTCGCACTTGCACTTGTACTTCCACCTTGCCTTTTGCACCTATTCTGGAACCGCCTTGAGTACGCCCTTGTCGGGCATGAAAGAAACTCCCTATCTAGTGGGAAGCCGATTGACTAGACAAATCTCCCCTATTGGAAAAACGCTCGAGAATTGGCGAATTGTTGGCAATTCACTTAAACATTCTTGTCCCAATCACTTAAGGCCAACGCAGAATAGATTTGTAACCGGAACCGCAATCGTAAGCGTAATTGTAAGAATGAGTTAAAGAAAGATAGGTATATTGTTTATCCTTCTCTAACTCATACTTACGCTTACGGTTACGATTGCGGTTCCGGTTACAGATCTATGCTGCTTATTAATAAAAAATTTAAATTTGCTTATTAAGTAATAATTAATATTGTGGAATTATTTTATAACATTTTCTAAAACTACATTGAACAAATATAAAATACTTTGTTTACAAAAGTTCTTGCATAGTAATGTTTCTTTTCTTTATTTTAACTGAACTAATTGGGAGAAAATCAATTTCCTCTTTTCTTGATTTTAGTGCAATTTGCGATATTTTGACAGATTCAATTCTTTTAGTCTTATCTTTAGTCTCATTTTCCTTAGACTTATCTTTAGTAACAAATTGCTTAGTTTTATCTTTAGTTTCATGTTTCTTAGTCTTATTTTTAGTATCAATTTCCTTAGTCTTATTTTTAGTAGTAATTTTCTTAGTTCCATTTTTAGTATTTGAATTTTTATTTTTTGCAACTATTTTACTTTCCGTGTTACTTGTTTTTAATTTTCTGGATATATCATCGTCTTTGGTAAATGTGCTTTTTCTTTTTTTTGAAATATCTTTTGGTTCATTCTCTTTGTCACAATCATATTTTTTTTCTTATCAAGTCATCGACTACTTTACGCCTCTTTAATTCAATTTCTTTCATTAATTTGTTAATATCCGCATCTTTTTGGTCCTGCTCTTTCCTTAATTTTTCCGCAGCTGCTAACATCTCTTTTGCTACATGAGCACCTACAAAATCATTACGTCTCAGAGCATCTTCTAATTCTTTATTACCTTTCGCCAACAAAGAATTTACACTGTTTTGCTTTAAATCTCTTTCCTGTCGGATAGATTTCAATTTTGTTTCAAGTTCCTTAACCTTTTTTTTTTGTTTTTCAATTTCTTGCAAATTTTTCCTTTCCAGTTCTAATTTTTCAGCTTCCTTTTTTTTAACTTCTGCTTCAATGTTTTTTTTTATTTTTTTTCATTTCGAGGTAAGTAAGATAAGGATTCCGAGCTAAATGTGCTTTAGTTATTAGATTTTGTGATACAGGAAAAAGATGTAGTTTATTTTTAAATTTTTGTGTTCCTTCAGAAATTGTTAACCAGAAATTGTTAATCTGTAAGAATTCGTTGAGACTTTGAGAACCCTCGTTCCACGTCTGCGTTTCCATGAGAAATACAGAAACATTTTACGATATTAGAAATCGTTGGAAACTTTAAATTGTCACTAGAATTATGTTTTACATTGAAGACGTTTTTCGCCCAGTAATGATCAATTTGCGTATTTTTAAATTCAGGTAACTATTCTGTTTGCAACAGTTTCCATTCGTCCGCAAGAAAAGTAACAGAAACATCTTTAAGAGGCAATTTTTCCGATATTTTAATTATAGCAGTGACACTCTTCTTATTCTGAATTCTTGAAGGTTGTAAGCAACTAAGGTTGCATAAAAGACTTGAATGGGGACAAGCTGGCAAAGAAAATTTTGACATAATATGTCTTCCTGCCAATTTGTAATGATTTTTCACATTAGTTAAGAACAATAATGTTTCCTTTTTACTTAAATCTTTCATGCATGACTTTGTCTCAGTATTAAGAATAACTGACTCTACGTGAATTAAATGAGGTGATTCAAAGAGATCTTTTCCTCTTAGAGTATTTTTCTTGAAACATTCGATACTTTCAATTTTGCAAATACGGCCTGCTATCGTTATTAGTAGCTGCTCAATTTTGTCAAACAAAATGTGAATTAGTGGCTCTTTTTTTGAAACAAAACTGAAAATCCTTCAAAAAGTGTTGCACTATCAATTACAAAATTAAGTTTTGCTAACATATCTGCTTGTTGAAGATACAGGCGAATAGATTGATAGTGTTGCGTTGTTGTAAGTTTATCAAATCCTTGCTTACTCGGAAGAAATTTCAGAAAATATTCTTTTAAAGCAGAAAATTCTTCTACTAAACGTGAGCAACTTAATTTCAACGTAGTCCACCGGGTTGTTGAATGCTTAATAAATCGATGTGATGGAAGTTTGAGTTTGGATTGCACTTTCTCGAAATCTTCTACTCGTACTGGTCGATTGTTAAAAAAGTAATAGATTTTTATTACCAAATCGCTACATTCATCGCCGAATTCACTAAGACCTTTTGTAAAAGCATTGTCAATAATATGGAGGTTGCATGTACCTATATTTAAAATACCTTTTCCTCGACATTCCATTACATTTTCATTAATTTTATTCCAAACTGTTTTGTTCACATTTGGTCGGTCTGAGCTAAGCATTAACAATTTGTTTAATGACAGATCATTTTCACATAATGTGTCAGTTAACTGTTTATCTAAAACTTCAGCTGTTGCAGACCCTAAAAATACAGTTTTTAAGTGGTAATCAACAATCTCTTGTTCCCTCTCAGAAAAAAATTTTAGGCGAATTTGCAGTTCCTTTTTACTTTCAGAATTTGTTGTTTCATCAAAGGAAACAGAGTATCCATTACTTTTCTGAGCATCAGTTATCAACATCTCTTTAAAATGTGGAAATAAAGCATCAGTTATAATATAATTCAACTTCTTTGGACACAATGAAAAGTTTCGGGCAATATTTGAGTCAGAAAACATACTACGAAAAGTATCTCCTAATCCCTCACAATAATTTGCTGACATATCTGAGTGGATATTTTTAAGAGCCCAAAGAATTTCAGCTTTTGCCGATAGATCTCGATCACTGTATAATTGCAATGGTGCTGTAAAAGATGAGCTTTTATCTGATGAAGGTTGTAATTTAAGCTGTGTGTTACTTAATTTTTCTTTTGCCGCAACACCATGTTTTGTAGTTTTAGAATGTTGTATAATATCCGCAAATCCTTTTCGAGCATAAGAAAAATTTGTAGAACATATTAAACAATGTAATTCATTTTGGCTTTCCAAATTCTCTTTATATTTACACCAACTTGAAATTAAGTGTCCTAACGAATCTTCACGTTTTAGCCAGTTTGGCTGGTATTTGAACACTCGAGACATTTTTAAGGCTGATTGATTTATTTCCACAAAGTATTTTAATCCCTCGATTATGGTTATTAATATTGAATTTACTGAAAACAATAATATGTAAATACTTCGATTAAAAAAAGGAAAAATATTATTTCACATAAATCATACATCACATTTATACATACCTTCAATTTTTACAATTATATGAAAAGGTATTTAAAACAAATCTTAATGTCACATTGCAATTAATTATTTAAACAGTCTATAAAAAATGATTTTATAATTCGATATCAGCATACACAAAATTAACCGACGATATGACACAATTTTTTTATTGTAAAGAAATAGAGGTTAAGTAAATTAACTTGTCAACCATTTTCTTAATGCGGTTTCCACAAGTGTTAAGTCCAACACACAACAGATTCGCGAAAGTCGTTGTGCTTAGGGCTTATTTTCATACGTTAACAGGGTTGGGTAAGTCAGTACTTAGAAAGTATCACTGCATGATTTTAAAATTGTAACTAATTAAATGGCACCTATACCTAAAGCTACCATACCATTAGCCAATTTTGATAGAGTGTATTCTGAGGATAAAAGTTAACGCAGAATAAATTCTATAACAGAAAAAAAAGGAAAGTATGAGTTTGTGCATGCTTGCAAACAATTAAAAAGTATCATTAGTGTCATTTTTTTCAAAATAGTATCAAATTAGTCGCATCAACTGATAAAAGTAGCAAATAGTATCAATAGTCGCGTAAGCCCGAGGCCTGGACCTTTCGTCAGGATTTATTTAGAATGGTAGTGCGTATACGCAAAAAAATAGTTGGATACAGTATACTATGTGTTGGATACCCCAGCTATTTTAGATAGTGTCTGGAGCGCGATCTATTTAGTTGGACAGGACAACCAATTTAATTGGATTCTTAGATGTTGGATGTACTATCCAATTCTGTTGGATAGGGGAGCCAATTTGTTTTGTGAACTGTCTATTTTTTTTGTTATCACTACTTTTAAGTTGGATAATGCAATTATTTTCTAATAGTAAAATAACCATTCATATTTTACATATTTAATTAAATTTACACATGAATATTAATAAAATTATTTGTTTATTTAATTTTACTAATTTAATTCTTATTGAATGTTTAAGATATAATTAAGATTTAAATATCATTAGTTATCACTGAAAATTGATTCTCTTCCCACATAGCACAATAGTATGAGGTAAGGTTATGTTGAATACTAATCGTAAGGCACATAAGGTTACACGATATTGCTGTGGTAGACCTAAGGTGAACTAAAAACTTCCGCCATGGAGGTAAGGTTACATGTTAGGGTGTGGTGACTATATAGTGACGCGACACGAGAAAAGGGACCTATCGTTAAAAAAATCGATTTTGAGATTATGGTGCTATTCGACAGATTATTCTTTGCTCTTTCACGTGAAAAAATCAAAAGTTGAAAAACTTAAATAGTGTTAATAATATAAAGCCCGAAAGTTAAGCATGTACGCGTAAATACACGGGTTTTCTGCGCATGGCGTCGCTTTAAACGCTCTCCCTGTAAAATTCTCTTTTGCGGCGATAGGTCCCTTTTCTCGTGTCGCGTCACAATTATGATAAGGCCATGGTAACCTTACACGTAAAGGTTGAGGTAACGTTACATGTTAAGGTTAAGGTAAGGTTACATGTTAAGGTTGAGGTAACGTTACACGTTATGGTTGAGGTAACGTTACATGTTAAGGTTGAGGTAACGTTACATGTTAAGGTTGAGGTAAGGTTACATGTCAAGGTTGAGGTAAGGTAATTATTAAGTTGTAAGGTTGAGGTAAGGTTAAGGTAAGGTTGTGATAAGTTTACCAGTTATGAAAAATATTGAAAAAATAATTAATAAATAAATATTCAATTAAAATGTTAAGTTTGTTGCTCCTCTCTATTTTAGAAACCTGACATGAAGCAGAAAATTTTGAAAACAAATTTGGGAGGACTGGGATTCGAACCCGGGATCGACGCGCATAAACCTATCATTCTAACTAACTGAGCTAAGTAGAGAACTGGCAGAAGGAAAATTAATGTTGCCTTTAAGGAGTTAATTATCTTCTTGGTTCACCTTAAAGGCAACATTAATTTTCCTTCTGCTAGTTCTCTACTTAGCTCAGTTAGTTAGAATGATAGGTTTATGCGCGTCGATCCCGGGTTCGAATCCCAGTCCTCCCAAATTTGTTTTCAAAATTTTCTGCTTCATGTCAGGTTTCCAAAATAGAGAAGAGCAACAAACTTAATATTTTAATTGAATATTTATTTATTAATTATTTTTTCAATATTTTCTATAACTGGTAAACTTATCACAACCTTACCTCAACCTTACAACTTAATAATTTCCTGACCTCAACCTTGACATGTAACCTTACCTCAACCTTAACATGTAACGTTACCTCAACCTTAACGTCCAACTTGAAAAATCTGACGTCGAAAATGGCGTATTTTTGACGTCAAAGATACGTATGAAAGGACGTATTTAAACACCTATGAAATGAAGTAATATTTATAGTAAAATAGGACGTCTAAAATGACGTATGGGACACCGTATGGAATTGGGATAAAAAAAGACGTCATTTTAGACGTCATTTTTTACTTCTTTTTAGACGTCATTTTATACTTCATTTTAATGATTTTTGTTAAACCATGCCGTACGTAATTTATTTTTATTTTTATTCAAGATTATCAAAAAATGTATTTAATTGGTCTATTTTTATGAATTGAAATTTTACAAATTTGTAGGAAGATTGCAATATTGAAATGCAATACTGAAATTTAATTATTAAATAAATAAGTAACAGATTCTTAGTGTGTTACATAAACCTTTATTTTTTTAATGGAAATGATGAATCAGTCTAAAGAACACAAGGAATATTATAAGTAAAGTAATAAAAACTATATAGTAAAAGCTATTGTGCGCCATGCGCCTTTCTAATTTCGGAAATTTTATTAGAGACATATCTCCAAATTTTTCTTATTCTCGAGTATCTAGCTTTTCCTTTTACATTAGCGTCCGTAAGCTTCTTGTAAAGACAATCTGCAATAAAAGTAAAATTGTGATTATATTTTTAATGAGTAGAATTTTTATATATATAGAAATGATTTTTTTTAGATATTTTAAATATAACCAAGTGAATTTTTTTGTAATAATGTCTTGTGACAGAATAGACGAATCTTTATGACATTTGTTCTGAGCTCTCAAAAAATATTAAACTTTCAATTCAAGTTATGAAAAATATTAAATTTTTTTAATTTAATAATTTTAATTGCAAAATTTATCTTTTACTAAAATTTTATTATTTCCATAAATTACTAAAGCTTTTGTTCCGGTGTTTGAAATTTAAAATTTAGTAAAATATTTATTTAAAAAAAATTGATGCAACTTAACTTATTACAATGTTTAAAAGTATCTACTAAAAATGGCAATTCATAACTTCTCTAATTTTTATCAAATAAAAAACAATATATAAACATAAATCACCTTTCAATAGTTTGTATTTGATAGGGGTTAAGGGCTGTCGATGCCCATCCTCACGCGTGTTTCTATTAGCTCTTTCTTCTGATAGACACTTATTCAACAAAACCGCCCTTCCCCAGATGACTTCACATAATTCTCTTACAAATTTTGAATCGTTTTTTCCGAGAATCGTATCCCAAATATCCATATGTATATGTATTCCTAGACCTAAATGAACCTATAAAGAAACACTGCAAAAAGAAGTATCTTAATTTAAGATGTTTTGGTAGTCATTTCTAAGATGTTTTGGTAGACACTTTTTAGTTACTGGAAATATCTTAATTTAAGATGTTAAAGTATCTTCGTGCACATTTTCTGTGTATTTTTGGGGTAAAAAATTTTGAGGTTAACTATGGGTTATTATGGAAAACACTTTATGTATCTTAGTTTTTAGTAACTTACACTTATGGCGCATCTTACCATTCTCAAGTAACTTATCGCTAAACATCTTATTGCAACAGAAACATTTTAATTTAAGATACTTTAAAGAACTTACAAAGGTGTCTTACTTTTCTAAGATGGAAGAAATATCTTCATCACTGCTAAAACGTATAAACCATCTTAAATATCAGTAAGATGCTTTAAAAAACATCTTATTTTAAGATGTAAGATACCATTTTTCCATCTTACATCTTATTTTAAGATATCAAAAAAGACACCTATTTTTGCAGTGAATAAGTTAGTGTAAAGGAGTTTGTTGAAGTAAAATATAGAGGAGATCCACAAATTAATTACAATCACTAATTAAACTCACATTGAAAATTAAATAGGGGAGAGTGGGGCAGGTTGCACCACGGGGCAAGATGCACCATATGAGATATTTCTTACATTTCTGGAGATTTTTGAGTATTGATCACAGTTGGAGTTAGTTTCACACAACACCTAACCGTATACTTCAAAAAAACCTTCCAAGAAGGCGCCCAAAAAAAATTGAGATAAAAATCAGAAAAAATGAACTATTATAAAACCTTTATAGTAACTTAATTAAAAAAAAATTTTTTTAATTAAACTACTTTAAAATAAAAAAAATTTTAGTCTACTGTTTATTTATTGCCTTTTTGAAATTAATGAAAGTGCTTATCAATATTTAATAGTGGATTTGATGTAAATTCTTTAATTATAAAAAGTGTGTTTAATGTTGTTGCCATGATTGAATCATTTTATAACAAGACATATATGTATATAATTTTAAATCAGAAATGAGTGAGTGCTTTTTTAATTTATCGTATATAATCTATGAAATAATTGATACTATAAAAGTTATTAAATTTAAAAAAAGTGGCGCAACTAGCCATACTCTTCCCTACATGTTTAAATAAGTTTAAGTGTAAAATACCAGGGACATGAATGTCGAAAGTTACAGAGATTTGTCAATTGATATATAGGTACCTGATCATTTTCTATAATTGTCGGAACAAATCTAATTGCTTCTTCTTCATGACGTCTGCCTAATGCTTCAGGATGGCGTCTAATCGGTGCAGGAATTCGTAAATTACGATCTCTATTTCTCGGGTCATTATTTCTCGGGTCTTCATTTCCCGTGTTTTCATTTCTCGGGTCATCATTTCCCGTGTTTTCATTTCTCGGGTCTTCATTTCCCGTGTTTTCATTTCTCGGGTCATCATTTCCCGTGTTTTCAGTTCTCGGGTCTTCATTTCCCGTGTTTTCATTTCTCGAGTTTTCATTTCTCGGGTCATCATTTCCCGTGTTTTCATTTCTCGGGTCTTCATTTCTCCTGTCTTCATTCCTCAGATCTTGATTTCTCGAATTTTTAATTTCTTGAGAAAATAATTGCCGTCTTGCTGCAGGTCTTTCCGTTCTGCTATTCGTAAGATCATCTGCAAGGTCATCTAAAAGCAAATGACTTCTTATTTTAATGGTTTTATCTTAACCATAATGTAAAACAAAAAGAACAAGAAAGAAAACTTGAGACAAAAAAAGAAGAATGAATATATATAAAAGAAATGAAAAAAATGAAGACTCAGGAAGTGTGAAAAAAAGAATCAATAAAGGAGGAAGAATGAAGACACAAGAAAACAGAATAAAAACTTTAGAAATAAGTCAGACCTAAGAAAAATTAAAGAACATGATAGAATTATGAAGACTTAACGAAAACTGTAGAATGAAGAGAGAAGAAAGAAAATGCAAAGATGAATTTTTTATTTTTTAATGAAATTAAAACTATTTAACATTTTATGAAAATAAGTCGTTTACCCACGTTGGTGAAGTTCACAACGTTCATAATCAACGATTTCGTAAGAATAATATTTTTTTAAGCAAATTTTTATTAATTTTTGCATAGAAAATATTTTGGTTAGTTTTTTGAATAATGATTTACAAAAGAAATATTTATGAACAAAAAATGTTATTCTTTTTCGTAGGAAAATAATTTTTTTTTTCAATCGTTGATCATAAACGTAGCGAACTTCACCGACGTGTTTACCCCAAGAACAATGTACCTATGTCTCAGTATCAGAGATATTTGAATAATACACGGAGAAAAATGGATAGTTAAATTTACTATCTAGATAATCAGGGTGACGATCTTGGATACTCAACTATAGGACAACCATCTAGATAGTTAAATTTAGTATCTTGGGATAATCAAACTTACATACTAACTGACATTATCCAAGATGTTTACTTTGACTATCCTAGATAATAAACACAAGTTGCTGTGTTTATACACATCTGAATTGATCAATAAGAAATATTTAATGATAAAAGTTAATTTATTTAGAAATTAGTGAACATTTTTCCTAGATAAATAATTTTTTATGGAAAATCTGAAAATTTTAAAGAACAAAATACATTAATTTAACGGTACCCTTGAAATGTTTAAATCCTTTTGACAGGTTTAAAGGTTATGTTGCTAATCGTAAGTTTTATATATTTTTTAAGCAATATTATCTGAAATTCAGTATAAAAAAATTTGACAATGTTTTTAAATTTCGAATAATATAAAACTACTTAACGGTGTTCAATGGTCTCTCAAATTTCTCGATAATGCGACGTGTGCGACCAACAGTTATCACCCAACAAATACGGCACTGATAGGTTTAAATGACGTGTAATTGGTAAACATTCATTTTCTAACAAATTTCCCTCTGTTCACAGGCACTTTTGACAAAATCTGACAACGTACATTTGTCACAAATGTTTTTAATTGTCTGAATTGAAAAGATTTTGTCAATCCATTTAGAAACGCGGTTGCAGCATTGGAGTTACCATCGCAATGTAATGCGAATCATTTTGACAGCTGAGCCTTTACGCTCCCTGCATGCTTCTGCCCTCTACTGTCAAAATGGCTGTAACATACGTCTTGTGCCCTGCCATTACATTACTTTTTTATTTCCAATCCTGCAACCGCGTTTCTGCATGGATTAACAAAATCTTTTGAATTCAGACAATTGAAAACATTTGTGACAAATGTACGTTGTCAGATTCTGTAAAAAGTGCCTGTGAACAGAGAAAAATTTGTTAGAAAATGAATGTTTACCAATTTCACGTCATTTGAAACAGGCAGTGCCGTTTTTCTTGCGTGTGATCGGTAATCAAACTTCTGCGCAAGCGCTCGTCAAGTTGACTATCCAGGATAATAAATTTGATTATCTAGATATACTAAACGGGAATATATAATATTTCAGGAAGATAATATTTCTAACTATACAGATAATAAATTTGATTATATATTTTTTAACTATCTACTTTTAACTATCCATTTTTCTCCGTGTAATAATAGTGATAATCTTACCAAGTCGGATTTGGCTATTTTCAGTACTTAATATTTGAGTATCTCTTGACTCATCGAGTTGAACTGCATTAGTAGTACCTATAATATTATGTTAGAATTAGTATTCATATTAAACAATATTTTTTATAATAAAGAATATAATTTTTTCACTGATTTAAGGTACAAGATTTACGAAACAGTTCTTTAGTTAAAAGAAGGTATAAATTAAACAAAATTAATTTTTTAATATTTTTCAAACAAAGGAAAAGTAAAGAAAATGCTGGTCAGTTTTAACCAATAGTCTAATGTGTCCATTTCTTGACTATATATCATTGCAGGCAATTTTAAAAAAATAATTATTCTTACCAGATTCATTATGTTCATTATCAATAAAATCTCCTCTCTTGGAATGACCTGTAATGTTGTCTCATTTATTACATTTATACAGTAAAGCATATTATTTAAAACACATTTTTTTTAAAAAGTACATGATTTTGAAAATATTTATTATTTTTCTGTACTGTAAAATTGATTTGTAACTAATAATTGCTTCAGAAAAGGTTAATCTTATTGAATTTATAGAAAAATAATATTTATCTTTTACTCGAAAAATATTTTACAGATCTATACATGTATATACTTTATATTTTATAGTTCCCACATTTTCAAAAACATTAGTCTAATAAAGAAATGAATTGATTTTTATATTTTTTATTTTATTTTTATTAATGTATATTCATATTTATAATTTAAGTTTTATTTTTAATTTTGCTTTTAGGTTCATAAATTTTTTTTCTTTTATTCTATCTTACCGGAATCTGAAAAGTGTTCTGAAGTAGCATCATTTTCCACATCTTCACCTTCTGAGTCTGATGAATATATTTTATTTCGCGTTCTTAATAATTCTGAACGTCTTCTCATAATTTTTTTACTTTCTTCAAGTCTGGCCTTAGCTGAAGGAAGTTTCAATTTTTTTTGGTTTTTCTGTTTAGCCTTAAAATAAGATTCACAAAACAATATACATTACAGTGACCATATTACCCATTAATACTTTAAAATTTACAATTTTTCTCAAAATTAAAAAAAATAATTGCTATGTAAACTGAAGAAACGTTTTCGATTTAGTTTTGTTATAAAATTTAACTTCTTTTGAATATAAGTAAATCCCAACAAAAACTGCTACAAAGATTTTTTCATTGACTTTAAAATCGACCTTCATTGAGTTATTGAACTGTCAAAACAAATTTCAGTTTGTTTTTGTTTAATTTCTTTGAAAAAAGTAAATCGACTTAAAAAAGGTATATAACATTAAAGATTATTTTCAGAATGTTGAATATTTCTTTTTATAGTTAATTAAATTTTTTTATACTTTAGAAAAAAATTGAGTCTGAAAATATTCAAATAAATTAGAAATATTAAAATTACATATTACTACTGAAATTTTTGAACAGAAATGTAGTGTTCCTAAGAAAATTAAATATTTTTTACTTTTTTAAAATAAAGTTTCAATATTTAAATATATAATTTAATAAATTAAAAATTTTTTAATTTTAATTTAATATTTAATTTATTATTATTATTATTATTATTATTATTATTATTATTATTATTATTATTATTATTATTTTTATTATTATTATTATTATCATTATCATTATTATTATTATTATTTTTTTTTTTGCTTAGGGACTTTTGGGAAATCTGCCTACAGATACCTTGGATTCCGCACTCCAAGGTTATGTGGGGTTGGTACAATGAAACAAAAGGAAATATTAAAAAAAAAAAATACATAAATGTTATAATAAATTTAATAAACTGGCGACCTACTACCAGCCCGACCCACCAAAACCCGTAACCCTTCTTCTGGAGCCCTTTACCCTCCCTCGGAACTGTCGTAAGACTTTAGCCTTCGAGGGTGGCGCTCCAACTCTGTCGCTAATGCGACCTTCTCCCTTTCTCTGCGGTCCTCCTGCGTCCGTAGTTAAAAAAATGATTAAAACTATTACAAAGTCCAAGCGGAATTCACAGCACAAAAATAATAAAAAAACAAATATTTTAAGAAGTGTAAAAAGTCAAAAGATAAAATTGTAAACGGATATAAAAAAGAAAAGAAAAAAAAAGTAAACACGTATATAATGTTGAAAAGATAAAACTGTTTAAAGACGAATAAAAAACACAAAAAAAATTAAACAAAAAAATGTATAAGGACAAATAAATCACAAAATAAATTAATAAAAAACAAACAAACAAATTAAAAGCTGTTTAAATCACGCTTTTTGGCTCCTTTTAATACTTCTTATTTGCTTTTAGTTCTTGCGAGAGTCTTCTTCGCCTCCTCAAGGGCCGTCCTGAAGACTCCGCATCCTCCGCTGCCTGCAATATGGGTGGTTGACACCTTATTGCCAATCTTTTCCTTGCACAAAAAGCAACTTGAGTTGTTTTTACAGTTGGAGAACCTGTGACCGGCCTCACCGCACTTAAAGCACGCAGCCGATCTGTCCTCCTTCTGGCATTTGGCTCCAATATGGCCGTATCCCAGGCATCGATGACACCGGACGACCATTACTCTTCTTTTGATTGGGCAACACATAAAACCAATTTTTACGTGTCCCGATTTCTCCAGCCTGTTCGCCTCTTCCAGGTTGGTGACTACAACCGCGAGCTTCATCCCTCGGCGGTTGGGTCCTAAGACCGTCACTCTCCTGTTGACTAGCTTACCCATTGCTTCAGACAACACTTGTTGCACCTCAGCTTCTTGGGTAAGGCAATCCAAATCACGGATCTCGAGTGTAACTCTTCGATCCAATGACTGCACCTTACCCATGCTTCCAACCGCCTTGGTGACCTCAGCGGTGAAAGCGTCCTTATCGGAGTCTCCTCTGAACTTAATCAGAAGGTCCCCCTTGTTTGTAGCTTTTGCTGCTACTATTCTCGTATGGCTGTCCTCTGGGTTGACCTCTTTGCGAAGCTTACCCAGAACGTCAGCATACGTCAATCCTTCACCGACTCGGATTAGAACTGTGGATCTTTTTGACCCAATTCTTTTCAATTGAGGAATCTTTGGATCTGGTACTTCCGTTTCCATTGGAGGAGCTTCCTCCTTCTTCCTCTTATCGGTTTTGGTTCGAGTCTCTTCTGGACTGTCACCCTCTCTCTTCCGTTTCTGAGCATCTCTTAAGACGCTTTTGAGATTACGCCTATAGAAACGCTCTCTCTCTTTCTTACGGTCCTTGCGGTTGCATTCCGCACCGCTCAGAACGCATGCCAAATCGAAGTCCGACTCATCGGCCGCGGCATGCTTTGCCCTTGCCTCCTTTAGCAGGACGTCGATGACCTTGAGTCCATCCTTTACCGTCCTATTGACGGTCTTCTGAATGTCGCAAGATTTTATCATCTTTGCGACCTCCAACTCCATTTTTTCGAGACAAGTCGCCTCCTCCTTTCTGAGCCGCAAGCATATCTCGCGAGTCTCTTCTATCGCCTCGTCGTCTACTTCTGAGTGGATAGCGCTATGAACGGTTTTTCCGCTACTGCAGCTTGACACACTCAGAAGGCTCGACGTGCTTCCTTTCCTCGTTTTTTTATTTTCCACGATGTTCTGTGGATCTACCCTTTCCACGATCACTCGTGGCACTGCAAGAAATTGTGCGCCCCCACAATCCGCGCGCACTTGAGCATCGGTCCTGGGACCGATGGTGAGATTTCCCGTTTCCGGCCTGCTCACATGGGGTACCTTCTCAGAATTTTTTGAATTCATTTTTTCTTGCTGTTTGGTTGTCCTTTAGTTGAAAGCCCCGCCACCACGACAAGGTCTACCGAACATATCCATGATGTCAATCATGTCTGGCAGTGGATATGCATCCACTTCTCCCAGCACATCGAAGACATCGATAATGTTCGGCAGTGGACAACCAGCGGCGGAGATCATTATTATTATTATTATTATTATTATTAACTACAATAATTTCATATATTTATTACAGAAAAAACAAGCATTATCTTTCAAAGAAACTTTTTTTGACAATCAATATTTTAATTTTTACTTACATGCTGTTTTAATTTTCTTTTCGATCTGTTTGGCCTTGGGTCTTCATGATCCGAAAGACTAAAGCTCATAGCTCTCTTGTTTGGGTACCTGATTCTCTCACTTTTTCTTTTATTATTAATTTCATCTTCACTGGCTACAATAAAATACAATAAAGAATAATATTATTGAATTTTCAAGATTATAATAGTTGAAATGAAATATTGCAAAACGAAATAAGCGGCTTTATTTGAATTAGTTTAAAGAATTTTGGAGACCTTGACATCTTAGCTGCAACTATTAATAATTTCAAAACTTATTCTAATGTTATTTTTGGTCAAAATTTTTCGTAAAACATTGTAATCAACCAGCAATAATTTATATTCAAATTCTTTAGTGACAATGTATACTGTTAAATACTTACTGCCTAATATAAGAATATTTGCATTCAGCAAGTAATCATTTTTATTTTTGTACCATGCCACCATACTTTCCACCTTTTATTATTATTAAAATCAAGGTGACTTTGTAGAAAACATCCCGGAATCATAGAAATCGGAACAATCTTTTCTGTCTCATTTGTAAAAAGAACATATGGGCAATTCCACGTGAGATTTCAGTCGACCTCTTAAAATCGGCCAAAAATATTTTTTTCTATTCTGTATTGAAAAAAAACAGATACGTATTTTTTTATTATTTTTTTGGAGGCCAAATTTTTGAGTTATGAATTTTCAAAATTTTCGCTTTTTAAATGTAGGTATATTTTTAATGTCAGATAACTAAAAAAATATTGCTTCTTTTCATTTTTTGACAAGAGAAAAAAAGTTTTGTTTTTCTCTCTACTTTTGAATAATCATAACAAAAAAATTTTTTTTTCATTTTTTATTAAAAAAATAAAAAAATTTTATAAACAAATTAATTTTTTTTAACTTTGGGTATGATAAATTTTTAATTTTCTTTTTTTAAGACATACCTGGAAATGATAAGAAGGTTTTGCAAAATGTTTTTAGAGTGGGCCTGACAAGTTTGATGGGTCCAAAAAAATAATTAAGCTCTCCGTGCAGGTCGCACGCACGTGGCACAATGGGATTTTTTTACAATTTATTATTAAAAATTGTTTAGAGCCTTAAAATTCAATAATAATCAAAATCCGATAAAATTTGTAGGCTCTAGACAATTTTTAATAATAAATTGTAAAAAAATCCCATTGTGCCACGTGCGTGCGACCTGCACGGACAATTTGCATCAATTTTATAAAAATATTGCAGCAATATCTTTTGCTATGTAATGTATTTAGAAGTACTGCAGAAAATTTATTAAATAAAATACCACTACTGGAATAGTAAGTTAACGCGCAAGTCCACTTTCAAAAAGTGGTATTTTAAACTAACCTTAAGATGATGGTTTATGTCACATCATGATAAACCTAACCTACGATTCTCGTTCAATTCTCGTGTTTTCAACCATGTGTCGTTTTAGACGTTATTTTTAAACGTTTCTGTTTATTTCTATTAATTAATTAATCATTTCCAATTTTGGATAACATTTTACGTAAGTATGTAAAAATTTATTATATATTATATATTTATAGTACCTATTAGGCGAAATTAAAAAATATTCGATATGATGTAGGAAGCAGATTTTTTTAATCATAATGTGTGTATATATATATATAAAAATTGTTAAGTATTAGATTTTTAGTTTACGAGTTTACAGATAAAATATTTTATCTTCAAAAATTTTTCAATAATTATTTAAAAATATAAAATTTGTAAAAGAAAAATTATTAAAACTAACACTGTCCGAAAAAACAATATTTGTATATATATTTTACTTTCTTCCAACGTTTCGAAATCATAAAACTTCTATTTCTCCTGAAGATCAAGGCTGATGAAAAACATGATTTTTGTTTAAAAAAATGAAATTTTTTTATTTACATAAAATTCTTCAAGCTTTTGTCTCTAAACAGTTTGCTTTTTAATAAATTTTAAATGATAAATTTAATAAAATATACAATAATCAAACAATACTACAACTTTTCCTTTTCTATATCAATTTCAATTACGTTTTTTTCTTTAGTTAAAAATACAAAAAGTGATTATTTTCTCTAGTTTCAATGTACAAACTATTTCAAATAACATATATCGAAGTAACAAATTATTAGCTTTTTTATTGCATTATTTATTTTAACCCTATTTAATAATTTTTTTAGCTAATCTTCCAATTTTTAAGAAATAAAATTTCCATGATATTTAATAAAATAATTAAGACAATTTCTCTTATTTTGCCCGTTTTATATGTATAAATTTTCACCTGTATTTTCACTATATTGATAAAAGTATAATGCATATAATTTATATAAATTTATGAATATAATATTAGATGCAAATTCAAGCAACAATAAGTCGTAACATAAATTAAAGAATTAATTAATTTAAGAGTAAATTTAAAGAAATTGAGGTTTGTGTTTAAATTGACATAGATATCACTGAAGTGTGATTTTTATTACTTTTAATACAATTGCCTTTTTTTAAATTAAAAACAACGAAAAATATTCAGTCTTTCTAAATTTCGGTTCATTTTCGTAGCTTCTTTTTTTATCTTTCTATTTGAAATTTTATTAAATACATGACATAAAGAAAAAGGTGAATGAAATATTTATTTGATACCAAAAGACTGAAATGAAGATTTTAAGTTATTATAAACTTTTAAAACATCAATATTTTTATTTTAATTAAGTTAATTTTATAGAATTTATTTTTTGATAAATTTCTATTTGTACCATATCAAAGTTTTCATTAAATTTGGCTTAAGTGATAACGTTGATCTGTAATTAATGAAATATTGTTTATTTATAAAACTTTAAAGAAAACTATTCACTGGAAATGAAAAGTGTTGTTTTAACCTGAATTCGAGTGAAAATAACACGCAACAAATTTTACCCTCGTAGGGTAAAATTTGTTGCGTGTTATTTTCACCCGAATTCAGGTTAAAACAACACTTTTCATTTCCTGTGTTGACCTCATGAAATTTCATATAAAATAAAGATAAAAAAATAATAATAATTAATATTTTTAAAATCATTATTAAATAATTCTAAACTTTATATTTTTACATCCGTTTTCTTTAAACTGCATATTTTTAACATTTAGTAAAATAGTCGCAACTTTTACATAATACGTTTGTTGCATTTTACTACAGGAATCATGGGTTCTCCTGGATCACAATCTCAAAGTCCAAGATTATATAAAAGATACTTACAACCTGAATCAGAAGAGGCTATACCTTCTTCAACATGGTTCAGGTACCAAAAAGCTCGTAGAGAAGAGGTACATTGTAATATATTATAAGAGTTCTCATTTTAATGTTTCAAATAATTTAAAAATTATTAAATTTAAAGAAGTAAAATTTTATAAATTTTTTTAGGAAAGAATGAAAACTGACGAACAAACTACTGCTTGTGAGAAGATTCTTGGACGACAAATGGAAGTTTGCAGTACGGTGGAAAAAAATGAAGAACTGTGTATTTTTGTACCTGAAGAAAGTAACTCTTCAACTTTGCACATGACTTGTGAAGTAACTCCTGACACTATCTGCCCAAATGAAGGCGTTGAACAAAGAAAATTAATTGAAGACAATTGTTTTTACTCTGTTGAAGGTGACGCATTTCAAAATTCTGAAATAATGGAGGTAAATTTCATTATAACTTACTCTTATGGAAAAATGTACGGGAATAAGTATTGAATTAAGTACTGCGAATAAGTACTGCAAGAAGTATTGAAGTAAGTACTGGATTAAGTACTGCAAAAGTAGTATGTACTAAACTTGTCGTTACTAATAAATATTCTCAAAAGTTAAAACTTGATTTGCACTAAGTTTCTATGACTCCTATGTTTGTGCAGTAGTTAGAAGAAAAACTACTGCGCACACGTAAGAGCCATAGAAAATTAGTCCGCATCAACTGGAAATTTTAACACAACATTTAATAACAACAGTGAATTTAGTACTAGTTTTCCAGTACTTAATCCAGTACTTACACAAATACTTATTTCAGTATTTATTTCTAGTACTTAATTTAAAACTTATTTTAGTACCTTTTTTTATAAGGGTATAAATAGTCACAAATTATTATAACTCATTGAATTTATTACTTTAATTTATTATTATTGTATATAACTAAAAAACTTTTTCATTCATTATTTCTCAAGGCACTTGATGAAAATCGTGAATCCCCTATTTATGAGGACGAAACTAATGTTACTAATAATGTGGTGCTTACATTAGTTGAAGATATTGAAAATATTGACAATAGAGAAACGTCTTATGCTGAGGTATTTATTGACTTTTTTATTTTTCTTTGCAAAGTAGTGAATATTAAAAAACATTTTTGATTTTTGTAAATCAGCAAAATTTATTTTTTATCCTTTTAAATATTTTTAGACTTTTTAGCAAACACTTAATAAAAATTTTGTTTCCATTTCATCATTTATAAAGTATTAAGTATTAGTATTATAAAAAATCAGTATTTCGCAATTGCTCAAATAACATTGTTTTTAATTTCTTTTTATACTTGTTTTTTTTTACTAATTAGTATACTTTTAGCACCTGATTAAGGTTTTTAAAGACCTGACTCCACTATTTTAACAAAGACAAGTTTTGATAACAAAATATTTTATGGGATATTAATTGAAATTAGAAATCAAAAATAAGAAAAAAAAAATGATATAAATTATAATTAGAGGACAAAGATATTTTATAATAATAATAATTAAATTATTATTTTCTCATCTTAACGAAGTTTGCTCCACACAGTTTGTACAATAAATGTCTGTAAAAATTACTAATAAAATGGGAATATATGAAAGTCAATTCATTTAATAAATCATTACTTCTAGCACTATATAACATTGTATATAAAAAAATTGTATATTTCAGGTTGAAAGTGAAGACGATTTTTTCATTGATAATCCAGATGATGATAATTCCGTTGAAGAATCCACGACATGTGAGGAAGAAGAAGAAAGTACTTCAAGCAATATGACATTTTCATCTTTTGACAACATGACAGAAAGCGAAGATTTTAATAAAGTTATAAAATCTTCAGTAAACAAAACAATTGCAGAAATTGTTATCATGATAATTAAGTATTCACTTATATATTCACTATCATTATCAGGTATAACGGATTTATTTAATATGATAAATTGTATTTTCTCGGAACCATTCCTACCAAGTACTCGGTATTTGCTGGATAAACTCTTTTATCCAAAAAATTGCATAAACCTTCATGCGACTTGTACTAAATGCGGCTCGTATATCGGTAAATTTAAACGAAAAGATCGATTTGTTGTGTGTAAAATTTGTCAGACTAACATTAATGTTAAAAATTATGTATATAAAGACTTTTTTGTTACAATGGATGTTTCATCACCAATTTCAAAATTGATAGAAGCAAATAGTGAGTACTATAATCATATAATGAATGTAAGAACATATGAGAAAGGTGTCATACGTGATATTTACGATGGCAAAATGTACCGTGAATTTCTAAAGACATTAAGTGAAAAAGATAAATACTGCTATGCAACAGTTACATTCAATACTGATGGAGCACCATTGTTTAAAAGTTCGGCTTACTCTATTTGGCCGATATATTTTATGGTAAATGAATTACCTTTCAGCGTCAGGAGTAAGGAATTAATATTATTCTGCTTGTGGTTCGGGAAAGATAAACCGAATATGAATGTTTTTCTTCGTCCTTTTGTAAAAGCTATGAATAAGCTATCAGATCATGGAATTAAATGTAATTTAAATAGTTCTGAAATTCGTGTTAAAATTTTTACTCTCGTCGGTTGCGTAGATTCGGTAGCTCGAGCCCCAATGCAAGGATTTGTCCAATATAACGGTGCATTTGGTTGTGGTCATTGTCTTCACCCTGGTATGTGGATTCAGAATAATTTAAGCAATCCACGATCTGGGTGCATAAAATATCCTCTTTTAGATAAAACACCAAAAGAAAGGGATATGAACAGCACAGTGATACACATGAATAAAGCTTTGGAATCTAAAAATCCTGTCTTTGGGGTAAAATCTCCATCTCATTTAATAAATTTGATTAATTTTGACATCATTAAGGGTTGTTGACCAGAACCCATGCACTGTTGCTCCGGAGTAGCTAAGCAAATAGCAATTCAATTATTTGGCACTAAGAAAAAAACAGGTTTATTTTCAAAAAAGATTCATAAAATAGATGAACTTATCAGCAATATCAAAGCACCTAATCAAATAGTCCGATTAACACGTAATCTTTCTGAAAAAGAATTTTGGAAAGCTAGGGAATGGGAGAATTGGACCTTATATTACAGTTTACCCATATTTGAAATAGTGTTAGAAAAAAAATTTACGGTTCATTGGGCTCTTTTCGTGGAAGCAATATATTTATTACTAAAAGACAATATTCAAGTTCAAGAAATAGACTGGGCCGATCAATTGTTACATAAATTTGTAAGTAATTCAGAAATATTATATTCCAAAGTATCGATGACTTTCAATATGCATCTCCTGTTACATATGGCAAAAAGTGTTTACTTTTGGGGTCCACTATATGGGCACACAATGCCTTTGCTTTCGAGTCTGGAAATGGGCAATTATTGAAAGTTATCCATGCTTCAAAAGGAATTCACCATCAAATATGTCGAAGAGTTAGTTTACAATACAGCTATTTAATGTTAAAAGAACGTATATATCCATTATGTTCATCTTCTGTTAGACATTTTTTAACTTTTGCTGGGACAACAAAGGTTCAAAAATCAATTCAAATGTCTGACATTAGATACTTTGGTACTCCATCAGCTGTGAATACATTATGGTCGGAAATTTTACAAATGACGCAAGGAAGAGCTTTTTCTTATGACAAAATTGTAAAAAATGTCTGCTTGTATCTATCATCTTTAAAAAAAGTGAAAGGTCGGACAATTCCTACGCTCAGATGATAAATGATGAGTATGTTAAATTAAATCATTTTTTAATTGACTTAAATTCAAAAAAAGAGTATGCTCTTGTTCAAAAAATTGTAACGAGAAACGCCTTTAACAATGAATGTAAAATGTTAGAAAAAATTGTACAAATTGACAATACGGAATCAGCTGTATTAACAAAAAATATTTCAAGAGTATGTGTACATATGACAGTAGACGATACGGAATATCTTTGTGCAGATCCCAACTTGCATTTTTATTAAATGAAAGTAAAGTGCCTTTCTGTATGGTTAAACTACTCTAGCTGTATAAAAAAATTATTTCTTACCATGTAGTGTCGCATTAGATATTAATAAACATTTACTTGTTTGATAGAATAACATTATTCCATTTTCTTTTAACCTTACACATTAAAATTACTTTCAAACTATAATTTTAAAAAATGTTAAAACAAGCTGCAACAAAAATCATTAAAATGAAGTATAAAATGACGTCTAAAAAGAAGTAAAAAATGACGTCTAAAATGACGTCTTTTTTTATCCCAATTCCATACGGTGTCCCATACGTCATTTTAGACGTCCTATTTTACTATAAATATTACTTCATTTCATAGGTGTTTAAATACGTCCTTTCATACGTATCTTTGACGTCAAAAATACGCCATTTTCGACGTCATATTTTTCAAGTGGGTTAATTGAAAAGCAGTCTAAATATCAAAATTTACGCATTGTTTTTGTCGATGAACATCGAACTACCCGACTCTGCAGCAGTTGCAATCAACGCGTGACTTCCAAATTTCGTTACAAACTAGAAAAACGTAGTAAACAGTAGGTTTTAGTATATAAGGGCGAAGCCTGTATGAATGAAAATGTAAATTTGTTTGACACTTTTTTGTACATGGAATTTAATTTCTAAGTTTTTCAAAATGAATAAGTTAGGATAGGTCTGATTCAAAGTAATTTTTTACTGCCACATAGTGTAATATGTTAAATTATTAGTTATTTAATAATAAATTTCTTACCTATTGGAAGTGGTGTAGACTGCAATTTATTGTCGCTTCTGGAAACAAGTTCCTTATTGTGTTGTGGATTGCTCTTCCGAAAGATGTTGTTATGTTTTCTATTTGAAATTGGGGAACAAGCTCCTTCAATTTTCCAAAAACGGCTGATAATGAAGTCTCACTATTCGCCAAGTTTAAGAGAGACCAGGCACAAGGAAGACACTTTATGAAGAGAAACATAACTAATGTATGATTTTGTGCTGGTATAAAATAATTTGTGTTTTGTTTTTATATTTTACATAATAAGATTTATTCTTTATCATGAAACATTTTTCACTACACAATTAAAAATTAATCTAGCTTTACAGACTGCGTCGTATATAAGTGTTTCGTTTAAGAGTTGCATTGAGAAACTTGTCTCTTAAGTGCTGAATTATCGTTTTTACCTAAACCTAAATTTTAAAGAGTGGGAGTGATTTTTTACCCCCACTTGCAGATTGAGGATTGAGGGAGGATTCAAAGACCGCCTCCAAAGGACAATAGACCTCACTCTTGAAGACCTAGAGAAAAAATTTACAATTATTGTGGTCTAACTGACCTGGGAACGTGTTTACATCGGTTATTTTCGGATAATAATAAAATCATTAACACTAAACATAAATGTCGAAGTATTGAAATTTTCTTCTTTTTTATCAAAAAATACACAACTTGATCTATTATGAAGGCCAAAAACTATTCAATATAATGTTCCTTTTAACTTTTCTCTAAAACACTTAAGAGACACAATAAGCTACCTCTATTAAAGTAATAATAATTAAAAATTTTGGGTTTTTCCCCGACAAATTGTTACGCAGTAACAACTTAATCAGCTCATTCAATACATAATACTATTATTTATGAAAAAATAATTGAATTTTGAAATTAACTTTAATAAAATTTCTGAAAATAATTTAATTTAATCAAAGAATTTTGCTATTTATAAAGATAAATTAAAATTTTGACAATAATTTGTTAAAAAAATTTTGAAAATAATTGAATTTTGGCACAAAAAAATTAAGTTTTTTTTTAAAGAAAAAAAATTTATATTTTTAATCACAATATTTTTAACAAGATTTCAAGTGCTTCTTACTTCTTTAAAGTACAAAAGTTTATAGAATTTATATTTTTAATCGTGATTTTTATCATAATTTTTAAATAAACAAAAAAATTGATACAATTCAAATTCATAATCACAATTTCTGTAAAAAATTGTCTGCTTTTTTGGACTATTGATTATTTAAACTATTATTTTAATCTATTTTTATAATGTAACTTAAAGAGGTTACACTGTTAAATATCTATTTATGCTTAACAACAAAATTATACTATGCAACTATAACTAATAATATAATATGTTTTCTGAAAATTCAATCATAATTATTTAATAATATTAATCAAATTACATTTCAATTTATCTTTTATTTTTAGAAAATTTTTTTTTTAATATTTTTGAATTTCTAATTTTTATGTAAAAAAAATTCGTGAGTGTCAGTGTGCAAATTTTTGTTAATTTAAATTAAAAAATGTTTAACTATAAAAAATTCAAATCTTAATTATATTTAATTCTATATATATTATTATATAATCATTCTTCACACACATTATTGTAAGCAACTGCTGGCATTTAATATTCACGGGGATTGCTGTCTCTGAGAAATCTAAGAAAATTCGCCGCTTCCTAATACTGATCGCAAGTATGATAAATCTGCGACAACCACTGCTTCTCCATTATTCACGGTAATGAACCCTAAAGTTTCTTTTTCATATTGTCGTAAGTGATTGTATTCTTCAGAATGAATAAGGACAGTATTTTATGACGCTGAAAATTACTGGATTATGCCCTGAAAAACTGATTATTATGCGAAATTATGCGTTGAAAAATTAAAAAGTGCAAATTGATGCTTTTGAAAGAAAAACGTTATTAAGGACCCAAATAAAGCTTTTAACATTATGTTAATTTTTTTTAAGAAAAACCACCAACATTTTTAAATAAAGCAACTTATTCTCTATAAATATAGAGAAAAGGTCATCATAAGAAATATGTTTTGCGATGACCACGGTAACAAGGAGCTGGTTTCTCAGAAATACAGAATTCAAACGAATTTAGTTAAAGTAAAAGATAAAAAAATGCTATGGGTTCTCAGCTGTAAAAAGATATTGTTTGGGGTCATCCATAAAGCATACTTAATTTCCGAAATTTTATCCCCCCCATCTTGATACTTTTTCCAATAATGATTAATATGAAGCATGATATTTTATGGACCCCCCTACTCCTTCAAATATCACATGCTTTATGGACGACCCCTTTCTTAAAAAAAGAAATCATTCTTTTTAGGTGAGGAGTAGATTTTAATGTATTAAAAAAGCCCACTAAACTCAAGAAAAATCGGATATTCAGTGCATTAGTTTTTGAGAAATAGTGCGATCACCGATTTGCAAAATTGTAGTGCAATAAACCATTTGCTGCAGATTATTTACTCCTTGAGTAAATTGCTTTCGACATTTAGAGTTTTTAAAGAAAATACAATTTAGAAAAAATAAGCAGCTGTCGGTTATAAAATAATATTTTTCCCAAAACGTGTTAAATTTTAAAAATAAGGGATTAACTCAATTTGTAGTAAATTTCTAAAAGATATACGTTTTACAATTTTGCAGTCCAATACTGAACATGCCGGCCCCCTTGAACGAATATGTTCAACAAAATTGAATATACATTATTGTGTTGAAATTATTAAGTCCTTTAAGTATTATCCTTGCACAAATTAACAAATAGGGGAAGAGGTTCGGTTGTGGGCATAGTTTGGTTTTTGGGTTATAACTTGGGCTCAAGTATATGTTATGCGGATTTATGCGTGAATATTGAAAGCTAGATACCTTAGGTAACTACTGGCGATGAAAATAAATTGATTTCGTAAACTAGAAACTTTTTATAAATATTTTAGTATAATCGTTATTTTTGGATAACAAAAAATTTTGGTTCGGTTGTGAGCACCATCGTAAAATCAGTTTAAAATGGAAAGAACTGAAGTAAAATCACCGCAGATATGTAAAAAAAGTTAAAATTGATTAATTTCAAAAGCTTTAGCATTGAAACAACAACAGAAGATGCGACTTTTCATATCATTCTTTAACCTTATCACAATGTGCAAAATTCGAATTCACAGGCGGATATGGCCAATAATATCTAAAAAATACTTAAAAACACCATTAATAGCTGGGGAAAATTACTCATGTTGATATCAACGACGATATTTAACGATTTGAAAGAAAAAGGAGTTAGGTGCTCACAACCGAATTTTGCAGCCACAGTGAAACATAATGAAAAAAATTTTTATTGTTAAAATTCTGGTGGAAATCGGTATTAAATTACAAAATTTAATACATTTACTGTGTAAATATGCATTGCATTAACGTTTTTGTTTAATTCTCTTCGATTTGTAGCACTTTTAAAACTGTGAAATAATAAAAATGTGTCAAAACACACGTGTAAGAAAACAAATATCTTTGCAGAACAAATAAAAAGCGACTGTTTGCTTTGGTATTCGCACAAAAAGGATATACGGTGACAACACACACTTGACATTTGTCAAATTTGATTCATTTGTATTTTATGAAAAGTTACGCAGGGGTGTCCACAACCAAACCATGCCCACAACCGAACCTCTTACCCTACTTTAAATGAAATGAATTAATCAAGTCATTTAGCACATGACACTTTTTTATTATAGAATTTAGTTTTTATTGTCAATTTTAACTTTTTCCTGATAGTCGATTGGTAAAGGACAAAGTTTTTTCACACAACGTTTATATTCTCCAGTCTGTGTTTTTACAGACACAACGCGAACAATGTTGTCAGAACCAGGGTGCACAGTTAAAATTCTTCCAAGTTTCCACTGCATTGGCGGTAAATTGTCATCATTAATAACAACTAGGGATCCAATTTTTAAATTGTCTTGTATGTTGTACTGACATTTGTTACGGATGGAAAGTTGATGTAGATACTCCTTTTGCCACCGTTTCCAAAAGTGTTGACGTAATTGTTGAGCATGTTGCCAAGCTGACAGCCGATTGGACAGAGTATTGGTAAAGTCAATTTCAGGAAGACTTGTTAAAGGACCACCAATCAAAAAATGGCCAGGAGTCAAAGGTTGTAAATCATTTGGATCAGGAGACATAGGAGATATAGGTCGAGAATTCAAGATTAATTCAATTTCAATAACATACGTTTCCAATTGCTCATAAGTTAGGAGTGTGTCTCCCACGGTTCGTATGAGATGATGGTTAAAGGATTTTACCGCCGCCTCCCACAACCCACCGAAATGAGGTGAGCGAGGTGGAATAAAATTCCATTTAATTTTTTGTTCGATACAAAATTTCTGAACAGTTTTTAAGTGATCATTTGACTCTAATAATTGATAAAGTTCATTAAGTTCTCTCTTTGCACCTACAAAATTTGTAGCATTATCTGAAAAATGCTTTTACAAATTCCCCTTCTAGAAAAAAGTCTTTTAAGACTCGCGATGAATGCTTCTGTAGTTAAGTCACTCACTACCTCCAAATGGACAGCTTTCGTGCTCATACAAACAAAAACAGCTATGTATACTGTAATTTCATTGCGATTACGAAATCGTTTTTCTTTGATAAATTTGTAAATGGACCACAATAGTCTACTCCAACTTCATGTATACAAAGTTGCTTGTATACCTGAATGTTTTAACCTTTCATGTTCATCGCGGATAATCAATTTTGTTACGTGATGATTTGAAGGTAAAAGAATTTGATGATTCTGCTCATTTGATATTGAAGCGTGAACTAATCTACGACCCACGCGCAGAATCCCGCATTTTTTTAAAAAGGATTTAATGGAATTAAACGGCTGTTGTCATTTAAAATTTTTTACCTTTTTAATAACAAAATGTCCTTTGAGAAAGCATTTGCTTGCACTGCTAAAATAATTGTCTGAGTTGCCGAACTCAGCTCTTTACCTGTTATAGTGCCAACGCGCTTGTCATGTTTATTTTTTGTATTATGAATAAATCTCAAAACGTACGCTATTGTCAGTTTTAATTTCATAAACGAACCATGTCTTTCAAAAAAAATAGTATCAATTACATTTTCTGTCACACATGCTGTTGAAACCGTGACACGTTTTTCTAATATTTCTTGATTCCGAAAATCAAAATTTGGCCACTGTGATTCATTTTGCGAGAGCCAATCAGGACCAGTTTTCCAAATGCTTGGTTTTAAAAATTCGACAGCAGGATTATCTTGTGTTGGTACGTGCTTCTGCTCGCAACAACTAGTAAGAGATTGAAATTCTGCGACTCGATTTGAAACGAATGTTTTTAACAAATAGGGTTCTGTTTTAATCCAATTTAATGCAATGGTAGAATCGGACCATGAATAAATGTTATCAATTTTTATCATTTTCAACGAAATTAATACAGACGGAAGTAATCGAGAAAGGAGAAGAGCAGAACTGAGTTCCAGACGCGGTAAAGTCAAGGGATTTACAGGTGCAACTCTGGATTTAGAGCATATGAGAGATGTGTGATTAATGCCTTGAGCATCAGTAGAACGAATATAAAGACAGGCTCCGTATGCCTTTTCACTTGCATCGCAAAATCCATGGATTTGAATTGAACATAGATTTGGGGTAATAATTAATCGCTCAAAACTTGCATTGTTCAATATAGGCAATTGTTCCTTAAATTGCAACCACATTGTGTGTATTTCTGACGGTATAGATTCGTCCCAGTCAACGCCAGCCTTCCACAAAAGTTGTATCATTAGTTTTGCCTTTGATATAACCGGACCTAACAACCCAAGAGGGTCGAACAATTTTGCTACCTGAGAGAGAATAGACCGTTTTGACACAACCATTGAAATATCTGATGTATTTACCTTATAGAAAATTGAATCCTTTTGAGAATTCCAATTAATTCCAAGAGTTTTTATCGATGAATTACGATCTAGCGACAAATGACTATCAGGTGAAGCACTTGAATCTTTCGGAATTAGAGAAGGGTCGTTTGAAGCCCATTTTCTTAGATTAAATCCACCCTTTTTCAGTAATGTTGTAATATCTTTTTGAAGAAACTTAGCATTTTCATACGATTCTGTTCCTGTTAACATGTCGTCAACATAAAAATCATTCAATACAACATTAGGTGAAATAGGATGTTCTGATTTTTCGTCTATTGACAACTGATGTAAGGCACGAATTGCGAGAAAGGGCGCACATGAAGTGCCGCAGGTAACGGTATTTAGAACCAAGTCTTTAACAGCATCATTACTGTTGTTTCGAAATAAAATTCTTTGATACAATGCGTCATCCGGATGTACAAGTACTTGTCTGTACATTTTTTCGATATCAGCTGTGAGAACATATGTATGTGTACGAAACCTAATCAATAACGAAAACAAATTATCTTGAATTGTTGCACCAATCATTAAACAATCATTTAATGAGATTCCAGTTAAAGTTTTTAACGAACCATCAAACACGACACGTAAAATAGTAGTTAGACTTAATAATACCCCTTTAATACCGGGTGATGAGGAAAATAAAATCCGGGAAATAAACGTTCTTTATTTCTTAATTCTCTTAAATGTTTTAAATCCTCGTATTCCTTTAAAAATTCACAATATTTTGATTTTAAATCCGAATCTTTTTCGAAACGTTTTTCAAGATAAGTGAATCGTTTTAAAGCTAGAGATCGAGATTCACCTAATAATTTTTTCTTTTCGTTAAAGGGTAACCTAACCATATATTGACCATTCGATAAACGTTCAGTATAAGTTTTAAAATGATTTTCACATTTTTGTTCTTCTTTTGACAAGAGCTTTTTTGTTGAAATCTCTTCTATCTCCCAAAATTTTGTCAAAGAATTATCAATATGTTGATAATTTCTGACAAGATGACATTGTAATTTATTTTGAAATAAAGTAGTTTTCATTTCACCAGCAATAATCCAACCGAGTTGAGTTTTTTGCAAAACGACATCTGGCTGATTTCTTAACGAAATTTGACCCACACACATTAATTTATAAAACAATTGTACACCGAGAAGCATGTCAATTTCTGACGTTTTATAAAAATTTGGATCAGCGAGAACAATGTTGTTTGGAATTTTTAATTGAGCTCGATTGATTGAGGTTGAAGGCATAGGTTTCGTTATTTCATCCAAAATAAGACAATCAAGATTTTTAGAATAATTACTAAATTTTTATTTAAGAAGCGCTGAAACACTATGCTTTATTTCAGTGGAATTGTTTCTTACGCAAGATATTCAAACATCTATTGAACGACGAGGGAAATTTAAAAAAGTAGCAACACTATTTGTTATAAAATTTGCTTGTGAACCAGCATCTAACAATACACGACAAGTTTTAGATTTACCTTGATTGTTAATTAATTCAACTAAGGCTGTAGCTAACAGACACTCGGAAGATGTATTAGTGTGTACATTGGCAACAATGACATTTTAAGTATTTGTTTCTACACTTTCAGATCCTTCGCTAGATTGCTTTTCAAAGTGAAGCAGCGTAATATGCATTTTTTGGCATTTTCTGCAGGGAGAACCTTTACAATCTAACACGCGATGTTTAGGCCGCAAACAATTTATACAAAGAGAGGCCTTTTTAGCTGCTTCAAATCGAGCCGAAGGTGATAACTTTTTAAATTCATCGCATTTGTGAATAAAATGATTTTTCTGACAATAGCCACAAGATTTTGAGATGTTTGAATTGAAAGAGCCACGTGACGGGAGGATAATTGTTTTTTATTGAACGCTCCCTTTGATTTCAAATCCTTTTGACAAGATTTTTCATCTTCAAATTGAGCACGACGTTGCAAAAATGCGAGCAAATCTTTTAATGAGGGATTAATTGATTCGCAGCTTAAATCTTCCCATTTTTCGCGTAAAAATGAATTCAATTTTTGAATGAGTATTTCAATTAGGATAGTATTCCATTGAGATACAGGTTCTTTTAATGCTTCAAGAGCTCTTACATGTTTTTGAATACTATCTAATAATGAGCGAACAGAAAATTCTTTCGAGATACATGGTAAATTTAGTAATGCGCGAACGTGATTTTGACGAATAATTTTTCTTAACAAGTTCCAAGCAACCTTGTAATTTTCGGACGATAATTCGAGAGATTCTAAGACTTCTGCAGCTTCGTCTTTCAAACAACCCTTTAGATGATATAATTTTTTAATTTCTGGAATATCTTTATTGTTATCAATTAATGATTTAAAAAGATCATGAAATCATAACCAGGCTTCATATGATCCGCTAAAAGTTGGAAGATTTGTTCGTGGCAGAGTTTTCTTTGAAAATTGAGATGATTCAATTAAAAGGTCATTTCCGAGACTTTGATGTGAGCCTGAAGTACTTGAATCACGCGAATTATGATTTTGCAATAATGACATTGCTTTCCCGTACGCGCGATAATATTTCTCCTCATATTCAGTACGATTAGTATCATGAGTGGGATCTTCCTCAAGTAAATCTAATTCTAAACAAAGAGTTTCGAAAATTGCAAATTCTTTATCAATGTCTGACTTTCTTTTTTCTAGAATGAGAAAGTCGCTAGCATCCTCATAATCTTCAACAAAATTACAAAAATTAGTTATTTTTCTCTTTACATTTTTTAAATTGACCTTCACTTGTTTTAACCGATGTTCAGACATCTTGTGATTTTACTACAATTACAACTATCTCGAGCAATTAGAAAAATATATAATTGATGGCACAGGAAAATGAAGAAAGGATATTGATGGTTCAAATAACTTTGCTTTACTTGACGTTGAAACCTTGATGATTTTGACAGGTACTGCAAATAGTTCCTAGTACTTGGCACTTCACTTGTGATTAACAGCACATTATCAACAGTTTCACATTATCCAGATGATACATGTTCAATATTGAATTGTTAGATCATAGAGCACCACTACCGTTTCAGTAGTTCACCATGGTTAATGTCACTAATAAGAATCTTTTTTCAACCTTGAATAACAAGATTCACACAATGTCACTGCAATGTTCCAATATATCAACAATTTGTAACGTGTTGATAAAGAATTTTAATTGCTAAAAAGCACGACGAAAATGAATGGATCTGAGCAAGTAACACTTGTGATCAACACAAAACGACAATTTTATAGGTTATAAGTCAATATTTGATATTAACACTTCACGATTAACTATCAATATTCAAATTTTCAACAATTATTCACTGGATGTTTGTAATGACAATATCCGGCTCGAAGGACCATGTTAATTCCGCACGTTTGTTTTAACGAACGGTTTCTGAACTTAATTTATTCAGAAAAGTTTGATAATTATTTTGGTATTTTTGAAGTAAAACGAAACAAATTAATTGTTTAAAATAATTATCTTTAATTATAAATTTGAAATTGAAATGTTACATTATTTTGAAGTGTTTTACAATTATGTGGAAATAGACGTAGCGAGATCTATTTCTTTCGACAGTACAAGTATATCTGATCGTAGCTTCTTAAACAGGTAAAAGGATGATGTGTAAAATCAAGACCGAAAATTTGGGGATGAACAATTTGCAATAGTGCGAACACCGATTTGCAAAATGCTGTTTTAAGAAAAACGAGTTTAAAATTTTATCATACTCTTTCATTAGACGAAATTTTGTTCCGGGCTACAGAAAGCCGGACTTAACTGAACCTTACTTTAGATCTTTAAAGCTTTATATCTCACTCAATTTTTAAAATATCAACTTATTATTTTACAAACATATGTCTGAGACCCTACCCACACAGTACCGAAACTTTTCTAAAAATTTATTAAAGATTTACTTGCAAACTTCGAAGAATTTACTTGCAAAGTTAGCTCAACATTTATTGAAGTGGGGCATTTAAATCTTTGCAGAATTTTCACTAATCTTTGCAAGTAAATACTTCCAAGCTTGCAAGTAAATTTTTAGTAAATATTTAGGAAATTTTCGGTGTTGTGTGGGTAAACTTAGAAAAAATACAAGAAAAGAAAAACCGATTTTTTGAAAATTACAACTAGGATTGCCCTTTTAATTATGGATGATTAATTTTATTCATAAATTTATGATAAAATGTATTTATAAACAGATATTTCGTTAATGCAGATTTAGACTGTAAAATATTTTTATATTTCTTGCACAAAAAATATAATTATGCACAATTATGCGAGAATTCAAAAATTGTGCGATGAAAAAAAATTATGCGTTTTGATGCGACGTTAAATTTATTTTATTCATAAACATTATAATACGTAAAACTTTAAACTTTCTTTCAATTTTTGAAAATTATGCGATTATGCGCTTCGCACAAAGTGTAGGTCTCTAAGAATGAAGTAATGCAGCGTATTCAGAGAGTGATGTTGGTTTTTCCGGCAGACTGTTTTTCTTCCACCTGTACATGCTGCATTGAATGCTTTTAAATGAAACACCTAACGCTGCATTTCCATGACTACAAATAAAAAATATTTATTCTTAAATTGTATATTAGATGTAATAAAAACTTGAAACAATTTGAAATAAAATTCAAGTAATTTAAAAAAAAAAATTCTACAGAATTGTTAGTTAAAAGTATGAAAAATTCAAATTTTTAAAGATTTTAATTTGAAATCTATTCAAAATTTAATTATTTCTTTTAAGAATGTACTATATGATGCTTTTAATATTTAATTATTATCTACAATTTTGGTATAACCGAAATTAATTTTTCAATCAAATTTTATTAGAAAATTCTATGAAGATTAAATTATTTAATTATAAAAGTAAATAATTTCTTGAACAGTAGAATGTTTCTCAAAATTGAATTTTTTAAAAGAATTTTATTAACAATCTCCTATAATATTAACAAATTCGTCGTCGTTTTGTCGTCCGTCGGTCGTGTAACTCCGTACTTCATCGTTCGGTCGTTCGACTTTTATCATTTATTCATCGTATCGTATATATACATACTCATTGTACATACATATACGCATGCGCAGTAGTGTTCTGTGAATGTCAGGCATGCGCAGTAGTGTTCTATCAATGTCATACATGCGCAGTAGTGTTCTGTGAATGTCAGGCATGCGCAGTAGTATTCTATCAATGTCAGACATGCACAGTAGTGTTCTGTGAATGTCAGGCATGCGCAGTAGTGTTCTATCAATAATACGCATGCGCAGTAGTGTTATATCACTATAAAGCATGCGAAGAACATTCAGAACTTTAAAATTGAATTTTTTAATCCATACACAATCTGAAAATTATTTTTCTACAATACAAAATTCCCAAAGCCCAAAATGTCCAAAATATGAAATTTCCAAAATAAGAAGTGTTGAATTGTACTGTAAGTGAAAAGAATTAGATTATTGAGTATTGAGATTTAACAATTCTATTTCTGTGTAAGATATTTTTAAAAAATCATTATTGTCAATGTTTTACAAAAATTTAAATAACTTCTAAAAACATGAACACTTTTAATGATCTTAAGCTTACTTTAAAGGTTATTTTCTACAGAATGGGAATTACTTGTAGACATTAACGTGTAATTTTTTCTTAGAAATTGCAGGTCGGCAAAGTTATACACAAAAATTTCAATTTGAAATAATTTTTTTGTACAAAAAACTATTCTTCAAAAAATATAAAACATGATATGATGTAGATTTTTCAAGAAAATTTAGTATAAAAATATGTTTGAATTTTAAAAATTATTTTTCTGTTAACCCGTTGCCTGTTAACGACCGTTGGGTAGTAAACTTCTTAGCGCAAAATAATTGCAATTTTTTATGTAAATTATAAAATAAATTGTTTTATATCATTATTAACACACTATTGATTGCAATGATCCTAAATTAAGTAATAAATAAATTATTATTTATTATTTTTAAATAATATAACCATTTAAAAACAAGTAAAATTTATGAAAATTTATTTTTAATTTAAGTCACATTTAGTGTATAAGGGTTTTTGGAGTCGGTGAATTCGAATTTGACCTTAATTTTAAAAAACTCAAAATGGCGGACATCATTTTTGAAATTCATTTGGATTTTTATCAATGTACCTAAGGGTTTTTCAGGTCGCTGAATTCGAATTTGACCATCATTTTTAAAACTTCAAAATGCAGGATCCAAATTGGCGGACATACTTTTTGAAATTCATTTGGATTTTTATTAATTTCAGTATCTAGGGGTTTTTCGGGTAGATAAATTAAAATTTTACCTTCATTTTTAAAAATTCAGAATAGTGGACATAATTTTTAAAATTCATTAGGATTTTTATCAATTTCAGTATCTAGGAATATTTTGGGTCGCTGAATTTAAATTTGTCTTTCAAAATAAAAAATTATGAATTCAAAATGAGGGACGTAATTTTTTTAATTCATCCCGATTTTTATCAAATTTTGTACTCTATTCTATATCCTTTACATTAGTTTATAAAACGAATCATGACCCCAGAATGTGCTGCGTGGAGGCTGCAAAGGTTTTACATTACACTTTCTGTTCTTTGTTTTTTTTTTGTTCATAATATCTGTTTAAAATTTAAAAATTTTGTCCGACATATTGGATCCACCATTTTGAATTTTTTTTGACGTCATATTTATATTCAGCGACCCCAAAAACCCTTGTATACTAAGTTTCATAAAAATTCGTCTAACAGATTTTGCTGAACATTTTGGGCCAATCATATGACTATTATTTTTCCAAACAGCGAAGGGGTTTATAAGATTGTTTCAAATTTTTTAAATTCTTTTGGTCTAAGTTTGCCAACCTGCATTTTCTAAGAAAAAAGTTTCGTATATTCGCATAATTCAAGTTATTTGAATCAAATAAATATATAGATAAGAAAAATTATTTGAATGAGATAATTTTTTTTAGTCTGCTAATACTTTTACATATGCAAATAGAAGAACATTAATTTATTTATTATAAATTTTGTATAAGGACTACATAAATAATTATTTGACGCAATTAAAGAGATATTGGTCTAAATTAAAATAATTAATTATGAAAAATAATTGCATATTTGATATAAATAAGGGAAATTCCACGTCAACACGGACAGAGCTCTAAACAAAAATTGCTTTAATGGATTTAAACGTTCTAGGGCTTAAAAGATTTCTACATTCATGTACTTTAAAATGCCGCTGATCGTTTTTTGCAAATTTTCATTTCCGATGCCAATAGAGCTGTCAAATATAAATCTAAAGTTTTTTTTAAATTCAAAATGGCGGATCCAATATGGCGGACAAAATTCAAATTTGAACAGATTCGATTAAAACTTCTTACTCGGGGGTTTTTAGGGTCGCTGATTACGAATCTGAAGTCACTTTTAAAAAATTCAAAATTTAAAATAACGGAAAAAATTTTCAAATTTGATCCGATTCCCTTAAAACGTGTTACTCGAAAGCTTATGGGCCACAAATTACAAATATGAAATCACTTTTTAGAAATAAAAATGGCGGATCCAATAAGTTGGAAAAATTTTTTAATTTGATCAGATATAATTAAAACGTGTTACTCGGGGGTTTTTTAATGTATCTGATTACGAATCTGAAATCACAATTTAAAAATTAAAAATAGTGGATCCCATATGCCTGAAAAAATGTTCAATTTTGATACATTTCGCTTAAAGTTTGTAATAATAACAAATTGTTTACATTGTAGAACAGTATGAAGCTAGAATTTCTTAAAAGTGACTTCAAATTCGTAATCAGATACGCTAAAAACCCCCGAGTAACACTTTAATTAAATCTGATCAAATTTAAAAATTTGTCCACCATATTGGATTTATCATTTTTAATTTCTACAAAGTAACAAATTCATAATCTGCGACCCCAAAAGCCCCCGAGTAACACGTTTTAAGGGAATAGGATCAAATTTGAAAATTTTTTTCGCCATATTGGATCCGCCATTTAAAATTTTTAAAAAGTGACTTTACACTTTGACTTTACATGGTCAAATTGAGAGACCACCCATTTTCAGTCAAATGAAAATCGTTTTAAAACATAAAATTTATTAAAAATAAAATTTTTTTCTGCTAATTTTTTTAACCCTTTGACTGTGGATGACGTGTATACACGTCATGAAAAAAACTGACACAAACTGTGGATGACGTGTATACACGTCATGGCCCAAACAATAAAAACATCTTAACGTATATTCGCAAAAATTCTTACTTGGGGGTTTCTGGGGTCGCTGATCACGATTCTGAAGTCAGATATTCAAAATACATAATTTTTTATCCAAAATGGCCGCCAAAAATTTTGAAAAATTTCAAAAGTGGATAAATTCTCTTAAAAATTCATACTCGGTGGTTTTTGGGGTCGCTGATCACGATTATAAAGTCAGATTTTTAAAATATATGATTTTATATCCAAAATGTTCGCCAAAAATTTTTCAGAATTTTAAAAGTGGATAAATTTTTCTAAAAATTCTTACTCGGGAGTTTTTGAGGTCGCTGATCACGATTCTAAAGTCAGATTTTTAAAATACATGATTTTTTATCCAAAATGTCCGCCAAAATTTTTTTAAAATATTAATAGTGGATAAATTTTTCTAAAAATTCTTACTCAGGGATTCTTCAGCTCGCTGATCACGATTCTGAAGTCAGATTTTCGAAGTACATCGTTTTTAATAATCGTCTGCCATATTGGATCCTCTTTGTTGAATTTTAAAAACCTAACATCGGATTATAGCAATCAGCGACCCCGAAAATTCCAGATTAACAATTTTCAGACCAATCTAATGAATTTTTAAAAATGAGTTGCTATATTGGATCTGCTATTTAAAATTTTTTAAAATTAATAACTGGTTCGTAATCAGGGACCACAGAAACCCTCGAGTAACAAATTTTAAACGAATCCAATGAATTTTTCAAAACCATGACCGACATATTGGATCCGCCATTTTGAATTTTTAAAAACTAACACCGGAATCGTAATCAGAGACCCCAAAAACCCCCGAGTAACAAATTTTAAGCGTATGCAATGAATTTTTCATAATCGTGACCGCCATATTGGATAAAATTTTAAACAGAAGAAAATATTTCAGAAGTCGTTTGGCCAATAATTCATTTAGATATTTTTAAAAAATCGACATTTTCAATGTTTTACAAAAATTTGAATAACTTCTAAAATAAAAACTTGAACCAAAAAAATATAAAAAATTTGAAACATTCTTATTTACAGAAAAATAATTTTTGAAATTCAAACGTATTCTTTTTATTAAATTTTCTTATAAAATCTACACCATATAAAGTTTTATATATTTTCTAAAATAGTTTTTAGTACAGAAAGATTGTTCTAAATTTTTTGAATTTTTTTGGTCCAAGTTTGACGGCCTGCATTTTCTAAGAAAAAAATTACACGTTAATGCCTATAAGTAATTCTTATAGTGTAGCAAATGACCTTTAAAATAAGCTTAAGATCATTAAAAAGCGTTTATTATTCTAAAAGTTATTCAAATTTTTGTAAGACATTGAAAATGACGTTTTTTAAAAAATATCTAAATAAAATATTGGCTAAATGACTTCTAAAAGATCTTGTTCTTTTCAAAATTTTATCATCTTTCAAAAAATAAAAAGCAAAATATTTTAGTTTACATACATTTTATGTTTTAAAATTTTTTTCAATCACCTGAAAACGAATGGTCTCTCAATTTTGAACAGTAGTGTAGATTCGTATTCAGCGACCCTAAAAACCACCGAGTAACAAGTTTTAATCGAATCTGATAAAATTTGAATTTTGTTCGCCATATTGGATCCGACATTTTAGATTTAAAAAAAACTTTAGATTTATATTCGGGGACCTTAAAAAGCTGTTAAAGAATGAGTTACAGAATAATTCACCTCGTTTTTTGCTTTTAATTCATAAAATAGTATTTTGAAATTTTTGGACCATTTGACTTTTGACAGCTCTATTAGCATCGGAAATGAAAATTTGCAAAAAATTTGAAATTCCATCATGGAAAATAAAAAGAGAAATAAGGAAATGGATACGGAAGAAAATCAGGAATCAACGAGGTGTTTTTTCAAATAAATGTTAATTAGTTTATTGTTGATATTTGTTTAAAAAATTGATATGAATATTATTTTTAAAAAAATCTTTTATCTACTATTTTTAAAAAATTTTACACACTATTTTGAATGAGAACCTTACTTTTCTCAATGAAACAAAATAAATTATTAATATACATTTATTCCATAAATTAAGAATATATTATTTCATAAATATAGTAAAGTAGAAGAAAATTCTTCGTCATTTAAATCAAAAAGAAGGAGGTATGGGGGATTACCTTTGGGAGAATCATTCGAATTTTACTTTGAAGAAGGATGCAAAATGGGAAAATGTAAACTGTGTTCTTCAGAAAAGGAAGTTATTGTAAAAATGAAAGATAGCAACACGACAGGAATAATTCGCCACCTTAGAGATAAGCATCCTAAAGTTTATAAGAAGACATATCCAGATAAGGAATTGGCTCTTGGATTAAAAAGAAAAGTAATGCAAAATGGTTAATTTATTTTAATTGCAATTTATTACTATGTTTTAGCAAACGTTAAAAGGATCATAGTAATTTTTTTATGCAGTACTAAGTAAAAATGAGTAATCTGTACTTCAGACTGAGGGGGCGCATGATTATTCCCCAAATGTCATTTTTCCGAAATGTCATTTTACCGAACTGCACTTTTGCGAATTGTCATTTTTGCGAAAAGCCATTTTTGCGAAATGTCATTTTTACGAATAGTCATTTTTGCGAATAGTAATTTTTGCGAAAAGTCATTTTTACGAAATTTCATTTTTGCGAATTGTCATTTTTGCGAATCGACATTTTTACGAATTGTCACTTTTGCGAATCGACATTAGTAGTTAAGCTAGGCGGGTTCTGGGCCACTTACCTACAGTCGGTAAGGTAGATTTCTTTAATAGTGAACTTTCAAGTGGCTTAGAAGGGGTATTCTGTTTTACCGACCGAGTTTTAGTACTGGCTGTCACCGCCAGATGGCGCCACTTTATTTTTGTTCAATTTAAACCCCCTTAGAGGGGTATTTAAATTTTTATTTTTGAATTTTCAAGTGGCTTAGAAGGGGTGTTATGTTTTACCGACATCTGAGTTCAGGCTGCCACCGAGAGATGGCGCCACATGTGAATTCTGACCCACTTGGCGCGAAATTTCAATTTTTTATTTTTAAACTTTCAAGTGGGTTAGAAGGGGTAATTTTAAAATTCGCGCCACTAAGTGAAAGTTGGTTGGTGTTCTACTTTACCGACCTTGATGATAATACTCCTATAAAAATGCCGGTAAATTACCGACTGATGATAAGTTACCGACCAATGGCATTACCGACCGATGACCCACTTGGGTTATGTTAACTTCAAGTTATCCCAGTAGTCGGCGTTAACTACATTGTGGTAGGAGAATTGCGTGCGCCTGTGGAGTAGTGGGGAGTTGCACAGTGGGGAGGTGCGTATAGTGGGGACTGGGGTATAAGTTACGGAGCGCGAGCCACGAGCATCAGTTGCATCTTGAATGGTCAGGCCCGGTTAACTCTATTGTATGAATACGGCAGTTTTTGGCGCCACCTACCACCAACATAGTAACTAAATTTACCCCAGCTTGTATATCTATATCTATTATATATATGTATACAGTATATCTATATCTATTGTATGTATAGATATACAAGCTGGGGTAAATTAAGTTACTATGTTGGTGGTAGGTGGCGCCAAAAACTGCCGTATTCATACAATAGAGTTAACCGGGCCTGTTGAATGGTGCAGCAGACTACTTTCAGGTTTTCAGGGTTCCAGATTTTCTTTAGAGTTTACAGAGATTTTTTTTCGATTTGATTTTCAGAGACAATTTTTCAGAGTTTTTTTTTGTTTTGAATTTAGGAGTTATTTATTATAGGTTTTGTTTATTTTTGTGTTCTATTTTGCATTAGTTTTAAGTTGGTGGTGGTTTTTTTTTCTATTTTTGGGTTCTTTTTTTTCTATTTCAGGATTTTTTTTTAGATTTAGTTGTTTATTTTCAGGATTTTTTTTTTAGTTTTAGTTGTTTATTTTCAGGATTTTTTTTTAGTTTGAGTTTTTTTTTCAGGTTTTTCTTAGTTTTAGACGTATTTTTTTTAAGTTTATTTTCAGATTTAGGTATCAAGATGCCAAAGTGCAAATCGTCAAAGAAATCACGACGACGGATAAACCTCAAGGACTACAATGAGGTGTGTGAGGAGGCTGACAACTTTATCAAACTTGCAGAGCGAGGACTCAGCACCACGATGAATATGACAGGTGACGATAAGCTTATTAAAACTTTTGAATGGCAAAACAAGTGTGAGCGTTACAAAAACGTAATGCGTAATTTTTTGAAAAAATATGAATTTTTACCTTATCAAAAATCAAGATGTTTGAATTTAAACCAAAAGATAGAATATTTGTGTTGCCATTTTGAAGTATTAAGTAAACGCGGTGCGGGTGTGCAAATGGAGAATGAAAGATTGAAATGGGTAAATTTTGATAAGGCATTCGATGATCGTTTACAAACCAGTGCTATTATGAATTTATCGTATAAAGATATTAACTCGTTCTTGGATGATGCCTTTGCTTTATTCGAAATTAATATTCAAAAAGCTTTAAACAGGTTTGGTTCGCTAAAAGTGTATACCGTGTTAGGCGCGAAATTTGTTAAAGATTCCATTGACGGGAAAACACAAGAAATATCAGATTTAAAGACATTTATCGCGAAAACCGGTGAAATTTTAGTTACAACCCCATTAGATGACTGGTACAATGTTTATGTTAAACAAGTAACCCTAAAAAGAATGGAGGAATTCCAAGAGAAAGATTCTAATTGGAGACTTCATTCTATTGAAAGGTTGGAAGTTAACATTAACAAATACAACCCAATGCGTGCAAGCTCGTATATCAATTTGCCATCTGCTATCAATAGAAAGCATGCCTGCATAAATGTTCAAAACACCGATAACCAGTGTTTTAAATGGTCAATATTGTCAGCGTTATATCCCTCAGATAATAAGCATGCACACAGAGTTGCAAAATACAGGCAATATGAAGATTCACTCGATTTTACTGGAATTGAATTTCCAGTTGCACTTAAAGATATTTCAAAGTTTGAGGTTTTAAACAACATTTCAGTCAACGTTTACGGCCTTGTCAAAAGAGATGAAAAATTTAGTGTTTCACCTCTACATCTATCATCACAAAAGAAAATTCATCATGTTAACCTTTTACGAGTTGAAGACCACTACATTGATGAAAATCATGAAGAAGAAGAGGAGGAGGAGGAGGAGGATGAAGTTGCTATCATGTCATTCAACTACCACTATGTCTGGATCAAGGATTTGTCGAGACTCGTCAGTTCAGACTTATCAAAGAAGAAGAACAAAAAATACATCTGTGATCGCTGCTTACACTATTTTGGAGAAGAATCTAAGCTGAACGAACATGAAGAAAATTGTAGAGTGATGAACGACACAAGAATTAAATTGCCTCAACTTGGAAAAAATATCCTTGAATTTCAACATTTCCAAAACAAGGAACGTGTGCCTTTTATTATCTATGCGGATTGTGAGAGTCTTTTAATTCCTACAGAAGCACCAAAAGAAATATTCAATGCAGAAGTTTTTCAAAATCATGAAACTCTCAGTATTGGATATTACTTGAAGTGCGCTTTTGATGATTCTTTGTCTGTATACAAATCGTCTCCAAGAGATGAGGAGTATCCAGCAAAGTGGTTTGCAAAGGAATTAAAAAATTTGGCTGATAATATAGATTCTCTATTTAAAAATCCTGTGCCCATGGAAACTCTAAGTTCTCAGCAATGGGTAGCTTTTCGAAATGATAGCACATGTCATATTTGTAAAAAGAAAATCGAGCCTGGACAAGTAAAAGTAAGAGACCATTGTCATCTAACAGGGAAGTTTCGTGGACCCGCGCATCAAGAATGTAATATTAATTACCATGAATCGCAAACCATACCTGTCGTTTTTCATAACCTAAGCGGCTATGATGCACACTTTATCATTGAATCGATTGCTACTGAATTTGAAGGTAATGTTTATCTCCTCCCCATAAATAAAGAAAAATATATTAGTTTTACTAAAAATGTAAAAGGTAGTTTTATAAAATTTCGTTTTATCGATTCTTTTAAATTCATGGCATCATCATTGGACAAGTTAGCATCCTATCTTAATGAGTACAAAATTGTTAATTCTGTTTTTTCCAACTATAGTGATGACAAAATTCAATTGTTAACTCGAAAAGGAGTTTTTCCCTACGAGTACATCGATTCAAGGGAAAAACTTAATGAAACAGAGTTACCACCCAAAGAAAAATTTTATAGCACTTTAAACGATTCGAATGTCTCTGATGATGATTATACCCACGCGCAGAAAGTTTGGAATGAATTCAATTGTCAAAATCTCGGTGATTACGTATACTTGTACATGCAAACCGATATATTGTTACTCGCGGACATTTTTGAAAATTTTAGAAATCAATGTTTAGTCGCGTACGGTCTTGACGCAGCGCATTATTATACAACACCGGGACTAACATGGGATGCCATGTTGAAGTACACGGAAATAAGATTGGAACTCCTCACTGACATTGACATGGTAATGTTTATAGAACGTGGTATAAGAGGTGGAGTGAGTCAGTGCATGAATCGTTACGCAAAAGCTAATAATCATTATATGAAGAATTACAATGAGAGTGAGGAAACATCTTATATCATGTACTTTGACGCAAATAACTTGTACGGTTGGGCCATGGTTCAGTCACTTCCCTATGGTGGCTTCAAGTGGGTAGAGAATGTCGATAATAGTTTTGATTTCAATGTTGCAGACGATGCGCCTACGGGTTACATTTTGGAAGTTGATTTGGATTATCCAGATCAGCTTCATGATAAACACAGCGATTTTCCATTTTGTCCGGAACGCTCGAAGCCACCAGGGTCAAAACAGGAGAAGCTCCTAACTACCCTCCTACCGAAACGAAAGCACGTTCTCCATTATCGTGCCTTAAAACAAGCTATTGACAACGGTCTCGTGCTAGTTAAAATTCATCGCGTCTTAAAATTCGAACAATCCATGTGGTTGAAAAGTTACATTGACTTTAATACTACGAAAAGAACAAACGCTAGTAATGAATTTGAGAAAAACTTGTTTAAATTGATGAACAACGCAGTATTTGGCAAAACAATGGAGAACGTGCGGAAACATGTGGAAATTAAACTTGTGACAAAGTGGGAGGGTAGGTATGGAGCTGAAGCCTTAATCTCCAAACCTAATTTCCACAGCAGAGCCATTTTCAATGAAAACTTGGTTGCTGTGGAACTTAGAAAAATGGAAGTTCTAATGAACAAACCACTTTATATTGGTTTAACCGTGCTAGATGTTTCAAAAACGCTAATCTATGACTTTCACTATGATTATATGCTGAAAAAATATGATGAAAAGAAACTAAAATTATTGTACACCGACACCGATAGTCTTATTTATGAAATCAAGTGCTCAGACATTTACGAAGACATGAAGAAAGATATTCAAAAGTTTGATACTTCTGATTACCCAACAAATAACGTGTACAATATTCCGCAAGCCAACAAAAAGATATTAGGCCTCATGAAGGATGAGTGCAGTGGAAAAGTTGTAACAGAATTTGTTGGCTTGCGGAGCAAAATGTACAGCGTTCGCGTAGAAGAGAAAGATTTAATAAAAAAGGCTAAAGGTGTGAAAGCATTAGTTGTAAAGAAAAATATCGACTTTGATGATTATGTTTATTGTCTACAAAATGTTAAAATCCAATCGAGGACGCAATATTGTATTCGGTCGAATCTTCACAAAGTACAAACTTTGAAACAAACAAAAATTGCTTTAAGTCCTTATGACGACAAGAGATACTTAATAGAAAACAGCACCGACACCCTCGCATGGGGTCATTGTAAAATTCTTGAAATTGACGACGAAGAAGATAAATTAATGTGAATAAAACATTGTTAAAAAAAAGAGAGAGGGAGGAATTGATTGTTTGAATAAAATATGTTTATTTTATTTTATGTCTTCTTTATTTTAAATAAACCTTAATCTAGTTACATGAATTTATTTTAACTTTTTAAACTTATTTTAACTTTTCTTAACATTACTTTAACTTTATTTAACTATATTTTAACTTTATTTAACTATATTTTAACTTTACTTTAACTTATTTTAACGTTACTTTAACTTATTTGAAAGTTACTTTAACTATACTTTAACGTTAACTATATTACATATCAGATTTTTTTATCCAACTATTATGTGAGCTATCGAATCCAAGCCATTTCACGTATACATCATTACCACGAGTCTTGAGAACTTTTTCTACAAGGTAAACATCTGGATATTGAACTTTCAGCAATTCTTCTTCGTAGAAACCACCTTCGATGGGTTGATTTTGATAATCTTTCAGCTTGTATGTAACTGGTTTTGTTGATTTAACTTTTTCCACAGTGAATATTTCCGTTGTCCAATTGGGAGTATATCCTTTTTCAAAAATATTTTTAAACTTGCTAACTCGAACTCTGTCTCCAACTTTGAATTTTGATCTTTTTAGCGGAATTCTACGTAGTTTACGGATACGTCTCAGCAGTTCTCTTGTATCTTCTACGGTGACATCTTTGGGTTTCATACCAATAGTACGATGCTTTTTATTATTGTACTTTGACATAAGAGTTGGTAAAAGATTAATCCATTTATAATTGCCTTGTAAGCTGAATTCAGGCCACATCATATTTTTTAGAGTGCGGTTAAATCTTTCAACAATTGAGGCTTTCAAATTACTATAGGTAGAATAGAGATTAATGTTAAATTCTTGCATTAAACTCTTAAATTCAGAATTGTAAAATTCTTTGCCTCTATCAGTATGCAAATTTTTAGGAATTCGGCCTTGTTTGAGAATAGTTTTCATGGCCAAAGAAATATCCTTTCCATTCTTACTCTTTACAGCCACAGCCCAGGCATATTTGGAAAATATGTCTATAACTGTGAGCATGTATTTGAAACCTTTATTAGAATAAGAATAAGGTATCATTTCAACCAAATCTGCTTGCCAGGTTTCATCGATGCCACGCATTTGAACTTTTCGACGAGGATAATTTTTTCTAGCTTGTCTATGCAATTCTTTAACAACAGTTAACTTTTCACCGTCCATTTTCAAGATGGGTTAAACGTGAATCCAACTTAGCGATATATTTAGCGTTTTGAAGAGGTAGTTCAAGTTGTAACTCAGTTTCAATCTGCTTAAGTTTTTCGTTAATTCTTTCTTCAATAGATTGAATAAGAATAGTCAAGTCATCAATAGCTGATCTTGAAGAAGTTGTAACTGCAAAGACGGTTTTTATTTCGTTTTTAACAATTTTTTTTTACTTGTCTTAAATTTACAGCGTCTCGTTGCTCTTCAGCGTCTTGAACGTTGCAAAGTCTTTTGTTATCAATGTCGTATTGTCCACTTGGAGTAATTTTAAAACCAATTCCAGAAGGTCCAGGAAGTCCATGACTTGCAAGAGGCCGTGACAAGGGATGTCCAAACACATCAATGCTCATTTTAATACTAAGCTCTATTTGCTTGTACTCTCCTAATATATAATGCGAGCTTCACGTAGTTCTTCGATGATTGACATAATTTCATTATTATGGCTTGGATTACCAGCTTGCTGTGATGCTACTAGCAGACGTAATCGGTCAACTAGTTCATTGGGATCATCCCAATAGATGTAGTCTGGTTCAAATTGTTTCTTTGAAATCATAAATTAAGGTAATTTCTTTCCAAGCTTCTTCTTCTTCTTCAAAATACCTCTACCCTTTTTTGGTGTACCCTTAAAAAGTTTTGAAATGACATCAGTGTATTTAGAATTCCTGGTTACGTTGACAAGTCCACTGGAACTATAATTTTTTCGGTGTGCATTTGTAGCTACAAGAATTTCTTTATAATTTTCCAAATCATCTGAACTGATTAATGCAGGATTAGGTTCTTGTCGAAATAAAAGTTCAAGCAACCCAGCAGTTTTTAAATATTTTTTCTTTCCAACAAGTTGAATATGTGAACCTTCTAAATCAACTGGTGTATCACCAATAATAAAAGAACCATTAGGAAGCTTACGTACTCCATAAACCAAGTCTAGAAAACTTTTCCTGTTTTTATTCAATAATTGAATAAACTTATTTGTCAAATTTTCATAATTAAGTTCTTCTCCCTCTTCTTCAAACTTGTTGCTCTTATCAAATAGACTGTCATTGAGTAGAGTTTTATCAAATTCCTCTTCCTCATCAACAGCAGTTGAGAAAGAAAAATCATTTTCCTCCTTTTTAACTTTTTCTTTCTTAATATTTTTGAAAGGTATGTCAGTTATGTTCACCAGCTTTTCCAGGGGTGTTACTATTGGTTGAAAAGTTTCTTTCAATACTGTTTCTGCAGCCTCTTTACCCATTTTGAGTAAACGATGTTTCCTCCTAATAGCATCACTTGCTTTTGCTATTTGACGAAGCGTTTCTTGCTCTTTTCGATACATGTTTTCTTCGAGACAAGATAAACTATACTAACGAAAAATTCAATAAAGTTCTTGTATTTATAGTGAAATGAAGCAATCAAATCCTCTTCTATATCTTCCTTCATTAAAATTACGGTCCTTATCAATAACAACAAATCCATATTTGTCAGATTTCCAACATTCTGAACATAAATCGCGAAATTGAGTATAACTCATATCTGTATTAACATGATCTTCGTATACATGTTTCAGATTCTTTTCATCTTGTCTAAATAGAACCAATAAATTAACATTATCTCGAACTAGATGTTTAGAAATACGAGCATACGTTTGACATAAATAGAAACTGTCAACGTTTACATGTCTGCTCATACAAAAGAAAGCTCTAACATTATCTTGCTTTTCACAAGCAATGTCATCAAAAACGAATATTGAATTTGCTTTAGCATCTTTTGGAGATACTACTTCTTCATGTTCACTAAATGGAAAATACTCAACACCATCTACCTGACTGATTACATTTTCTAAAAATTTATATTTCGGTTGCTGTAGAGATTTAGAGTAGAGGTAAATATTTTCAAAACTTAGACCATTTGGATGTATTATTAGGGAAAGAAGAGCATTCGTTTTACCACAATTTGAGGGGCCACAGAAAACTGCTCGAATGCTGTCTGAAAACAGACTACCGTGACGTTTAATCTTTTTTTCATTAGTTTCAACATCTATACTAGAGATTGGCAGTGCGACAGGTTGTTTCGTGAACTGCATCTTGACAGTAACTGCTTGAAAATCTATAAATACCCAGCTTTTATAGTCAATTTGTCAGTTTCACGTCAACCATTGTAGAGTGAAGTATGATTCTGCATTAGGAGGTGAAAAAAGGTCGCTATCAAGGAAAAGGTTTAATTAATCGTATCATCAATAGTCTACCGTTTGAGTTACATTTACCAGGATACCAATTCTGTGGGCCTGGTACAAAATTGGCTAAGCGTTTGTCACGAGGTGACCAAGGAATTAATCCACTAGACGCTGCATGCAAGCAACACGACATTGCATATTCGCAAAATCGTGAAAATATTCAAGCTAGAAACGAAGCAGATAAAGTATTAGCTAAGAAAGCTTGGGAACGTGTTAAAGCTAGTGATTCTAGTTTAGGTGAAAGAGCAGCTGCTTTAGCTATTTCTGGAACCATGAAAACTAAATCTAAATTAGGTATGGGGATGAAAAGAAGGAGAAAATCATCCATTAGAAAGAAAAAAAGAAAAACAATATGTAGGAAGAAAAGGATAGCACTAAGAAAAATTGTAGATGCTGCGCGAAAAAGTATGGTTCCCAGTAATAATGCTGAAGAATCAATTAGAGCAGCTATGACTGGTGCACGAAAAGCAATAAAAAATGTTGGTGGTAAATCCAAAGTTCTATCACCTAGAATTCTTCCAGTACCTACTAAAGTAGGTGGAATTTTACCGCTAGTTCCAATTTTTGCTGGACTTAGTGCATTAGGAGCTCTTGCTGGAGGAGCTTCAGGAATAGCAAGAGCTGTTAATAAGGCTAAAACAGCTAGTGAACAACTCGCAGAAGCTCAGCGTCACAATAAAACAATGGAAGCTATATCGCTTGGAAAAGGATTACACCTTAAACCTTATCGACAAGGACTTGGTCTCCATCTTAAACCTTACACTCAAGGAAAAGGAATTGGAAAACGAAAGAAACGAGCACCGAGAAAGAAAAAACGAGCATCAAGGAAGAAGAAGAAAATAACAAGAAGGAAAAAAAACTTGTTTTGAAGCTACCTCACCGACCATTAACTGATTTTGATTTGTTAAAGTATGCCAAAACTATAAAAATACCTTATTTTCGCGGTGTTTTTATGCGAAATGAACTACCTATTAGTGTTCCTCATCAATATGAATCAGGAATAATCAATCTTGATAATAAAGAAGGTGCTGGAACACATTGGGTAGCATATAAAAAATTCAAAAACGAAACAATGTATTTTGATAGTTTTGGTAACCTTGCACCACCAACAGATCTTGTCATTTATCTAGGTGATGGTAGCTTAATAAAATATAATCATGAAAGATTTCAAAATTATAATACATTTGTATGTGGGCACTTGTGTCTTAAATTTTTATGTAATCAACTAAATATTAAGAGTAGCTTTAACCTATATAAAAGTGTGTAACTATTGTAAGCTTTCAGTATAAAATCTGATAGCAAGATGAGTGGTTCATTTACTTTAACGTTAACGGGAAATTCTTCAGTTCTTGAAGCTGAATATTTCCCTCCAATAGAACTAAATTCAAATAAAAGTTATGTACTTGGTCTTGTTGAACTATTGACTTTTAATTCAATTCCCAATATTGATAAAGGAAATAATAAGTTTTACGTTGGAAATCAAGTAATTGATATTTCAACTGGAAGTTATGAAATTAAAGACATTGAATCTTATATACAAAATTCTGTAGAAATCGGAACTGTCATTAGTATAAAACCGAATAATAATACTTTGCGCAGTGTAGTTAAATCCAATTTGCCAATTGATTTTAACCCTAAAGACTCAATTGGTAATTTGTTGGGATTTACATCGAAGCTTCTAGAACCTCATAGAGCACATACTTCTGATTTACCTGTAGCCATTCTAAAGGTCAATTCAGTGAGAATTGAGTGCAACATAACATCTGGAGCGTATATAAATAATCAAAAAGTCCACACCATTCATGAGTTCTTCCCCAGCGTTCCACCAGGATATAAGATTGTGGAAGTGCCAGCTCACGTCATTTACCTTCCGATTGCCACCAAGACAATACATAATATACAGCTGCGAATTGTCGATCAGGACGGTGATTTAATAAATTTTAGAGGAGAAACTATAACAATTCGATTGCATATAAAGTCTTTGTAATGGGAATCATTTATAATCAAAGAGCTGTTGTTGGTGGAAACTATAAAAGTCAACCAACATGCAAGAGTCCAATCAGTCTAAATTTATCTCACAAGGTGTTAACACCTCAGAATCGCCTCTTTCTGCAAGAACTAGGTCTAAAAGTTCAAGGAAAGAAAAAACGAAAACAAGACAATTAATCTACATATTTTTTGGTTGCTGTTGCAATAAAAATGGACGAACTTCTCAATATTCCAGCAGCAGTAAATTTTGATGAGTCTATAGCTCATTATGAAATTCATGCTCATCAACCGTATGCATCTTCATCTTTTAACAATAGCGATGAAATTCGAATCGCAGTACAACATCAAGACTTGTGCATTTTACCCAGTAAAAGTTCAGTACACATTTTTGGCAGATTAGCTAAAAATGATGGAATTACTCTTACAGAAAACATGCATTTAAGTAATAATGCTGTATGTTTCTTGTTTGATGAAATTCGCTATGAACTAAATGGAATTGAAATAGATCGATGCAAAAAACGTTGGACATACTACAATCATGAAAAATTATGTCTCACAAACTCCAACTCAGCTCAATTTTATTGAAAATGCTGGGTATTCAAAAATTGCAGCTGACGCAAGACTTACATTGGAAAATGGATATTTTGACGTCACAATACCACTCAGCATGATTTTTGGTTTTGCTGAAGATTATAAAAAAATCATTATGAACGCTAAACATGAACTTATTTTAACAAGAGCACGTTCTGACGTGAATGCTGTAATTCAAACAGGACAAGGAGGGGATGAAGAATTCAAAATTTTCATTAATAAACTTGAATGGATGGTTCCATACGTTTTACCTTCTGACAATAACAAAGTTAAATTGTTAAAATATATTGAAAAGGATCCATTAATTTCAATAAGTTTTAGGTCTTGGGAAATGTATGAGTATCCTTTAATTCCTACAAGTTCAAAAGTTTTGTGGCAAATTAAAACATCAACGCAATTAGAGAAACCACGCTATGTTATTGTTGGATTTCAAACAGCGAGAAAAGATAAACGTAAAAAATATGCTTGTCATTTTGATCATTGTAATATTACAAACGTTAAACTCTTTTTAAATTCACAATATTATCCTTATGGAAATTTAAATCTAAATTTTGATCAAAATCAGTACTCTCTACTTTATGAAATGTACGCTAATTTTCAATCATCCTATTATGGTAAAGATTCAAAACCTATTTTAACAAAGGATATTTTTAAAAGTTTGTTTCCTCTAATTGTTATTGATTGTTCTAAACAAAATGAGTTTCTAAAACAAGCGTCAGTTGATGTACGTTTAGAATTTGAAGCAGGAATCAACATGCCGGCTGAAACCACTGCCTATTGCCTAATCATCCATGACCGCGTCATACAATATAAGCCAATCAGCGGTGTTGTAAAGAAACTATTGTAAAGGAGTGGGGATAATGTGGTAGTGGTGGGGGTGATTACTATAAAAGCAGCTGCTCCCGGCTAGAAATTCATTACTGCTTCAACATGGAGTTTATTGTAGACGTTCAAGGTTTTAAAAGAGCCAACAACGAGTTTGTCTTTAAAGAATTGGCAATACTTCCACTGCAATCGGATGCTCTACCACTTGTTTTACTGTTTGAACCTCCTTGTCCTTGGAATTCACTGCCAGGACGCTACAAAAGTGAAAATCTATGGCTAACTCATAATTACCATGGAATTGATTGGGCTGCTGGAGATGTCCCTTACGATGAAGTCCGACTTATTCTACAAGGAATCCTGCGAGGTGCTAGTGCCATCTATGTTAAAGGATTCGAAAAGATGACATGGCTAGAGACATACATACTAAATGTATATAATTTAGAAGATTATAATTGTCCATCGTTGAAAAAACTTGAGAACAAATTGTTAACTACATGTAAACATCATACTTTTCATAGTGAAAATTGTGCTGCAAAAAATGTTAAACTTCTCCAAGAATGGTTTTTAGAACCTTCAAACAAATATATTAGTGCCGCTGTTAAAGGAATTGATGAAGTTGATTCTATGATTAATACTAATTTAAAATATTTTTATGAAAATTATGAATCTTTTTTGTAAATATTTTGATAAGTTTAAAAATAATAAATCTTGTTAACTTTGAATTTAAAAGAATGTTTTGTAATTTCAAAAACCTAACCCTGAAATGCTTTAAAATTCCTGAAAATAAACTTATACTATTTAAATTAACTTATATATAAGGAAGATAATAATAATTTTAAATTCAATTTACAAATAAAATTGTATTTATTTTTCTAATTTCTCTCTCTGATATAAACATTTCTTTTTTTTAATTTTATTTTACAAATTGGAATTCTACAATATTATAAGTTCCACCAATATACTTCATTTGAAGCTGCTTTGCGATTGCAGCTTCTTGCATCGTCTCCAGAGAACTTGGATCTTCTTCAAATAGTTTAGCGAATCTTGACGGTAAGTAAGCAATGAAGTCAGCATTTACTTCTACGATGATTCTCATTCCATACTTGGTCTGCACTTTCTTTATTTTTGTAATATAATAAACAGCATTTTTAACCATTTCGGAAAGAGGCTTCGTCGGCAAGTAACCTTCGAAACGTCCAACGGCGTTGACTTTTTCTAAATCCATTTTAGTTGGTGATAATGCAAAAGAACCTTAAACAAACAAAATATAAAACAAAGTTAAATTTTTCTATAAAGAATAAAGTTGCAGTATTTAGAAATATAAAAAAAATTGGAAAGAGAAACTTAGAAGTATAAAGTCTAAAAATAACCTAAAAGACAAAAAAATGTAATAAAAGTATAAAAAAAATTATAAAGCTGAAAATAGAAACTTAGGAATATTAAACCTGAAAATAACCTAAAACTTTGAAAATAAAGCTGAAAATAGAAACTTAGAAATATAAAACCTGAAAATATCCTAAAAGATAGAAAACACTGAAATGAAACTTTGAAAATAAAGCTGAAAATAGAAACTTAGGAATATTAAACCTGAAAATAACCTAAAAGATAGAAAAATTGTAATAAAACTTTAAAAATAAAGCTGAAAATAGAAACTTAGGAATATTAAACCTGAAAATAACCTAAAACTTTGAAAATAAAGCTGAAAATAGAAACTTAGAAATATAAAACCTGAAAATATCCTAAAAGATAGAAAACACTGAAATAAAACTTTAAAAATAAAGCTGAAAATAAAAACTTAGGAATATTAAACCTGAAAATAACCTAAAACTTTCAAAATAAAGCTGAAAATAGAAATTTAGGAATATAAAATCCTGAAAAGATACTTAGAAGTACAAAGTCTGAAAATAATGCTGAAAGGAGCTTGAAAATTAAGAATAAAGCTGAAAGAAATGTTACTTACTTTTTGATGACCTGAAAAATAATGATTTTAGTGACTTAAAAGTCGCCTTATATATTCACTACCCCCTTTTTTTTTTTTCTTTAACCCCACCACTGATATTAATGCGCAACCGCAAACATATCCTAATATGAGGGCGCTGTAGTAATCTTAATCTAATATACATATGCAGTTAATATTGGTGAGAATGGACAACATTTTTCTTCTTGTAAAATTGTATTTTATATCATTAATTAATTAATTAATTAATTGTTCCTTAATTACTTAAGTTATTTTTTTTTAATACTACGTTTGGAAGGTGATGATGACGAATTGGTGATACAGAAGAGGATCTATCTTTACGATTAACTGGTGATCGAGAACGTGATCTATCTTCACGTCTGATTGGTGATGATTTCGAAGTTGAATCTGGTGTCAGTATCAACGTTGGTGGTGTCCATGATCTCTCTAATGGGATGTCAGTTACTTCATTATTTGATTCTGCATATAGTGTGAGTGACCCATCATGCTGGAAATCAAAATTTTCTAACATTGTATCAATGTCAGGAACGCACTCTAGTAACTGTAACATCTATAAAATTGTGAAAAAAAACAGAATTATGATAAAATAAAGAAAATTAATTCTATGAAAAAAAAAAAAAAACTATAATTCTAATGACCTCATGTTCATCAATATCAATGGTAAGAAAATCTAAATCTTCTTCTTCTTCTTCATCAATATCGTTGTCACTTCCAAACGGGACAGTAGTTGCTTCACTATCAACGTCATCTTCTGGGCAAATATTTTCAGGAATTATGTGCCCTTCAGTCATGGTATCAGGCTTGGCAGATAATGAGGAAGTTTCATTGTCCATTTTGTAAAGGAAGAAGTAGCTATAACAAAAATTTGCTAATTTAAGAAAATCGAGAGAAAAATATCTATAAGTATGAAAAAGTAAAAGTTATAAAAAAACAATAAGAATAAGGAGAAAATAAACTTATAAGTTAAGTTGAAAAAAAGAAAAAAAATGAAAGCTAAATTGAATCTAAGTAAAATGAAAGTAAATCTAGAAAGAAAGAAGTGAACGCACCTTTCCTAAAAGGTATTGCTGCTGTTTCTGAAAAAGAAATGATTCTGAAATGGAAATGATTATTCTCAACGCGCACGTTGTTTTATACTTTCTTCTGCCCCCCCCCTTAAAGGAGGTAAAGGAGAAGGAGAAGGAACTGAGGAACCACCACCTGGTAGTTTTCAAAACTAATCGTACTACGCAGGAAATTTTAAAATTTTTATAACTATATACAACTTTAATTAAACTTATTATTATTATTATTATTATTATTATTATTATTATTATTATTATTATTATTATTATTATTATTATTATTATTATTATTATTATTATTATTATTATTATTATTATTTTGAAAAAAAAAAAGAATAAAAACCATCAAGAAGAAAAAATGAAAGTAATGTGTATATAAATAAATATATTTTTTTTTCTTAAATTATAAAATAGACAAAATTTTGTTTAAAAGTCACGCTTTAAAATCAACACATTATATTTATGTCTTTCATTATAAAATTGTTTATTTATTTATTTATTTAAAAAAATACATTTTCTTTTTTAAAACATCTCACAAATGATTATATCATTAGTCATACAAGAACTGTTAAGTTCAAAAACAAAAATAAAATACTTGTCTTAAATTGAATGACTACACAATTTTAACAATTTTTTTTTTCAATATGTGAGTCAACATAAAATAAATGTAGAAATATTAATAATACATAATTAGAGAGACTTAATAAGTCTTTGGTAAGAAAAATACATGAACTGTTAAAGTTCAAAAACAAAAATAAAATACTTGTCTTAAATTGAATGACTACATGAACTGTTAAGTTCAAAAACAAAAATAAAATACTTGTCTTAAATTGAATGACTACACAATTTTAACAATTTTTTTTTTCAATATGTGAGTCAACATAAAATAAATGTAGAAATATTAATAATACATAATTAGAGAGACTTAATAAGTCTTTGGTAAGAAAAATACATGAACTGTTAAAGTTCAAAAACAAAAATAAAATACTTGTCTTAAATTGAAGTCTTACATGAACTGTTAAGTTCAAAAACAAAAATAAAATACTTGTCTTAAATTGAAGTCTTACATGAACTGTTAAGTTCAAAAACAAAAATAAAATACTTGTCTTAAATTGAATGACTACACAATTTTAACAATTTTTTTTTTTCAATATGTGAGTCAACATAAAATAAATGTAGAAATATTAATAATACATAATTAGAGAGACTTAATAAGTCTTTGGAAAGAAAAATACATGAACTGTTAAAGTTCAAAAACAAAATACTTCTCAAGAAGAACGATTAAACATTCAAACATACTGACTATAGATTGAAATAAAAAACTCACAGTATGCATAGAGAAAACAAATTTTCAAATAGTAAAAATGCAAACTATTTTTCCTTTTCTCCCATTGAGTAAATAAAACTTACTTTTCCTCATGTTCTTTGTCATCTGAAGACACTCTTCTTTTTTTACTCATTGCAGTTTTCTTATTTTCCCTTACTTTTCTTTTCCTAGGGAAACATGGGTGTTCATTAATTATTATAGTTTTTGATTTTTCTGGTGGCTGGGAGATTGAAGCAATCGCTGCAATAAGTTCTGTATCTGAGGATTTCAATACGGAAGCATCAATGGATTTTTTTTGAGTTGCTAATTTCAAAGTAGAAGCATCCACAGATTTTGGTTGAGTTGATAACTTTGAAGTAGAAGCATCAATGGATTTTTTTGAGTTGCTAATTTCAAAGTAGAAGCATCCACAGATTTTTGTTGAGTTGATAACTTTGAAGTAGAAGCATCAATGGATTTTTTTTGAGTTGCTAATTTCAAAGTAGAAGCATCCACAGACTCTGGTTGAGTTGACATCTTTGAAGTAGAAACATCAATGGATTTTTTTTTAGTTGCTAATTTTAAAGTAGAAGCATCCACAGACTCTGGTTGAGTTGACATCTTTGAGGAACTCATTGACTTTTCAGAGCTCGATGACTTCAACGATTTAGATGAACACGATGATTTAGAGGACTTTGAAGATTTAGATGAACTCGATGATTTAGAGGACTTTGAAGATTTAGATGAACTCGATGATTTAGAGGACTTTGAGGACTCAGATGAACTCGATGATTTAGAGGACTTTGAGGACTTAGATGAACTCAATGATTTTGCTGGAGAGGATGGAACTGCTTCCTTATTTTCCTTATTTTCCTTATTTTCTTCATCTTGCATTTCATTTAAACTTAGTTCAACAGAAGTTTCTTTTATTATGGTTGAAATAGGAAATTTTAATTTAATTATATACTTACACCATGATGAACGTTAAGTTGAGCCTGATGATTGGATGTAGTCATAACATTAGCTGGATTAAAAAATATTCGTGGATGACTTGGTGGTGGATAATGAACCGGATAAGGAGGTAGAGTTTGATTAATTACTGGCCTTTGATTCATTACTGGTCCTTGATTCATTACTGGCCTTTGATTATTTCCAGGTTGTTGATTCATTATTGGCCTTTGATTATTTCCAGGTTGTTGATTCATTATTGGCCTTTGATTATTTCCAGGTTGTTGATTCATTATTGGCCTTTGATTATTTCCAGGTTGTTGATTCATTACTGGCCTTTGATTATTTCCAGGTTGTTGATTCATTATTGGCCTTTGATTATTTCCAGGTTGTTGATTCATTACTGGCCTTTGATTATTTCCAGGTTGTTGATTCATTATTGGCCTTTGATTATTTCCAGGTTGTTGATTCATTACTGGCCTACTGAGAATGTGTCCAAATTCTGAAATTATCTGTAACATTGTTTTTAAATATATATATATATATAAACTTTAAAAGTAGAAATAAATTATATATTTTTATAAGGAATAAAATTTTAGGTTATGACAGGTTAGGTTTGTATTTTTATAAGGAATAAAATTTTAGGTTATGACAGCTTAACTTTATATGTACTTAAATTATGTAATATAAATAAATATATATATTTTTTCTATAACATTAATTTTAACTTACGTGGGGATAAATTAATTGCAATAAATGACAAAGACAACATCCTGGACAACGAGTGCCACTACTTTCATTTGAATGATAATTCTAAAACACAAAACAATAGATTAAATATTTTTATGTATACTATAAACTATATATATTCTTTTACATGACATTTATTCGTTACATACATATTTTATTATTTTTTTATTTTGTTACTAATTTATAAAATAACAATGCAAACTTACCATTTTCACTGTTCGTTTAGTTGTGAGCACGTTTTCGTTAACTTTGAAACTCTAGCAGAAGTATGATTCAATTAGACCACTGCTACCAACTTTACACATTTAATACTTAAAAACGGTCTCTTGTATCCACAGCATGGTAACTTTTTATTCAGCATTCTGATTGGCTCTTTCCATAGGACAAACTTGAAGTCAATGAGAATCAAAATAACACTATATATATTTAATTGCATATTTTGATAAAATAAAATACACTAACTGCAAAATCGCTTTATAGTAGAAAATAAACAAATAATAAAAATAAATCCCAAGTGGTACCTAGGGTTAATTTTTAGAGTTACTAAATAAATTATGGTGGAATTTAAAATAATTTTGAATTGATTGCTAAAATGTAGTTATAGCTACTAAAACTTAAATTAGCTAGTATTTTAGGTGTGAAATTTGAAATCACCAAACCACTTAATATTTAATAATAATAATAATAATAAAAGATTGTAATATATCACAAACGGGGTTACAATTCGATGTCTGTCTAAAACAATTATTGGTAATTTTGGCGCGAAATTTAAAATTACCCCTTCTAACCCACTTGAAAGTTTAAAAATAAAAAATTGAAATTTCGCGCCAAGTGGGTCAGAATTCACATGTGGCACCATCTCTCGGTGGCAGCCTGAACTCAGATGTCGGTAAAACATAACACCCCTTCTAAGCCACTTGAAAATTCAAAAATAAAAATTTAAATACCCCTCTAAGGGGTTTAAATTGAACAAAAATAAAGTGGCGCCATCTAGCGGTGACAGCCAGTACTAAAACTCGGTCGGTAAAACAGAATACCCCTTCTAAGCCACTTGAAAGTTCACTATTAAAGAAATCTACCTTACCGACTGTAGGTAAGTGGCCCAGAACCCGCCTAGCTTAACTACTGACATTTTTACGAATCGCCATTTTTACGAATTGTCACTTTTGCGAATCGACATTTTTACGAAATGTCATTTTTGCGAATAGCCATTTTTGCAAAAAGTAATTTTTACGAATTGTCGTTTTTGCGAATTGTCATTTTTGCGAAATTTCATTTTTGAGAAATGTCATTTATGCGAATTGTCACTTTTGCGAATCGCCATTTTTACGAATTGTCACTTTTCCGAAAAGTCATTTTTGCGAATTGACATTTTTGCGAAAAATACAATAGTGATTCTATATATACTACAAGTTTACTATTGTATTTTTCGCAAAAATGACAATTTGCAAAAATGACTTTTCGGAAAAGTGACAATTCGTAAAAATGGCGATTCGCAAAAGTGACAATTCGCAAAAGTGCAGTTCGGTAAAATGACATTTGGGGAATAATCATGCGTCCCCAGACTGAGTACAATTTCTTCCAAAAAAAAAGGTTAACTGTGATCCCTAATATTTTTTTCATACCTTTAGAGTTCTGAACATTCAAATAAACGTAATTTACTCATTTTTTTCAAAATTGTAATTTTATTTTCAAAACATTTAATTGTTTTAAATTTTTGCAACATTTATAATAAACAAAATAAATAAAGTAAAATAAATAGGTAAAATAAATAGATAGAATAAACAAAACAAATAAAATAAATAGGTAGAATAAATAAAATAAATAAAATATATAAAATAAATAGGTAAAATAAATAGGTAAAATAAATAGATAGAATAAATAAAATATATAAAATAAATAGGTATAATAAATAGGTAAAATTAATAGATAGAATAAATAAAATATACAAAATGAATAGGCACAGAATAAATAAAATAAATAGGTAAAATTAATAGATAAAATAAATAAAATATATAAAATAAATAGGTAGAATAAATAAAATAAATAGGTAAAATAAATCAAATAAATAGATAGAATGATTAAAATGAATAAAATAAATAAAAATAAAATAATTAAATTACATGCTTTATAGGTTTTTGTTCAAGAAGAATTTAACAAAATGGTTGTCGATTTGTTTGCTCGGAAATATCTGCCCTTTTCATTTTTCGATGATGAAGAAACACAAAATATTTTCCAATATTTAAATCCAAGAGCTAATATCCCTATGAGAAACGAGCTTCATTCATTGACTGTAAAGCGATTTTTGGAAATGGAAGCAGTTGTTCTTCAAATATTACAAAATAATTCTTCAAAAATATCATTCACCCTCGATGGCTGGACTTCCGTATCAAATCGCTCTTATTTTGGTGTCACGGCTCACTTCATCGACAAGTCTTGGAAAATGCATTCACTAACTATTTTCTTTATTCTATCAAATGGAAATCATTCAGGCAGAGACATTGCTGAAGCATTTTTTAAATCAGTAAATGATAGCAACTTAGAAGATAAAATCCAGGGGGTTACGCTCGATAATGCATCAAATAACACAACATTTATGAAGGAATTATCCAAATTAATGAATTTTGATGCAGTTTATCAACATTTCAAGTGTTATGCACACATATTGAATTTAGGAGTCCAAGATGTACTTAAAGCTTTAAAAATTGATCAAATTCATTGTGTTAGTAACGATGGTGATTACGATGGTAATATCGAGGACGAGGAATGTAAAGAAAGTGAAATTGATGTTGATGAAAGAATTAATAATTTGTTGAATTCAAATGTTAATAACGACAATGCGGATAAAAAATTCTCTTTAGATAAATTGAGGAAGATTTTTAAAATTTTAAAACTTTCGGAGCAATGGCGACTAAAATTGAAAAGTTGTTGTGATATTACAGACGAAAAAATGTATTTTCCAAACATAGATGTTTGCACAAGATGGAATTCTACTTTCACAATGATTAATACCGCTCTTAAAATAAAACGCGCCTTAAATTTATTATGCGAAATAAACGATCCATTACGAGATTACCTTATTGTCGAAAACGAGTGGACAATTTTGATGACTGTTTCCAAATTCCTAAAATATTTTCATGAATTGACCGAAGTTCTAAGTGGTGACAAATATGTCAGCCTTTCTTTAGTTATTATTGGATTTAACTTGCTGCTGGATAAAATTACTGCCGAAATTGAGAACTTACGGGGAAAATCTGACTGTGATATGACTTGGGTGGATTACAGAATGTTACAAGCACTTGAAGCATGTTTCAATAAGCTGATGAAGCACTATGGAAAAAGTAATTGGGTTTACTGTGCTGTGCTAATTCTAGACCCACGATTTAAAGTTGATTCTTTTTATAAAACGTCCTGGGGGAAAGAAATGGCTGCTGCATCATTAAAGAAATTTGAGTCTATATATAAAACGAATTATTACAAAGAAAAGGTATTTTTTCATATTTTAATATTTTATTTAATCTATTGTTCTTTGCTTTATGTATAAATCAGATATTTAAGTTTCCATATAGCACTATTTAATTAAACTTAATACCCTATTATTAAGAACCTTTAAATGACATCACGGAAAATGTTGCAGCATCCACTTCTAACTCCGAAATGCTTGATGGAGAAGATGAGACATTAAATTTGCGCGGATTTTTTAAAAATAATAAAGGAAAATCAAAAGTTCGTCAACCTTCTCAAGAATGGAAAAAAGAAATTGATTGTTATTTGTCTCAACCCTGCCCAAATTGCCGATGAAGATGTTTTAGAATGGTAAAATAGAAATGAAACATTGTTCCCTTCATTGTCATTAATGGCACGTGATTTATTAGGCGTGCAAGCAACTTCAGTTGCTGCCGAAAGAGTTTTTTCGCGTATGTCCTTAACTATTAGGAAGCATAGAAATAGGATGAATGATGAAAGTATAAAGTATCTTATGTGCATCAATTCGTGGGTAACTTGCTCATTGAAAGACGAAATTCAGTCATTGTTAATTTAGAATATTATTTAATTTATTTTCTTTTGTACTTTTAATTTCTATTCATTTTAAATACGAATTTGTTCTTTTTCAATTATTTAAAACATCAAAAGTACTTTCAGCGTGATAGTACAGAAAATGAAACAAAAATATTTTTCTTTACATACTTTTTAAGTAATGTATCTATACATAATTTTCATAAATAAAAACACTTGATTAAAAAATGTATTTAATTCTGTTAAAATGAGAATATTATTTATAATCTCTCAGTACCAATGAAAAATTTAATTAAAAACTTAAAACAGTCAATTAGCATTTTAATTATATTACAATTTTTTAATTTTTGTCTATTAAATTAGAAATTGTTAAAATAAAATAAAATTATAATAATGACAAAATTTATCATTTAAATTTATATGAACAATAAAATTAACCATTCTAAAAAGTGCTTAAAATTGACATTTATTGACAATTAAATTGTCAATCATTTACATTTCAAATAGGAATTTTGTTATATCTATTTATTTCATTCCATGATTTTTTATCTAATTCGATTAATATAAAATTTTTCTAAATTGTATTTTTAAAAAATATTTAATAAATTAAATTTGAGAACAAATGTGACTAATTTCTTTTCTTTAAATATGCATTTTATTTACAAAATAATTGCCTCTAAAAATAATTAATTATTTGAATAAACTATATATTACCTTTTTTAATTAAAAAGAAAAGTTTTAAAGAACATAAATTTAAATGAAAAATTCAGAAATAAAAATTGTGGTTAGATTTGTTAAATTTGAAAATCGATTAATTGCTCGTCTTAACGAAATGATCGTTCGAATGTGACGATCTGACCTAAGTTCACTTCAAAAAAGACGATAATCTGTCAAATGTTCGTGCTTTTCTCGTTCGTCTCGTTCGACGTGCAACACTAATTATAATGTTTATGAATAAAATAAAATAAATTTAACGTCGCATCAAAACGCATAATTTTTTTTCATCACACAATTTTTGAATTCTCGCATAATTGTGCATAATTATATTTTTTGTGCAAGAAATATAAAAATATTCCACGGTCTAAATCTGCATTAAGGGCATCCGGGAAATAATACTGATTTCGTGATAGACGTCTCATTTAAAAAGAAAAGAATATTTTGAGTCGGAATTTTTTGGTAAATATAGAGAAATGCTCTGGGACCAGCGGTCCTCTCAGAATTTAGAGAAATTTTCATAAATAATTATTGAAAAAAATTGTTTAAATATACGGAAAAAGGGGGTTTTGAACGGTTCAGTATAGACGTCTCATTTTGAGAGGATAAAATATTTCGGGTTCATATTTGGAGGGGTGATAGAGGAAGACTCTCCGAGGAGCGGCCCTCTCCGTTTTTGCAATAATTTTGCGAGGAAATTATTTTATTAACGATTGAAAGTGGAGTAATTTGAGGTTAATACATTTCCCTCAGTTCAACTCGCGACCACTTCCGAGAATTGGCGCCACCTCCTTGACGACTGACACATAGATCCACTTGTCTGTGTGTTCGCCGCCATATTGTCTCTCACTTTCGCCAAAAATCCAACTATTGTAATTTTGTTTTTCAATATTTATTTTTAAAATTACTTGCAAATTTCAAGAATATTCTTTATCATCATGAATTCCCCTAATTATCATGATAAATCGGAACTAAATATCTCTAATTATTTAGGAGTGAGACGACACGCAGGAAAACACTTTTTAAGCTCGATTTTTCCCGAATGCCCTTAACGAAATATCTGTTTATAAATACATTTTATCATAAATTTATGAATAAAATTAATCATCCATAATTAAAAGGGCAATCCTAGTTGTAATTTTCAAAAAATCGGTTTTTCTTTTCTTGTATTTTTTCTAAGTTTACCCACACAACACCGAAAATTTCCTAAATATTTACTAAAAATTTACTTGCAAGCTTGGAAGTATTTACTTGCAAAGATTAGTGAAAATTCTGCAAAGATTTAAATGCCCCACTTCAATAAATGTTGAGCTAACTTTGCAAGTAAATTCTTCGAAGTTTGCAAGTAAATCTTTAATAAATTTTTAGGAAAGTTTCGGTACTGTGTGTGTAGGGTCTCAGACATATGTTTGTAAAATAATAAGTTGATATTTTAAAAATTGAGTGAGATATAAAGCTTTAAAGATCTGAAGTAAGGTTCAGTTAAGTCCGGCTTCCTGTAGCCCGGAACAAAATTTCGTCTAATGAAAGAGTATGATAAAATTTTAAACTCGTTTTTCTTAAAACAGCATTTTGCAAATCGGTGATCGCACTATTTCTCAAAAACTACTGCACTGAATATCCGATTTTTCTTGAGTTTAGTGGGCTTTTTTAATACATTAAAATCTACTCCTCACCTCAATAGAATGATTTCTTTTTTAAGAAAGGGGTCGTCCATAAAGCATGTGATATTTGAAGGAGTAGAGGGTCTATAAAATATCATGCTTCATATTAATCATTATTGGAAAAAGTATCAAGATAGGGGGGATAAAATTTCGGAAATTAAGTATGCTTTATGGATGACCCCAAACAATATCTTTTTACAGCTGAGAACCCACAGCATTTTTTTATCTTTTACTTTAACTAAATTCGTTTGAATTTTGTATTTCTGAGAAACCAGCTCCTTGTTACCGTGGTCATCGCAAAACATATTTCTAATGATGACCTTTACTCTATATTTATAGAGAATAAGTTGCTTTATTTAAAAATGTTGGTGGTTTTTCTTTAAAAAAATTAACATAATGTTAAAAGCTTTATTTGGGTCCTTAATAACGTTTTTCTTTCAAAAGCATCAATTTGCACTTTTTAATTTTCCAACGCATAATTTCGCATAATAATCAGTTTTTCAGGGCATAATCCAGTAATTTTCAGCGTCATAAAATACTGTCCTTATTTATTCTGAAGAATACAATCACTTACGACAATATGAAAAAGGAACTTTAGAGTTCATTACCGTGAATAATGGAGAAGCAGTGGTTGTCGCAGATTTATCATACTTGCGATCAGTATTAGGAAGCGGCGAATTTTCTTAGATTTCTCAGAGACAGCAATCCCCGTAAATATTAAATGCCACCAGTTGCTTACAATAATGTGTGTGAAGAATGATTATATAATAATATATATAGAATTAAATATAATTAAGATTTGAATTTTTTATAGTTATAAACATTTTTTAATTTAAATTAAAAAAAATTTGCACACTGACACTCATGATTTTTTTTTTACATAAAAATTAGAAATTCAAAAATATTAAAAAATTTGTTTTCTAAGAATAAAAGATAAATTGAAATGTAATTTGATTAATATTATTAAATAATTATGATTGAATTTTCAGAAAACATATTATATTATTAGTTATAGTGTATAGTATAATTTTGTTGTTAAGCATAAATAAATATTTAACAGTGTAACCTCTCTAAGTTACATTATAAAAATAGATTAAAATAATAGTTTAAATAATCAATAGTCCAAAAAAAGCAGACAATTTTTTACAGAAATTGTGATAATGAATTTGAATTGTATCAATTTTTTTATTTATTTTAAAATTATGATAAAAATCACGATTAAAAAATATAAATTCTACAAACTTTAAAGAAATAAGAAGCACTTGAAATCTTGTTAAAAATAGTGTGATTAAAAATATAAATTTATTCTTTAAAAAAAAACTTAATTTTTTTGTGCCAAAATTCAATTATTTTCAAAATTTTTTAAACAAATTATTGTCAAAATTTTAATTTATCTTTATAAATAGCAAAATTCTTTGATTAAATTAAATTATTTTCAGAAATTTTTTCAAAATTAATTTCAAAATTCAATTATTTTTTCATAAATAATAGTATTATGTATTGAATGAGCTGATTTAGTTGTTACTGCGTAACAATTTGTCGTGGAAAAACCCAAAATTTTAAATTATTATTACTTTAATAGAGGTAGCTTATTGTGTCTCTTAAGTGCTTTAGAGAAAAGTAAAAAGGAACATTATATTGAATAGTTTCTGGCCTTCATAATAGATCAAGTTGTGTATTTATTGATAAAGAAGAAGAAAATTTCAATACTTCGACATTTATGTTTAGTGTTAATGATTTTATTATCATCCGAAAATAACTGATGTAAACACGTTCCCAGGTCAGTTAGACCACAATAATTGTAAATTTTTTCTCTAGGTCTTTAAGAGTGAGGTCTATTGTCCTTTGGAGGCGGTCTTTGAAACCTCCCTCAATCCTCAATCTGCAAGTGGGGGTAAAAAATCACTCCCACTCTTTAAAATTTAGGTTTAGATAAAAACGATAATTCATCACTTAAGAGACAAGTTTCTCAATGCAAAAATAACTCTTAAACGAAACACTTATATACGACGCAGTCTGTAAAGCTAGATTAATTTTTAATTGTGTAGTTAAAAATGTTTCATGATAAAGAATAAATCTTATTATGTAAAATATAAAAACAAAACACAAATTATTTTAAACCAGCACAAAATCATACATAAATTTGGTCCTTCGAGCCGGATTTTTACATCCGCGAACTTTACGCAAAAGTTGTGACAACGGAGTGATTTGAAGTGCAATTTGATTCTGTTTGAGTAACAATTATATTTACGTCTCTATACACATGAAGTTATAGAAATTAAACAGTTAAACTCTTTATACATAATGCTTCGGAACAACTAATGTGCATATTAGGTGATTGTGACTACAAAATAAACTTTTCAAAAAATCTACACTGCCCAGTCAATCAATAAACTGTTGAGTTCATTCATTAAGTGTGGTGTCAATTTATCAATCAAACGAGCTGTCAATTTCATCAGGACAACGAGAGCAGGGATCATCACCATACTACTAGAAGACATCATAGAGGCTTTCAAGTAAGTTTAGAGAATTCACCCGTTATCAATTATCCAATTTTATTTCTTTATAATTGACAATTTTTCAATTCCTGAAACGGAAACCGCAGGTCATGAAGGCGAACGAACATCCTTCAAAAATCGTTATCATTCAATTTGTGCTTTATTTAAAAAATATATAAAGAAACAAAATTTTCCTATGTCAACTGGTCAGTCTCAAGTTCCTGTTATGGATACCGACACAAGTTCAATTATCCAACGCGCACAAAGTAATACAACAACGGTTTCAAATAAAGTATCAAGTCCAACAATGGAAACTAGTAATAGATAAGAATTTCAAACAGGATTTCAATCTCGATTTGAGCTTCCAAAAATCCAAACACCTTTCTTTCAGGGTAATTATGATACATGTTTAACTTTCTATGATTCATTCAAATCCATGTGTCATTATAATCCTACTCTTTCTCCTATTCAAAAATTCCACTATTTAAAAGCATGTTTAAAGGATGAAGCAGCAGAGCTCATTTCATCTCTAGAAACTACTAATCAAAATTATTCTGTTGCATGGGAACTTTTAAAAAATAGATATGATAATCGCAAGTATATTGTAGAGAGTCATATTAAAGCCTTGTTTGAAATTCCTAATGTTTTAAAAGAAAATTCAATTCGTGCACTCTTAGACAATATACAAAAACGCCTTAGAGCTTTGAGAGCTTTAGATCAACCGGTGGATCAATGGGATTCTTTATTAATTCACGTAATTCGAAAAAAATTAAACAATTACACGCAAGAAAAATGAGAAGAGTCCGTTGGAAGCACAAGACTTCCTACTTTTTCAGAAATGGTATCATTTTCAGAACGTCGAGCTTTGATCGAGAATTCTCAATCATCTTATTAACTGTCTCAAGGTCAAAAATCAAACGTTTCAAAGCATAATTCCAATCGGTCAAACTCTCGAAGCACATCAGCAACATGTGTGTCAGCCACAGTAAATTCAAGTGAAACTAAATCGCTATCGTGCCCACTTTGTTCAAAAAATCATATGCTTTATTCACGTGAGCAATTCTTAAATATGTCTCCTTCTCAGCGTTATGATAAAGTAAAAGAATTATCAATTTGCCATAATTGTTTTCTTAGTAATCATCGCACATTAGATTGTTGTCGTTCATCTTGTCGTAAATGCCAGAAACGACACAATACACTATTGCATTTTAACAAAGATAAACCTGAACCGGAGTCAAAACCAGAAACATTGATAGCCGCAACAACAACCTATAAAACTAAAGTTCAATCACAAGTAATATTAGGTACTGCTATTGTTTAAATTTTAGATGCTTAAGGTAATTGTCGCGTCACAGGTTATATTTTAAGTATATTTCCGTTGGATTCACTAATAGCCAATGGCTGGATTCTTTTTACTGTTATAACCGCTTGAAAGCGGGCACTGAATTTAAATTTGAATTTGTTATTTAGATTGAAGGTGGAATAATAAATATACACTTATAATTGATTGGAAAAACCCCTTTCGGGTAAAAAACCAATCTTATTTAAGTTCAAATATTGTTTCTTTTAAATATACACTTCACAATTCTGTTTTACAAATAATTGTTTTTATTGTTAAATATTAATTTAACAATTTAAATTGTTTAACTTAGTTATTCACAAATTATAAGATTCGCTGATTTAACAATAATACTTTTAAAGATATGCACTACTAATTAGTGGTCTCTTCTCAAGTCTTGAAAATTGTCTGAGTCTTTGGGTCTCAGGCGCTCTCTTTATATACCCAACTAAAAAGGGGAGGTTTACCCTCCCCTCTTTGTTTAACCAATCAGAGCGCTGATGACGTTGCACTTGACCAATAAGCGTTATACATTCAAGGTCAAGTTATTGCGCATTTTCCAAATGACCAAAATAATGACACGTGTCAAGGTTAAATTATTACGCATTTAACAGATCTCAAGGTCAGATTATTACGCATCCTACAAATGACTTATTATTGTCATATATTTTACTGCGCAGTTTTCAACTGCGCAATAAAATAACCGTCATACGAAGATTTACAATATAATTTTGCAGTTTTTCTTATCAAGAATAAGAAGTACAAATTCAGTATTTCATAATCATAGTTTCGTTCTATTTTTTAAATATAAGTAAGATATTTAATGCATATTCCTTAATTAATTAAACGCTAATAATAATAATAAATTTACATTAATATTAATACAATTAATACTATATTTAATTACAGTTTTCTAAAATAATTACAATAATTTTATAATAACTTATAATATTACAATGATTATACGGTAGAGAGAGAAAGAGAAAGAACAAATGTCAAATAAAAGGTCTTTTTCAATTTCTGGATCAAATAATAATAATAATATTATTAATAATAATAACAATAATAATAATAATGTTTAATTGTAATATAAATATAATTTTAGATTTTTAAATTTGAATCCTCCAAGATGACAAGCAAAATTCCTAGTTCATTTATATAGAATTTAAAATTTCCTATAAAACTTACTAGGCACTGATGCCAGATGCCACAGTAATTATATAAAATGTCGAGCATTTTTGGATTCTGGTTCTCAGTGTTGCTCGATTTCAGAGAAATTTGCTAAGACTCTTAATCTCAAAAGGTCTAATGTCAATATAAATTTAAAGGGTGTTGATAATTTTCAATCAAGGGTTAAACATATGACTTCTATCTTGGTGTGGAGTTAGATGGAAGGTTAAACTTCCACCACCACATGGCTACGGCGTCAAATAAGGCGATCGAGTGTGTGGCTAATCTTTCACGGCTAATGCCAAATGTTGGCGGACCCCGTGAACAAAAAAGAAGACTGGTGGCGAGTGTCGCCCACGCTAAAATGCTCTATGCAGCACCAGCGTGGGCCCCATCCCTGAGGAGTAAAAGATGTGTGACCATCTGTGAAAAGATACTGTCTGCGCAGAGATCGATAACAACGCGTATCATCTCTGCATATAAGACGGTATCTACGAGTGCTGTGCAGGTCCTTGCAAGTGTCCCGCCAGCAGATCTTTTGGCGAGGGAAAGGGAAGAAATGTTTCTCTTTTCTAAAGAAAGCAGTTCCTTGAATGAGGAATTAAGACCAAGCAAGGGCCTGATCCGCAAAAAGGTAGGCGCAGGCTCATAAAGAGATGGCAAGAAAGATGGGATGGTGAGGAAAAAGGTCGATGGACTTATCGCCTTATCCCGGCACTCGCCACCTGGATAAATAGGAAACACGGTCAGGTTTCCTATTACTTGACTCAGGCGTTCACAGGTCACGGGTGTTTTAACTCGTACCTGTGTCGCTTTAAATTACGCGAGAACGAGGTGTGCGCATATTGCCAGTTCCCTGAGGACAACGCGGAGCACACCCTCTTCTCATGCAAGAAATGGGACTTGGAGAGGCGGGCCATGTTCGAAGGTGTAAACAGTCAAGTTACACCGGAGAACATGGTATCGCTGAAGACCCAGTCAGAAGAGAATTGGCGGCAAGTCGAGAACTTCATAATCTCGGTTATGTCGAGGAAAGATCTCGACGGCCGCCAAAAAAGCGTAATTTAAACAGCTTTTAATTTGTTTTGTTTGTTTTTTATTAATTTATTTTGTGATTTACTTGTCCTTATACAATTTTAATTTATTCCGTTTTATGTTTTTAATATTATATACGCGTTTATTTTTTTTCTTTTTTTTTATATATCCGTTTGCAATTTTATCTTTTGACTGTTTACACTTAATTAAACATTTTTTTTACTATTGTTGTGCTGTTAATTCCGCTTTTATATTGAAATAGTTTTAAATTTTTAACTATTAACGCAGGATAACCGCAGAGAAAAGCAGAAAGTCGCTAATGTCGCATTAGCGACAGAGTTGGAGCGCCACCCTCGAAGGCTAAAGTCTTACGACAGTTCCGAGGGAGGGTAAAGGGCTCCAAAAAAAGGGTTACGGGTTTTAGTGAATCAGGCTGGTAGTAGGTCGCCAGTCTGTTAAATTTATTATAACATTTATTTATTTTTCTTTTTTTTATATTTCTTCTTGTTTTTTTATCATACCAACCCCACATAACCTTGGAGTGCGGAATCCAAGGTATCTGTAGGCAGATTTCCCAAAAATCCCTAAGCAAAAAAAAAAAAACATATGACTTCTACGAAGGTCAATTCCTTATATGATGATAACGTCATTCTCGATTTGTCATTTTTAATATTTCAAAACATTTCAGAACCAATGCCTGCAATTCCAATTGATAGAAATTCATTAAATATTCATCATCAAATTTTCTTAGCAGATCCCGATTTTCATCAACCATCAGAAATAGACATTTTGATAGGAGCTGAATATTTTTATAATATAATGAGAGTCGGAAAGGTGAAGGTTAGTGGTCAAGGTGCAATTCTGCAAGAAACAGATTTAGGGTGGATATTTTCAGGTCGTTACACTAAACCAAACAAATTTAATTCAAAGAAAGATTCGATTCTTCCCACTGAAGTGCAATGTAATTTAATCAAATATCAAGATATTCCGCTCTTATGGGAATTAGAGAGTGATAAATTAAGTAAAAATCTTTCAGATGAAGAGAAAATAGTCGAAGAGCATTATAACAAAACAACAAAACGTTTAGAGAATGGTAGTTATCAGGCCCGTAGCCAGAAATTTATTTCGGGGGGGTCCAAGTTTGAAATCAAAATTTTTTTCGAGGGATAGTCTATAGTTAAAATAAAAATATAAATATAAATATAAAAATTTCGGGGGGGTCAGGGCCCCCTGGGCCCCCTCTGGCTCAAGTTAACTTACCTTTCAATGACAAAAAAGAAATATTAGGCGATTCTCGTAATTGGGATCTGAAATACTACGATACGCCATCTAGTGAGAGCCTTGTTGTGGTAGCCATCTTTCGTTTCGTCTCTTTCTGATATACGTTCAAGAAAAAGATAAATTCCAAGATGGTTGCCACAAAAAGGCTAAGGGGTGGGTTAGTTTCACGTGATTTCAGATCCCAATACCGCGTTCCAACGATTCTATGCTCTCGAAAGAAAATTTGAAAAATATCCTGAATTTCATTCTTCTTATTGTGATATTATTCAAAATTATTTAGATGAAGGACACTTGACAGCAGTCGATAGTAAAAATGATTTAAAGGGGGGATATTTCTTACCTCATCACGCAGTTACAAAAGAGGATAGCTGCACAACAAGAGATAGAGTAGTTTTCGATGGATCTACCAAAACCTCAAGCGGAGTTTCGTTAAATGAAGCTCTCAGAGTTGGTCCAACAATCCAAGCATGGAGAATAGACTACAGGAGACCAATCTCCCATGCATGTACTTCACAAAAGTTGCGCTGCGATTTGTCGGAAGTTCATCGCTAGTACACTAAACATCCCAAAAGGTGACGAAAGAATCGCATACATACCCCTAGCAGTTTATGTCAATTATTTACTATGAACGTAGAAAAACATAACCTAAGTCTAACTGTATTTTTAAGCTTTTTAAATTAAAAATGATAATAACATTATTTAATGTTGATTTAAATAATAAAAATAATTTAGTGAAGTGATAATATTTGAACACATGAACAGGAATTTGAATTACATAACTACATAACTTGGAGTTAAGTGTATTCCTTGTTATTAAAAATTATGTACATAACATCATCATCTCATTGACATGAGATCCATGTCAATGAAAACAGTTAAAAAAGGAACCATGTATAGTAAGTATAGTAGTATTTATTTCCATTGTTAATAATATTCATTGAAATAACAAAAATGAGTCATTTAAAATATATTATTTTTAACTTGTATTCTATTAATTTTAAGGAGAAGTATATGTAACAAGTATTTATTATTTTTTTTAGCAAGAAGATATAGAAGAAGGCAATTTAATTGGAATTATCTTAAAGAGAATGTGCATCTTGTAAATTTACCTTCAAATGGTTCTTGGGAAGTTTTGATAAATGAAGAATATTCCTGCATTGCTTTTTTAAATATACAAGGTGTCATAACTAAGCGTAAAATATTAATTAGAGATAATTTAACTGTTGAAATATTTATCAATGAAAAACCCTGTCTTTGGTTGGAAGCGGAGAAGCCTTCAAGTTTTGAAGATGTTGAACAAATTATTTATCTGGTAAATAAAATGCAAACCTAAACATATGAATGAAATTATTAAATGAACATCATTTACTATGTAAAATGTTTTAGGAGAAATACTGTTTCATGTAATTGTAAATATTCTAATTTATCATGTATTTTTGCAGTACATGTGATAGATCAGGGTGTCCAGCTACCTTGAAAACCTTAAAAACCTTGAAAAGTCCTTGAATTTTTTTTAAGAATCGCTGGACACCCTGTAGATGTTTTGAAATTAATTTTACACATTTTGTAAAAATTATGATTATTATATTATAAAATGTATTTATTATAACCCAACTATAATGTTTAATGATTTTATGCATTATAATAACAAAATGTATTTTTGAAAAAAAATTCACATGTAATTTTATGGGAAATGATAATAAATTAAAATGAAAAATTAATAATTGTAATTACAACCAAAATAATTTTAAATTCAGGAATAAAGGCTTATAAAATACAATATTATAAAAACAATACTCCAAACAATCAATATTTAAACATCTTTATTGCTTAATAATATATTTACGTTTAAATATGAAACCATAAAATTATATTTTTGATTTTTAAATAGTTTTTAAACTTATTTATAAACATTTTTGGTACTTAATTTATTATTAAGCTTTATAAACATCATTTAACTATAAAAGTAATTTATAGTTTTGCATCTTTACGGCATGTTTTGGATTTTTCTTTGGTAGAATTATTAATCGCATTCTAACGTTTAGCTATGAAATGAGCTCTTGTTATAAGATAAAATGACACAATAGATTTTGTAAATTCTACTGAGTGGTTATCACATCCAATAAATGGAATTTTATATATTTGCAATTCTTGAGTAATATGATAAAAAGTATCACAATTGAGCTGTCCTCCAGCTAAAATACTTAAAATCACATTTTCTAACGTCTCTGTTAGATTGTACAAAATTTCTGATGGATATTTTAATCTCCCTCTATTGTACAAGTTTATCATTTTAAATTTTACATTATCGCGTTCATGATTGTCTGTAATTGTTGTTGACAAATATTCAACACATTTCGTTAATCTTTGTGCTCGAAAAGCAACATATCCTGCCACAAATCCTTGTACGAATTCTTCTGTTTTACAAAATCGCTCGTCGTTATCTCTCACTTTGTCCAAAAAATTCGGAATTGATTCAACTGATGGGTCGTTATTCGAAATTATCCTCTCTAAAGTGGAACAAATGTTATTGAATCGATTGTCATCAATATCTTTACACGTGAGAAGAGCATTTAAAATCTCACAACCCTCTACGTTACTTCCTCGTTTTAGTTTTATGAGCGAGTACGTACTTAATAAGCGAAAGATTTGGGCAAACATCTTCGAGTCCGGATGGTCGTTTCCTCCATAGGCTTGCCTCACAAGACCAAAAAATCTCTAAAAATCAAAGCGAATTAAATGTACAATCGAAAATTTTTAAATAAAATTATGTTTTCAATAATAAAATGTTTTATTTACTTCAAGAGCATCTTGATTTAATCTGCTGGGCATGAGATAAGAAAGATCGAATTTCTTTTTTAAGAAAGCAAAGATTTCAAGCGTTGATTGTAACGTCACTTTAAGACCAACAAATGTACTTTGACTTATGAAAGGAGTTTTGTGTACTTTACTTAGAGTTTCCCAAGCATCCAAATATTTGATAGAATTCAAAATGTGCTATATAAAACATTTTATATTAATTTTTAACTTAAGAGAGGAAAATGTTGTAATATGTATAAAATATGTTTCTATTTAAAAATTATTTTTACTATAATTTTTATTTAATTTCTCGAAAAATGTAATTATTCTAAAAAATTTTAATAAAATTTAGCGAAGCAATTCAATTATTTAAAAATTTTGTTGGTAAAATTCTTTATGAGAATGAAATTTTAAGAAATATTCAATTATTCAATAAACTATCTGTTTCTATTTTAATAATTGAATTCTTGAAGAATTTTCTAAAAATGATTTCAAAATTAATTTCAATTAAAATTTAAGATAATACTTTAGTTTTATCAAATTTCCAAATTAAGAATTAAGTTCTTACTTTGAAAATCTGTATTTTCCATACTTTTAATTAAAAGTTATATGAAACTATTTTTTCAAAAAGCTTAATCCAAATTTTTTAAAAATTATTTCAAGTTTTTATTTTAGAATGAGTATTTAATTGAGGATTTTCCAAATAATCTAAGATATAAAGAAATCGATATAGTGATCGATTTCTTCATGTTTTATAATTATATTCTTATAAATTATTACATTTCAATAGGTTTTAATTTAAAATTTTTCAAAATCTTAATTTATCGAAAATACGTACATTATACTCATCAGAATTTTCTCTTATTGCATTTTGGGGAGATCGTGACATCATTGCGTTTATTAATTTTGACATCCTTTCGCAAAAGTTTCGCGAGCTTTTATATGTTATTCAAATATTTATATTATTAGTGAAATAAAGTATTAAAAGTAGCTTACATAAAAAGCCATTGGCACATTCATTTTTTGGTAATATTTTGGGTCCAAGTGATCTGCAGTCAACTTAAACGCCATTTTTAAATTATAAAATTTCGCTTTTTTAGACTCCAGTACAGCCCTCCAATGTTTCTTCTTAATAATGCCATCAGGGCTCTATAAATATATGTATTTTGTTATTAAATTAACACTGATTTCTAAATTTAATTATTTTTAATAATTTTCCAAAAGTTTTTAGAGAATTTAATTATTTAAATACAACTTAGAATGTTTTCAGGATCGTAATATTTGTAAAATTATTTTTTTCAAAAATATTTTAATATAATTTTTTTGAAGCTAATTTTTATTAATTACCATTTTTAACTTTACACTTGAAGATTTTTCATTAAAAATTTTTGAGAAATCAATTATTTTGAAAAATTTACAATTAAAATTCTTTTAAAGTTTATTTTCAAAAATTATCAAACACTTTGAGAAAAATCAATTATTTTCAATAAAATTTTACAAAATTTCAATTATTGAAACTGTTTTTTATTGTAATTTTTGAAAATTTATTTAGTATTTAATATTTTTAAAAATAGTTGAATTGTTTCGAAGAAATTATTAAAAATTTTAGGAAATAATTCAATTTTATGGAAATCTTTGAAAATATTTAAATTCCTCTGAGAAATTTAATTGAATATGTTGTGAAAATAATTGAATTCCTGCAAAGAATTTTACTATTTATAAAAATAATGGAATTATTGCGAAGAATTTAAAAATTTATAAAAATAATTAAATTGTTTCAAACGATTTATTAAGATTTTAGAAAATAATGGAATTTATTCAAAATATATTAAAAATTGTTTTAAAAATTAAATTTTTCCGAGGAATTTAATTTCAATTATTTTCAAAATTTGCTATTAAAATTCTTCAAATATTAATTTTCAAAAAAAATTTTAAAAGCAGTTTGAAAAATTCAATTATTTTAAATTAAACTGTACAAAATTTCAATATTTATTGAAACTCTTTTCAATTGTAAAATGTCGAAAATAAGTTGCATTTTCTAATAAAAATCATTGCAATATTTGGAACAAAAGTCGAAAAAGTCGTAATTTTTGAAAATAAGTCGAAAAAAGTCACATTTTTTTTAAATAATTGAAAATGCTATAATATCCGAGGCCTGAATTAAATATTGCTGCAAGTGTATTGAATAAGAAAAATTATTTACCAACGTTTCTTCTCTTGAAACTAGGGCAATCCTAACATTTTTCACCAAATGTGGAAAGTCTGATAAAAACCAGAGATGCTCTGTTTCACTTTTTGGATGATGACAAGAAACATTAAAGGCATTTACTCCAAACTGAGTCCACATACCGCGATTCCATTGTGCTCCATCGTTAACCACTGCTTGAACGTGTATGCCACTTACATGCAATAGATTGATACATTCTATTACTAAGTGACTCAATATTTTTCCGGATGCACAACCTTTGCTTAAAAAACAAGCTAAAGATTGTACCCAGGTCCCTGCGAGTGGTTGGAACATCAGAACTAGGGCATGGTCTCGCAATTCGCGGCACTGGTTAACTGGAGCGTGATCCCCAAGATCTGTAAAGCCATTAAAGCGAAGAGTCTTGGTGTCGAAGGATACATTTTCTGATAGCTTCATTTCGTCCAAAAGAAGAACTCCTGCAAAGATAAATGTTTTATTATTCACATTTTATTTGATAATATTTATATTCTTACCTCTCTTTTCCATAGGAGTGAAATCTGAACATTTTTCCTTGAGGGCATTAAATACGTTTAATTGAAAACCGTATGCAGAATTCAATTTAGATAAATATTTATCGAGTGTTTGTAAACTTGGAATCACAAGAATTTTTCTTTCACGGATGTGTTCGTATAAACTCTTATTTTTTATTCTCATTAGCAAACATTCGTAAATCCACTTAGTTTATAAGCGTCTTCCTCTAGGACCTTTAACTTTTGCAGCGTCGAAACATGCTTTGATAGCTAGTTGCTGCTCTACTGTCAATTCAGCTATTTTTGGTCCAGTATTTCTTCCTTTATAGAGGAACACTTATTTTTTAATTGGTTAACTTCCTGCCTTAACTTTGTGACCTAATGAAAACAAGAAATATTACATTTTCAATTTTTTTTATATTATTATTTATAATACTGTTTCAGAGTGGTCACAGTTTCAGTTTATCAATTTCCCTGACATTTTTTTGTCTTTACTGATATGCGGCCACCCTGTTTTTATTGTAATAAATTATATATAAAAATATAATCAATGTTTACTTTGGTTTTTTAGTCGTTGAACTTTCTTTCTTAAATTTCGAACGTTGTCTACTTTCGGCTTTACGGTTTTCAACTGCTCTCTTTTCCTCCTCACAGCTTCGTTATCAATTAATTTTCTTCTTTTTCTGCGACACGGAATGCAACGTTCACTTCGAGAATATGCTTTTAAATAAACTTCACATAGATCGAATCTAAAATATTAATTAGATGAAAAAAGCAGGAAGAAAATATGATTCTTAATTTTTTTAAAACATTTTTACATTTTACCAACCTTGATGAATCTTCTAATCCAATACATATCTTTATATTCTCTAATATATTTATATTATGATAAACATCTGGTATACATTCAATGTTTTTTTATTTATGGTAAACTCCTTTGAATTTCTTGAATGTATATCTGAAAAATACAGTCATTATTATTAACTGTGCGAAAAAATATGCAATTTTTTGTCCTTTTTTAAATATAATTATTTGACTATTGCATACCTTAACAGACAGGTCATTATCAATTATCACTTTTTTCGGGCTTTAACACATAGAATCCCATTTCCCTATAATTATTCTGTCACGAAAACCCATCGCTAAACGCCAACCTTTTGGTAAACCCGTTTGAAGTTGACGTTGTAATGCATTCAGTGTGCAAGCTTCTTTCGTCCTATTCTGTAAAAGTATATTATAATAGTTACATAAAAATTACATTTAGAGTAAAATTTAATTATTGATTATTTATAAAAATTGCGCTTACAAGGTGACAAGATTTAGTTAAAATCTTTTCTTGCAATGGAATTCAGTGTGGAATTCAGTAATGCATTCAGTGTGCAAGCTTCTTTCGTCCTATTCTATAAAAGTATATTATAATAGTTACATAAAAATTACATTTAGAGTAAAATTTAATTATTGATTATTTATAAAAATTGCGCTTACAAGGTGACAAGATTTAGTTAAAATCTTTTCTTGCAATGGAATTCGTTCTAGGCTACGAGATTCATGATTCATTGACAATTTTTCAGAATTTTCATGATCGTTATTTACTTTTGCAGACGATTTCTCTTAAAAGAATTTTATTTTTAATTTCTTAATAACATTTACATATGTCAATGTCAAATCTTAATTGCTATAAAAAGACTTACACTTTCCGTAAAACCTATATTTTTATTTATGACGATATTTTCACCACAAGGTTGACAAAGGTCATCAGAAAAACAATTTTTGGGAATTGTAGAACTGTCACAGTTTCTCATCTGTAACAATATTAATAATATTTAGTGATCCATAATGTTAAATGTTAAAATTCTTTTTACAAATTTACTATTATGTTTTTAAAAAAATTATTGTTTATTAAAAAATTACTAACCTGGAATGAAATATGACTGGTATAGCCATTTTTCAGCAAAGGCACGACATTTTCACGATCATAATCCTTTAAGCGTAATTGTAAAATGAAAATGTTAAGCGTTTATTATCAATTTAAAAAAATTATAATAATTTATTTTTTAATATACCTTTAATGGTACGGCACTTCTTTTTAAAGTTACTCGTAACTTCGGGATAACTTGGATTGTCCCGTCAGGCATAGTATGTTGAAAACATGATTCAACATCTTTATTCCTGAAATGTTCATCACATATCGTGTCGGAATCAGACAATTCTACTCCTAAAACATCTTTCCACTTTTTCCTTAAAGCAGGATGCTACAATAAAAAATAAAAACAAAATTTAATTCACTTCATGAATAATTTTACATTAACTTCTTTTTTATTTTGTTTACCTTAGGTACTTTGAAGAAGCTCCGACTTATATTATTTTTCTTCAAGTGCCTTGCACTAACATTGCACTTTGCGCATTTTCGATGCATAGTGGATATTCTCGTATTCTGTAATTTGAAATCTTTTATTTTAATATCATTTTCTTAATTTCGTTTTTCCATAAAAAAATTTTAATTAGTAAAAAAGTAATAATAAACAGCAAAAACATTGAAAAATTAAATCTAATATTATTTCACTAATATAAAAATATAACCTTAAAATAATTTCATTTATAAAATTTGGGGCGGTAGCGATACTACACATTTGAACTCTACATTGATGAACTGTACACGTTCGATTGTATACAAATATGTTTTATAAATATTTATCATTAAACTGCATACATTTCAACTCTACACAAATAATTTTAAATAATTTCATTTTTTTAATATGCTTGTTTGAACACAGTTAGATTCTACACTATTAAATTTGGTAAAATTGTATCGAAAAATTGTACACAGTTTGATTCTATACAGTAGAATTATATACTGCAAAATATTATTTTATTTGTTGAACTGCATACAGGTAAATTGCATACATGATAAAATACGATTAATTGTATACAGTTGTATTGTACATAGAAATTTTTTGCATTATATTATTCTTAAACTGTATACATTTCAACTCTACATAAATAACTTTTAATAATTTTATTTTTTTTAATATGCTTGTTTGAATACAATTAGATTCTACACTCTTTAATTTGATAAAATAATAACAAAAAATTCTACAGCGTTAGATTCTATACAGTAGAATAATATATAAAATTGTAGAGTTCAAGTGTGTAGTATCGCTACCGCCCCATAAAATTTTACAAAAAGTTTTGTTATTCACTTACTAAGTAAATTAATTTCTAAATAAACTAAATAAATTTCTTTAAAATTCTAACACAACAAATAAACAATAATGTATATATAATTTTGTAAATATTAATAATTCTTAACTTACCTCATCCATGATTATTTCCCACTGTACAACAAAATTCAAAACGTTCAAAACAAAACAAAAAATTAACCAAGAAACACATGTTCACTTTAAAACTTCAAGTATGTATGCGATTGCTGCGCCGCGCACGGGATGTTTTATAAGTAAGAGCTTACAACAAGAATTTACTCATTTTAATATACACTAGATTGGTCTCCTGTAGTCTATTCTCCATGAATCCAAGATAATATATACAGTAAGAATACCTAACTATGAATCAGTCCACGAGTGCAAAGAGGACACTCTTATGCGGCGTTCAATGTTTACTCACTCGCACTCACGCTTAGAGGTGATTCATAGTTAGATACTCTTACGTTATGCAATCATCGCTCGTTTCAGACTCTTTCCTTATGCCTTATCAGCTGATATTCGACAAATGGCAAATTTTAGTATCTCCAGAGGACGAACAATTTCAAAAAATTCTTTGGCGATCTCGTTTAGATCAACCAATAAAAATTTACTCTCTCAACAGAGTAACTTTCGGTACCGCGTGTGCTCCTTATCTCGCAATACGAGATGATTTTTGATCGAGCGCGAAAACTCTACAAAACGCATTAGACATTAGAAACGAATTAATTACTTTATTATCCAAAGGTGGTTTCACATTAAGAAAATGGGTTTCTAATGACCCTCGTTTATGTGAAAATTTTGTAGGTAATATTAGTGATGAACACATGTCGTTAGATCCTTCAAATGTTGTGAAAACATTAGGTTTGCGTTGGAATCCAACATCAGATGAATTTTTATACATTGTTAATTTAGAAAATATAAATGAAATTGCAACCAAAAGATCTGTTCTTTCGAAATGCGCTAAATTATACGACCCGTTAGGAATTTTAGGTCCAGTAATTGTTGTTGGAAAGTTATTAATTTAACAATTATGGAAACTTAATTTAGAATGGGATGAACCTCTTCCTAAAGATTTACAAATTATATGGAAAGAATATGTAGACCAATTAAGTTATCTCAATGATATTCGATTTAAAAGATGTATCACTGTCGAGAATTTCACAGATATTCAAGTACACGGCTTCTGTGATGCCAGTGAGAAGGCATATGGGGCGTGTCTTTATCTTCGCTCAACCAATGACAATGGTGATACACAAGTATCATTAATCTGTTCTAAATCTCGAGTCGCAACACTCAAATCTTCATCCTTGCCTAGGTTAGAATTGTGTTCAGCTCTTCTATTAGCAGAAATCTATGAAACTACAATGAAATGCTTAAAAATTCAAATTTCAGACACCTTTTTTTGGTCTGATTCAATGATAGCGTTAAGCTGGATCAATACCTCTCCCCATTTGCTAGAAACGTTTCTTGCAAATTGCGTTTCTAAAATACAAACTTTGACAAAGGCTGAAAATTGTCGACATGTACCCACGGAAAGCAATCCTTCTGACATGTTATCACGCGGATTAAGTCCTCGTGAATTCATTCACAATCGTGATTGGAAAAATGGTCCCTCATGGTTGCAATTAAATGACGAGAATTGGCCTCAAAGAGATATACAAGTAAATGAAATTTCTGGTCTTCGTAAAGTAAAGGCAGTTTTTTCATTTAAATTAACACAAGGTAAAGTTGATATCTTAACAAAATACAGCAGCTGGCAAAAAACAGTTAGAATAGTTGCGTATTGTTTACGTTTTATATCAAACGCGAAAAACAAGGTTAAAAATTCTCGACTCAAAACAAATTTATCTGAAAATGAAATTAACTCAGCAAAGAGTCAAATTATTAAATTAATTCAAGCAGAATCATTCTCAAGCGAAATACGTTCTCTTTCAAAAAATCAACAAATCTCTAAAGACAGTAAACTTATCTCTTTAAACCCATTTCTTGATCAAGGTGTTTTTAAAGTGGGAAGGCGTCTCAATCTCGCGGACCTTTCCGAATCTAAAAAGCATCCAATCGTTTTACCAAAAGATTATCATATTACAAAATTAATAATTAAAAACGAGCATATGAAACGTTTACATAAAGGAGATAATTCGACTCTATGCGGCGTTCGCGAAACCTACTGGCCCATCGATGGTCGTAACTTAACACGACATATTGTCCGACAGTGCATAAATTGTTTTCGTGCAAAACCTCGCGAACCTCAATATTTAATGGGAAATTTACGTAAAAATAGTTTAACATTTTTTCGTCCGTTTCTCAATGTTTGAGTTGATTTTTGTGGTCCGTTCTTTACAAAAGAACATAGACACAGAAATAGAACAAAGGTCAAAACTTACGTTGCGGTTTTCGTTTGCTTTGCTACCAAGGCGGTTCATTTAGAACTAGCTAGTGATTTAACAACAGAAGCATTTCTAGCATGTTTAAAAAGATGTTTTGCTCGATGTGGAATTTCTCAATCCATTCACTCTGATAATGCCACAAACTTTGTTGGAACAAATAATGAAATCAAGGAACTGTTCAAAACAATTAATACAGTAATAACAGATAAAAAAAACTAAAGAATATCTCTATAACAAATCGGTTTCTTGTCATTTCATTCCTCCTCGGGCTCCTCATTTTGGGGGACTTTGGGAGGCTGCAGTAAAATCGTTTAAATTTCACTTCATCCAAGTTACAGGAAATTCTCTCCTGACTTATGAGCAAGCTTGCCACAAGAGGATCTTCGCAACATTCCAGAGCATCGACTGAGCTGTTGGCAACTTGCTCAAAAAATGCGTCATCACTTCTGGGACCGATGGCATAAAGAATACCTGAACAAGTTAATTTGTAGGAGTAAATGCCCCACATAGCACAATATCTTACTGTAAGTTTGTGGTGTGGATTACACGTATAGTTTGTAAGGATAGAGTTGTATACTTGTGGTAAACTTAAGGTAAACTTTAAATTTCCGCCATTACGGTAAGCTTACAAGAAAAGGTTATTGTAAGCTTACATGTAAAAGTTACTGTAAGCTTCCAAGTAAAGGTCATTGTAAGCTTACAAGCAAAGTTTACTGTAAGCTTACAAGTAAAGGTTATTGTAAGCTTACAAGTAAAGGTTATTGTAAGTTTACAAGCAAAGGTTGTTGTAAGCTTACAAGTAAAGGTTGTTGTAAGCTTAAATGGTAAGGTTGTAGTAAGGTTACTATAAAGTTGTAAGGTTGTGGTAAGTTTACTAAATAAGGTAAAGCTTTACAAAATAATTTATAATATAATTAAAAAATAAATAAAAAATTTTTTAAAAAAATTTTGGTCTTGTTCCATTTTGGAAATCTAACAAGCCGTTGAAAATCTTAAAAACAAATTTGGGAGGACTGGGATTCGAACCCGGGATTGACGCGCATAAACCTAACATCCTAACTATCTGAGCTAAGTGGGGAACTGACAAAGAAAAAATCAATATTGCTTTTAAGGGCATCCGGGAAATAATACTGGTTTCGTGATAGACGTCTCATTTAAAAAGAAAAGAATATTTTGAGTCGGGATTTTTTGGTAAATATAGAGAAATGCTCTGGGACCAGCGGTCCTCTCGAAATTTAGAGAAATTTTGATAAATAATTATTGAAAAAAATTGTTTAAATATACGGAAAAAGGGGGTTTTTACGGTTCAGTATAGACGTCTCATTTTGAGAGGATAAAATATTTCGTGTTCATATTTGGAGGGGTGATAGAGGAAGACTCTCCGAGGAGCGGTCCTCTCCGTTTTTGCAATAATTTTGCGAGGAAATTATTTTATTAACGATTGAAAGTGGAGTAATTGGAGATTAATACATTTCCTCAGTTCGAGTCGCGACCACTTCCGAGAATTGGCGCCACCTCCTTGACCACTGACACATAGATCCACTTGTCTGTGTGCTCGCCGCCATATTGCCTCTCACTTTCGCCAAAAATCCAACTTTTGTAATTTCGTTTTTCAATATTTATTTCAAAAATTACTTGTAAATTTCGAGAATATTCATTATCATCATGAATTCCCCTAATTTACATGATAAATCTGAACTAAATATCTCTAATTATTTAGGAGTGAGACGACACGCGGGAAAACACTTTTTGGGCTCGATTTTTCCCGGATGCCCTTAAGGTGAACCAAAAAGATGACTAACTCTTTAAAAGCAAAATGTATTTTTTCTTTGGCAGTTCCCTACTTAGCTCAGTTAGTTAGAATGTTAGGTTTATGCGCGTCGATCCCGGGTTCGAATCCCAGTCCTCCCAAATTTGTTTTCAAGATTTTCAACGGCTTGTTAGATTTCCAAAATAGAACAAGACCAAAAATTTTTTTAAAGAATTTTTTATTTATTTTTTAATTATATTATAAATTATTTTGTAAAGCTTTACCTTATTTAGTAAACTTACCACAACCTTACCTCAACCTTACAACTTTATAGTAACCTTACCACAACCTTACCATTTAAGCTTACAATAACCTTTACTTGTAAGCTTACAACAACCTTTACTTGTAAACTTACAATAACCTTTACTTGTAAGCTTACAGTAAACTTTGCTTGTAAGCTTACAATGACCTTTACTTGTAAGCTTACAGTAACTTTTACATGTAAGCTTACAATAACCTTTACTTGTAAACTTACCGTAATGGCGGAAATTTAAAGTTTACCTTAAGTTTACCACAAGTCCACAACCCTATCCTTACAAACTATACGTGTAATCCACACCACAAACTTACAGCAAGATATTGTGCTATGTGGGTGGCAATCTGCGACTGATCAAAGTGCTATACAACCAGGAATACTCATCTTTTCCAAAGAGAACAATCTACCACCAATGAAGTGGCCTCTTGGACGTGTTGTCATAATTCACCCAGGATCTGATGGAATAGTGAGGGCTGTGACAATAAAAACAAAATCAGGTGTTTACAAGCGGGCATTAAAACATGTGTGTCCTTTGCCAATAGATTAACTCTTTGCCGTTCATATGTTACGAAATGTCGTCTAGAGTCCTTTTTGGGGGAACAGCCAATGAGAAGAGGCGTTTATGCTTGTGTTGATAAGTTAGTTATGTGTGAGAATGTAAGTGTCTAAACTTGCAGTATCGTACCTTCTCAAAATTGGAACCCATTTATATTTTACAATAAATTATATTTAATTATACTAATTGATCACTAAAAATACGATTTTTTGTGTAAAGTGTAAATGTATATTTGCAATTTATTACAATTTAAAAATGGTAAATTTGATAGTTAAAGACTTTTATCAAACATAAATATCCTATGTAAACATAACCTCAAAATCAAACTAACATTCGGCCCTGATATTTTCCACGTGATTCAACTGTCAAACTGCTTGTTTCTGAGGTGGGGAAAACTAATGTACGGCAAAGAGTTAAAGACAATACAAACTTTAAAGTGAGGTGATGTAAGTTAATTAAACATTGGCCGTTTAAAGGGGCCGGCATGTTACTGCGTAACAATTTGTCGTGGAAAAACCCAAAATTTTGAATTATTACTTTAATAGAGGTAGCTTATTGTGTCTCTTAAGTGCTTTAGAAAAAAGTAAAAAGGAACATTATATTGAATAGTTTTTGGCCTTCATAATAGATCAAGTTGTGTATTTTTGATAAAAAAGAAGAAAATTTCAATACTTCGACATTTATGTTTAGTGTTAATGATTTTATTATCATCCGAAAATAACCAATGTAAACACGTTCCCAGGTCAGTTAGACCACAATAATTGTAAATTTTCTCTCTAGGTCTTCAAGACTGAGGTCTATTGTCCTTTGGAGGCGGTCTTTGAATTCTCCCTCAATCCTCAATCTGCAAGTGGGGGTAAAAAATCACTCCCACTCTTTAAAATTTAGGTTTAGGTAAAAACGATAATTCAGCACTTAAGAGACAAGTTTCTCAATGCAAAAATAACTCTTAAACGAAACACTTATATACGACGCAGTCTGTAAAGCTAGATTAATTTTTAATTGTGTAGTCAAAAATGTTTCATGATAAAGAATAAATCTTATTATGTAAAATATAAAAACAAAACACAAATTATTTTAAACCAGCACAAAATCATACATTAGTTATGTTTCTCTTCATAAAAGTTCTTCCTTGTGCCTGGGCTCTCTTAAACTTGGGGAATAGTGAGACTTCATTATCAGCCGTTTTTGAAAAATTGAAGGAGCTTGTTCCCCAATTTCAAATAGAAAACATAACAACATCTTTCGGAAGAGCAATCCACAACACAATAAGGAACTTGTTTCCAGAAGCGACAATAAATTGCAGTCTACACCACTTCCAAGAGGTAAGAAATTTATTATTAAATAACTAATAATTTAACATATTACACTATGTGACAGTAAAAAATTACTTTGAATCAGACCTATCCTAACTTATTCATTTTGAAAAACTTAGAAATTAAATTCCATGTACAAAAAAGAGTCAAACAAATTTACATTTTTATTCATACAGGCTTTGCCCTTATATAGTAAAACCTTCTGTTTACTACGTTTTTCTAGTTTGTAACGAAATTTGGAAGTCACGCGTTGATTGCAACTGCTGCAGAGTCGGGTAGTTCGATGTTCATCGACAAAAACAATGTGTAAATTTAGATATTTAGACTGCTTTTCAATTAATCTTTTTACCACTTTGCGTAACGGCATCCGAACATGACCTTTCATCCAAGGCGCCATTTTTGGTGATCCAATCGCTATCAACTGTTTTCGATTTGTTCCGATTATGGTTGCCCACCATGTAATTGGCGAGATAATCCGACTCGCGTTGTACTGAAATGTATTTGTCCCACCTGAGAGACGCAACTTTTCGTTTCTCTAGACAGGATTGCATTCTGTAAAAGGTTGTCAAAAGATATTCTGTCGATATGAGAATTTGTGACGAATCCTTGTGATTCACCTTGTCACGATATTTTTCACTCACTTACAAATTGTGATAGAATTGTTTATAATCCTTTGTCGCGTTATGAAGAACGGATCGTCTCTTGTTTTCCTGTGTCTGCCACCTGTAAGATTTTGTAGAGATTTTAATATGAGTGTCTTTGCAATCAATGTCGAAATCATGTGGAGTCATTTTCCGCCTTTCAACTCCGCCAAAGGCAAATTTCAATCCAGGGTCAAGTCCCTTGAAGACGTCATATTGGGTTAAATCTCGCGATTCCGGTTGCTCGAAAGGAGAGAAGTTTGGCACAATTTTTGGCTCAACAAGATTAAAAATGACAGACACTGACACGCCATCAGTCATTACTGTATTTGAAAATCTTAATCTGTCTTCGTTGACACGTAATTTCGCAATGTCAAACATGTTGTTCCATCTGTCGTCGTTTTCGTTTAATCTTCCAGGACGTCGTTGATGCTTGAGTTGTTGGTATCGATGACTCTCTAATTTCATGTTTTTCTTGATTGGAGTCAACTGTTTTGCAATTTTTTGCAATCGATTTTTTCATGGCTGACAAACTCTCGCCGTTTTCTAGATCATCGCTTGCTCGTTCCAAAAGTTGGACATTTTTTCCCAAGGTCGTTTTTTCCTCCTCCAACAACTTACATTCTTCTTTAAACGGTGTTATATTTCTTTTGTGTTTCACTTCTTGTTCTGAAATTTCATAACGTGTAAACGTTTCCGGTGCTTTTGAGACGGCAACATAATCCGGTGCTATTTTCATCAACTCCTTCTCTAGTTCTTTCAACCCAGTATTGGTATACGTCACGTATTTTAGGCCTGCTTTCATGATTGGTGCAAGAATTAAACTTTTTATTCCTTCACGAGAAAAATATCCTTGCAAATCATGAAAAAAAATGAGAAATTTGTGGCATTTTTTCGATTTTTAATATCTCGAAAATCCAAATTGTCGATATTTAGAGCATGGAATGCCTCATTGTCACAATCGTTGGACTTGAACAGATTGTCGAGCATCATTTTAATAATTTCACCTCGATTATTCTCTAACACTTCGTCGTCTGGCACTTTCATGAGTAGCTCTTTATCTTTGGATGTTGGACTTTTCCTTTTTGTTGACAGATTTGATGCCTTCTTTGCAGCAGGGGGCGGCTTTTTCCAGTTTGGATTGTTGTATTTTATGTCCAACCGATTTCGATAAGCGGCACCTCTATTTCTGCCGTTTGGGGTTAAATCGTAAACAATTTTCCGTTGTAACACATCGTGCGGTCTTTTCAATTTCTTAACGTGTCTGTAAATTAATTTATCTACATGTGGCTTGTCGGCATGCAACGCCTCCAGTTCCGCACGTCTGGCTTTTCTATCTTGTCGAAATCATCTCTTTAACTTCCTTTTCTTCTTTGACCACCTTTCCCTCTTTCGTTTGTTCCGCCTTCTTCTAATCAGTTTTTTTTCTCGTCGAATTCTCTGTCGCTCCTCGTAACGCTGATTATTGACCTCTTTGTCTTGTTTCTCTTCGGGTTTGCTTTTTGTTTCCGGTTTTGTAAACAATTCATGTTTAAAGAATCTAGCAAGTCGATTTCTGGCATGATACTGGAGATTTGTTAAGTAATTGATATTAAATTGTTTTGCCCTTTGTTTAATTTGTGAATTAAGATTTGTACAATCGAATAATTCAAATTCTCGTCCCATGTACACAGTAAATTCTGGAATAAATTCATACCTCATTTTATTACGAAATTCCCTTCTCTCTTCCGATTTTGGCTGATTACTTTGCCGTTTGAAAAGCGGAAAAATATCTAAATAATTGGGACCCTTTTCAGCCCATTTTTCCGAAGATAGTTGTTTGTTGGATATTGCAGAGCAAAATTAACAAAAATGACGACTAATATAGTCATTCGCGACAGTACTTTGACTTGATTAAATATCAAGTCTCGAAGTTCCAGACAGCAACAAAAAAAGGCTGATAATGTCGTCTTATCGTCGTCGTTTGCTTGCCCATCTACTTTTCGGGGTGTCGATGTTTTGCTTTTACTTGCTCTTTTTCCAGGAGTCGTAGTCGCTTTTTTCCGAATTTTTTTTGGCAAAACACCAACATTCTCCTGTGCCGACTTTTTTACTGGTGTTTTTCGTTGAGTGCCTTTCTCTTTCGGTGTACCTGTCGTCTCTTCCAATACATCCATTTTCACTGAAGTAAACGGTTCGCGTTTCGTCGTCTTCTTTCGCGAAGTAATTGGCTTTTCCGGTTCATTCGTGGCGACTGAAATAAATAAGGCGGCATCCTGAAAATCGGCTTGTCTGCTTGTTGACGGTAACGGTTCGTTGACAATTTTACTTGGCGTCGACAACGGTTGTGGCACTTTAAATCCACAGGTCAGCGATTTTCTCTCTTCTTTAGTCGCGTACGTGGTAAGTGATTCAAATATTGCTTGTTGCATATCAGACTCCTCGTGATTGCTTTGATCCTGTCCACTCGTCGACAGTATACCACCTTGAGATATATTTTCGCTGCGTTGCTCTTCGGTAAAATTTATCTTGAACCGTTTTTTCGGAATGGGACTGAGTTTCGATTCTTTTTGTTGTATCACATTACCAGATTCACTCGACTCGATGTTTAAAAGATTTAAACCCTTTTGCCAGGACAATGTTCTTTCGTGGTCGTCGTCGCTTCGGTTTGACACGAATAGCTGTGAATCGCCGCCATCAATTGACATTCGTGTATTTTCATCGTGAAGAATAGGTTGCTCGGATTTCCGACAATCACTGTAGATGAATTTTTCAGGAGAAGCATGTCGACGATCAATCAGGTCACTGCTTGACGAGGCACTGGGCTGTTGGGGTAACGTTTCATTTTCTTGCGGCGGAAACAACTGTCGACGTATTCGATTGACACTGGAATCTTCAGAATCGTCATCTTGTTGACAATCTATAGGGATGAGTTCTTGAGATGCATTTGGGCAGACAACTAGGTCAACACTTGACGAGACACTGGGCTGTTGGGGTAACGTTTCATTTTCTTGCGGCGGAAACAACTGTCGACGTATTCGATTGACACTGGAATATTGAGCACGATCATCTCGTTGATGACGGCGCGGGAATAACGGAATAAATGGACTGTACACTGTGCGACCACAATTAGTATCAACACTACGCGAATAAGGGTCATTTTTTCGACGTGGACTGGGCAGCAATAGTGGTGTAAAAGCTTGCGAAACACGGCGTCGATTACTCGCGGCAATTCGTTCAACGCGACGTCGCTCATGCTCGATTTCATCGCGCGATAGGGGAGATTTGTCTGGCTTTTTTTCTTTTCATCACCCATTACAACAATATATAATAAACATTTTACTAAAATCTAACTTAAAAACTAAAAATGTTTATAAATTTTTAATCTTATAAATAGCTAGTCCTGGTCGCACAGCACTCTTGTCCACTCCTTGTATTGCAGCAAGTTTATCTTCAATCCCAATGTTTCGTCACATTCACCATTCTTTGACCTATAAAGTAAAAATACTGTCAATATATTTAAAATTAAAATTCAAAATTTGCTTATTTTCAGTTCATGGATGGACTGTAAGTTGCAAAAAAAAAAAAGAGTAAAGAGAAAAGAAGAACATTCTGGAAAAGTAAAAATATTAACTTTCGACACTAAAATAAACTCGAAAAAAGGAATCATATAAAAAAATATCTATGGTTGTGCTTTACTACCCAAGCATGTTGAAATATTATACATGAAAAACTTTCATTTGTAATATATTAAAAACCAAAATCAATTCAATAATTAATTTATAAATACACGAAATATAATAAAACATTTCGAAAATTCAATTACAAAATACAAATAAAATAATAAACATAATAAATTCTATTAAAAATTGAAATTAAAAAGTACAATTAAATAAATAGAAAATAAATTTTAAAAAAAATCGGACAAGTGCGAGATACTCTTGCACTAAAACCAAAGGTTTTTTTTTTAAGTATATGATTTTTAAAAAAAAAATTCTAGTTTCTCGCAAAAATCACTATAAAGATCAATTCCAATCCTTTTTTCCAAATTGTTCCCTACATTGTTCTAGATTTTGCTGGGAATCAAAAACTGGGTACGATAAAGGAAAAATTGTAGAATTTTTTTTTGAAATCTATCTGGTGATATAATCTCTCCATAAAGTCAAAAAACAATTCATTATATATGTTCAGAAGCAGAAATTCATCAGCTTTCCGGTGATCTTAGTTTCAAGTCAATCTTGTTTTTTTTCACGACTGAAAACCATGGTCTGTTTATTGCCACGATTCGTCACAACTTTGCGAGACAAAAAATATAAGACGGAAAAAATAATTATCTCAATTTTACCATGTTATTTGAGAAATTGACGAAAAGAAGAGCATCTCCGAAAATTGTGGCACATTACTTGGGAAAAATTGATGCGTGAAATTGAAAGATTTCTTTTTTGTTTCGCAATAAGTCGTAGTATGATTAACTTTTTTTAATTGATAGGATGTTGATTGGTGAATAGGTACCTCTGATATTTCTAGAGAATGATAATATTTTTCCAACGATAAAATCCAAATTGTTTACCTTGAAATGGGTCGAAATTCAGCTAATGTTGAGTAGTCATGCTGCTAAACATTAGCAAAAAGGTGGAGACTATCGGAAGCGGGTGATGGAGTTGCAGAGAGTCGTCGACACTGGCGTCAAGTGATGCGGCGTTAAACTCCAGAGATGGCATTGTGAGGGTCGTGAAATCCTGTTAAACAATGTTTTATTACTGCGAGAACTTTTGCCAATTCACATTCACAAAAATTCTATTTTCAAATCTCCTAAAAGTCAATTATTTCTAAAAATATAAATTCTGAATCTTCAAAAATTCAATTAATTAAAAAATTTGATCTAAAATTCATCTTCAAATCAATTATTTTCAATATTTTTAAGTTTTTCGAATACTAAATTGCTTTTTAACAATTTTAAATTACAAATTTCCAAACATATCTAATATTTGTAAAACAAAATTTCATCTTATAAATTTACAATAATTTCAATTCAAAATCTTTTGAAATTTAATTATTTCTATTATTATTTTGAAAATTTGTCTTAAATATTTTTTGTCGAATTTATATTTCTTAATAAAATTTGAAAATTTAATTATTTGAAACGTTTCTCTATAAATAAATTACTCAGAATTCAATTATTTCTAAAAATCTGATCTATAAATTTCTAAAAATTTAGTAATTAAAACAATTTATGGCTTACATTAATCTTTAACAAATTATTTTCAATAATATTCATCAGGTTCTTTAAAAATTCAATTAATTATTTTAAATATTTTTTAATTAACAATTTTCTTAAACTCTTTTATTCATGGTGACTACAAAATTCGAAATTGAAAAAAAAAATTTTCTCTTCCTCTCTTCTTATAGAGAAATATTTTTGAAGGGAAATTGTGAATTATATTTTGTTCTTGCCATTTGATTAATATTTATGAACTATTAATAATAATTATTGATAGTTGGTCTTTCTCTTTAGGTTATTTTGTTTGTGAGTCAATTGATATGGAGATTGTTGATTGTATTTTGTCTAATGAATGGCTAAGATCTTGCTCTGCCTTCCAGTGTATAGAGATATTGTTATAGTTAATAGTAATTTCTAAAAATAATTAAAGACTCCCTTCTAGAAAAGATCGATTGACCACGATTCAAAACGATAAAAATTATCAACTCTCCAATCGTTTACAATTGTCGCCAATTGGGATACAGTTTAACACGATTCAGAACAATTGGGAGCTAATCGTTTTCAATTGTCGGCAATTGGGAGATATTTAACACGATTAAGAACGATTCAGAGCTAATTGTTTTCAATTGTCGCCAATTGGGGTATATTTAACACGATTCAGAACAATTGAGAGTTAAGAAGTGTTATTCTGTAGGGAGTATGCGCAGTGTCAAGTGTGCATTGGCATGATCCTAAAGTTCTGAACGTTCAAATGAACGAAATTTATTTTCTTCTTCTACAAATTAAATTTTTATTATAATATTTTGTGTCACTATGAATAAAATTAATTATAAAGATTCTAAATATAAAATTTATGCTTTTAATCTGTATTGCAATCAGTTATTTATGAAAATATTTTTAATAAAAAGTATTTCGTTCATTTGAACGTTCAAAACTTGTGGATCGTGCATTGTCATGTATTTGATCATCTGTTTTTATTCTGTGTTTCTTAAAAAATAAAAAGTTAAATATTATTGAGTTTTCAGTGAGTATTGTGTCTTACAAGTTGTGAAAAATTTTGCCATGCAGTTTTATACGAACAGTTCGATTTGTAAGTTTAAGTGTGAAAAAGAGTGTCAATATTTAGGTTATATAATAAGAATACATTTTTTATAGGTTAGTTGATAAGTGTCAAAGTAGATACGAAGAATTATTGTGCACTATAAAAACTAAATTCTTAAAGTATTTACAACTTAAACGTGTTTTTTCTTACGTTCGACTCATTTTTGGGGTTAAAATTAAGGAAATTTCCTTATAGGTCTTGAAATCAATTTTCAATTCAGAATTTTAGTCAATATATGGACTAATGGTAGGTTGTTTTTGTTAATCAAAAAGAGTGTTGTAACCTGTGTTCTTGTTAAAGTCAGTGAATAATAAAAAAATTTCAGAAAAACTGTAAACAAGTTAAAATTATTATTTCTTTTATACAAAAACCTACTATTTTTTGACAGTCAATAAATAACTCTCAAAGAAGGTGCGAGGAATTTTCATTGACTTTTTTGAATCTCTCATGCAGGACTCTATAACAAGGAGTATAACATTAATTCGCTATTTCAATAAAAATATTTATGGAATTTAATTTAATTTCATATTTTGTTTATTACGGATATTTTCCTTGCGAGTTTTTACGTTGAAGGAGGTTTACAGGTATGCAGACATTCAGAAAAAATATTAAATTGACATTAAAGGATTTTTTAATATTATTGTTACTCGTATCTACTGGAAGAACAAATATTAATTTTGAAGAAAAAAATTTGAAACTTACAAAAATTGTTTATTTAGTCATTTTGCATATGATCAAAGTTTTCTCCATATTAAAAGGTTAAACTTTTTAAAAACTGATTCGATTTAAGTCTGATGGTTTAATTTCTTCAAAAAATGATTCTCTATAACTTGACCGCTCAGATTTATAAACAAATAGGTACACCGTTTTAAAAATATGCCTATTTGTTTTAAAAAAGTGATTTAATTTTAAAACATTTTTTAAACAAATAAAAATATTTTTAAAACGGTGTATTTGTTTATAAATCTGAGCGGTCAAGTCATAGAGAACCATTTTCTTAAAAAAATGAGCCATCATTGACTTAAATCGAATTAGTTTTGAAAAAGTTTAACGTTTTAATATGAAGAAAACTTTCTCTCTAAATTTTAATCAGTTAAAAATAACTGATTTAGAAGCAAAGTCAGTCACTAATTCAAATAGTAATATTTCTACGTACTGACAATTAGTTAAAAATAACTAAAGTTTCAGTAAATTTTTTTTTGACTGATTCAATAAGTCAAGTTTAACCAAATTTTCAGTTATTTTTTACTGAAAATCAGTTGTTTTTAACTGATTCAGAAGCAAAAAGTCAGTCACTGATTGTCAGTTAAAACCACGATGTTTAACTGATTCAAATTAAGAGAGTTGATCATATGCGAAATGACTAAACAATTTTTGTAAGTTTCAAATTTTTTTCTTGAAAATTAATATTTGTTCTTCCAGAAGATGCGAATAACAATAATATTAAAAAATTCTTAAATGTCAATTCAGTATTTTTTCTGAAGGTCTGCATACCTGTAAACAACTTCCTTAATACAGGCAATTAATTAATGGGTGATTAAATTTAAAATGTCATTTTCATGTCCTGCCCAAAAATCTGGAATACTAGTTCATATATAAAAGTTTTTGAAGTCAATTAATTTTCTTAATCACTCCTTCTACTTAAATTAATAATTCTTAGTCGCTAGAAATTCTCTGAAAAAATTTGGCAGAAGAATTAGAAGCAAAATGTCAGTGGTGTCCCCTGTCCCCTGTCGCTAAAAATTCTCTGAAAAAATTTGGCAGAAGAATTAGAAGCAAAATGTCAGTGGTGTCCCCTGTCCGCACTTAAGAAATCAGAACTTAACCTAATAATAAAAATTTTGATTCTCACATTTTTAGTACCAGAAAAATTATTTTGTACAGCTAAGAGTCTATATTTTTATATAGTAATTGTGCTAGCAGAATAATTTTGATCCAGTGCTCGAAAAAAAATCAAAATCGCCTGCCCTTAAGTTTCATATTTTTAAGTAATTATCGCAAATTTTGAATATCATGCCTGATATTTAAATAACCTAGTGCAGATAGTTGCCTTATTAGGCGTTAATAGTATTGGTGATATGTATAGCTTCTTAAAGAAAAAACATTACAACATTCTATCACATCTATAACTTGTACGGTTGGTGGCAGAAATCAAGTATCAGTTTGTCGAGCACACCATGTCAGTGGTGTCCCCATCAAAAAATTGTTCATAATATTAATATTTTTTAAATATTATTGTATCTCGTTTTCAGGTATTACACGTACTTTGAAAACCGCACCGACTTTAACTTAAAAATAAAGTCTTTCTTTTTTCGAAAATGAGAAATGAAGCAAAATGTCAGTGGTGTCCCTTGTCAGTGGTGTCCCCTCAAAATTCTGTTTCTTGCAGCTTATTATTTTATTTTTAATAAATTTGTGTTAAATTTACTCCTTATATGCAGTTAATGAAGATTTGATACTGGATTGTAATTTATAAGCTGATTTTATTCTCACTATTAAAAAAAATTATCAGTGAAATCTTTCAAAAATGTCAGTGGTGTCCCTCAATGTTCATATGTGTGGACGTCCGCATGAAAAGGGACCACTTTGTCGGTTCTAGATTCCGAGATATTCGCAATTTACTAATTTTGAAGAAAAATATCGAAATTTTTTTTATCCTTTTTTCTTAATCTACAGGGTCTAACACGTCGATTCATGCAGTTTTCATCAATTTATTGACACTCTTAGTATTTTATTTTGTTGTTAGCAAAAAAAATGAAAAGGGACCACTTTGTCGGAAATCCGTTATTTTTTCATTGTTTCAAAAAGAAAGAGGAAAAAATTCGAAACCTATTGATTTTCAATTTTAAGGGTGTACTAGACTTAAAACAACTCTTATCTGAATAACTTTCCAGAAGAGCCGGAGAAATTCGCATTACAATTTTTAATTTCGTGTTTTTAGAAATGAAATTTTTAATTTTTTCTAAGATTTTTTAAAATAAAGTCGCTTAAAAAATTTTGTTTAGCTACTCTTATTTTCTTTGCTTGAAATAACTCTAAAAAATAACACCAAACCTTTAACTTCGTTAAATATTCCACTTTAATAATTAATAACCGTATTTTTAGAAAAGGGACCACTTTGTCGGAAATCCATTATTTTGTCATTGTTAAAAAATGAGGGGGGGGGGAATTCAAAACCTATTTATTTTCAATCTTAAGGGTGTACTAGACTTAAGTAGTAGAACTAGGAGACTTCTGGACCACTTACCTACAGTCGGTAAGGTAGATTTCTTAATTTCAAAGTTTAAAGTGGCTTAGAGGGGGTGTTCTACCTTATCGACCGAGTTTTAAGTACCGGTTGCCACCGCTAGATGGCGCCACTTAATTTTTGCTCAACTTAAATGCCGTTGGTGGGGTATTTGAAATTTTTTTTCAAAGTTTAAAATGGCTTAGAAGGGGTGTTCTACCTTACCGACCGAGTTTTTAGTCTGCTAGATGGCACCACTTAATTTTTTGTTCAACTTAAAACCCGTTGGTGGGGTATTTAAATTTTTTCAAAGTTTAAAGTGCGTTAGAAGGGGTGTTCTACATTACGGACTGATTTATATTACCGGCTGCCACTGCTAGATGGCGCCTCCGTCGAATTCAAACTCCCTTGATGGGGTATTTGAATTTTTTTTTTCAAAACTTCAAGTCGCTTGGTTTGGGTAATTTTAAAATTTCGCGCCTAAATTACCGACAATTTTTTAGGCAGCCACTAATAGATGGCGCAGCTTTGGAATTAAAATTTCTATTGTCTAGTTCAAAGTCTCTTGGTGTGTGTGTTATTTTGAAATTTCTATCTCAAATTACTGATAATTAGTCACGGTTACAACCTATAGACAGCACCACTTTGAATATTAGAATTTAATAAATAAAATTATATATTGAATAAATATTATTTCACAGTCTTATTTTGAAGAAATTAGTTTCTACTACCATCGCTGAGTGGCACTATTTTGTCCACTAGAGGTAAGTAAATAAATAATAGAAATAGTAATATATTATAATAACAATAATTATATTATACTATTAATATTATTCTTATAAGAAATAATATTTAAATCTTCCCAAAATTAGTGTATTACTGCTGACGTCATATCTCGAACATGTAAATATCGATATTTAGATTTACTATTATCAACTTTTAATTCATTTAGTTGAAATTGTTTCCCGACTTTATATATGATATAAATATATATTACTGATAATAATTAATTCTTATATATTATTATTATTATTTTATTTAAAACTAGCTGTCGTACCCGTCTTCGACGGGTTTTAGTTTCTACAAATACATTCAATAGTGTGTCGACCAGTCTCGAAAAATGGGAAATAGCGGGGAATTTAATTTGACCGGAAAAAATAATATTTAGCTACCATTAACTATTTCATTAGAAAAATATTACTATTTTAAATCAGTGATTGACTTTTTTACCATCAAATAATTTATTTTAAATTAATTAAAATGCAGAGAACAATGTTTTGTCAATTATTTGTAGAAATTTAATTATTGTATTATAAGTTAATCCAAAATTTTCACCAGTTTTTAGAGTAAAGTAAAATTCGAACTAATTGTATCATAATTGCTAAAATCTAAAATAAGACCTACAGTGCCGCCCAACAGGATTTGCCCACCCTATCACAGTTGAAGGTGTTACAAAAAGTTTTATATTTTGATTTCTAATAAGTAATCGTAAATTAATTATGTATAACGCATATTAAAGATGATTTTATCACCTTTAAAATGCATTTTTAAAAATTGTCGTACCATTTTTTTTAAGAAAGTTATTATCATTTGTTTAAAAAAACAGCCCTTTTTTAAATAATTCGTATTTTGAAAACGGTTCATTTTTTTGGAAAAAGTTTAAGACAAAAAATGTTCATTTATTTATGTAGATTTAAGAAAAAAATATAAAAAATTTTTTTGAACAAATTTTTTTTTTACCACATTTTTACCTTGTACTTGTAAAAATATTGTACAAGGTAAAAATGTGGTAAAAAAAATTTGTTCAAAAAAATTTTTTATATTTTTTTCTTAAATCTACATAAATAAATAAACATTTTTTGTCTTAAACTTTTTCCAAAAAAATGAACCGTTTTCAAAATACGAATTATTTTAAAAAAGGGCTGTTTTTTTAAACAAATGATAATAACTTTCTTAAAAAAAATGGTACGACAATTTTTAAAAATGCATTTTAAAGGTGATAAAATCATCTTTAATATGCGTTATACATAATTAATTTACGATTACTTGTTAAAAAACTACATTTGTTTGAAATTAGCAAAAGAAAAATTGAAAATTTTGTTTTTTTTAAACAGTAATTAAACAATGAAAAATTTCTTTTTTAATTTATTCTTTAAATATTGTTAAAGTAGATGATATAAGTTTTAAAATGCGACCTTACAAACCTCGATATCTTTATTAGAAATCAAAATATAAAACTTTTTGTAACACCTTCAACTGTGATATGGTAGGCAAATCCTGTTGGGCGGCACTGTATATTGCAGCCTGAATTCACAGTTTTTCCCGATTAAATTAAATTCCTGCATATTTCCCGTTTTTTCCAGTTGGTAGAACCCCTGTTAAAAGTATTAGTAAAAACAAAAACCCGTCGAAGAGTATTTTCATAAAATAAGTGAATTTTTGTAGCCATTTGTAGTTTTATTTATTGTTAATACTTATCAAGAAAATTTATATTTGATGAGAAAAGATACACCTGGAAAAATTTGGAGAAAGCTGGGAAAAACCGGATAGTTTGTTAAACAAAAATAATAATAGACACCCTGTTTAACTTTTGTCTTTACAATGCTCAAAACATCCCTAAAAGTTAAATCTAGAATTAAAATAACCAAACTTTTTACTATCTAAGTTTTTTCCCAGTAGCATAATGCACTCTCTAAATCTGAATCAGCGAAATCTCGCTGATTTCCAGCTATAAGTATACCACTGATTTCTTTCAGCGTATATATACTGATGAATCAGTGTAATTTCACTGATTTTTCAGCTAATATACGCTAATTGAAATCAGTGGTATACTTATCGCTGATTCAGATTTAGAGAGCAAGTATCGTATCACATATTCTTGAATTCCTGCAGTATCAATTTTATCATAAGAATCTCCATTTTTAATATTTTCGAGATTTTTGCAATTGAGTACTCCTAATAAAGTCGGCTGTAGACGCAAATTAGGTTAATATATAGAAAATTTCTAAAGTAGAATGGTTATGCTTAATCCAAAAAAGTATTTCTCGAGGACTCTTGTCGAAGTGCGTAAGGCCAATAGGGCAGGAGTATAAACAATAACAATATTTAATTACAGAAAGTTTAAAAAATATACATTAAAAAATATAAAATTTGGAAATTTTCCATTTTTTTAATTTTTTAAAAAAATTGAATACCTCCCGTTCTAATTAATGTATTTAAAATCAGCAAATTTATTGCTTATATATATCTTACAAAAGTCATAACTGATTAATTTACAGCAATCTGTCAAAATTTGAAAAAAAATTTTGAATTTTTTGGAAAATTCATAATTTTTTTTCATATTAATATTATTTTTTATTTAATTTATTTTTATATATCTTTAAAATCATTTATATTATTAATAAATGAAAAAATTTATGCCAATCTGCAAAAATTGAAAAAAAAATTTTTTTGAATTTTTTGAAAAATTCATAACTTTTGTTCAGCTCAATATTTTTTCATCAAATATAGCTAATATTTTAAGTTAGACCAATACCTGAAAGATTGCCAAATTTTATTTCAATCGGTCAAGATGTTTTCAAGTTATACGCGAACAAAATTTTGCGGACATACATACATACATACAGACAGACAGGAAATTTTCTATTACCATTTTTGGATTCTCCGTTGTTCAAATAAATAAATTATGCTAGAAAAAATTAATTTCGTGCAATGCACAGACAAAAGTCTGATTTTATTAATATAGATATTAATTCACAATTAACTACTTGCTACAGTTGAGCCGGTAGGCATGCAGCCACCGTGGTGTGTCTGCACCTTTACTATGAGACTCAATGACTCGCGCGCAACGAATTTAGTTCTACAGTTTGTCGTGAGGTGCCGTTCCTAATATCTGTGAAACGCATGTGGCATGTCGATCTACAATATCATACACGTTGCTTTTCAAACACCAGTTGACAGATTATTAAAAAATGGTAAGTAATATAGAGATAATTATATTCTGACAGTTGGCGAAGCCAAAAGTCATTTAAGAAGAAGAAGAATATAGAGATAATATTTCTTTATTTACTTGGTATATTTCTTTATTTACTATATATCTTTTTCTTTCATAGGATCCGTTTCATCCAGAACTGCCAAGAAAAACGTGTTATGCAGTTTGCAACTTATGTCGGCAAACATTTTTTCAACAAGATCCTCGAATACAAGGGGCAATTAAAATTCCGCTGGATTTTAAAAAAATGCAAGTTTCAACTAATGGAGAAAAGAAGGTTGTTCCACAAGTTAGTATTAGTATTAATATTGTTAATAATAATAATAGTTTTCTTTATTTTAATACACTTATTTAAAATCATAATATTTTTTCCTTTTAATTTTTAGGTTACAACTGATTTAGACGGTGAAAAAGAGAAAATACAGAATGATAAAAAGAGAAAATTGGATGTTGTAAAAATAACGTTGAATACCTCTGAAACAAAAAAAAAACACGAATCAGATTTACCAGGTGGGACACACCACGTTTTGTTGAAGTTCCAATCAAAACAAAGGAATCAAATTTGAGCGGCATCGACAATGAAGTTGGTGACATAATTTCGAAGGGAAGCCGGAGCATCGACAGTGAATTTAGTGACATAATTTCGAAGGTAAGCCGGAGCATCGACAGTGAATTTAATGACATAATTTCGAAGGTAAGCCGGAGCATCGACAGTGAATTTAGTGACATAATTTCGATGGACAGCCGGAGCATCGACAGTGAAGTTAGTGACATAATTTCGAAGGAAAGCCTGAGCATCGACAGTGAAGTTAGTGACATAATTTCCAAGGGAAACCTCGATATCGATAACGAAATTCTCAACGAAATTTTAAACGAATCACTTGACATTCAGGACCAACATTTTGTTGACAATATCATAGATAATATTGATTTAGACTTTCTCAATATCGATGTTCCTTATGAACCGACGTTCGTAAAAAGTCCATTGAAATCATATGAGGAGATTTACGATGAAATTTTGATAGAAGAACAGTGCTCCACATTACATAACGATCTTCTCAACAGAGAAAAAAACTAAAAAGAACCGTTGAATTAAAAAAAAAAATGAAGTTATATTAGTGAATCATTTATCGTTTTAAAATATGTGATGTTTTTAGATCGTAGATGACACAAAAATGTGATATTATTTACTAATTTTTACGTTCTTTTTTTTGTACTGAAACTTTTTCTTTTAGTTTGAAATTTTTCTTTTTTTTTGCTACGTTTTTGTGCTTCGTTTTTGTATTGTAAAAAGTCTATTGAAATCATATCAGGAGATTTACATTGAAATTTTGATAGAAGAACAGTGCTCCACATTACATAACGATCTTCTCAACATAGAAAAAAACTAAAAAGAACCGTTGAATTAAAAAAATGAAGTGATATTAGTGAATCATTTATTGTTTTAAAATATGTGATGATTTTAGAAGAAGAAAAAAAGTATTTAAATTAGTTTTAGAAGAAGAAAAAAGTATTTGAATTAGTTTTAAAATATGTGATGATTTTAGATCGTAGATGACACAAAAATGTGATATTATTTACTAATTTTTACGTTCTTTTTTTTGTACTGAAAATTTTTTATTTTTATTTTGTTTATACTACTTTCTTTATCAAAACTTTTTTCTTTTGTGTTTATACTAATTTTTTTCATCAAAACTTTTTCTTTTGTGTTTGTACTACGTTTTTCACTCAAAAATTTTTTTTATTTGCAGTATGGTTTTGTACCAATTTTTTTTTTATTTTGACTGTTTTATGTACTGAAAATTTTTGTTTTTATTTTGTTTATACTATTTTTTCCATCGAAACTTTTTCTTTTGTGTTTGTACTACGTTTTTTTTTTCACTCAAAAATTTTTTGATTTGTACTAAACAATTTTTTTTATTTGCACTATGTTTTTGTACTAAAACTTTTCAGTTTGTTTACACTATGTTTTTTCCACACGAAATAATTATAATAAATTTTTTTTTGTTTGTTTGTAAAACAGTGTTCAGTGTTTTTTTTTGTTCCTGCATGAAAAAAAGAATGTCAGTAAATGTTTGCTTTTTTTAAAAAAATTGTGGTACATGCTTTAATCAAGCTTTTTAACCCTGCTCTGTTCAATCATTTTTACTGTTTTTTTCATAAATTGAATTTTTTTACAATGTTTTTTTTTACAACTATTTTTTGAGCACATTTTCTTTGTTGTATGTTTTTTTTGCACAATTATAATTTTTTCATTTATTTGCATTTTATTTTATTATTTATTTACATTTAAAAAAATTTTATTTAATATAATTTAAAAAAAGAGAAAAAAATTAATTTAAAGTCATTTAAATTATATTAAATAAAATTATGAGAAAGGGAGAAGTTATGTGCGGAGAGGGAAAGTAGGTGGGACTCGAGCTAGTAGTTGGAAATGAGTTCTCATAGAGAAGGGAAAAAAGGTGTGGCTAAGAGTCAGTGAATTTTGGTGTTACTCCATGAGAAGCATCATTCGTTTCACAGCTATCGTAGAATCAACTGCTGTTACTTGGTTGTAAGAAACTATTTAAGTGTAAGTAACTATTTGAGTTTTTATTATTTTAATTTACTCTATTTAAACTTTTTATTTAAATTAATTTACTTTATTCAAATTTTTTATTTTAATTAATTTTCTTTATTCAAATTTTTTATTTAAATTAATTTACTTTATTCAAATTTCTTATTTTTATTTTTATTAATTTTCTTTATTCAAATTTTTTATTTTAATTAATTTTCTTTATTCAAATTTTTTATTTAAATTAATTTACTTTATTCAAATTTCTTATTTTTATTTAAATTAATTTACTTTATTCAAATTTCTTGTTTTTATTTTAATTACTTTTCTTCATTCAAATTTTTTATTTTTATTTTAATTAATTTACATTATTAAAATTTTTAATCTTTATTAATTTTTTTTCAAAATAGATTAAAAATGGATGATCAAATTGGTTCTAATCCTGATGAAATTGGATCTTATCCTGATCAAACTGGTTCCTCTCCGGAACAAATGCCTGAAGCATCATCAGTTTTAATAATTTATGATGAATGCTTTGTGGATCCTTATGATAGTGAAGCATCAACAATTATTATCAGTGATGATGCTTCGACTGATAATAATATGTAATATATATATAATAATAATAATAATAATAATATAATAATAATATAATAATATAATAATTATTATTAATGTATTATTATATTATATATTATAATATATATTATTAATATATATATATATATATATATATATATATATATATATATATATATATATATATATTATTTATTATTATTATTATTATTATTATTATTATTATTATTATTATATTATTATTATTATTATTATATATTATATTATTATTATTATATTATTATTATTATTATGTATTATTATTATTATTAATGTTAATTATATAATATAATATATATATAATAATAATAATATAATAATAATATAATAATAATATAATAATAATATGTAATATATATAATAATAATATGATGATGATGATGATGATGATGATGATGATGAATGTTAATTTTAACTTTTGATAGTCATGATGATGAATATGCTAGTGAAGGTTCAAAAACAATGGTCTTTAAGATGGTGAAAACCAGAAAGATATAAATCGTTTAGAAGTTTTTGAAAGTTTGTTTAAGGTCAAGAGAAACAAAAGTATAAATACGAATAAACTGATTTTTTTGTTATTGTTCAAATTAAAATAACAAACATGATAATTTCTTATTACTTAAAAAAAAAGTTTCGTTTTGCGGTGCGAGTGTGTTGATTCAGGGGATTTCATAATATAAGACAGAAATTGCGTGCGCATATTAGAGTTTCTACAACTGCGTGCGCAGGATAGTGGGTAGGTTAAAGAGAAAAAAAAGGTGGGGGATAGTGGTGCTAGACGGTGATTCCATTCGCCAGCAGGTTCATTCTCTCCGCAGTCTCTGAAGTAACCGTAAGTAAAATTTTCATTACTTTAGCGCTTTTTTCAGGTTTCCTTATAGATTTTATTTTTTTGTTTTCCAAGATTTTTGTACAGGTTTTCTTTCAGCTTTTTTCAGGTTTCCTTATAGATTTTATTTTCATTTTTTTTTATTTTCTAATATTTATTTTCAGGTTTCCTTATAGATTTTATTTTCAATTTTTTTTTATTTTCTAATATTTATTTTCAGGTTTCCTTATAAATTTTATTTTCAATTTTTTTTTATTTTTCAACATTTATTTTCAGGTTTCCTTACAGATTTTATTTTCATTTTTTTTATATTTTCCAAGATTTATTTTCAATTTTTTTTTATTTTTCAACATTTATTTTTAGGTTTCCTTACAGATTTTATTTTCATTTTTTTATATTTTCCAAGATTTATTTTCAGGTTTCCTTATAGATTTTATTTTTAATTTTTTTATTTTCCAAGATTTATTTTCAGGTTTCCTTACAGATTTTATTTTCATTTTTTTTATATTTTCCAAGATTTATTTTCAGGTTTCCTTATAGATTTTATTTCAATTTTTTTTTATTTCAATTTTTTTTATATTTTCCAAGATTTATGTTTAGGTTTTCTTATAGATTTTATTTTAGAATTAAATTATATTATAAATAATCTTTTTTAATGTGTATTTTCTCTGTCATTTCTGTTTTATATTTGTCTACGTAAACCAAAAAAAAAAAGAAAATAAAATGGATTTAGAAAAAGTTAATGCTGTTGGACGCATGGAAGCTACTCTTCCAACAAAGCCTCTTTCTGAATTGGTTCCAAAGGGTCGCTACATGATCAACAAACTTACAAAAGTGCAGACACGATTTGGATCCAGGGTTATGACAGAAGTGGATGTTTGATGAAGAGCCAAATACCCTGGAGATGATGCAAGAAGCTGCGTGTTCAAACAAGTTGTACATGAAGTACTTGGGTGGAACGTACAACGCTTTGGAATTTAAATTTCATTAAACTTCATTACATTATGGTGTATTTTTTAAATATTAATATTTATAAAATATAAAATTTTCACATTAATAATAAAAATATATATTTATCTATAAATTGGTTTTAATATTATTTTCTTCCCTATTCATGTTAATTTTCAGGAATTAGTTTTAAGTTTTATTTTCAGAAATAGTAAAAATTTAAAAAAAAACTCAAGGAAAAGGTTTTTAAAATAATGAGAGAGAGACAGTTGTATTATTTTAAATTGTTCATGTTTATTTTTAAACTATTCAATTCTTGTTTTACAAAAAAGTTTCACAATTTTCATAAAATGATTGTAAAGTAGTAAATGTAGAATCAACTTTATCAATTCCTTTTACAGCAGCACTTATATAGCGGTTTGAAGGCTCTAGGAACCATTCTTGAAGAATTTTTACATTTTTTACAGCACAATTTTCACAGTTAATTGTATGATGTTTACAAATAGTTGACAATTTAGTGTCAAGTTTTTTCAAAGATGGACAGTTAAAATCTTCTAAATTTTCTACATTCAACAAATATTTCTCCAACCAAGTTTTTTTTCTAAACCTTTAACATAGATAGCACTAGCACCACGTAGTATTCCTTGTAGAAGCGAAGGAAGTTCATCATATGGAACATCTCCAGCTGGCCAATCAATTCCATGGTAATTATGCGTTAACCAACGATTTTCACTTTTGTAGCGTCCAGGCAATGTATTCCAGGCACAAGGAGGTTCGAACAAGAAGACGAGTGGTTGAGCATCTAGCTGTAGAGGAAGTATCGCCAACTCTTTGAAGACAAATTCGTTATTTGGTTTTTTGAAACCTTGTACATCTACAATAAACTCCATTGTGAAATAAAACTGAAATTCTGACTGAAAGCAGCTGTTTTTATACCCCATTACCCCCCTTACATTATCCCCACTACAGCAGTTTCTTGACAACGCCGCTGATTGGCTTATATTGTATGACGCGGTCATAGATGATTAAGCAATAGGCAGTAGTTTCAGCCGGAATGTTGATTCCTGCTTCAAATTCTAAACGCACATCAACTGACGCTTGTTTTAAAAACTCATTTTGCTTAGAACAATCAATAACAATTAGAGGAAACAGACTTTTAAAAATATCCTTTGTTAAAATAAATTTTGAATCTTTACCATAATAGGATGATTGAAAATTAGCGTACATTTCATAAAGTAGAGAGTACTGATTTTGATCAAAATTTAGATTTAAATTTCCATAAGGATAATATTGTGAATTTAAAAAGAGTTTAACGTTTGTAATATTACAATGATCAAAATGACAAGCATATTTTTTACGTTTATTTTTTCTCGCTGTTTGAAATCCAACAATAACGTAGCGTGGTTTCTCTAATTGCGTTGATGTTTTAATTTGCCACAAAACTTTTGAACTTGTAGGAATTAGAGGATATTCATACATTTCCCAAGATCTGAAACTTATTGAAATTAATGGATCCTTTTCAATAAATTTTAATAGCTTTATTTTATTATTATCTGCAGGTAGAACGTATGGAACCATCCATTCAAGTTTATTGATGAAAATTTTAAATTCTTCATCACCTCCTTGTCCTGTTTGAATTACGGCATTCACGTCAGAACGTGCTCTTGTTAAAATAAGTTCATGTTTACCGTTCATAATGATTTTTTTATAATCTTCAGCAAAACCAAAAATCATGCTGAGTGGTATAGTGACATCAAAATAGCCATTTTCCAATACAAGTCTTGCATCAGCTGCCATTCTTGAATACCCAGCATTTTCAATAAAATTTAACTGTGTAGGAGTTTGCGAGACATAATTTTTCATAATTGTAGTATGTCCAACGTTTTTGCATCGATCTATTTCAATTCCATTTAGTTCATAGCGAATTTCATCAAACAAAAAACATACAGCATTATTACTTAAATGCACGTTTTCCGTAAGAGTAATTCCATCATTTTTAGCTAATTTGCCAAAAATATGTAATGAACTTTTACTAGGCAAAATGCACAAGTCTTGATGTTGTACTGCGATTCGAATTTCATCACTATTGTTAAAAGATGAAGAAGCATACGGTTGATGAGCAAGAATTTCATAATGAGCTATAGACTCATCAAAATTCACTGCTACTGGAATATTGAGAAGTTCGTCCATTTTTGTTGCAACAGCACCCACAAAATATGTAGATTAATTGTCTTGTTTTCGTTTTTTCTTTCCTTAAACTTTCAGACCTAGTTCTTGAAGAAAGAGGCGATTCTGTGGTGTTAACACCTTGTAAGATGACTTTAGACTGATTTGACTCTTGCATGTTGGCTGACTTTTATAGTTTCCACCAACAACAGCTCTTTGATTATAAACAATTCCCATTACAAAGACTTTATATGCAATCGAATAGTTATAGTTTCTTGTCTAAAATTTATTAAATCACCATCCTGGTCGACAATTCGCAGCTGTATATTATGTATTGTCTTGGTGGAAATCGGAAGATAAATGACGTGTGCAGGTACTTCCACAATCTTATATCCTGGTGGAACGCTAGGAAAGAATTCATGGATAGTGTGGACTTTTTGATTATTTATGTATGCTCCAGATGTTATATTACACTCAATTCTAATTGAATTGACCTTTAGAATAGCTACAGGTAAATCAGAAGTATGTGCTCTATGAGGTGCTAGATGCTTCAATGTAAATCCCAACAATTTACCAATCGAGTCAATAGGTTTAAAATCAATTGGCAAATTTGATTTAACTACACTGCGCAATGTATTATTATTCGGTTTTATACTAATGACAGTTCCAATTTCTACAGAATTTTGTATATAAGATTCAATGTCTTTAATTTCATAACTTCCAGTTGCAATATGAATTATTTTATTTCCAATGTAAAACTTATTATTTCCTCTATCGATATTAGGAATTGAATTAAAAGTCAACAATTCAACAAGACCAAGTACATAACTTTTATTTGAATTTAGTTCTATTGGAGGGAAATATTCAGCTTCAAGAACTGAAGAATTTCCCGTTAACGTTAAAGTAAATGAATCACTCATCATGCTATCAGATTTTATACTGAAAGCTTACAATAGTTACACACTTTTATATATGTTTAAGCTACTCTTAATATTTAGTTGATTACATAAAAATTTAAGACACAAGTGCCCACACACAAATGTATCATAATTTTGAAATCTTTCATGATTATATTTTATTAAGCTACCATCACCTAGATAAATGACAAGATCTGTTGGAGGAGCAAGGTTACCAAAACTATCAAAATACATTGTTTCATTTCTAAATTTTTTATATGCTACCCAATGTGTTCCAGCACCTTCTTTATTATCAAGATTAATTATTCCTGATTCACACTTGTGAAGATTACTAATAGGTAGTTCATTTCGCATAAAAACACCACGAAAATAAGGTATTTTTATAGTTTTGGCATACTTTAACAAATCAAAATCAGTTAATGGACGATGAGGTAGCTTCAGAACAAGTTTTCTTTCCTTCTTGTTATTCTCTTCTTCCCTGATGCTCGTTTTTTCTTTTTCGGTGCTCGTTTCTTTCGTTTTCCAATTCCTTTTCCTTGAGTGTAAGGTTTAAGATGGAGACCAAGTCCTTGCCGATAAGGTTTAAGGTGTAATCCTTTTCTAAGCGATATAGCTTCCATTTTTTTATTGTGACGTTGAGCTTCTGCAAGCTGTTCACTGGCTGTTTTAGCCTTATTAACAGCCCTTGCTATTCCTGAAGCTCCTCCAGCAAGAGCTCCTAAAGCACTAAGTCCAGCAAAAATTGGAACAAGCGGTAGAATTCCACCTACTTTAGTAGGTACAGGAAGAATTCGACGTGATAAAATTTTAGATTTACCACCAACATTTTTTATTGCTTTTCGTGCACCAATCACAGCTGCTCGAATTGTTTCTTCAGCATTATTACTGGAAACCATACTTTTTCGCGCAGCATCGACAATTTTCCTTAGTGCTATTCTTTTCTTCTTACATATTGTTTTTCTTTTTTTCTTTCTTATGGATGACTTTCTCCTTCTTTTCATCCCCATACCTAATTTAGATTTAGTTTTTATGGTTCCGGAAATAGCTAAAGCAGCTGCTCGTTCACTCACACTAGAATTTTTAGCTGTAACACGTTCCCACGCTTTCTTAGCTAATATTTTATCTGCTTCGTTTCTAGCTTGAATATTTTCTCGATTTTGCGAATATGCAATGTCGTGTTGCTTACAAGCAGCGTCTAATGGATTAATTTCTTGATCACCTCGAGACAAACGCTTTGCTAACTTTGTACCAGGCCCACAGAATTGATATCCTGGTAAATGCAACTCAAACGGTAAACTATTGATTATACGATTGATTAAACCTTTTCCTTGATAGCGTTCTTTTTTCACCTCTTTAAGCAGAATCATTCTTCACTCTACAATGGTTGTCGTGAAACTGACATAATTACTATATAAGCTAGGTATTTATACATTTTAGGGTAGTTACTGTCAAGATGCAGTTCACGAAACAACCAGTCATGCTGCCAATAATTAGTATAGATATAGAAACAAACGAAAAAAAGATTAAACGTCATGGTAGTCTGTTTTCAGACAGCATTCGAGCTGTTTTCTGTGGTCCCTCAAATTGTGGTAAAACAAATGCTCTTCTTTCCCTAATAATAGATCCAAATGGTCTGAGTTTTGAAAATTTTTATCTCTACTCTAAATCTCTACAGCAACCGAAATATAAATTTTTAGAAAATGTCATCGGTAACGTGAATGGTGTTGAGTACTTTCCATTTAGTGAACATGAAGAAGTAGTATCTCCAAAAGACGCTAAACCAAATTCAATATTCATTTTTGATGACATTGCTTGCGAAAAACAAGATAATGTTAGAGCTTTCTTTTGTATGGGTAGACATGTAAACGTTGACAGTTTCTACTTGTGTCAAACGTACGCTCGTATTCCAAAACATCTAGTTTGAGATAATGTAAATTAATTGGTTCTATTCAGACAAGATGAAAAGAATCTGAAACATGTTTATGAAGATCATGTTAATACTGATATGAGTTATACTCAATTTCGCGATTTATGTTCAGAATGTTGGAAATCTGATAAATATGGATTTGTTGTTATTGATAAGGACCGTAATTTTAATGAGGGAAGATATAGAAGAGGATTTGATTGCTTCATTACACTATAAATATAAGAACTTTATTGAATTTTTAATTAATATAGTTTATATTGTCACTAAGAAAACATGTATAGAAAGAAGCAAGAAACACTTCGTCAAATAGCAAAAGCAAGTGATGCTATTAGGCGAAAACATCGTTTCCTCAAAATGGGTAAAGAGGCTGCAGAAACAGTTTTAAAAGAAACTCTTCAACCTATAGTAACACCTCTTGAAAAGTTGGTTAAAGTAACTGACATACCTTTCAAAAATGTTAAGAAAGAAAAAGTAAAAAAAGAGGAAAATGATTTTTCTTTCTCTACTGCAGTTGATGAGGAGGAGGAATTTGATAAAACACTACTCAATGACACTCTATTTGATAAGAGTACTAATTTTGAAAAAGCATCAGATGAAGATCTTAATTATGAAAATTTGACAAATAAATTTATTACATTATTGAATAAAAACAGAAAAACTTTTTTAGACATGGTTTATGGAGTACGTAAGCTGCCTAATGGTACTTTTATGATTGGAGATACACCAGTGGATTTAGAAGGTCCTCATATTCGACTTGCTAAAAGGAAAAAATATTTAAAAACTACTGGGTTAATTAAACTCTTATTTAAACAAAGAGCTAAAGAAGAATTAATAAGTCCAGATGATTTAGAAAATTATAAAGAAATTCTTGTAGCTACAAATGCACATCGAAAAAATTATAGTTCCAGTGAATCTGTCAACATAAACAGGAGTTCTAAATACATTGATATCATTGCAAAACTTTTTAAGAGTACACCAAAAAAGGGTAGAGGTATTTTTAAAGGGAAGAAGAAGAAGAAGCTTGGAAATAAATTACCTCAATTTATGATTACAAAGAAACAATTTAACCCAGACTACATCTATTGGGATGATCCTAATGAACTAGTTGACCGATTACGTCTGCTAGTAGCATCGCAGCAAGCTGGAAATCCGAGCCACAATAATGAAATTATGTCAATTATTGAAGAGCTACGTGAAGCTCGCATTATATATTAGAAGAGTTCAAGCAAATAAAGCTTAGTATTAAAATGAGCATTGATGTGTTTGGACATCCTTTGTCACGACCTACTGCAAGTCGTGGACAACCTGGACCTTCTGGAATTGGTTTTAAAATTACTCCAAATGGACAACACGATATTGATAACAAAAGATGACTTGAATATTCTTATACAATCTATATCGAGGAAATGAATTCACGAAAAACTTAAGCAGATTGAAACTGATTTACAACTTGAATTACCTTTTCAAAACGCTAAATACATCGCTAAATTGGATTCACGTTTAACAAACCTTGAAAATGGACAATGAAAAGTTGACTGTTGTTAAAGAGTTGCATAGACAGGCTAGAAAAAATTATCCTCGTCGAAAAGTTCAAATGCGTGGTATTGATGAAACCTGGCAAGCAGATTTGGTTGAAATGATACCTTATTCTTATTCCAATAAAGGTTTCAAATACATGCTCACAGGTATAGACATATTTTCCAAATATGCCTGGGCTGTAGCTGTAAAGAGTAAGAATGGAAAGGACATTTCTCTAGCCATGAAAACTATTCTAAAACAAGGCAGAATTCCAAAAAATTTGCACACTGATAGAGGCAAAGAATTTTACAATTCTGAATTTAAGAGTTTAATGCAAGAATTTAACAATAATCTCTATTCTACCTATAGTAATTTAAAAGCCTCAATTATTGAAAGATTTAACCGCACTCTGAAAAATATGATGTGGCCTGAATTCAGCTTACAAGGCAATTACAAATGGATAAATCTTTTACCTACACTCATATCAAAGTACAATAATAAAAAGCATCGTACTATTGGTATGAAACCCAAAGATGTTACCGTAGAAGATACAAGAGAACTGCTGAGACGTATCCGTAAACTACGAAAAATTCCGCTGAAAAAATCAAAATTCAAAAGAGGAGATAGAGTTCGAGTCAGCAAATTTAAAAATATTTTCGAAAAAGGATATACCCCCAACTGGACAACGGAAATATTCACTGTGGACCAAGTCAAATCGACAAAACCAGTTACATACAAGCTGAAAGATTACCAAAATCAACCCATCGAAGGTGGTTTCTATGAAGAAGACCCAGTGGGCACCCTTGTTCAAAAGACGTCCTAAGGATGTCTTTTTGCGGACGTCTTTTGGACTTGTACAAAAAGACGTCTTTAAGACGTCTTAAAGACGTCCTATTCATGTTCTATGTCTTGGCCATTAGATGTCTTTAAGGTGTCTAAAAGACGTCTTTTTCATTCAACATTTGAAAATAGAAAAATTTTCATAAATAGAAAATATTATTTTCTAAGTGCAACTTGGACTTAGAAATTTTTGAATGTGAAATTCATTGGAATTTTTCTAAGTTAAATTCATTTCATTGACAAGTGAGATCGTTAACTTTGTAGAGGTTCATATCTGTCTTGAACGGCTGAGGTGCTTAAGGCGCAGTGTTTCAAGCCCAAGGTATCCGAGTTCGATCCCAGCTTCGTAGGAATTTTTTCATTATTTCTCCACATTTTAGAAAAAATAAAATTAAACTTAAAATAAATTTAATACAATATTACTGAATTTCAAATTAGAAAATGTTATAAAAGAAATGTTTATTTAAGATCTGAAGGAATGTAAAAAGGACGTCCAAAAGACGTCTTAAAGACGTCTTTTAGACGTCCCTTTTATGTCTTTTAGACGTCCAAAAGACGTCTTTTAGACGTACTTTAGACGTCCTTTTTTATGTCTTTTAGAAGTCTTTTGGACGTCTTTTAGCTGTCTTTTTGATGACTCAGAGACATTGCCATCATTGTCCCCGAATCGTCCGCGGACAAGAAGGGACGTCTTTAAGACGTCTTTTAGACGTCCCTGTGCCCACTGGGGAACTGCTGAAAGTCCAGAATCCAGATGTTTACCTTGTTGAGAAAGTCCTGAAAACTCGTGGTAATGATGTCTATGTAAAATAGCTTGGATTTGATAGCTCGCACAATAGTTGGATACAAAAATCTGATATGTAATATAGTTAAAGTAACGTTAAAGTATTGTTTAAAGTAACGTTAAAGTATAGTTAAACTATAGTTAAAAAAGGTTAAAATAAGTTAAAGAAAAAAGTTAAAATAAGATAAAGTAAAGTTAAAATAGGTTAAATTAACGTTAAAGTATAGTTAAAACAAGTTAAAGTAATGTTAAGAAAAGTTAAAATAAGTTAAGATAAGTTTAAAAAGTTAAAATATATTCATGTGACTAGATTAAGGTTTATTTAAAATAAAGAAGACATCAAATAAAATGAACATCTTTTATTCAAACAATCAATTCCTTCCTCTCTCTTTTTTTTACAATGCTTCATCATCTTCCATAATTTCTGCAATTTTACAATGCCCCCATGCTAGGGTGTCGGTGCTGTTGGCTAACAAAAATCTTTTATCATCGAAAGGACTCAGAGCAATTTTTGTTTGTTTTAAAGTATGAACATTGTGAAGGTTTGATCTTACACAATATTGCGTTCTAGATTGAATTTTTACATTTTGTAAACAATACACATAATCATCAAAGTCTATGTCCTTCTGAACAACTACAGCTTTCACACCTTTAGCCTTTTTTATAACATCTTTGTTTTCAACTCGCACACTGTACATCTTGCTCCGCAAGCCAACAAATTCGGTCACGATTTTTCCACTGCACTCATCTTTCATCAATCCTAAAACTTTTTTGTTGGCTTGCGGAATACCGTACACGTTATTAACCGGATAATCTGACGTATCGAATTTATCAATATCTGCTTTCATGTCTGCATAAATGTCGGAGCATCTGATTTCGTAGATGAGGCTATCAGTGTCGGTGTACAATAGTTTTAAATTTTTCGCGTCATATTTGTTTAACATGTAATCATAATGGAAATCATAGATTAACGTTTTTGAAACATCCAAGACTGTTAAACCCACATAAAGTGGCTTGTTTAGTAGTACCTCCATTTTTCTAAGTTCCACGGCAACCAAATTCGGATTAAAAATGGTTCTGCTGTGGAAGTTAGGTTTCGCGATTAAAGCTTCAGCTCCATATCTACCCTCCCACTTTGTAACGAGTTTAATATCGACATGTTTTCGCACGTTCTCCATTGTCTTACCAAATACCGCGTTGTTCATTAATTTAAATAAATTCTTTTCAAATTCATTGCTTGCACTTGTTCTTCGAGTTGTATTAAAATCAATATATGATTTTAACCACGTGGATTGTTTAAATTTCAATACACGGTGAATTTTTACTAATACAAGACCATTCGCCAAAGCTTGTTTTAACGCGCGATCAGAGACGTTGAAATCAAAGCTATTGTCAAAATTTTCTATCCACTCGAAGCCACCATAGGGAAGTGACTGGATCATTGCCCAACCGTAGAGGTTATTTGCATCAAAATATACGATATAAGATGTCCCCTCACTTTCATTATATTCCTTCATATAATGATTATTAGCTTTAGCATACTGATTGGTGCATTGACTTACTCCACCTCTAATTCCGCGTTCGACAAACATTACCACATCGATGTCAGTGAGGAGCTCTAATCTTATATTCGTATGCTTTAACATGGCATCCCATGTCAATCCCGGTGTCGTGTAGTAATGGGCTGGATCGAGACCGTACGAGATTAAACATTGATTTCTAAAATTTTCAAAAATGTCCGCGAGTAACAAAATATCGGTTTGCATATACAGGTACACATAATCACCCAAATTTTGACAATCAAACTCAGTCCACACATTTTGCGCATGTGCATAATCCTCATCAGAGACATTTGAGTCGTTTAATGTGCTATAAAATTTTTCTTTTGGTGGTAACTCAATTTCATCAAGTTTTTCCTTTGAGTCAATATACTCGTAAGGAAAAACTCCTTTTCGCGTTAACAATTTTATTTTATCAGCACTGTAATTGGAAAAAACTGTGTTTACAATTTTATATTCATCGAGGTAGGATGCTAACTTGTCCAATGATGATGCCATGAATTTAAAAGAATCGATAAAGCGGAACTTGATGTAACTACCTTTCACACTTTTCGTGAAACCGATATACTTTTCTTTGTTAATAGGAAGCAAACAAACATCACCCTCAAATTCTGTAGCAATAGCTTCGATAATAAAATGCGCGTCATACCCGCTAAGGTTATGAAAAACAACAGGTATTATTTGCGATTCATGATAATTAATATTGCAATCTTGATGTGCGGGTCCCCGATACTTCCCTGTTAGATGACAGTGGTCTCGTACTTTTACATCCCCAGGCTTGATTTTATTCCTACAAATATGACATTTACTGGCATATCTAAAATCATCTAGTTGCTGTCGACTTAACACTTCCATTGGTACAGGATTCTTAAATAAATTGTCAAGATTGTCAGCCACATTCTTTAATTCAGTTGAAAACCATTTAGCCGGATTTTCTTCACCTCTTGGAGATGCTTTATATATGGACAAGGAGTTGTCAAAAACCACACTTTAAATAGTAGCCAATACTGAGAGTTTTGTGATTTTGAAAAATCTCAGTATTACTAGGTTGCTGTGGTGCTTCCGCAGGAATCAGGATACTTTCACAGTCTGCATAAATGATGAATGGCACACGTTCCTTGTTTTGGTAATTTTTAAATTCAATAAAATTTTTCCCTGGTTCAGGAAGCTTAATACTCGTAACGTTCATCTTTTGACAGATTTCTTCATGGTAAGTTAGTTTAAGTTCATCTCTAAAATAATGCAGGCAACGATCACAGATGTGCTTTTTACCCCTATGACCTGACAATTGAGTGCTGACAAGTCTGGATAAATCTTTAATGTACACATAATAGTAGTTGAAAGAGATGATTTTTTGATCGTCCTCCTCCTCTTCCTCCTCACTCTTAAGATTTTCATCAATGTAGTGGTCTTCAACTCGAAGAAGATTTACATGAATAACCTTCTTTTGCGATGACAAATGTAATGGAGCAACAGTAAACTTTTCATCTTTTTTTATGAGTCCATACACATTTACTGAAATGTTGTTCTGTGCCTCAAATTTTGAAACATCTTTGAGAGCAACAGGAAACTGAATTCCAGTGTAATTAAGCTCATCTTCATAATACTTATACAGTAGAACCTCGGTTATCCGAGCCTCGATTATCCGAGATTCCGGATTATCCGAGGCACTAAACATGCTCGGATAATGCGGAATAACTCGGATAAAACGGATCGAGCGACTAAATTTGGAAAATAAATTTTACAAAACCACTATTTGTGATCATTGCATTTAAAATTTCGTCCATTTTTGTCATTTAATATTATTCTAACACTTTAAAACGCATGAAAAATAATTAAAAATTTTGAAATTTTCATTGGTTCCGTGTTATCCGAGTTTTCGATTATCCGAGGTACCTCTTCCCCACATTACCTCGGATAATCGAGGTTCTACTGTATTTTGAAACTCGATCAGCATGGTTTTCAACTGGATGTAAAGCTGACAAAATTGACCATTTAAAGCATTGCTGATCAGCATTCTGAACATTAATGCAAGAGTGTTTTGTTTTATTGGAAGGTGGTAAATCGATATATGAACCAGCATGCATGGGATTATAACTGTTAATGTTAACCTCTAATCTTTGAATAGAATGAAGTCTCCAATTCGATTCTTTCTGTTGGAATTTTTCCATTCTTCTCAAAGTTATTTGTTTAACATTACCATTGTACCACTCATCTAAGTGGGTTGTTACAAATATTTCACCCGTTTTCGCGATAAATGTCTTCAGATCAGACATTTCTTCCTTTCCGTTTATCGACTCTTTTATAAACTTCGCGCCCAACACAGTATACACTTTTAGCGGCCCATATTTATCTAAAGCTTTTCGTATGTTAAATTCAAACAAAACAAAGGCATCATCAAGAAACTCGTTAACGTCAATGTAGTCAATATTTAAAATAGCACTAGTCTGTAAACGACCATCAAATGCCTTATCAAAATCAACCCACTTCATTCTTTCATTATCCATTTGTACACCTGCACCACGTTTCATTAAAGCATTAAAATTGCATAACAAGTATTCCAACTTTTGAGTTAGGTTTAAACATCTTGATTTCTGATAAGGCAAAGAATCAGAATTTCTTCAAAATGATTGCAAAATATTTTTGTTACGTTGACACTTGTTATGCCATTCGAATGCACTAACAATTTTATCCTCACCTGTCATTCCCATTGTGGTGATGAGTTGACGTTCAGCGATGTTGATTAAGTTGTCTGACTCACGACACAATTCGTTGTACTCATCCACACTCATTCGATGTCGCCATTTTTTTTCACTGTTTTGATCTTCGACATGTTGAACCTAAGCCTAAAAACCTGAGTAAAATAAAAAAAGGAATAAAAATAAAAAAACCTAAAGCTGAAAGAATAAAAGGAATATAACTAAAATAAAAATAAAAAAATCCTAAAGCTAAAAAAATAACAGGAATAAAATAAAAATAAAAAAATCCTAAAGCTGAAAGAATAAAAGGAACAAAATAAAAATAAAAAAACCCTGTAAAAGAAAATCCACCACCAAAAAACAAAAAAAGCACCTAAAAACCTGAAATTGATAAAAAATAAAAAATAATTATGAAAAGCACTCTGGAAACACTGAAAACGACTCTAAACTGTAAACTACAGAAGCTTCTAAACGCCACCTAGTAGAACGAAGCACGAAGTTTGTAATCAAGTGTTATCGGTCGATTTTGGAACATAGAAACATCAGTGTTCGATAGTAAAATGTAACATGAAATGGCGGAATAAGTGGAACGCACTCCACAGTTCCTGTGTTCAACTGTTCGAAAGCGTCGGAAGCTTGTAAGGTAATGTTTTTTAATTTAAATTAAAAAGAATAATAGTTTTAAAAAAATAAATTGAATTTGAAGGTAAGTTTTATTTCGAATAGAAAGATATTAAAAAGATTAATAGTTTTAGAAAGGTTAATTCGTTAATTGAATTTGAAGGAAAGTTTTCTTTCGAATAGAAAGATATTGTATATATATATTTAAAGGTTATGAAAATGCTTAACCACGTGAATTTAGTATTTTCATACAATAATCACAATTTGTTTATTTTTCACTGAAAAAAATAATAGGCAGAATGTGCTTTTTACTCAGGCAATTTTTGTCTAAGAACAAAAGCAATTTTTTTTTTTGAAAAAAGTAATTTTTGCCTTTATTGAAGGTAAAAATTGCTTTTTTTAAAGGAAACAATTGCTTTACGCTTAAGTATTGCTTTTGTTCTAAGGCAAAAATTGCCTGAGTAAAAAGCACATTCTGCCTATTATTTTTTTCAGTGTTATTCTGTTCATAGTTTTTTATTTAAATTAAAAATTTCGTAATTAAAAAAAAAGTTTACAGTTTCAAAATGTATGCAATAGATTTATTATTTACAGAAATTCCTGTGATTCTATAATATAGAATGAATTTTTAATTTTTAGATGGAAAACTCCAGAAGAGGAATTTAATTAATTTTGGACAACGAAATAAGCAACATTTTCGTTGAAAATAATTGTTTAAATAGATCCGTTCTAAACGAATACTATCCAGACGGGAGCACGTTAACATATAAAGTTAACAATAAAACCTGTTTGCTCGAAACTAACGAGAAACAAATTTTCTTGAAACCCACTGTAACGGAATATTTTGTTAAAACTCCAAAAGGTTTGTATTGTTGGTTTATATATAATTGTTTAAAACAATTTTTTACAAACTATGTATTCTATGTACATGTATTAATAATCGTTGTAATCCGGTAATTTTTTAGCACTTTGAAGTTGTTGTTTGCTTTTTGATTCCTAACTTTTTTAATATTTTTTCTTTTTAAATGTTTCTAATTTTAAAAAAAAATACATTGAAAATCATTTAATTCTTGTACAGAACTTTATCAACATTTTTCAAAATAATTGAATTGTTTTGAAAAATTTGTTTGAATTTTTTTTAAATATTGGAGTTTCTTTAAAAATTACAGGCTTCACAGTCTGTCCCCTATTTCCCTAAAAGTCCCCTTTTTCAATTTTGGCCCCTAAACGTACCCTATTTTGAAAATTTCCCCTAGGGTAAGTGTACTAATTCCTGCGGTATTTTGGTCAAGACGTCTTTTAAATATAAAATATAATTTTTATATTGATCAAATTGAACTTATGTCTTATTAAATTTGTAGTTTGTGTTATTAAGATATGTTTACAATAAATAACATCTCTAAAATATAATTTATTTTAATAAATTTAATGAATTAAAAATAATATTCAATGCGTTTAATTCTGCGCGTTTGAATCAGTTGCTGCACATCAGTTGCTGCGCGAATTTAATTCCTGTGGGTCAGTTTCTGCGCATAATTTCGTGTTTATGTGTATAATACCGCAAACTACTATGAAATCAAAATGGGACAATGATTTTAATCAATGTTTAATTGAATAGAATATAAATTTATTAAAAATAAATATATATCATATATTAACAAAAGTAACAAATAATTTCTGAATTATCACATTTTTGAAACATTTAGTTAAAACTTAATAACAGAATTCTTCCTTAATTAATTTATGTATTTATTAAATTTTATTTAGTTTTTCCTCCATAATCTTCATTTTTTCTTTCATTTTCATAATTTTTTCTTGCTCTTCTTCAAAATAGATAGTCTATTGTAACCAGTCTTAGTTGATTTTCTGAGGGCGCAGAAATTAAATCAAGCCCAAATTCTGTGTTAATTACTACTCTTAAAAATAAAATATAATAACAGACAAAAATAAAGTAAAGTTTAATTTTTCTTTTAAAACAAGGTTTTCTTTATCTAAAATCATCATAATAATAACCACTTTAAGTCTAAAAACAATAATAAAGCCTTTTTTATGTAGGTATTTTTGCACCGCCAGCAAAGTTAGCAATGAAAATAAATAAAACCTTGAACACGTCAACTTTTAATTAAAATAAAATACATAAATATTATGTTTTGGTATATACTTCCTATATCTATTTTAAAACTTACATCGTTAAGTAATTTTTAAAAAAAATTTTAAAATTATTTGTGCCCTGAACAAATGTATTCACTTAAATTATTAAAATGCCGCAGAAACTGAAGCACCCGCAGCAATTGACGCACTTACCCTATTTTTCTCGTCGCAGGAAATTAATTTTTTTTCAATAATTTTTAAGTAATTCTGCAAAAGAATTTAATTATCTTGATAACCAACAAAATTCTCCGCATAAAATCAATTATTTTAGGGATTTTTAATGAAATTGTTTTCCAAAATTCAATTATTTTGATAAATATCAAAATTTTTCTCAAGAATTCAATTATTTTCAAAAATTTTAATTAAATTCTTAGAAAAATTTCAATTACTTAAACAAAATTTAATAAAATACTTTGGACGAATTCAATTATTTTTATAAATTTTAATAAATATCTCGTCAAGAATTCAATTATTTTTATAAATAGAAAAATATTTCGCCAAAAATTCAATTATTTTAAAAAAATTTATTAAAATTCTTTGGAAAATTTCAATTATTTTCAAAAGTTTTTCGCAATTCAATGTTTTTAAATATATACTATTTTCATAAAATTTATCAACAAATTTAATTATAGACAAAAATTTGTTGATATAATTCTACAAAAAGATTCAATTATTTTCATAAATAATAAAATTTTATTTACGAATTCAATTATTTTCATCGCATAATTTCAAATATTTTTAATACAATTTTAAATAAATTCCATGAAAAATGCAATTATTATTAAAAATTTTATTAAAACTTAAGGAAAGAATTCAATTTTAAGGAACATTCAATTCTTCAATAAGATAATAAAATTCGTTGTAATAATTCTAATATTTTCATAAATAACATTTAATTCGCCGCAGAAAATTAAATATTTTCAAAAAATTTAAAATAATTTTGCAAAAGAATTCAAATAGCTTGATAAATAATAAAATTGCACAAATTCTTCCCATAAAATCAATTATTCTAAGAAATTTTAATAAAAACTTTTTTCCAAAATACAATTATTTAGATAAATATCAAAATCGGTCTCAAAAATTAAATTATTATCAAAAATTTTAATTAAATTCTTGGCAAAATTTCAATTATTTAAACACAATTTAATAAAATCTTTTGCACGAATTTATTTATTTTTATAAATAGCAAAATTTTTCGCCAAAAATTCAATTATTTTTATAAATAATAATAATTATAAATAATTTGGATTTTTTTTAATATTGAAGTTTCTTTATTAATATTAATTGAAAATTTTGAGCGTAATTAAATTTTATAGGAATTTATATGAATTTTTTTAAAATAATCGTGTTTGTTAATAATTGCAAATAAAAATTTTATTTTTTAATTTTATCAAAATTGTATTGAAAATAATTAAATTCTTGTGATTTTATTTAAATATTAAAAATAATTAAGCTTTTCGGAAGAACAGATATTATTAATAGTTTTGAGAATAATTGAATTCTTTCAAAAAATTTAAAAAATAATTGATTCTTTTCGTAACAGTTTATTTAAATTGTATTTCCAAAAATTTAATTATTGCCAAAAATTTTATTAAAATGATTGAAAATAATAAACAATAATAATAATTCTATACATTGTAACGATCTTTACGTTTACTTGCGGATCTTACCCGCGAATCGTTACAAAAATGTCAATTTACTGATTCCAAATTGCCGAATTATAAATTCCACACTTCGAACTTATAATACACCATCGATGACCCGTTTTAGGGAACTTCTCCGGCGCCAGGTAGGTAAACTACCCGGATCACGATGCTGTAACAAAACAAAGAATTTTCCCGGACTAGCTCTTACCGAGCTCAATATTTTATTTACGAAGTTACGTTTTATATTGAAATAATAGGGCGCGAGTACCGCACACAGAGGAGAGAGACAAGTTGAATTTAACACACAAATAAAACAAATGAATAAAGAAAATTATAAGAACACACAAGCAGATTATTTTCTTTTAAATCACTCTTCTTTTTATTTTAAACTTTGAACTTTGTGAAGAGAACTGAGAACTTCCACACGCCGGTGATTGCGACGGTCGACCGAAAATGGCGGCGTCCTATCGGCTTGCCATGAGGTCTTCCTTCTCGATATTATTTCTCGGTCACACCGTGCACCGGTGATATTCCCAAGATAACGAGGAAGATGGACACTGGACACTAACCTTTGATTCGGTCCAACCGAGCACGGAAATCCATCTTTTAATATTTGGACAGTGAAAATGGTCAACCGCGGTGAAACCGTATAATTTAATCGGCAGCCAGGCACGAACTGTCGAAATTAGGTTAATTGACATCCTGCTTCGGTCCCGTATATATGTCATGCGCACCTTGGGTTCGCCCCAGCAGCATAATAACAGGCCCAACATCTATGACAGGTGGTTGCCAGTTGACAGTAGATTTGTGCCAATTAATATTAATTGTTGACAAATTTTCGGTCGGTTGATAATTAAATAACAATAAATAACATTGTGTTTTCTAATCAACCAAAACGTGTGGAATTCTCTTGAGATAAACAATATGATTTTTATACAACTCAACATTTTTGTATTATATTGATTCTATACAATTCAACAAGATAATAATAAAGTAAAATGTTGAGTTCGATTCTGGCTACCGCATTTAATTTATAATAATTAATCAGGAATTAACTGAATAAGTTTCGGCGAAAACTAAATTCGGTTTTTATAACGTGATTATTTAAAATTAACGTTACAACATATTATATGAATTTTTAAATTATGAATCTGAAATTATTTAGAAATTGAAGTTTATATTTGAAAATAAAATAAATAATTATTGCTTTGATTCAACAATTAATTTTTAATTTGAAATAAATAAAGAATAATTTTTACAGTTTTTCCAGTCAAAGATGATGTGGGTGGCTCAAAAAGGAAAAGTTTAAGAGACATGTTAGCAATGTATAAAGAAACAAATGTAAAAGGTTCGAAGGGCAGAGAGTTTAAAGAGAAGGTCAGTACATCGGATTTGTAAATAGTGGCGAAAGTGTGATTTTTTGAGAGTGAATTCTGCGGCTCGAGCGTAGCGAGTGCTGCAATCACTCTCAAAAAATCATTCTTTCACCACGTGTTGTGCACTAAGTTATATTTATATTTATATATGGCAGAATTTTAATTATTTTTAATACAATTTTACAAAAATTCCTCGAGAAATGTAATTATTCTTAAAATTTATTGTTATAATTCGTCATAAGAATTCAATTATTTAAAAATTTGTCGATAAATTTCTTTATGAGAATTAGATTTTAAGAAATATTCAATTATTCAATAAATTATTTATTTTTGCATCTATTTAAAATCAAAATTAAAATTGTTTTCAAAAAATTTTAAAAATTCTCGTCAACATTTCTATAATCTTTATAAATAATAAAACTCTTCTCCGAAATTCAATTATTTCCATAAATTTTAATAAATTTTTTGGCAAAATTTCAATTATTTTCAAGAATTTTCCAAAAGAATTCATTTATTTAAAAATTTTTTTGATCAAACTCTACATAAACGTTTAATTACTTTTATAAATAATAAAAATTCTCCATTTCATTCTTTTGAAAATTTACAATTAAAATTCTTCAAAAGTTGATTTTCAAAAATTGTTATAAAATACTTGAAAAAAATTAATCATTTTCAATTATATTTTACAAAATGTCAATTATTCAAAAATTTTTAATTCTTCGCGTTTTATAATAATTAAAAATAACTATGTAATAAAATCAATGTTAATTTATATTATAAAAATATTGTTACTGTTACTTCTTATAAATTATTTTCATCATTTCAATTCAATTATTATTTTCTAGAATTTTTAATTAAAAAATTATTCTTTAAATCAATAATTCTTAATAATTTTTGGAAAAGTTCTTTGACAATTTTTAAGTCCATTTGTTTACAATTCAATTTTACGAAATTAAGTCCAATAGTGACAAAGTTACGAATTTCTTAAATTGTAAAATTATTCGCAAACATCAATAACTAGATTTTTAAATAATAAGTACCTTTTTAATTATTATTTTCCCATAGGAATTAAAATTCTTCAAAACATTCAAATTTAAACATTTTTAAAATTAAACAATTTATAAGAATATTACTATAAAACATAAAGATGTCAATTAATCCGAGTCTTCGACTCGGAGTGATTCATGTCTTTATGTTTTATAAAAATTTTAATTTCCATAAAATTTTTCAAAACAAAAAATTAAATTATTTAAAAAAATTACAATAAAATTCGTTGTATTTTTAATACAATTTTAAATAAATTTCTCGAAAAATAAAATTATCTTCAAAAATTTTTTGCAAGAATTAAATTAGGTACATTTCACAAATAATGGAATTCTTTGCTGAAATTAAAAAATTTTCAAAATTTACTTTTTTAATACAAGTTTTCAAAAGAATATAATTATTTAAATAAAATGTAATAAAATTCGTTGCATAAATTAAATTATTCTTACAAGTAATAAAATTTTCCACATGCATTTAATTATTTAAAAAAAAATTGATAAAATTCGTTGTAAGAATTCCATTGTTTTCATAAATTATAAAATTTTTCTGAGGATTTCAATTATTTATAAATACAATTTACAGTAAATTCCTAGAAAAATAGAATTTTTCTCTAAAATTTTTGGAAGAATTTAATTACATTTCACGAATATAATGAAATTCTTCGTTGAAATTAAAATATTTTCACAATCTACTTTTTAAAATAAAAGTTCTCAAAAGAATTCAATTATTTAAAAAAATGTAATAAAATTATTACGTTGCAGGAATTCAATTATTTTTAATACAATTTTAAGTAAATTCTTCGAATGAATTCAATTATGTATTTTTAAAAATTCATGCTATAATGCTTTAAATATTCAATTATTATCTAAAATTTTAACTAATAATATTTATTTTTAAATCAATTTTTATTGCGGAAAATTCTATAAGAATTCAATTATTTAAATACAAAAATAAATAATTTATTGAATAATTGAATATTTCTTAAATTTGAATTATTATTAAGAACTTTGTCAACATTTTTTAAAATAATTGAATTTTTACGAAAAATTGCATTAAAATTTTTGATAATAATTGAATTCATTCAAGAAATCTAATTGAAAATGAATTGAAAATAATAAGTAGGTACAATCTAAGAAATAAATTATATCAAATTTTTTGAAATAATTGAATTTTTGCAACGAATTTTATTATTTATAAAAATAATTGAATTCTTGGGAAGAATTCGATTTATTTATGAAAATGATTAAATTCTTGTGAAGAATTTAAAAAAAATCTTTTCATATAATTGAATTCTGTCGAAAAATGTTATTAAAATTATAAAGTGAAAATAATTGAATTTGCTGATATGAATTTTATAAAAAAATTTTTAAATAGTTGAATTCTTGTAAAGAATTTTATAAAATTCTTTTAAAATAATTGTATTTTTGAGAAAATTTATTATTTATGAAAATAATTGAATTTCTGAGAAGAATTTTATATATTTTTATGAAAGTAATTGAATTCTTGTAACGAATTTTATTAAAAATTTTTAAAATAATTGAAATTTGGAGAAGAATTTAATTATTTTTAAAGATAATTGAATTTTTGAAACGAATTTTATTATTTATAGAAATAATTGAATTCTTGGGAAGAATGTTATTTATTTATGAAAATAATTGAATTCTTGACAAGAGTTTTATTCAAATTTTTGAAAATAATTGAATTCTTGAGAAGAACATTTTTTAATGTTTTTTAAATAGTTGAATTTTTGTGAAGAATTTAAAAAAAATTTTGAAATTAATAATTAATTATATGAAATAAATATTTCCATTCTTGAGAAGAATTAAAAAAAAAATCTTTTTGATGAAATAATTTTTTTCCAAAAAATTTTATATGTGTTTTAAATAATTGAATTTCTTTTAAAATTGTATATTATTTATGAAAATACTTCAATTCTTTCAAAAAATTGTATTAAAATAATTAATAATTTAATTAATAATTTCATTAAAATTTTTTCAAAAAACTGAATTCTTTCAAACAATTTTATTAAAATTTTTAAAAATAGTTGCATTTTTTGAGGAATTTATTTAAAATTGTATTAAAAATAATTGAAATCCTGCGGTGAGTTTTAATATTTATGAAAATAATTCAATTCTTGCAGCTATTATTATAGTTAATTTTTAGAAATAATTGAAATTCTCTATGATGAATTTTATTATTCATGAAAATAATTGAATTTTTGTAAAAGAATGTTATTATTTATAAAAATAATTGAATTATTGCAAAGTTTGCTTAGAATTTTATCAAAATTTTTGTTTTTTAAATAATTGAATTCCTTTGAAAAATTTTATTAAAACTGTAGATATTGAAAATCATTGATTTGAGAAATTTTTTTTGAAAATAATTGAAATTTTGCAAAGAATTTTATTAAAATTTTTGAAAATAATTGAAATTTGGAGAAGAATTTAATTATTTTTAAAGATAATTGAATTTTGATGAAAATTTTTTTAAATTTTTGAACATAATTGGATTTTTGCGAAGAATTTTATAACTTTTGAAAATAATTGAATTTCTGCAATTCATTTGTAACTTCTCCAAAATTCAATTTTTTCCAGTTACTTAAATAAAAATCCCTTACTTTTCCCTTACTTCCCTGACCTAATTTACTTTCCCTGACTTTTCCCTGATTTCCCCGAATTCCCTGACCTGTAGCAACCCTGAATAAGTTAAAAAAGTATGAGGTAAACGACAAACGGAAATATTTCAAGTTAAAATTTTCAAGTTCAGCAGACCAAAAACTGTTCATGGAAATTAAGTAAGCTTTTTTAATTAATTAGTCCACTATTAAGCTATCAAATTCAAATGTAAAATAAAGGGAAAGTTGCAATTAACTGATAAATAATAATGTTTTTCAAATGTGAATTCTATAATTTATACGATTTTTTAGGTCTTGGGTAAGGACAAAACAAATGAAGGAAAGAAGAATGAGAAAAAACCTTTTCTTAACAGAATCGTCATGGTTTCATGGAAACATAGAACTACCAGAAATTCCGAGTACACATTTATGGGTCCTATAATTGGGAAAAATCTGAAGATAAAACTAAATGGTAATCAAGATTACTCCATTGACCAGTTGAAGACTATAATACTACAGGAATATATTAATGACCAAAATAGGTTACATTTTGAAAATTGTTGCGTGGATTTGGGAATGCAAGATGGGACTATGATCACGGAATTTAAAGACATCGACGGTATTAATTGTCCTTTCTGGGTATTTTGTAGAAAATTTAGAAAAGACGGACATCCGTTGAACATTGTTTTGTATACAACCTTAATTGCAAAAGAGGAAAAGGTTAATGGACAAACGATGCGAAGTAATAGATATAGTTTTGTTGATGAAACAAATTTAGAAATTTCTGCGATTGGCTCCTGGAGAGATTCTGCCGAATATGGACCTCCACACAAGAAACGAGCAAATTTAGAAGCAAATGATAATTTTTTTGTCATCACAATCAGTTGTTTACGGTAGCAACATTGTGCAAGAAACGATAGATGATACGTTAGCTGTCGGAAACTCGAACAATTTAGGGTTCGATAACACAGGCACACAAAAAAATAAAAAAGTCAAAACCCAGAGGTCACACCCCCCTATCCCCATGTTTTTGGGTTCGCTGAAACCGAATATGACCATTAAAAATTTTTTTCATCGGCCATTTTCTCGCTACCACCCCCTTACACCTGCTCCCGGGGGTTGGAATTTCCGTTTAAAAAAAAGTGGAGTAGGGTGTCTATTCCTATGTTTTTTGGGTCGCTAAAACCAAAAAAGACTACCAAAAACAAATTCTTCCCTCCCTTAACCCCCTACAACCCCCTTAACAACCCCGGGGTGAGGGGTCGAAATTCGAATTTTCACGAAAAGTCGATTACGGTGTCTAAACCTACGTTTTTTGGGTCGCTGAAACCAAAAAAGACTACCAAAATCAAATCCTTTCCACCCTCAACCACCTACAACCCCCTACAATAATTTTTGATAATTAATATTTAATTTTCAATTTCCCAAAAATCGGTTTGTTTTATTTGAAAAAAATATTGCAGGGGGTTGTAGGGGGTCGAGGGTGGAAAGGATTTGATTTTGGTAGTCTTTTTTGGTTTCAGCGACCCAAAAAACGTAGGTTTAGACACCGTAATCGACTTTTCGTGAAAATTCGAATTTCGACCCCTCACCGCGGGGTTGTTAAGGGGTTGTAGGGGGTTAAGGGAGGGAAGAATTTGTTTTTGGTAGTCTTTTTTGGTTTTAGCGACCCAAAAAACATAGGAATAGACACCCTACTCCACTTTTTTTTAAACTGAAATTCCAACCCCCGGGAGCAGGTGTAAGGGGGTGGTAGCGAGAAAATGGCCGATGAAAAAAATTTTTAATGGTCATATTCGGTTTTAGCGACCCCAAAAACATGGGGATAGGGAGGTGTGACCTCTGGGTTTTGACTTTTTTATTTTTTTGTGTGCCTGTGTAATCACCAAATCTTAAATGTACAAACTAATCCTCGTTTCACGCCAATCAAAACTGTAAATTCTTTGAAATCACCTGCAAATGCAAAAAATGTAAATGTAAGTATTAACTCTCGAAACGATGATGAATTTAACATTTCGTTTCCAAAATTCAGTCACAATGTCCTTGAACCACGAAAAAAAAGTTTTGTTACTGAAAAATCGAGAAATGAAAATGTAAATAGTACCCAAATGTCGAAAGTTGAAAGTAGCCTCACGCCGAATCCTCGTTTCACGCCAATCGAAACTGTAAATTCTTCGAAACCACCTGCAAATGCAAAAAATGTAAATGTAAGCATTAACTCTCGAACCGCTCATGAATCTAACAATTCGTTTCCAAAATTCAGTCACAATGTCCTTGAACCACGAAAAAAAAGTTTTGTTACTGAAAAATCGAGAAATGAAAATGTAAATAGTACCCAAATGTCGAAAGTTGAAAGTAGCCTCACGCGGAATCCTCGTTTCACGCCAATCAATACTGTAAATTCTTTGAAATCACCTGCAAATGTAAAAAATTTAAGTTTTATAACCATTAACTCTCAAAGCACGAACGTAGAAAGTCCGGGTTATTCGATGTTGACTTGCGAAAAATCTAAAGTAACGAATAATGAAAATAGTTTCAAATTTAAGACGCCGTTAGTAAACAAAATAGTTCATCAAAAACTAAATAAGTTAGATATATCAGTCAATGTCATTAAAGAGCAAGACTTCTCTTTCTCGAATGTTATTTTGGGTCAAGGTGCTCAAGGAATTGTTGTCAAGGGAAAATATTTGGGGTCTGATGTTGCCATTAAGTCAATACCAATTATTAAGGAAAAAGTAAAATATTTATTAAGAGAAATTGCATTATTGGACAAAATCAGACATCCTAATATTATTTCTGTTATGGCTGTGTGTAGTACTGATACTAAGTGCCATATCATAATGGAATTTTTTAAATCGCATTCTCTCCAGGGCATCATATTTAATAAGGATAAGGTAATTAATTTTATAATGGATTTAACAATGAAACGTAAAATTGCATTGCAATTAAGTTATGCAGTTGCTTACCTTCATCTACAACCCCAACCAATAATTCATCGTGACATTAAACCTGCAAACATCTTGATCAATGAACATTCCTTAACCAAACTTTGTGATTTAGGACTAGGGAAAAGTAACAGTTTTTGTGATAGTTTAGATTCGACGTATCATGGTCGTTGGCGTGGCACATTGCCTTACATGGCTCCAGAAATTTTGTTGGACAATGAAAATGCGAACGAAAGTTCAGACATTTGGTCGCTTGCGTGCACCTTCATTGAACTTTTTAGTGAACAGAAAGTATGGAATGTTCATAATGTGAGTGGAATGATAAAAATATTGAATGATAAGGAAACACCAAGGGTTGAATGTATGCCGCAAGATATGCGAGTACTTATTCGTCAATGTTTCAGTTATAATAAGTCAAATCGTCCAACGATAAGAAATTTTCTAAGCTTATTAGAAAAGAAATAAGTTAAAGAGTTTTATGTCTTAAAAACTTTTTATATTATTAATAATTATCGATCAAAAAAGTGAAGACTGATTAAATATAAGGCATATGTGCATGTGTTACATATGTGCAAGTCATTAGTGTCTTAAGTAATACAAATTGACATTAAATGTTTATATAGAAAGTTTACGAGTGTTTAACGTTTTCGTTCATTTAAAGTTTTAAATAGTTTAAAACAAAAGATTTAAAATAGAGATTAAGATTTTTTTCTTCACAATTGATGTTTTCATATAATTACATTTTGTAATTTGAAAGTTTCTAGTATTCGATACAATAAAGTATTACTAAAAAGAGGTTTGCGAAAACATCAAACATTAATGAAATGGTTTTTTATTTTCTAAAAATGTACAATTGTGAACACTAGCATTAAAAGAAAAACTTATAGCGATTGAAAACATTGCAAGTGTTCTGGTTTTTTTGTATGTTACGTACATTTATCGCATTATATTATTGAATGTTTTTAAGCATTACGATCTTCGTAAAAGCAACATTTCAAAGTTACATTTAATTGTTCTCATCATTTCACGACAATAAACAATGTTTATTTAAAATACTTACGACTATTTATTAATATTTTAATGGTACAAAACTTACAATTATTATTGTTATTTAGTAAGAAAAACTTACAATTTTATTTCTTCACTAATGAGGCTAAAGAAAAACTTAAAATTTCGATATCAAATTTTATTGGTGAGGATATCGGAGTATTATATACATTTAATGAAAGCTGAAATTATTTAATTCCTTTTATCTACAATAAATAAACTGCGGGCTGGAAAATATATGCAACCTTTATAGCCTCGTGAAAATAGTGCAAAAGAACAATTAAATTTCTTAAAATACAAACACTTTTTATTTGTTTTAAATAAATTTAATTTGGTTCTAAAGTAAAAGGTTTATTTGTGTCTAATAAAATTTGTATTCAAAACACATAATTTAATACGTTTTGAGGAAAATGTAGTGCTTTTATTTAAGTGAAATAAATTATATTTGAGTTGAATGAATTTTTTTGTGTACATCTATACAATACATTTGTTTTTATAGTAACAACAATTATTTATTAACCTTTTTTAAAGGCACATTTCAAAATCGAAATTACTATTTGATATATAAATACCCCATTTTTAATTTACATTATTAGGGTGTTCAGCAAGGATTGAGAAAAAAATTCCCTGACTTCTTCCCAGACTTCCCTGACCGCTTGACACCCTGATTATAATTGTCTTTAGCGTCCGAGTGGTTTCAAGAAGACAAAAGCGAAGACATTCAAACAATAATTATTTAATATTAACCCAAAGTTTCGAAATTCACAGATTTCCTTTTCAGGGAGTTAAATTAGTTGCAATCAGAACTTAAAATTTGTCAAATGAAATAAAAATACCTTTAATATGAAATTAAAAATAAATTTGGAAACGTTGAAGTCAATCATCATTTGAAGCTTCCAACATTTGAATTGCTTTATTAAGATTCAAATATAAAATATAAGCCTCATCAACTGTTGTTGGTCTACGTTGATTTTTTAATAACTCATCTGCTAATTTCTCAAACTCTAATGATACTAAACGCGGTTCCGTAGTGAAATGTTCTTGCAAACGCAGCACATAATCTGAATCCACATCCTTTTTGTAATCTTCGAAAGCAAACTTTTCTGGACATTTGTACAGTAGATTTGGAATGCCACCTGCAACATTTATGTTCTTTTGCTTTCTTACCAGGTGTTGATTCCATTCTTTAACTGTGATTTGAATTTCTTCTTTAATAAGATCTCCAAAGCAGTACCTCAAACATTCGACTTGCAGAGGATTAGTCACATTTAAAATGTTTTCTCCTTCCATTGCTTTAAATAGAGTAATGTAGAAGTCAATCATGCGCTGCCTAAATTGTCGCCAAAAAGATTCAATTCGTTGATTCCTCGTACTTTTACCTCGAAGGAAACTTTTAATGCCACTATTCTCGCCATCATGTCGATACCTTAATGCCATTTGCAAATTTTCCATTACATTTGCTTCAGCACCATTGTCAGTTCTTAGAAGTGTCGGTACAAAGCCTAACTTTTTAATTTTATTTAGATAATAGAAACCAATTACTTTGGGGTCATGGTTTGTTTTGGAAACTTCGAGCCATATTACTTTCCTGGAGAAACCATCTATTCAACCATACATTGGAAATCCAAATCGCTTCAATTTATCATAATTATCGGCATGCCATATGTAATTGGGACCAGGTGCGTTATAAATTCTCCTCTTCAATTTATATCTTCTACGAGCTTCAACTCCTTCTGGATCTATTATTTTTAATAGATTTCTGACTGTTTCACGTGTCGTACAAAGGTTATAAACATATTTCAGTCTCAACCACATAGACCGGTATCCCAGATTGCAGCCACTACTATCAACCTCCAAAATAATAGCTGTGGCAATATCTTCCAGTGAACTGTCGACGATGTTTCTTCGTTTCAAATTCATATCTTTCATTATTCGGGAAAAGGTGCGCAAAGAAACATGAATATTAAAATTCTTGCGAACCAGATGAACTATTACCCTGTACGTGTATCCTTGATGAAAATACTTTTTTATTTTTTCAAAAATGATTTTGTTTTTCTCGTCTTCTCCAAGAAAGCCTGTAAAAATTATTGTTTCATTATAAATGATGATTATTGTTTTAAAAAATAGAAATTTCTGTCAATAATTTTAATAAAATTTAATAATTAGATAACAACACAGTCGATCATATTCAAAAAAATTAAAGAAATTTTTGAAGGAATCCAATTATATTGTCAAAACCATTTACAATATCCAATCAAAGAGTTCAGTTATTTACAATATTTAAATAAAATCAACAAAAGAATATTGTACTATTTTCAATATAATTTTAATAAAGTTTAATAACCAAAATTTTTATTAAAATTATTAAAAGAACTACATAATTTTGAAAAAATTTAAAGAAATTCTTAAAAAAATTTGAATTATTTTCAATTATTTAATCAATTTCAAACATCAAATGTTGAATTATAATTATTAGCAAACACGATTATTCTAAAAAATGTAAAGAAAATCTTATAAAATTCAATTTCTTTCAAAATTCCCTATTCTAATTTTTAAAGAAACTACAATATTTAAAAAAATCAAAGAAGGTAGATACTAAATTTTTTAAAATGAATAATTGTAACTGTCCATGTTTTTCTTTTAATTTTTAAAGTATATTTTCAAAAAATTATAAAAAAGAAATTCTTACAAATTTTTTTTAAAGGTAATAGTTTTTTATACAATTGAAAAATTTACAAACAATTGAAATTTGGTAAAATCTTTTTTAAATAATTAAATTTTTGAAAAATATAATCAAAAATAATAGAAATATGAAGGATTTTAATCACAAATAGGACCATAATTTCTTCGAATTTTTAATAAATCTAAAACAGTAAAATTTCAACAATACAAACCTTTTGGAGTTTTAACAAAATACTCGGTTATAGCTGGTTTCAAGAAAATTTGTTTCTCGTTAGTTTCGAGCAAACATGTCTCGTTGTTAACATTATATGTTAACGTGCTCCCGGCTGGATAGTATTCGTTTAGAACGGATTTATTTAGACAATTATTTTCAACAAAAATGTTGCTTATTTCATTGTCTAAAATTAATTTAATTCCTCTTCTTGAGTTTTCCATCTAAAAATTAAAAATTTATTCTATATTATAGAATCACAGGAATTTCTGTAAATAATAAATCTATTGCATACATTTTGAAAGTGTAAACTTTTTTTTTAATTAGGAAATTTTTCATTTAAATAAAAAAATTGTGATTATTGTATGAAAATACTAAATTCACGTGGTTAAGCATTTTTATAACCTTTAAATATATATATACAATATTTTTCTATTCGAAAGAAAACTTTCCTTCAAATTCAATTAACGAATTAACCTTTCTATAACTATTAATCTTTTTAATATCTTTCTATTCGAAATAAAACTTACCTTCAAATTCAATTTATTTTTTTAAAACTATTATTCTTTTTAATTTAAATTAAAAAACATTACCTTACAAGCTTCCGACGCTTTCGAACAGTTGAACACAGGAACTGTGGAGTGCGTTCCACTTATTCCGCCATTTCATGTTACATTTTACTATCGAACACTGATGTTTCTATGTTCCAAAATCGACCGATAACACTTGATTACAAACTTCGTGCTTCGTTCTACTAGGTGGCGTTTAGAAGCTTCCGTAGTAAACTGCTGTTGCTGTTGCTCCTGAAAAGAAGCCACTGATGCTCCTGGCTCGCGCTCCGTAACTTATACACCAGTCCCCACTATACTCACCACCCCACTCCGGTAGACCCCCACTACTCCATAGTCGCGCGCAACTCTCCTACCACAATATTGCAAACGCCAACTACTGGGATAACTTGAAGAAATCTGCATTACCGACTGATAGTAATGTTTACCCGCGGTCGATAACTTATCTACAGTCGGTAATTTATCGACATTTTTATGCCAGTATTATCATCAAGGTCGGTAAGGTAGAACCCCCCCCCCTTCTAAGCCACTTTAAACTTTGAAAAAAATTAAATACCCGACCAACGGCTTTTAAGTTGAGCAAAAATTTAGTGGCACCATCTAGCGGTGGCAGCCGGTAATAAACTTGGTCGGTAAGGTAGAACACCCCCTCTAAGCCACCTGAAAGTATGAAATTAAGAAATCTACCTTACCGACTGTAGGTAAGTGGTCCAGAAGTCTCCTAGCTCTACTACTACTGACTTAAAACAACTTTTATCTGAATAACTTCCTAGAAGAGCCGGAGAAATTCGCATTACAATTTTTAATTTCGTGTTTTTGGAAATGAAATTTTTAATTTTTTCTAAGATTTTTTATAATAAAGTCGCTTAAGGTCATGTTATTCAGTGGACACGTGCCCCATATACTTTACTATGGAAAAACTTCACACTGAATAACATGACCTTAAGGGCATCCGGGAAATAATACTGGTTTCGTGATAGACGTCTCATTTAAAAAGAAAAGAATATTTTGAGTCGGGATTTTTTGGTAAATATAGAGAAATGCTCTGTGACCAGCGGTCCTTTCGGAATTTAGAGAAATTTTAATAAATAATTATTGAAAAAAATCGTTGAAATATACGGAAAAAAGGGGTTTTTTACGGTTCAGTATAGACGTCTCATTTTGAGAGGATAAAAAATTTCGGGTTCATATTTGGAAGGGTGATAGAGGAAGAGTCTCCGAGGAGCGGCCCTCTCCGTTTTTGCAATAATTTTGCGAGGAAATTATTTTATTAACGATTGAAAGTGGAGTAATTGGAGATTAATACATTTCCTCAGTTCGAGTCGCGACCACTTCCGAGAATTGGCGCCACCTCCTTGACCACTGACACATAGATCCACTTGTCTGTGTGTTCGCCGCCATATTGTCTCTCACTTTCGCCAAAAATCCAACTTTTGTTATTTCGTTTTTCAATATTTATTTCAAAAATTACTTGCAAATTTCGAGAATATTCTTTATCATCATGAATTCCCCTAATTATCATGATAAATCCGAACTAAATATCTCTAATTATTTAGGAGTGAGACGACACGCGGGAAAACACCTTTTGGGCTCGATTTTTCCCGGATGCCCTTAAAAAATTTTTTTTGACTACTTTTATTTTCTTTGCTTGAAGTAACTCTAAAAAATAACACCGAACCTTTAACTTCGTTAAATATTCCACTCTATTAATTAATAGCCGTATTTTTAGAAAAGGGACCACTTTGTCGGAAATCCATTATTTTGTCATTGTTAAAAAATGAAAGGGGAGGGTGAAATTCGAAACCTATTTATTTTCAATCTTAAGGGTGTACTAGACTTAAAACAACTCTTATCTGAATTACTTCCTAGAAGAACTAAAGATATTCATATTACAATCTTTGATTTTGTTTTTCTCGAAATGACGTATTTGATACTCCAAAGTTTCAAATTCTGTAACTCATCGAATTTTTCACCAAAAAGGTTGTAAGACCACTCAAAATTTTCCAAATTTTGTCAGGAATTCGCCCATATAGATAAGTCTAATAGTACCAAAGTGGTCCCTTTTCATACGGACGTCCACATGTCTTTTTGGTCTTCAAAAGTATATTAATTTATGGCAGAACTCATTACAAATATTTTTTAAGTCATGTTAAAACATTCATTATTGTAATTTGAAATATTTTAACTTTTTAAAATTGTAAGAATTTATTTGAGAAAAGAATAAACGAAAACAGAAAATTTCTTATCATTTCTGCCTATCGTTTTTCACCTGGTGAAAATTAAAATTTGCTTCCACCTGCTCGACCACTATTATTTTTGTCCATCATATATTCTAGTCAACCAAAATAGAGTATCGTTAAGTTCAAAATCCAACATCGAAAAATCAAATTTAGTAGGATCAAAAATGACATTTTAAATTTAATCACCCTAATATTCATAATATTTCATACAATTATACTGAATTTTACATCAGTTTTTTAAAAATTCAGTATTTTTATATTAAAATTAATAATATATTTCATTTATTTAAAAATAAGAATAATTTAATTCATTTTATTTTTTCAGGTCTACCCTTTTGGCTGAATAAATAACAGTGTCATAAAGATTATTTTTTTAAACAGAATTTAATTATTAAAATAATATTTGATGTATTTGCCAACAATTATTATTTACAATTTTTTCAATAAACTATAAATACTTAGTTTTTTGCAGCATCATTCAAAGACGAATAAAAAAATAACTTAATTTTTGCTAAAGTATCTTGTTTTCTTTCTGAGTGACAAATGCATTGATTAATATTTTAATTTTTAGTCCAAAAAATAATCTTTTAAACAATGTTATTTTTTTAATAACAATGTCAATTAATAAATAACCCTTTTTAAAATTTTCAAATCTCCCACCAAGTAGTGCATGCAATGTAGCCGATAGGGCACGATTAAGAACGATTAAAAAGTCAATCGTCCCCAATTGTAAGAACACGATTAAGAAACACGATTGAGGACAATAGACAATTCTTTTTAATTGTTTTCAATTGTTTCCAATCGATTTTTTCTAGAAGGGCTCACAGCTGTTTTTATAAATCGAAGGTGAAATTTATTGTTTTATAACGAATTTTGATGATAATTGTTATTATTTGAATTTGAATTTTTATTGTTGTGATTTGTGAAGTGTTTTGCTGAAGTTGTTTAAGTATTGTTTTAGTACTTGTCGACAAGATTGAAACCATTATTTAAGTGGAGTAAAATTAAAATAAAAATAAAAAAAAGAAAACATAGAAAGAGGAGGAAATTTTGAACTCAGCTGTGTCCTTATTAAAGTTCTAATTTTTTTTCTTTTTTCTTTCTCGTTTCAATGTTGTCGATAGTATTATTTTATTTATGAATCTTTTATTTAATTATATTGATATTTTATTTTCTTGTGTACGTAAATAAAAAAAGGGGGATTTAAAATTTTTGGTAATTAACCTTATTTAGAAGTTGACAGTCTATGTCGAAATCGTTAATTGAGCAACTCGGCTTATGTTGCCAATTTTATTCAGATTGACGGAATTAAAGTCTGTATAAGTAAAAAGTTTGATTTTGTTTCAATTGTGATTGATACAATAATACCGTTCCACATTCGGGGACCCGGGTATCTCCTTTCTTTTTAAATCACGGACAAGAAGCAATTATTAAACATGTCATCAAGGACCCTATTGATCAATTGAGTTCTGCGGATGACTCCGTCTCCTTTTGGGCGAGGCGCATGAAGATAATTGATGAATTTAGACACAAGATCGAGAGTAGATTGCAACAATACAATGAAAAACGCCTTGCCATTGTCAACTCGGGTAGGTCCTCAACTGTAGATCTGAAAGAGGGTACTGAGGTTTATTACCCAAATAAAAAACTTAGCAAAAAACATGAAAGTTATTCTGCCAAATTGGCTTATAAATATATTAGTCCAGCTAAAATAAAAAGAGTTCTAGGTTCGTCAACGGTAGAACTAGTCGACGCGTCTGGAAAGATAGTAGGCAAATATTGTATATCTAATTTGAAAATACCTAGGCGAAGTATTAAGAATGAGTGATTTCTTTTCTAGCTCATTTTATCGGCTGTTCCAAAAGATGTCATCAGGCAGTAGAATTGATCTCCTGACCAACAGGCTCGAGAATCTGAGGATCCAGAAGGAAGAATTGGATCAAGCAATGGCATTAGTGCAGTCCAAGTTTGAGATTCAGAAGCAGGAGTTAGAAACCGCCATTCAACAGGAACACGAGAGCGAGACGTCTTCATAAAGCAAATTGGATGAAGCTTGTGCATTGGCTGCTAGAAGTTCTCAGGAAGCCGTCGAGAATTTCTTATCAGGTTTCGACGAGACCCGATCAGTTGCGTTGACACTATATGAATCCTTGCCGCCATCGAGAAAGGGTCAGCGGGAAGTGGTGGAAAAGGTTCATACTTTTCTCGAAGAGGTTAGACTTTGGAAGCCATTAAAACCTGGTCTCAGAAAGGTAACAAGGGTTACCAATCTTCAGTTGAGAGCTGAAAACTTGAAGAGAAAAAGAATTGTTAATCACGATCATCCTATGCGAAAATCGGAGTTGACGGGAAAACCATTGTCGATGGCTGAATTGACGGAAGTGGAAGTGGCACCATCAGTCCGAGTTGAACCGTTGCCTAAAAGCATCCTGATTTTCGTGCTGTCCTGGAGGAGCTTGGAGTCCCGGGGTTGCTGAACCCAGAAGGATGTCAACAGCCGTTATTAATTTATGGTCGACTGTAAAATCATCAGTGATGATCTCCTACGCAATTTGATTTTGAAAAGAGCCCAGCTGCTGGTAGCAAAAAAGGATGCGCGAAAGGTCGACTGCTCAACCCAAACTTACGTCACCCAAGTTTCAAAACAGACTGCGCAGGGCTGCATTAACTGCAGATCAAGTGAACACAAGTTCAGGGAATGTTTGTTTCCGTACCGCCCGGGATTTTGCACCATTTGTGGAGCGGAGGGATTCGATACATTCGACTGCATTTATCCTCATGGGATCGAACATGAGATGATCCTGGGTCGCTGTCCTGGCTGTGGAAGAGAAGAACATTTAGGCTGGAGTCCCATGGCAGCGTTTTGCGTTGCGTTTTGTAACTAGGCAATGAGTGTGAGATAGATGGAGATATACGTTCGCTATATTTGCACTCATGGCCTAGTTACAAAACGCAACGCAAAACGGTGCCATGGGACTCCACCCTAAGGGTGGAGTCCCATGACAGCGTTTTGCGTTGCGTCGTAATGGGAGAGAAAAAGACGCAAATATACGTTTGCTGCATTTTCTCTCATTACAACGCAACGCAAAACGCTGCCATGGGACTGCGGCCTAAGGGTGGAGTCCCATGACAGCGTTTTGCGTTGCGTCGTAATGGGAGAGAAAAAGACGCAAATATACGTTTGCTGCATTTTCTCTCATTACAACGCAACGCAAAACGCTGCCATGGGACTGCGGCCTAAGGCTGGAGTCCCATGGTAGCGTTTTGCGTTGCGTTTTGTAACTAGGCAATGAGTGCAAATAGAGCAAACCTATATCTGTATCTCTCTCACACTCATGGCCTAGTTACAAAACGCAACGCAAAACGCTGTCATGGGACTCCAGCCTAATATTGTCCAGAGTTCCCAGACTGCAATATAAGACACGTAGGTCTGGTCCACTATCTCCGATTGAACTACGCAACGTGGCCGACATTCTTTATACCAGAGGATCATCGATATCTTGTCGACGAAGATGTTGACAAGCTGAAACGCCGGAACAAGTCAAAGTTTAACGATAGAAACGACCTACCATCAGGATTAGAGCATTTCTTATTAGAGAAAACGCTCTTAAAACAGTCGACACTACAGTGTGCACCAAGATAGAAACACCTCTGAAACTTTCCGAGCAAAAGCGGAACAAAGCAATAAATGCCTTGCTTAAACCACAGACTTCCAAAACAATGGACGAAGTTATATTGGAGCGTCCGGAGCTACAAGATGGCGACGTGATCAAGATAATAGTTCCTACGAAGTATCAGAAGGAGAATGCAAAGTAGTCGACTGAGTTACGTTTTCTGTTCATATTATTAATATTTTTCTTTGATAATGAATTTGTACATTCACTTCTAAAGGGTTATTTAGTTTTCTTGTTTTGTCGTTAATGACGTAATTTTTTTTTATTTTCTATTTTTATGTACCTTGTGTAAGTGAATTCATTCAAGTCATATTGTTTAGTAATATAAGTTAAAAATTGATCTCACAATTTCCAAAACCCAGCGTGTATGTGAAATGACTATTGATAATCTGTTTAATAACATTATTTTTTAGTTTTAATTGACTACGACTGAATTATTGCAGAGACTTTAAGTATTCTTTTGATAATTGTATTTTTGTTTCGGTCTACTGCAGTAAAATTTTTCCAGATAGCCGCCTCTCTGAAAGGGGAGGGTGTAACAGTAATTTGAAATTGGCGGTTATCTCGGAAAAGTGATGTGGGTACGGACCTGGGAGTCACGTGACTTTTAACGAGACGCCGGTGTGAGCGGGCCGTTTGATAGAATAAGCGGAAATATGGTTTAAATTCAAAATAATGACGTGTAAAAATTTTAATTGGAGTCACATAATTATTTTATAATTAAAAAAGAAGGAATTTAATAAATTATTAAATAATTTAAACAAATTTACAAATTGTTATCAATTATAGTTGTTATTAATAAAGAATAATTATAATAATTAGTAAATGTAGTAATCAATTAATACACTTTATTAATGATTTAAATAAATACTTTTTTTATTTAGTACATTTTTTAGATTAACGATTTGTCCTCATTCTTTTATCAATTGTCCTTATTCTTATTATGCTTTTATTTCTTTTTGTACAGAAGATAGAACACAACCTGTTCACACCCTTCTATCAAATTTTTTTATTTTCCTCGCTAAAATATTTGATTTTACTTATTTACTATATACAATTTTTTGCAACAATATTAATTTCACATTTCTATAGAGAATTATTGGGAATAAGATGAAAAGAAATAAAATAAGGTCTAGAGAATCGTGAAGATTCTAGGAAAATTAAAAAAAAACTTCGAAATGACATTTAAAAATTGAGGCCTTGGATCCAATAACTCGCCCGACGCTCGAAGGCACGCGCTAATACCAGTCGGGTAGCAGTGAGTGGCCCAGAGGCGCTCACTGCTCACTGACTGGCAGTTGCGCGTTCCTCCGAGCGTCGGGCGAGTTATTGGATCCAAGGCCTCAATTGAAGACTTTGAGGAGCTGATTTCCAGTATTGAATAAATATTATTTGGCAATAAAAATGTAGGAAAGTGGTTTACAACTTCAAGACACCTTGATAAATTAGTTAATAAATTAAATGGAGGAAATTTTAATAGTCGATTTTCTTGGAAGGTATTTTAGTTTTAGAAAAATTGTTCTACACTATTAACATAATTAATATAATCATAAATAATAAATAATAATAATAAAGATAATAATAAATATAATAATAAATAAATAATTAATATAATTTCACGAAAACATATCTCACCAATGGTTCAATAGGACCGCGAGAAACATAAATAAATAATAACAATTGTTATTGTAATTAATTATTAATTAATTATAAACAAGAGAAAACAAAAACCACATAATAGTTACGATTAAAATTTTAAAATTAATGAATCTAATGAAAAAATCTAATCTAATCTAATGAAACCGAAAAAACTCAAGTTCACAAAATTGACAAAAGGAAAATTGTACCACAAATTTAATCTATTTTTTAGTTTCTTTAAAAATACTTTTTCTTGTTAAAAGATGACAAATTTCATTTTCCCAAAATCGTCAACTTTAAATAAATGGTTTAGGGTTGTCACAAAAATTTACTTTTGTTTTTTCCTGACGTTTCTCTCATTTCCTGACAAAATTTTGTCTTTTTCCCTGATTTTTAAAAGATATTCTGATTCACTCTAAACATACTTAGATACCCAAGAAAAGGTTTCTAATATTGAATAGATATTTTCAATTGTTAAATTATTCGAAACATCGATGATTTTATAAAGGATAAATCTCCCTAATTCCGATTTTTTCTTTTCTTTTAACAGACTTCTTCTCCTTCAATAATTGAAAATTAGACGCCAGCTCATTTACCCAGGTTCACTGCGATGATGTTTTAAAAATTTTTTCGCCTGTTTTACTCCCGTGTCAAAAGCTCCATGAGTTGTCGAATAAAAATGTTCATGTGTCCCTTCTCCCGCCAACATCATTATAGGGACGCGCTGAAAAACAATATACAATTTATTTCAATCCCTATTAATAATTTCCTTAGTATTTTCAATTACATAAAAAATCAGAGTTGCCATAAAAATTTTATTTTCATTTTTCCTGACTTTTCCTTAATTTCCAGACAGAATTTTTACTTATTTTCTAATCTCTATAAAAAAATTCAAAACGCTTTCAATAATTATAAAAAAAATATCTTTTAAAAGCAAAAATGTTATTTAAAACTTTAAAAGTTAAATAATAAGTTAAATTTAAAAAAAAAGTTAAATCTACTTTAAAAACATCAAATTTGTTCCTGTGGTCAACTTTTCTCGATTACTTTCAAAAATTTCAATAAGATTCTTTAAAAAGAAAACATTATTTTTCATAGAATTCTAGAAATTTTCAAAAATTTGCAATTGCTTATTTATAAAAATCCAACTATCTTTAAAATTAGAATTTAGCTCTTATAAAAAATTAACTATTGAGAATCTGAAATAAAACTACAAAAATTCAATTTTTTAAAAAAATTAGAAGTTTAACTTTATTCAAATTAAATAATTAATAAAAATTTCAATTGCAACTGATTCAAATTTATATTATTTTAGATACAATTTTGACCACTTCATGATACTTTTTAAACTAATAAACATATATTTAAACAATAAACATATATGAATACACTCGATTGTGGCTTTTTGTTAAATTCAATTATTATTCACCAATTATTAAATTAGTTGTTTAAAAATTTAATTTTTTTCAAATTTCCAATAAAAATTTTTAACATAATTTAATTATTTTCAATTCAATTTTACAAAATTTAAATTAATTTTTGAGAATTTTCCAATTGTTTTTTTATCCTTTAAAAAATTGAATTATAATTTCTCTGAAAACTAATTGTTTTAGAATTTTAAATAAATTTTTTTAAAACTTAAATAATTTTTTAAATAAACTTTTAAAATATTGTTTTTATGTACCAAAAATTAGAATTTAATAGTTTTAGAAAATTTATATTTTTCCAATACTTTTGATAAAATTCCCTGACTTTTCTCTGTTTTTTCTAATCTGTAGCAACCCTAAAAATATTTGCAACTGAATTTCAAATATTTTTAATTTAAGAAATATAAACAATTGATATGTTTTCCATAATCACTACAGTTAATTTTAAGATAGAAAATTTGTAATAATTTACTTCTCTAATAATGTTCCCTGACATTCCCCTGACAAGATTTTTTTTACAGGAAAATATGAAAGTTTACGGAAAATTAGTAAAATAATTATAAAATTTAATGATTTCTAAAAATTACAACTTTCTGAATTCAATTATTTTTTTATAAAGGGCTTAGGGGGTTAAGTGTGCAAAAACTGCCCCCGCATCTATTTTACTCAAATTTGGCCCATATATTACTATCCATATGACTATAACTTTCTGCAATTTTGAACTCAAAATTCGCTTTTTTGGGGGAGTTATGGAGGGGGAAAGCAAAATCAAAAAACTTATTTTTCTCGAAAACTACTAAACCGATTTTAATGAAATTTTAAGAGGTTGTAAATATAGATAAGACAATTTTAGAAAAAAAAATCAAAATTTTTTTTTAAAAAAAAATTTTTGAAAAAAATTTTTGAAATTTTCAAAATTTTTTTTAGGGTTATTTTTTGAAGTGACCACTTTCTCTTTTGTTGTAAAAAGTACCTTATAATGTCCCCTTTAACATATATTTTTTCCAAATTTTTTAAAAATATAGTTTTTGAGTAAAATGTCAAAAACCATGGTCATGCTATTTGTCACGTACGGTAATGTACATATTATGTACATATGGGCAATTTCATGTGTTATTTATTTTTTTTTTCATGTAAAATTTTTTCCATATTTATTTGGCTATAGCCAAGTAAGTATGGAAAAAGTGACCCGAATATATTTTTCTCATTCATTCCAACCCACTTAAAAATAACTTTTGGAAATTTTTAACTCAAAATTTTGAGTTTTTGGGAACTTATGGAGGGGAGAAAATCGAAAAACGTATTTTTCTCAAAAACTACTGTATGCATTTTAATCAGCTTTGGATATGTTAAAAAGATAATTAAAGAGATTCTAAAAAAAATTTCAAATTTTTTTTTCAAAAAATTCCAAAAATCTTTTTTTTTAAATTAAAAAACCTGTCAAATATTTTTGCAACCTATTTATAGTGGGTTATTGAGGTTGCTAAATACAAATCTGAAGTTGATATAAAAAAATATTTTTAGACAAACAAAAAAATTTGGAAAATTTTAAAATCAAAGTTGAGGATTTTTTGAGTTTTTTTACCGTGTTGCACTCTAAAATCATCTAGGCCATTATTTTTTAAAAAGTAAGACAGTTAAAAAAGTTAAATAAAAAAGTGTGATGTACTGCTTCAACGATCCAAAAAGAAAAAAATTTTAAATGCCAAAATAAAAATTTTTGGATTTTTCTTTGGATGTCACTTTAATAGAACTAAAAAAATATTCGTTTTGAAATTTTCAAAAAAAAAAGATTTTTGGAATTTTTTGAAAAAAAATTTGAAATTTCTTTTTTTGAATCTCTTTAATTGTCTTTTCAACATATCCAAAGCTGATTAAAATGCATACAGTAGTTTTTGAGAAAAATACGTTTTTCGATTTTTTCCCCTCCATAAGTTCCAAAAAACTCAAAATCTTGAGTTAAAAATTTCAAAAAGTTATTTTTAAGTGGGTAGGAATGAATGGGAAAAATATATTCGGGTCACTTTTTCCATACTTATTTGGCTATACCCTATCACATGAAATTGCCCATATATGTATGTATATATAATATGTGCATTACCGTACGTGACAAATAGCATGACCATGGTTTTTGACATTTTACTCAAAAACTATATTTTTAAAAAATTTGGAAAAAATATATGTTAAAGGGGACATTATAAGGTACTTTTTACAACAAAAGAGAAAGTGGTCACTTCAAAAAATAACCCTAAAAAAAATTTTGAAAATTTCAAAAATTTTTTTCAAAAATTTTTTTTTAAAAAAAAATTTTGATTTTTTTTTTCTAAAATCGTCTTATCTATATTTACAACCTCTTAAAATTTCATTAAAATCGGTTTAGTAGTTTTCGAGAAAAATAAGTTTTTTGATTTTGCTTTCCCCCTCCATAACTCCCCCAAAAAAGCGAATTTTGAGTTCAAAATTGCAGAAAGTTATAGTCATATGGATAGTAATATATGGGCCAAATTTGAGAAAAATAGATGCGGGGGCAGTTTTTGCACACTTAACCCCCTAAGCCCTTTCAACTAAACTTCATCTCTAAATCAATTATTTTAAATAATTTTTCGTAATTTCTTCGAGAATTAAATTGTTTAAATACGAAAATTCAATTTTTTATAATAATTGTAACTCTCCATGTTTTATTCTTTAGTTTATTAAGGTATAATATTATCAAAAAATTAAAAAATAAAATTTTTTAAGAATTTTAATTGTAAATATAACCATGATTTCTCCGAAATTTTAATAAGTCCAAAAATGTAAATTTTTATTTGCTTTATTCAAAGATAAATAAATTAAATAAATTCAAAGATAATTAAATCTTAAAAAATTATAGAAAAACTACCCGGTAAGAAGGTGTGTATTAAAATGAATTAAAATGATATCACAAAAAGGACGAAAACGACATTGGTTTGGATTAAAATGATTGAGAATTCATAGCATATTTAGCATATTTAATCCATTTCAATCCAAAAAAATTAAAATGTTAACAGTGTTGATGTTCAAGAAAGGATTCAAATGATTTCACTTTTTAAAATTTCAATAAAGCATTAAACTGGATTAAATTGATATCATTTTTCGTCATTTTAACAGATTTGAAATGTTAACAGGAATTGAACTGAATTTAAGTGTGTTCAAATAGATTACTGTGATTGGAATAAATTTATTGATGGACAAAAATGTCATTCGTTTGGATTAAAATGATTTCAAGAATTCAGCTATACTTGTAATCATTTCAATCGATTTCAATACACTCGTTTTTACCGGGTAGCTGTCGTACCCTTCTTCGACGGGTTTTAGTTTTTACCAATACATTTAACAGTGTGCCTACCAATCTAGAAAATCAGAAAACAGCTCGGGAATTTAATTTGACCGGAAAAAAATAATAATTAGTTACCATTAGCTATTTAAGTAGGAATAGTTATTTTCGTATTAAGGGCGCAAAATAGGTGATTTTGGCGAAGGCGAGATTGGGAAAACCAAGGGGACCCGAAGCCGAGGATGCGTAGGGTCGCCGAGGTTTTTCCATAATCTCGCCTGAGACAATATCACCTTTTGCGCCCGTGCTGCAAACAACATTTTTTATCATGCTACATGGAAAGTGTGTTATTAAGTGCACACACATTTAGATGAATTGTTTGTTTGTTCTATATTGTTAAAAATGACTTGTGATGTCATTTTCTAAAAGTTAAGGTCACTGGATGCACAAATGAGCGAAAAAATATTTTGCGCCCGCTTCTGTAATGGCAGCGGGCGGGAATGTACTTTGCGCCCGCTCCTATGACGTCAGCGGGCGCGAATGTATTTTGCGCCCGCTCACCTTACCTCTGGGCGGGAATCACTTACTTTGCGCCCGCCTCATGTGCACGAAATAACACACTTTCCGTGCAGGCAGGACAAAAAATATTATACTATTTGAATCAGTGATTGACTTTTTATTATCAAATTAGTTATTTTAACCAATTCAAATGCAGAGAACAATATTTGTCAATTTGTAGTACTTTAATTAATGTATTAAAAATTTATCAAATTTTCCACCAAGTTTTTGGAGTTATAGTAGAGTCTAATTGGAACTAATTGTGTCGCAAGTAGACCCTACGTTACGACTGTTAAAACCTAACATAAGACCTATATTTTAGGCTGAAAGTAGGGCTTAAATTTTGACTCGGGTCTGTTTTCATAAATATTATACATCAATAAAAATTAAAGTAAAAAGCAATTTTTTAAAAGCGAATTAATATAATGAAACTTTTTCTTAATTTGATAGGAAAATTCCCGGTTCGTCATATTCCCGGCTTTTTCCCGTTTGGTATATACCCTGTTAAATGTATTAGTAGGAACAGAAAACTGTCGAAGACGGGTATGACAGATAGTAATATAATCTATATTTATATGAACTTAAGAAAGAGTATTTTCATAAAATAAGTAAATTTTTATAGCCATTTGTAGATTTATTTATGGATAAAATCAAGTAAATTTAAATTTGACAAAAAAAAGATAAACTGTGAAAAATTTGGACAAAGCAGGAATGTTAATCAAAAATAGACACCGTGTTAACTTTTGTCTTTACATTGCTCAAAACATCTCTAAAAGTTAAATCTAGATTTAAAATAAACAAACGTTTTAACATATATGTAAGTTTTTGCTTTATGGCATAATATGCTTGTATTGTATCACAGGTGACTTACAATATTCTTGACATCCTACAATATCATTTTAATCATAAAAAATTTCCATTTTCAATACTTCTGAAGTGCTTGCAAATATTAGATTAATATGATAAATAATTCTAAATTACATTATTTTGACGTCAAAGCATTAATCAGAGACTCCAAAAATACTACTGAATTAAACTTCATAGTAATTAGTACCTATCGATTTTTTTATATTGAAAATATTTTTATATTTACTTATAGGATAGTATTTTTTGCAAAATTATGCTAAAATCTGACTAAATAACATATAATATTCAATTTTAGAAAGTTTAAAAGCTATCCATTAAAAAATGTGAAATTTTCCATTTTTTGAAGTTTTTGAAAATATTTTTATATTTACATCTTAGTTGTAGGATAGTATTTTTTGCAAAATTATGCTAAAATATGACCAAATAACATGTAATACTTAAATATAGAAAGTTTAAAAGCAATCCATGAAAAAATGTAAAATTTTGAAATTTTCGATTTTTTGAAAACATTTTTATACTTACATATTAGTTATAAGACTTTATTTTTTGCAAAATCATGCTCAAATGTGACTAAATAACATGTAAAACTCAAGTATAGAAACTTTAAAAGCAATCCATGAAAAAATAAAAAATTTTGAAATTTTCGATTTTTTGAATTTTTGAAGAAATTGAATATCTCCCGTTCTAATTAATATTTGTTAAATCTGTAAACTTATAAACCTTCCTTGGGTCAATACCTAATAACCTACTAAGTTGGACTTAAATCGATTCATATGTTTTTGTGTGATTGGGGTACAAAGTTTTTGTGACAGACAGACATACATACATACATACATACATACATACATACATACATACATACATACATAAATACATACATACATACATACATACATACATACATACATACATACATACATACATACATACATACATACATACATACATACATACATACATACATACATACATACATACATACATACATACATACATACATACATACATACATACATACATACATACATACATACATACATACATACATACATACATACATACATACATACATACATACATACATTAAATTTTTTAAGAATATTTTTGGAATCTCTGATGTCCATAATAACTAATCATGTTAACATTTTGAAGTTTTAAGCAATGTACAGACATACATCTGATTTTATTAATAAGGATTTAATATTTAATGAAATATTTTAAACATGATTTTTTTCTCCAAAATGTTAAAAATAAATATAAATGTTATTATTTTTTGTATGTATTTGAATTTTCGGAAATGTGTAATTGAAAGTACTGAAAATACTAAATTTTAAAAAATTAGAATCTAATTTTCATTAATTTTCATTTTTAAATTTACGTTTAAGGGCATCCGGGAAAAAATACTGGTTTCGTGATAGACGTCTCATTTAAAAAGAAAAGAATATTTTGAGTCGGGAATTTTTGGTAAATATAGAGAAATGCTCTGGGACCAGCGGTCCTCTCGGATTTTAGAGAAATTTTGATAAATAATTATTGAAAAAAATTGTTTAAATATACGGAAAAAAGGGGTTTTTCACGGTTCAGTATAGACGTCTCATTTTGAGAGGATAAAATATTTCGGGTTCATATTTGGAGGGGTGATAGAGGAAGAGTCTCCGAGGAGCGGCCCTCTCCGTTTTTGCAATAATTTTGCGCGGAAATTATTTTATTAACGATTGAAAGTGGAGTAATTTGAGGTTAATACATTTCCCTCAGTTCAACCCGCGACCACTTCCGAGAATTGGCGCCACCTCCTTGACCACTGACACATAGATCCACTTGTCTGTGTGCTCGCCGCCATATTGCCTCTCACTTTCGCCAAAAATCCAACTTTTGTAATTTCGTTTTTCAATATTTATTTCAAAAATTACTTGTAAATTTCGAGAATATTCTTTATCATCATGAATTCCCCTAATTATCATGATAAATCCGAACTAAATATCTCTAATTATTTAGGAGTGAGACGACACGCGGGAAAACACTTTTTGGGATCGATTTTTCCCGGATGCATTTTTTAAAATTCAATTATTTTGAAAATTTGCAATTAAAATTCTTTAAAAGTTGATTTTTAAAAATTCTAACAAAATACTTGAAAAAATTAATTATTTTTAATTAAATTTTACAAAATTTCAATTATTCAAAATCTTTTTAATTATATATTTCGAAAATTTAAATAGAAAAATGATTCAAAAATAATTTTTGAAAGATTTGTTTATAGTTATTTTTCGCACTATAAAAATCGAAATCAATTACATTTAATACTAAAAAATATGATATTTTGTTGCAATATTTTGAAGAAAAGTCGAAAAAAATTTCAATTTTTTAAATTTCTGACAAAAAATTTTTTCTTACTTTTCCCTGATTTTACTGATAAAAATTTTACTGACATTTCCCTGACTTTACTGACATGTGGCCACCCTGAAAATGTTTTTATCAGCTTTTGAAAACTTATTCCTGAAATATTCTCATTTGAATTATAAATACTTTCAGTTAAACTAAAAATATTTTCTACTAAATCAATAATTAAAAACAGTATAAATTCAATTTGAAGTTCCAATTGGACAATTTCTTCTCCTTCATTTAATTACCTTCGTTCCATGATTATTAGAAACGAAACCCCACACGGGTTCACTTAGAATTCCACAAGAAACTCCATTGTTGTCACACTTAGTGGTGATATGACTGTAGGCACCTCTTACAAATTTATTATCATACCATCGTGTTCTCAGACATCTTCTTGGAAAAGGAATGTTATTGTTTTTTAGAAAAAATTTGAGCAATTGTAAACAGTCCTCGGCGATTTGTTGTTCGCTTAATGTTTCAATAATATGAGCACCACGTCCACCGATCCATCCAAGAAAAATTCCATTTTTCTCGTCTTTTAAAATATCAAATCCAGTTAAATCTTTTGTCCAAGTAGGCAATTTTCCACTCGAGGGAAATTCTTCATTATCACGTCGCCAAATAAATTGAAATCCCCTCGTTCCTCTTTTCCACCAAATTTCATTGAACTCAAGAAAAATTTTATTAATCAATCCAAAACCAAGGCACTCAATTCCACGTGATAAATAATTCGGTAATGGTGGATGAAACATTCTTTGATAATTTTCCTTTAGAAATCCAAGTGAACATGTAATTATAACACAATTGGCGTAAATTTTTTTATTATCATTCAAAGTGACTAGAATTGATTTGAAATTTTCTTCATTTCTCAATTCTTCACACCATTCAACTTTTTCCACTGGACTATTTAATCGTAAACTATTTTTATTTAAATTGTCCGCAATTATTTTTGTTATCGAACTATAACTGGATTTGAAAATTGAATGTTCTTGCCCACCGACAAACTTGAAAGAAAAAGAAAACAATGATGAAAGTAAGAAAATAAATTAAAACGAATAGTAAATAAAAAAAATAGAAGGAAAAATGAATACCTGAAAATTTCCCCATCCTTTTACTGATAATTCATCAATGGATAGACAAGAATTATCGATATTTAAAAATTTGATATTCCAGTCAAATAAATCCTTCATGATGTTTTTATTTTTCTCCGTGTCGTTAGTGGCTTCTAAGTATTTATTAAATCGTGTTCGTAGAACTTTACCAATATTTTGATGAATCTCTGGTTGTAGGATTTTATTGTCATTTGCAAATTTCTCACATTCTTCGAGAGTGTATCTGACAAAGTCATCGACCTTTATCACAAGATGAGAATCTATTTCGAGTCCATCGTCTCTAATGTAAAGTCCTTCGGCTTCGCTTGAATGATCATCAGACAGAAGATTCAACTCATGACAATATTGTCCAAGTTTACTTTTATCGCCATGCAAAAATTGAGCTCCATTTTCAATTTCATCGTCATTCCAGTGAGTGGTATATATTCTACCTCCAACTCTGTCCATTGCTGAAATTGACATTTTTTTAAAAATTAATCTCTCTCCAAATAAATTAATCAAAAAAATACAAAAAATCATTACCAAAATCAATAAAAAATTGATAGAAAAAATTAATAAATTACAATTAGATTATAAAAAACTAAAAGTTGAAAGAATAAAATATTTTCTTCATTGATGTTTACATATTTTCCCCCATTTTTTCTAAATTATATTTTTTGCATTTGCTTTTTTCTTCATTGAAGATTAATTACCTTCGAATAAAATATAATTATGGAATCCTTCTTTTTCTAATGTCATTGCCGCGGCTAGTCCTGAAATTCCTGCACCAATGATGATCAATTCTGTCGTTTCTGTCTCAAATAATTTTCTCCTCAGCTTCAAATCGTCATGTATTCTATGTGATTCGAATCATCAAGTTTTTTTATTTTCTTATCATTTAAAAATTGGAGAACTTCAAAGAATAGAAAAATTTCATAGACAAAGCCTTTCAATCATTCAAACAAAGAAAAGTATGTTGCATAAAATAAATAATTTGTGCATAAAATGTATCAAAAGGAAGCAAAAAGCGTGTAAAATAGAAAGAAAAATTATTAATAAAAAAAATGCATATACTTTTCTTAAAATTTTTGAACAGAAAGAAAATGAAACACAATTCTTTTTAATATTCCCCCTTCACCTGAATTTATTAAAATTGTCTCAAATTTATAAACTGAAAAATCGAAAAAAAATTTTTGTTAATTTGTTTAAATTGTTCTTTAGTGTAAAAGAAGCATAAACTTTATCCGAAATTCCGTTTTAGTCAAAAGATGTCCCTTGATGATTTAGAGATGAGATTTTAGTGTCCTGACAAAAAGTATTTTTATATCAATCACAAAAACAAGAATATATATTCAAATATTTTCAGTGAAAAAAATGATGTTAAAGAAAATAGCGAAAATGTTAATAGAGAATTTGCATGTCCTCTGAATGATTAAATTTTGAAATTTTATAATAAATTAAATATCGGAAAGATTTCTATTTTCTTAATTATAATGACAGTGACTAAATATTAGTATTAGTCGAATTAGAAAAAGATATAAAGAAGTATAAAATACCCCAAAATCAAATACAAAATGAAAAGAAGTAATGTTAAAAAGAATAAAAGTAAGTATGGTAAATATTATTTTCATGCTTGTCAATTAATTAATTTGTAAATTGAAGATAAATGTAAATTCTCTGTCAAAAAGCTTTTGTTTTTAAGAAGCCGTGCTTTTTGTTAATATTTTGTTAATAAACACATTTTCAAAATCTCAATAATATTTACCCATAGTATTCAATTAGACGATCAGCTTCACGAAAACCACTTTCAATTGCTCCGTGGACAGTTGAAAAAAATCGTTCATGGGTTGCTTCACCAGCAAATAAAATTATCTATAATAAAATACATGTATTTCAGTTTATATTGCGAATGTTGTTATAAAATTATGAAATCAGGATTGCCTACAAAAACTTTATTTTGTTTTTTTACTGACTCTTCTCTGCTTTCTAGACAAAATTTTGACTTTTTCCCTAGTTCCTATAAAAAATTCAAGGGGAGTTCAATATTATAAAAAAAGATAATTTTTAGAAGCAAAAATTTTATTTAAAACTTTAAGGGTGTCTCTTTATTTTAAAAATAAATGCGATTCCTGTGGGTAACTTTCTTCGACTATTTTCAAAAATTTCAACAAGATTCTTACCAAATTCAATTATTTTTAGTAGAATTTTAGACATTTCAATTATGTAATTCAACAATTTTCATTTTTTGTTTATTTTTAAATATTCAAGTATTTTTAAAAAATAGAATTGAAATATTTTAAAAATCTAACTAATCATAATTTTAAATAACTTTTAACTTTTCAAGACTTCAGTTTTTATAAAAATTTGAAATTTAAATCTTTAAAATTAATTAATTAATTAATAAAATTTGTTTAAAAATTCGAGTAATCTTTAAAAAGTTAAATTAAAATTTCTTAGAAGTGTAATTTTTTCAGAAATTTAAATAAAAAATTATTTAAAACTTAAATAATTTTTAAATAACTGTTTAATTATTAGGTATTAATTTCATCACGGAAATTTAAAATTTCAAAAATATAAGTTTAAAACCTTCTGAAATTAAATTATTTCTGGAAATTGCAACTGGTTTTAACTAAAATCTTTTAAAAATTAATTATAATTAATAACCTTAAAAAACTTATTAAAAACATAAGTAAATTTAATTATTTACAGAAATAAGAATAAAATCTAAGTATTATTTTGATTAATTGGAATTCACTGCGATTCAAAAGTTTTTAAAGTGAAAAAAATTTAAGAAAAAATGCAAGGTCTTCACGTTTTTCAAAAATGTTTTTGGAAACCAAAAACCAGAATTTTTGCAGTAATTTTAGAAATTTAATAATTATTTTGCCAATACTTTCGATAAAATTCCCTGACATTTCTCTTATTTTCCTGACCAATTTAATTTTCCCTGATTTCTCTAAACTGTAGCAACCCTGAAAATTTGAAAATTTAATAAAAAATATTGTATTTCTAAATACTTACAGGTTTATATGAATCTGTAGTTATCGGATCCGATAAATCTTGAGATTTTACTCCCATTCGTTCCGTTTTCATACTTCTAAATGAATAACCACCGCGGATATCCTTATCCGTAAACCATTTTGAGCTACAAAAAAATTTTTAAAATAATAGTCATGAAATCTTTAAAAATTACAATATATTTTTAATTACAGTGAAAATTTCCAGCTACTGATTAATTATATAATTATTATATTTGACATTTTACCGTATAAAATTCACAGCCTTTGGTATATCGTAAGTTTTTCCATAAAATGTTTTTAAAAGAATGTGCAATCCATTTGAAATTTCATCATTTGTTAATTTTTCAGTCAGTCTGGCTGTCTCTCCAAATGCCCAGCCGCATAGAACACTTTTTTGATTTTCAACTACAAAAAATATAAAAATATCACACAACCAGGACATTTCCTGAAACATTATTAAATTTTTTAATTACAAAAATGTAAAAGTAATTAAACTTATTCATTATTTTAGTAATTTATATTAATTATTTTTATTATTTTATTGTTTACTAAATTGAACTAATTTTTGTAAAGAACTTGTGATTGACACTTTACTTAAATCCAAACAATCAAAAATCTTAACTAACAAATGAATGATTTGTCTATTAGTTTTTAATTCAAATAAAATAATTTAACACTTTTTTATGAATTCAATTAAAATTCTATTTTAGCTTTTTAAAACTTACTTGTCCCCAAGTTGATAAAAACTCCCGTTTGTCTTCATCAGACCAGAGAAATGATAAACCACTCGTTCCTTCAGGCCACCAACGATGAGAAAATTCAAGAAAGAATTTATTTACAGCACCGAAGTTAAATCCCTGGAAAAAATTATTAAATCAGTTTAAAAGTAGAAATTACATGTTTGCTTTTTTGTTGGAAAAAATGACTTTTATTTTACTTTTATAAATTCTCGTAATTTCTTCTTAGCTAAATATCTTACCTCGATAGCTTTTTCTTTTATTTCCGGTAAAGAAGGATTAAACATTGTTTTATACTCATTTTTTAAAACGCCCAACGATGGTGTAAATATCACGTGAGAAGCTTCAAATTTTTTTCCGTCTTTAGTTGAAACCACAACTTTATTGTCAGAAGTGTAATTTATATTTGAGACTTCCTTATTAAAAATTATTTCATTCATTACAGGCAGTTTATTGTCTGCTGAGGGGTAACTTTTCTGTGAAATAAATATCATATGAAAACATTGGTTTAGTTTATTTATAATTAAAGCAATAAATAAGCAAATAAAAAATAAATAAATTGGAAAATAAAAAATAAGTAAGTAAATAAAAAATTAATAAATAGGTAAATATGAAAATAAAAAAATTAAACTAAGTACAACAATAAAAATAATAAAGTAGAAATTAATGGAGAATAAAATCCTTAAGCAATCCTATTTTTGTTTAAAAGTTGTTAGTATTAAATTCACAAGTTAATTAATTATTTTAAATCATTGCACACGGAGAAAATTTGTTCCTTACATTTTACCGAATTTTTCAATAAAGTTGGGATATAGTAGCATAATCGTAATTTTTAATAATTTTTATATTATTTTTTTGGTAACAATATTTAAAATCTAATGTGATATCTTTATTCCTTAAGAACTAGTACTGTAAAAGTTAAAAAAAAATTGAAACTGAACGTTTAATGTAAATTAAATAAATACCTCCTTGATGGGCACTAACGTTTCAGGAATAGTTCGGTAAAACTTTCTTGACTTGCCTAAAGTGTTAGTTTTCAGGAATAGTTCGGTAAAACTTCCTTGACTTGCCTAAAGTTTTAGTTTTCTGGATTGAAATACTTTATTTCAAGTGTCCCGCAGTCAAATGAAAGACTTTCACACTAATAGTTGATTTTTCCAACTTATTTAGACTTAATTAATAATCATTTTATTATTATTTAAATTCAACTTCAATTAATTAATTATTTTAAGCACTTATTAATTGCCAAATATGTAATAAATGCTTTTAAATCATGTGAAAAGAAAATATAAAATAGCAATAACATACTTATTTTTTAACATATAATTTATTCATTTTAATTAAATATGAATAATAGTAAGTAAGTAAGCAAGCAATCAAGAAAGCAAGTAAGTAAGCAAGTAAACATAAGTAAGTAAGCAAAAAGGAAATAAATAAGTAAGTAATTAAACATATAAGTAAGTATGTAAGTAAGTAAATAAGTAGGTAAGCAAGTAAGCAAAAAGGAAATTACTTGCTTGCTTACTAGCTTACTTTCTTATTTGCATACTTACTTGCTTATTTCTTTCTTGCTTACTTTGCTTACTTATTGCTTACCTACTTATTTGCTTACTTCCTAATTTCCTTCTTGCTTACTTGCATGTTTCCTTTCTGCTTACTTACTTCCTTATATGCTTACTTTCTTATTGCTTTCTTGCTTACTTGCTTATTTCCTCCTTTCTTACTTTGCTTACTTGCTTATTTCCTTCTTGATTACTTACTTTCTTATTTGCTTACTTTCTTACTTGCTTATTTCCTTCTTGCTTACTTTATTCCTTATTTGCTTACTTGCTTATTTCCTTTTCGCTTTTTAATACCTCACAATTATTATTTAATACTTGCACTTTTAATATGTATATTTTTAATTTTAAACACAAAAATTTGAGAATAATAAGGATTTTCATAAATTATTGTTTTATTCCATTAAATACAAATTTAAACATTTTTCTTTCTAATAATAAAAACATAATTTAAAAATATTTCATAAATTGACCTTGAATATAGTTAGAAATGATTCATTAATATAAATAATTTTTAATTTTGTACAACGATAGTTTATTAATTTGAATCTTTCTCACAAGCGGTGAAATAAAATTGAGATTAATATATAAGGACAGTTGAAACTTTCTGAAGCATTAATGTAAAGCGTGCGATGTGTGTATTAGTGTATGCGTTTAGAATGTACTGTAGGCAGGTGTATCAATTAGTATTTGTTCGTAAACAATTGTAGGGGGTTTAGGTAGTGATTAAAGTAGGTAAATTGAGAGTTACGGCAGTATTAATATAGATCTACTGAAGTAACATTATTTTTTATTTTTGTTCTTCAAGTTTTACCGAACTTTCAGTAAATTACAACTCGTCAGTTTTACCGAAGACTTTATCTTACGTTTTACCGAACTTTCAATAAATTGCAACTCGTCAGTTTTACCGAAGACTTTATCTTACGTTTTACCGAACTATTCAATAAATATGAATGTAGCGAGCACTTGGCTTACGTTTTACCGAACTGTAAGTGAAGCGCTAATACATGTATCGTGAGCTTTATGATTTTTACGTTATTTTTCAATACAATTTCTTTTACAGTCTAGTTCTTGAAAAATTACTGTTTTGACACTTCATCCCAGTTTTACCGAACTAAATTCAGTAAAATTTCAGGAATAAATTTTCTCCGTGCAGACTGATAAATATAGAAATTTATACCATTAATAAATCTAATACTGTTTTGAATCCTCTATTTTTCCAATTCATCAATAGATTTCCGTCGCATGTTTCATATTCTCGTAATCTTTTTGCAGAAACTTCAAATAACGAATCACTGCATTGCATATGATTATCGTACTTCTCCATCCATTCATAAAATTGCTGTGCTCTTTTAGTATTCGTAAAACGATTTTCTTGAAATTCTTTGTAAAATCTGAAAAATAAAAATTAGAAACTCAGTTAATAAAATAATAAATTTCTTAAGGCAATATTTAATTTACCACAAATATAAAAGCAATTAATTAGGAAACAATTTTTGAATTTAAAAATTTAAATTAAAGCGATTTTTCTCATATATAAAAAAGTTTCAATTTGATATTAAAAAAAATTAATTCAAGAATTTTAATTAAAAAACGATTATTTTTCCGAAAACTTTCTGAGCGATATAAATAAATTCAATTAATTAAATTAAGAGTAAAATTAAAACAATTAAATTAAGCTTACAAAATAATTAGAAAATTGTAAATAAATTCAAATTAACAGAAAAAGAAACAGATACAATCTTTTAAAATAAGACGTAAAAATTATTTTTACAATGAAAGAAACTAAAATTTTTAAACTTGAGCGCCGTTTTCTATAATGAATTTGTACAATATTGAGATAAAACTTGAGTCATCGGCCTTGGGGAAAAAATCAGTAGTGGGGACTTGGAGGAAAGTTGGCCGTGTTATACAAGTTTACATCAATTGATATTAAAAATAAAACAATATTTCGCTAAACAAGAAAATTATAATCCTTAAAATATTAATTAAAATAATAACAAAGAAATGATTTATAAAATTATGGAAAATAAATTGTCAGTGTTTGAAAAAAGTTAAAAAAAAACATGTTTTCGCCAAGGTAAAAAAAACAAGATTTATTTTAATAATTTTTCTGTAAAAAATATTATTAAATATTCTACTACAATTTTACTTTTTTACTCAAACTCAGGAAATTAGATCCAGAACTGGAAAAATTACGCGATGAAGTTATTGGACCACCAAATTTAGATACAGTTTTATTGCATTTACAAAAAGTATCATCGCAAATTCACGCCTCGTATATTTTCGAAAAGGAAGGAAAACCTATTTTACAGAAACTTTGTTTATTATTAAGTTCAACAGCATCGGGGAAAATTTATGCCGATTGGCAAGATTTTGCAGCACATTTAGGTCTATTGCAAGAACAAATACGAGTAAGAATTACAATTTTTTATTTATAATTTTCACACATTTAATAAAATCAACATTTGAATCACAGATTTAATAAAAATTAAAACAATTTATATTTTCTATTTTTAATGAGAATAAAGAAAATAAAAATACGTTTCAGTGTATAGATCACGATTTCAAGGGACTGGAGGATCCAACGTATTATGTTTTATTGGCATATGTACAATCTCCAGAAGCTACAATCGATAAAATTTTGACAGCTTTGGTAAAATTAGAACGATTTGATATTATCAATCGAATGAAGGAATCAGTCACTGATTTTATTGGAAAATTAATTACCGATAAAACTACAGGTAATATTTCTGTATTTTGCTATTTATTATCTAAATTATCCTAAATATTTAAATGCAGGCCTCGGATTAACTTTAAAGTGACAAAAAGTTGCTTTAATCCATTCAAAGTACAAAATAAGTCGAAATAGTCCTTTACTTTATCCATGTTTTTAAAGTTTCGAACGATTGAATGAGCAACAATTTTTTAAGTCCTCTTTTTTAATTTGTAGGTGCTTTATAAAAAAAATTATTTACTATATTTAAAAAACATAATTCTTAACTAAGTAAATGATTAATTTACATTTTTACATTTTTTTTCATTTGAGTAGAATAATTTTTAAAAATATTTAAACAAAAGAAAGAATTTCATTACGTTTAAAACTTTAGGGAAATATTTTTCTCAGTGTAATCACAAAAATTTAATTTTGTATTTCCCTGACTTTTCACTGATTTCTAAATTCAATTATTTAAAAATTCAGTAATTTTGTTAAATAAATATTTAAATACTTGTTATTTAATTTTTCAGAGGAAATATAGGAATTCAATTTAAAAAGATTTAATTTCAAACTTGAAATTTAATTATTTCGAAAAATTACGACTGTAATTTTTCCGAAATTTAATTATTGTATAGAATTTTTAATTAAAGTTTTTTTTCTTTAAATCAATTATTATTCATTGTTTTTATTTAATTTTCCGAAAATTCTTTCAGAATTCATTTATATAAATCCAAAAAGTTAATTTTTTTTAATATAGTAACTGTAACATTTCATAGTTTGTTTAAAATTATTTAAAGTTAACTAATAAAAATATATATAACAAACAATTTAAATTTTAAAAAAATTGAAAATTTAAAGCAATTGAATTTTAAAAAGTTATAATAAAGAAATTCTTATAATTATAGTTTTATAAAATATTTTCAAATAATTTTTGAAAGATAATAGATTTTATAAATTATAATTGGAAATCCTCTAAATGACTGAAATTTAGTAGAAATTTTTGAAAATAATTTTCTGAAAATATTTTTAAAAAAGGGATTATTTGGAAATTTTTATGTACTTTTATGGAAGATAATTGAATTTAAAAGTAATCCAATTCAAGAATTTTTGGTCAATTTTGAAAACTAATCAATTTTGTGAAGAATTTTAATTTAAAATGTTAGAAATAATTGATTTCTTTGAAAATTTTTAATAAAAATTCTAAAAAATTAGAAAACCGTTTTAGAAAATTATTATTACTAACTTCTAAGAATGACTTTTTAAAAATATTTTATTATCATATTTTGAAGCTAATTTTCATTGTCAAATATTCATTTGAAGATTTTTTAATAACATTTTTTAGAATTTAATCATTATTTTCAAAATTTGCAAATAAAATTCTTCAAAATTTTATTTTCAAAAATTTTAATGAAATACTTAAAAAAAAATTTAATTATTTTCAATAAATAAATAGTGAAAATTAAAAAATCACTCCGAGTCAAGGACTCGGACTTCTTTGACTCGGAGTGATCGTTAATTTTCACTATTTATTAAAATACGACTGAGTGATAGAATCATCTCTAGTCTTATTTTCAATAAAGTTGTATAAAATTTCAATTACTTGAAAAGTTTTTAATTAAATATTTTGATAATCGTTAAAAAATTATTCAAAAATTATTTTTGAAAGATTTGACTATATAATTATTTTTCACACTATAGAAAGTCTATTTTATTTGAAAAAAGTCTCCTTTTCGGTATATAGTCGGAAAAAGTCATATTATCCGAGGCCTGTAAATATAAAAAATGAAATTAACAAATTTTTTAGATCACAATTTAGAAATTATACGACCAAAAGTGATACCAAGAGCACCTTTAGTTTTAAGTCCAATGTTAAAAATTACCTTGAGTCCAAATGAAATTGGAAATAAATCTTCAAGTACTGTACATAGAACACAGGATTTTAAGAGGACAAGAAACGTTAGTTTTCAGTTACATTAAAAATTGTTTTGTATTAAAAAAATGGTAACTAAATTATACTTTTTTTACGTTTCGTTTTTTAGATTAAAACAAGTTACGGAAGCATTGTGATGTTAACTTTCGCCAAAAATGGAGAACAAACAGCGATTGATATTACAAAACAGTTTAGATCAATGGAACCAAAAATTGGAGTCATACTTCTTAAGGAGCAAGAGAAATATGTTTATAGTAGGGGAGTAGAATTCGTTGACGACTGCTTCAAACAGGTCTTGTCATTTATTTAAGCAAAAGAAAAAATTTCTTACCGATATTTAATTACCCTCTATTAAATAAATGCAATAAATTCTATGAATTCAAATTTTTAATTTTTTTCAGGTAAATTATATTATTCCAATTTTAACGAAAGATTACGTTCAGCAAATAAGCAGTCCGACTAATTTATATAATGAAGAAAATAGTACTCTGGATACGAAATATTTAAAATATGTGTATTCGTTGTTGAGATACGAATATATAAATCAAGATTGCTGCAATAGTAGAGTCAGGTATGCTATTAGAAGTCAAATTAATATTTGTATAAATTTAATAAAAAATAAAATGATATTTCTTTTTAGATGCATTCTTCCAGAGAGTGAAACGCAAAATATAAACAAATTTCATTTACATCCTACTTTACAAGCATGGTTCAAGGAAAGTGATTTAAAAACTTTTGCTGAACGAATTCTTCTAAAAAAATTTTAAACAAAAAAATATCGAATGTACTTGTCGTTTTTCGTTTTAAACTTTTGTAAATTATAATTGAATTTTATAAGAAATTAAGTTTTTTATTATTAATAATTAATAATTAGTGTGAAATTGTTTACTCACTTTTCTTGAAAAAATTCTCCATAAGAACCATTCCATTCCTTAAGATCATTTTCATCCCATTCGCTTAATTTCACGTAGATTGCCAATGCATTTGCACATTCTTCAGAGGATATTAAATTTCCTCGTCCGTCAGCAAATAAATTCTTTTCATAATCACCATCGAAATTGGAATCCAATAAATTATGGGGATTTGCTAGATTAAATACAACATTCTCACCATGTACCCATTGTGCGCCCAAGTCAATAACATTATCAGCTGCAAAATTATTTAATTATTTATTAGTATATAGAATGAAAATAATTTCTTTTACGTAATAATAAATATGTTATTAATTATTATTAATTAATTATTCAGGGTTGACACTTTTTTCCTCATTTGAAATTCCCTGACTTTTCCAGGTTAAAAAACGGAATTATTTCAGGTTTTTATAACTACATTTATTTTTTTACCAAATTAAATAACTCTAATAAATTTTTATAAATACATGGAACTTTCATGTGATACTGCAATGTTGTATTATATTTAATTACAAATATCTTAAATTGTAAAATTATTGGAAAAAATCAATAACATTATTTTTAAATAAATATTTAGAAGTTAGGTATTATTTTTCCGTAGAAATTTAAATTTTCAAAAAATTCTAATACAAACCTTTTGAAATTCAACAACTTGAAAGAATATTAAAAAACATGAAGAAATGGATCACTCCGAGTCGAAGACTCGGAGTAATCCATTTCTTCATGTTTTATAAATAATAAAAGCTGATCCAGTGATAAAATCATTATTTTATAATTATAATATTGTTGCTGTAACTTCTTCAAAATTATTTTCATCATTTCAATTCAAAAAATTCAAAAACTTTTTCAAAAACATTAATTCTACAGAATTATTAGTAAAAATTTTAAATGATTCAAATTTTCAACGATTTTAATCTGAAACCTTTTTAAAATTTAATTATTTCAATAAATTCACACTATAATACTTTTAATATTCAATTATTATCTAAAATTTTAACTGAAATTCATTTTTAAATTAATTGTTATTAGAAAATTCTACGAGAATTCAATTATTTAAATAGATAGAAAAATAAATAATTATTAAATATTGAATATTTCTTAAAATTGAATTCTCATAAAGAATTTTATCAACAAATTTTCAAATAATTGAATTCTTTCGACGAATTTTAAGAAAACGTTCAAGAATAAAATTACATTTTTCGTGGAATTCGATTGAAATTTTATTAAAAATAATTGAAATTCTACAATGAGTTTTATTATTTATGAAAATAGTTAAATTATTGCGAAGAAATTTATATAAAAAATTTGTAAATAATTGAATTTCTGTAAAAATTTTATTATTTATGAAAGTAATTAAATGTTCTTGTAGAATTTTATCAAAAATTTTAAATAATTGAATTCTTTTGGAAAATTCTTGAAAATAATTAAAAATTTGTCAAGAATTTTATTAAAATTTTTGGAAATAATTAAATTTCAAAGAAGAGTTTTATTATTTATAAAGATACATAATTGAAATTTTGAAGAGAATTTTTTTTTAATTTTCAACATAATCTAAAATTTTAACTGAAATTAATTTTTAAATCAATGTCTATTAGAAAATTCTGGAAAGAATTCAATTATTTAAATAGATAGAAAAAAAAATAATTATTGAATAATTGAATATTTCTTAAAATTGAATTCTCGTAAAGAATTTTATAAACAAATTTTGAAATAATTGAATTCTTTTATCGAATTTTAATAAAATTGTTAAGAGTAATTACGTTTATCGTGGAATTTGATTGAAATTGTATTAAAAATAATTGAAATTTTACAATGAATTTTATTATTTATGAAAATAATTAAATCTCTGTAAAAAAAAGTTTATTATTTATGAAAATAATGGAATCATTGCGTAGAAATTTATAAAACATTTGTAAATAATTGAATTCCTGGGAAATTTTTATTATTTATGAAAATAATTAAATGTTTCCGCAAAATTTTATTAAAATTTTATTTAAATAATTGAAATGTTGCCAAGAATTTTATTAAAATTTTTCAAAATAATTGGATTTCGGAGAAGAATTTTGTTACTTTTGAAAACAATTAAATTTCTGCAATAATTTATAACTTCTCCAAAATTCAAGTTTTTTAGTTATTTGAAAAGAAATTATTGCCAGAAATAGAAAAATTTGAAGGTTTTGCATTAGATTTAAAGAAGAAACGCAATAACTTTAGAAAACAACAATAAAATTCTTATCAAGAATTTAATTATTTTTATAAATAGTAAAATTCTTTACAAGTATTTCATTATCTCTATAAATAAAAAAATAAAATAAAAAATAAAATAAAACTAAAAAAAAAATAAAAAATAAAAATAAAATAAAATAAAACTAAATTACTTTCAAAATTTTTAATTAAAATTATTAAAAAAACTCCATCATTCTTAAAAATTTTGATAAAATTTTTGAAAGAGATTAAATTATTTTTAAATTTTTTTAATAAAATTCTTTGCAAGAATTCAATATAATTTTCAACGCATTTATTTTAAATTTCAAAACATTTAAAAGAAAAAATTATTTTAAAAAAATTAGGGGACAAAAAATCAAACAAATAACTTTAAACTTCGAACTAATTAAAGGAATACAAACGATCATTAATATAAAAGATATTATAATAAACAACAGCTTACCAAAATTAACAGTATGAATTCTACCTCCAATGCGATTTTTAGCTTCAAGAATTGTTACATTTTGAAATCCTTTTTCAATCAATCGACAAGCTGCTGCTATTCCAGATGCTCCAGCACCAATAATTATTATTTTTGATTGTGACATTATTCTCTGTATATTAACAGTTTAATTATACATAAACTGTGACGTGTATTGCTGTAAAAAATAATTTTTAATTAATAATAATACGAATTCGATAATAATACCTAAGCAAAACAAAAATTAGACAAATCACGAGTTTTTAATACAAGATATCGAAATAAATGATAGAACTGTATTTTTGTTTCATAACAGAAAATTTAGACATTTATGATATGTTATCTATCCGGGGTCTAAGTGCAACTGAATTAACAAAGGGAATCATTGTTAAATTATCTTAAATTGGTAGATCTATTTCAATAATGTAAAACAAGGGGTGACACTTAAGGAGATTGAAAACATACGTAAAAATATATTACCATTAAAATGATTAAAATTGATTAAAACTTTCGATAAAATTCTAATAAACTAGAAAAAATCAAATAATTTCACAACAAATATAGATTTAAAACATATTTTTGATAATCTGATAATAAATTAACAATTTTTTATTCGTGCGGTATATGTGCAGCTCAAATCAAAACAATTCACATAACCTATAAAATATATTTGATACTTTACAGTTGATTACGTAAATTAACGATCCGTAATTCACGCAAAACACTTCTTGGCGTTTTTTTTCAAATTTGTGTAATTGACACAAGAACGCAATTATAAGACTAAAATTTTCAATTAACATTTTTAATTTAAATTCAAAAATAAAATTTTCTAATGCGTCAGCGGTAGTTTTTTAAATAACAACAGACATAATTAATGAAATACATTCATTTTTATTAGAAAATAGAGAATATTTTTTAGAGATAAAATAAACATTACAGATTGATAGATAATCATAAAATAAAACGATCGTGAATTAACAGGTTAATGAAATAAAACATTAAGAAGTGATATATTTTCATATCAATAATTTCTCTGTCGTATGGAAATTATTTTTCAAAATTACATATATTTTCTCGTATATTACGAAACTTATTGATATAAGTCGAAAGATCCTTCTTCAAATTTCCACTATTCTTCTGGATTGCAACTTTTATAAATTGTAATGAAATTATTCTTATAAACTAAAGGATAAGAATTTCCATAAAAACGAAGTGGTCGCAAACTTTTGTAGGGATTATTTGTAAACAAATGATAGTTGAGTTCTTCGCCAATAACTTTTTTCATCTTATCATGATCCAATAGTGCATCCTCCTTATAGTAAGATGTAAAAATAAATGGACATTGGAAATTTTTCAAAACTAAAAGTGACTCATTCCATTCACTGTACACCGTCAAACCAGGATTATAGGCAATAACAAAATTTGGTTCTTGAAAATTATTTGAATTCTCATAGTATGTTTTATAAAGACTCGATGAAAATTGAAAATGTAATTGATTTCCTTGTGATGCGTATGTGATTGATGTTTCCTCAATATTATTTTCATCAGAATTTTCTAAATAATCGTCATTTAATGATGTATCGGAAATATTTGAATGAATTGACAATTCTTTACCGACAAAGACAATTGTTAATTTCTTCAAATCCGGAAACCATTGAAGAAGAAATTCCCATTGATTTAAATTTTTTATTTCATCCGCTGTTGAGCCAATAACATGAATTATTGTCTCTTCGGGTGGAATGATTTCCAATTTTTTAATCGCATAAATTAATGAAAGTGGTTTAGTTAGATAAACAGAGACAAAGGCTCTCAAATCGGAAATATTCTCCTCTAATTTAAAGTCTGAAGATATTTGATAATGATCAGGATGCTCGAGTGTTTCGAAAAGACGATAGAAATCAATTTGTGTTTCGAGAAATTCATATATTGAATTTGGAAAAAGTGATTTCTCTTTCTGAATGCCAGTAGATTGGATAATTAGTGCCAATATGTCAACATCATCAAATGCAAGATTGTAAGCTTCCATTATGAAAGATTGTAAATAATCGGAACAAAATTCCGCGTGTCGGGTTGTTGCTTCTAAATCGTTGTGATGATTTGAACAAAAATTTGCTAAACACTCGTGACATTTGACCATTTTTTCTGGATTCACTTCGGTGCACGCCTCGCAATGTGGTAAAAATTTCAGCATCTCCTCCTCGGCTCTGTAAAGTCCTCTTGAATCCATTAATTTCTCTGACATTTCATCAATGAAACTCATTAAAATAAGCGGCCTCTGTGTTGGTGCATTGACAATATTCATCAATTCATAGAAATAATTCACTTTAGTCGGTGACATTGACAAAACTTCCAGTAAAATACGATCAAAATCCTGATGAACATTTTTGTGTTTTAGCATATGATTTTCCGAACAATAGGAAACTATTTTACACGATTCACAAGTGATCCATAATTTAACATCAGTTTCCTCGTGTTGCTTGAAACAAAAGGCACAAACATTCGGATAAAAACAATCTTGACGAATATATTTCAATAATTCGGTTTTAATTTCCGCTCCCCATATTCCAAGAATTACATTTATGTCCTTCATTCTATTCATCGAAATAGACATTAATCTGGAAAAAAATTATTTCCTCTTTTAATTCACAATTTTTACTGCATATTTTCAAAAATTTCAAACTTTTAGTAATTCATTCTCTAAATTTTTACACTTGGACAAAAAAATTGATAGAAAATAATAATAGTTATTGAAAATAAAAATTTCTTATTAAAATTGCAAAATACCTGTTTTGTACGCAGCAGAAGGGACGGAGAAAAATTAAACAGAAGCTTTGTTTACATTCAAAATTAATGGTATAGAAAAATAATTTGGTAGAGGTGGGGAAAATATTCTCGACAATATTTGAGAAAAATAAATAAGTTACCATATTATCACTTAATATTACAATTACATTGAAATTTACGAATAAATTTTTAAAAATAATCAACAAAACAAATATTACTTGTTAATTAATTTAAAAAAAAAGACTAAAAATCTGGTTTTATTCAGAGTTATCACAAAAACTTTTATCCTAAAAATGACTCCAATTTGAAATTTTTGTAAAATTCAATTATTTTCAAAATTTTCAGTTAGGATTCTTCAAAAATACGATTAAGATATATTTATAAATTATTTTTAAAAGTGAAAAGAAAAAATTCTTTCTTTCTTCAATTTTCAAAAAAATTGAATTACAATTTTTTAAAAACATATAATTTTCAGAATTTCTAAATTAAATTATTCAAAATTCGAATAATTTATGTTAAATAAATATTTACAGTTAATTACTTTTCTACAGGAATTAAAATTTTTAATAACTTCAATGTAGAACCTTTTAAAATTTAATTATTTCTAAAAATTAGAATTAAAATTCTTCTAAAATGCAACAATTTTTTAGAATTTTAAAATAAAATCATTCAAAACTTAAATCATTTTTTGGAAAAATAGTAAATTCAATAACTTTCAAAAATAATTATTATTTAAATGTTTTTTCAGATTTACAACAAATTAAAATTTTCAAAGATTTCAATTCAAAAATCTTTTGATATTTATTTATTTTAGAAAATTTAACTACTACATAGAAATTAATTGAATATTGAATATCTTTTTTACAAAAATTCTCAAAACTATTTTTAATAATTATCAGGAAATTCTTCTAGAATTCAATAATTTTAATACAAAAATTCAATTACAGTGGAACCTCGATTATCCGAACTAACCTAGGCACGGCCTGATTCGGATAATCGAAAATTCGGATAATAGAGGTTTTAATGTTTTTCATAATTAAAGTAAAAAAATTGGACAGTTGAACTATATGTACATATTTAATTTAATACATTTTTCAAAGATACAGTGGAACCTCGATTATCCGAACCTCTGTTATCCGAAACCTCTATTATCCGAACCGAAAATCATTTTATCCGAATTTCTATTATCCGAACTTTTTTTTGGCTATCCGAATTTTAAATTTATTTTCTCTATTTATTTTATTACTTATGTTTGTTTATGCCAAAAAGTCTTAAAAAAATCATATATTGTGTTTTATTAATATATTATTATAAATTAATATATATACTTATATATCTTTGAAAAATGTATTAAATTAAATATGTACATATAGTTCAACTGTCCAATTTTTTTACTTTAATTATGAAAAACATTAAAACCTCTATTATCCGAATTTTCGATTATCCGAATCAGGCCGTGCCTAGGTTAGTTCGGATAATCGAGGTTCCACTGTATATAAGTATATATATTAATTTATAATAATATATTAATAAAACACAATATATGATTTTTTTTAAGACTTTTTTGGCATAAACAAACATAAGTAATAAAATAAATAGAGAAAATAAATTTTAAAATTCGGATAGCAAAAAAAAGTTCGGATAATAGAAATTCGGATAAAATGATTTTCGGTTCGGATAATAGAGGTTTCGGATAACAGAGGTTCGGATAATCGAGGTTCCACTGTACTTATAAAAAATTGCAACAATAACTTTTTTGTTTTCTTTTTAAAAAATTCTTAAAACTATACACCTATAGATTTTGAAGAATATTTTTTAATAATTTATGACAGACAACAGATTCTTTAATTATGATTTTAAAAAATTTCCACAAAAATAAAATTTATTGAAATTTTTGTAATTGAATTTTTTAAAAGAATTTTTTAAAAATATTAAAAAACAGTTAAGTTTTCAAAAAAAATGTAAAAATACATGATTTCTACAAATTTTTTATGATAAGCCTGTAAGAGAAAATTTCTTATAAATTGTAATTTACTTTTTTTTAGGATAATTGGATTTTTAAAAAATTGTGATAAAAAATTCTATTGAATTAGTTTTCTAAAACTATTGTAATGCAATTTTTCGAAAATAATTTAAAAGAATTTTCAGGCACTTAACAAAACTCAATTCAAGGCAATTTTTTGAAAAATTTTAATAAACAATTTTGAAACTGATTGCTTTTTTTAATTTTAATAATAATACGTTCTAAAAAGTTTGATTTTTTATAATATTTTAAAGAAATTATTTTTTTTTTTTTTGAAAAAATTTCGATTGTTTGAAAGTTTTTTTATTGAATAATATATATTTAAAAATTCAAATAATTTCAAAAAAAATCTCAACTAAAATTTTTCTAAAATCTAAGTTCTTTAGAATTTTTAAATTAAATTTTCTCAAAATTCAAATTATCAAAGATTTTAATTTGAAACCTTTTAAAAGTTTTAATTATTTCAAAAAATTGTTACTACAACTCTTGTAATAGTCAATTATTTTCTAAAATTTTTACTGAAATTCTCTTTTAATTCAATTCTTATCAAAAAGTTTTATGAGAATTCAATTAATTAAATACAATATTAAAATTTTAATGTAAATGTGCAAATGTAAAAAGGAATAAATTGATAAAAGTCTTTATCATTTTCATAAAAAAAGAATAAAAGAAAAGTTATTTATACCTCTTTGAGTTTATTTTCAATCCTCCGGAAATCTGTCCACAGACGTTTAATTTCTTGTTGGCAATCTTTTCTAAATTCTCGCAAAATACGCTCCATTGTTTTCTTCTTTTCCAAAATGATTATAGCCTTCTTTTTTAAATTCATATTTTGTTGAATTAATTTCTCATAATCGACGATATCAATCACACATTCAGGAACTTGAAATTCTTCAACTTTTTCTTCATCAACTTGATAAATTATGTACATATTACCGGCAGCAACTCCTTGTAATTCATTGAATAGTCTACAATATTTTACACTTGAAAAAGGATTTTTTTCAAGATGAAAGTTATCTACTTGGAATAAATCGTTCAACATTCTTAAATTTTTCCCACCTTCAGTAGAATTTAATGTCGTTATAACAAATGGACATTTGACATTTTTCAGAATTGTAAAAGCATCGGCAATATCGTTTAAAAACTTATTGTCAAGATTAAAACCAACCACAATATCAGGTTTGTTCCACTCTTCGTAAACACCATACATTAATGGGCAATATTCCAAAATTACTTTCTTTCCACTTTCATTGCACTTTTCGCAGATTCTTAAAGGATATTCAACAAAACTTACTTCAGGAAGAAAGAAGATAAGTTTTAAATAGCCAACATGTGGCAACCAATGCAAAATTAATTCCCAATAGTGATTTCTGCAAATTTCTTCCGTATTTTCAACGATTAGATGAATTTCAAGTTGAGAATTCATTGATAAATTGAATTTTTTCAAAATGTAACACAGCGTCATTGCATTTGCCAAGTAATCAGAATAGTAAAACTTTTGATAGAATATTGACTTTGGGCCAGGAAATTTAAACGAACAGTATAAATCAACAAATTTAGACATTTTTTCTGGGAATGGATCTACATCACCATCGAACATAGTAACGACATTGTGTTCTTCTGTTTTACTTTGTCTCAACATCACTTGCCAAGCATCCATAAAAGAACACAATGAATAGAAAAAACAATTTTTCTGATGTTCAGAATCATTGTTGTGTTGGTGGCAAAAATTTGCATGCGGACAATTGACACACGATATCAATTCACTTGGATCGATTAATCCACAAACTTCACAATGTTTGGAAAATAAAATCATTTCTGTCTGAGAAGGTAGAAAATTATTTTTCATTTTTTTCCATAACAAATCGTAGGACAAGTTTTCTTCTTTCTCCCAGTGTTATTAATCCATCGGAACTGCTTTCACCTTTAATGACGGCGTCAAAGATGGTTGATGTTCCGCTAATTTTTAATTCATTGGAAATAATTTTACAGAATTCTTTATGTGTCGCCCAGTCTTCTAATTGATGTTGTTTGCAACAATATGAAACCAAATTGCAACCAGTGCAAAGTTTTGTTTGCGACTCTCGATTATGATTAAAACACACGTGGCAAATGTTCGCGTAAAAATTTAAATCGGAAAATTCCTTTTTCGATGTTTCATAAGCATCTTCATCTAAAGTGCGTAAGATATTCCGAATATCTTTACCTTTATACATTTTTCAAACTATTTTTTTACATATAAAAACAACTGTGAATTAAAATCGGCGTCCGGGAGAAGAAAGAACATTCAACATTGTTTACAATGAATATAGAATGGAATGAAGATGGCAGATTGATCAGGATTGCCAACCTACCGCAGAGTGACCAATTGGTTTCTTAACTTTTTAAATAATTTTTCTTTTTAATTGTTTTCAATTTTAAAATTAATGTACGGAAAATCATTGAATTCTTGCAAAGTATTTATCAAAAAATTTGAAAATAATTGAATTCACTTCAAGAATTTTATCAAAATTTTTTTAATAATTGAATTCTTTTAAGAAAATGTAATTAAAATTGTATTGAAAATAACTTAATTCTTGGTAAGATTTTTATTAAAATTCTTATATTAAAATAATCGAATTGTATTGAAACATTTATTTCAATTTTCTTGAAAATAATGAAATTTTTTTAAAATAATTTTTACTGAAAATTTTGAAAATAATAGAAAAATTTTATTAACATTTTTAAAAATAATTGAACCTGTTAGAGAAATTTTTTTAAAATTATCTTGAAAATAATATTGAATTCCTCCGAAATATATTATTATTTATGAAAATAATTGAATTCTTGAGGACGATTTAACAATTCATAAAAATAATTGCGAATTGTTTCTAAAGAATTCTTAACAAAATTTAATTAATTTCATTAAATCAGATAGAATTCCATTAAATTTTGTAAAAATATTGTAATTTTTTAAAATAATTTTAATTAAAAATTTGAAAAATAATTGAAATTAACAAAGAATTTCATTGAAAACTTTTGAGAACAATTGAATTGTATAGAAAAATTTTATTACAATTTTTAAAAATAATTGAACCTGTTACTGAAATTTTATTAAAATTATCTTGAATATAATTGAATTTTCTCCTAGAAATGTTATTAACATTGTATTGATAATAATTACATTTCTCACAAGAATTTTATTATTTACAACAATAATTGAATTCTTGAGGAGAATTTTATAATTTATAAATATAATTGAATTGTTTCGAAGAATTTTATCAGAATTGTTGGAAATAATAAAATTGAAGTTTTATTAAGACTCTTGAAAATAATTGAATTTAAATAATATTCTTAAAAATAATTGTATTCTTTCGAGAAATTTTATTAAAATTGTTTTGAAAATAATATTGAATTCCTCCGAGATATATTATTATTTATGAAAATAATTGCGAATTCCTTTGAAGAATTTTATTATTATTTATGAAAATTTAATTAAATTCTTGAGAAGAATTTTATAATTCATAAAAATAATTGAATTTGTTTCGAAAAATTGTATCCGAATTATTGAAAATAATTGAATTTTTATTAAAACTCTTGAAAATAATTGAATTTGAATAATATTTTTAAAAATAATTGTTTTCTTTCGTGAAATTTTATTAAAATTGTATTGAAAATAATTGAATTCCTCCGAAACATTTTATTATTTGTGAAAATAATTGAATTCTTGCGGAGGATTTTACAATTCATAAAAATAATTGAATTGTTTCAAAGAATTTTATCTGAATTTTTGAATTTAGTTGAATCTTTTTAAGATATTTTATTAAAAATTTTGAAAGTAATGATTTTTTTAAAAGAATTTCATCAAAATTGTCGAAAATAATTGAATTTGTATATTAAAATTATATTCTTGAAAATAAAATAATATTTTTGTAAATAATCGAATTTTATTAATATTTTTAAAAATAATTGTATTTTTTCGATTAATTTTATTTAAAATTGCATTGAAATATTATTATTTATACGAAAAATAAAGTTTTAGCGAAAAATTTGATTAACATTTTTGAATAATAAACAAGAATATTTAATATTACGTACTCAATAAATGAATTCTTTAAACTTGAAATTGTAATTTTTATATTTGTTTTTAGGTTAAGGATTTTTGAAGAATAAATAGTTGAATAGCGAATTAAATATATTTTAACCAAAAACTTATATATTATGTTTAACATAAAATTTTTAATTTTTTGAACTTTTATACATTTATTGTAAATTTCTTATTAAAGAAATAAATTCAATGAACTATCAGATGAAAAAACATTACATCAATGATACCTTCTAATGTTATAAGCAATATTGCTGAAATTCACAATTTTTTTCTCATTTTCTTGACGACAATTGCTTCTGAATTCTTGACGTGGTAAAATTTTCCTTATTTTATTAATTCTCAAAACGAATTCATCAATTTTCTTCTTGTGAAATGAATTCCCATTGATTATTTTATCAGAATCAATTACTTGAATTGAAAATTGTGGTTTAATTGAAACTGAAAGGTCCTCAATTTTCTTCTCATTCACTTTCTCGTAAATTATAAACATATTCGTTGCGGAAATTCCTTTTGATTCGTGACTTAAACGATAAAATTTCAAACTTGAAAAAGGATTTCTCTCAAGACATAAATTGTTGATTTCACTAAATTGTCGCATTACTTTTAAATTTTCAATGCCATCGGATTCACACAACGCTGTTGTAAAAAAGGGACAATTCATATTTTTTAAAATTGGAATAACATCTGTAATGTCTCTCAAAAATTCGTCATCAAATTCAAAACCAACGACAATGGCCGGTTTAATGAAACGATCAGTTTTTAAATAATCCCTGTACTTTAATCCACAAAATTCCACGGTTAATTTCTTTTTATTTTGAATGCATATTTGACAAATTGGATAGAATATTTCGTCGATATTCATTTCAGGAACAAAGAATACAATTTTCAAACTCACAATATGCGGCAACCAGTGTAAAATTAATTCTAAATAGAGATCGCTGATGCTGTCTAAATATTTGAAAATCAGATGAATCTCGATTTCTGAATTCAGTGGACATTTTAATTTTTTCAATGCATAAGCGATTGTCATTGAACATGTCAAGTGCTCGGAAAAAATATTCTTAAGAATCATATCTCCCTTGAAATCATCGGAAGTTGTAAATAAACAATGTGAATTAACGAATTTCTTGAGTGATTTTGGAAAATTATCAAAATTCCCATTGAATATTTTAAATTGAAGATAATCGTCAAGTTTTTCAATGTATTTATTCATAACATGAAAAGCATCAGTCAAACAGCAAAGTGTATAGAGATGACAAACTTTCTGATGATTAGAATCCATTTTATGATTAATGCAAAAATTTGCATGCGGACACTTTGAACAACTTGTTAGTAGATTCGGATCAGTTATTTCACATGTTTCACAATATTTTGGAAATAAAATCATTCCAAGTTCCCTAGGGTACAATACACGTTGAATTTTATCCAAAACAAAAAAAAGAACACTATATTTTTTTTCCACAAGTGATTTATATCCAGTATCATCATCTGAACTGTCATCGGCATAATTCACGGCATCGAAAATATTTGAAGCTTTCGTTATTTTCAATTGATGAGAAATAATTTTACAAAATTCCTTATGTCTCTTCCAATCTTCTATTTGATGTTTTTTACCACAATATGAAATCATTTTACAACCAGAACAAATCTTCAAGCATCTCTCACGATTGTGATTAAAACAAACCGGACAAAGATTCGCGTAAAAGTACTTTTGTGAAAAAAAAACGTTTGGACTTTCCTCAAAATCTTCTCCTAGTGAGAGAAAAATGTCTCGTAAATAATCACTTTCGTACATATTGTTTTAATTTTAATCACATTTGCACAGAAAAAACGTGGTTTTTGTATAATGTTTTTGAAGAAGCAATATCAAAATAGAATGAAATTAGCAGCGAGTGAGAATGAGCAGGTGTACCAACCGCGATAATCAGAGTGACCAACTTTATTTTATTGTGTAGCGCGTGTAGGTAGTGTATTATTTTTTATAATTATTCAAAATTCAATCATTTTTTTTGTTGTTGAAATTTATAAATAAAATTATTCAAAACATTAATCATTTTATTTTATTCAATTCTAAATCAATTCTTATAAAGAACTTTATCAAAATAATTAAAATAATTGAATTTTCACAAAGAATTACATTATAAAATTTTTGATAATAATTAAATTCATCCAGGAAACGTAATTATCAATTAAAAATGAATTGAAAATAATTATTACACTCTAAGAAACAAATTACATCAAATTTTTTCGAAGAATTTTATTAAATATTTTCAAGAATAGTTTCATTTTTAGTTAAAGATAATTGAAATCCTGCGATGAGTTTTATTATTTATGAAAATAATTGAATTTTTGACACGAATTTTAATAAAGTTTTTTAAATAATTGCATTCTTGAGAAGAATTTAAAAAACATTTTTTTTGAAGAATTGATTTTTTTCAAAAAATTTAATGAAAATTGTGCTTTAATTGTATATATTATTTATGAAAATAATTAAATTCTTTCAAAAAAATCTTATTAAAATTATATTGAAAACAATTAAATTATTATAAAGAATTTAATTAAAATTTCTTGAAGTAATTGAATTCCTTCAAAGAATTCTATTAAAATTTTTAAGAATACATGTATTTTTCGCGGAATTTATTTAAAATTGTATTAAAAATATTTAAAATCCTGCGATAAGTTTTAATATTTATAAAAATAATTGAATTCTTGCAACGATTATTATTAATATTTAAAAAAAATAATTGAATTCTAGTGAAGAATTTTATAAAAATCTATTTAAATGATTTCTTTTTTATGAAAAATTTTAAGAAAATTGTGTTTTCAATAACTCAATTCCTGTGAAAATTTTTTTATTTATGAAAATAATTAAATGTTTGTGAATTGTACATATAAACAATTTTTTTAAATTATTCAACTCTTTTGGTAAATTTTTTTATGAAAACATTATATGATTTTCGTATTAGAATTCAATACCTATACGATAAATAATTTAAATTATTCTCTTGTGTAAATAATTATCTTTAACTTATTGTTAATAAATGTATGAATTAAAAATTAGTGGATATAATAAAAATAAATTATTTAAAGAAATAATAATATTTTCAGTATGTGAGGATTTTTCAAATTATATATTTTTATTTTAATGTATTCCTAATTACATATACAATGAAACAAAGAATACTTTACATTTTTTAAGTGGATATTTTTAGGAACAAAATATTTCCCAATAAAGAATAAGAACAAAAAAGTAGATTTTCTTATATTAAACGAAAAAAGAATTTTTGGGAACAAAATATTTTCCAATAAAGAATAAGAATAAAAAAGTAGTCTTCTTACATTGAACGAAAAAAGAATTACATTCTGGGCGAAAAAAACGTAAATCGGTTTTACTTTCATAAAGTAAAAAAATATAAAACAGTTTTCTATGAAATTGACAATTTGTATCACAAAACACATTTACATATGTAATATCAAATAAAGTCAAAATGCAATAACAAAATTGTCTTCTAAATATAGTTTTGCGACATTTTTTTAAATGTCATAAATATTTTCAATAACAAATTCTTAATTTAAATAAGTTCTTTTTTAAAACTCTGAAGAGATTTAGTGTTCAGAGAATTTCTCGTTTTTTTCTTTTGCTTCTTCCTTCTCATGAATTTCCTTACTGTAATTTCCGCTCTCTGAATTTTTAATTTCTATTTCCTGTATTTTGACACTAAGGAAATAACTACCATCAAAATCATAAAAAATCATTAAGAACTGATTTTCATAGAATATTTTCTCTCCAATTACACTTCTTTTTGGTCGTAAACTTGCAAATGGATTTTTAACTATTTTCGAAATGGCATTGAATTTTTTTTCCATCACTCCTTGATCGTCCTTTGCATCACGTTCCGAAAATGCCGTTAAAACGAAAGGACACATGAACTTCAAAACTTCCATTATTGATTCTTCCCATGAATCATAGGCAATTATTCCAAGATTAAAACCAACACAAATATCAGGTTTTTCAAAATTTTCCTCCTCACAATAAGTTGAATAAAGAATATTCTCGATCTGGATTTTCATAGATTTGCCTTTGGAGGAACAATCAGCGCAAAGTTCCAATTCTTTTCCTAAAACAATTAAACGTAAATGATAAAATCAGGGCTCGAAGCAGTGAAAGTATTTAAAAGTACGGACGTATTACGGACCAAAAATAAAAATTACGGACCATTCACAGACCAATTACTGACAAAAATATAACCAGTCCGAATCAAATAAGAAAAAATTTTACTTTAAACTATGAATTAAATTTTTTCATAACTATAAAACATGAAGATATCAATAACTTCGAGTCTTCGACTCGGAGTCATTGATTTCTTCATATTTTATAATATTTAAAGATGACCGAGTGATAAAATTATTATTAATTCAATTATTATTTTTAATAATTTTTAACTAAAATTCTTCTTTAAATCTATTATTTTTAATAATTGTCGAAAAAGTTATTTGACAATTTTCAAATCCATTTCTTTACAATATTCAATTTTAGGAAATTTCAATTATTAGTAAATTCTTCAATTAAATATATATTAGAAAATAAAAATTGTAAATAATATAAAAAAATTTCAATTAAACTTTTACAAAAAAATGAATTTTTTAATTAAATTATTTCTAAATAATCACGCTATATTGCTTTTAATATTCAATTATTATATAAAATTTTAACTAAAATTCATTGTTAAATCAATTTTTATTAGAAAATTCTACTAGAATTCAATTATATTTAAATACAAAACTAAATAATTTATTAAATAATTGAATGTTTCTTAAAATTTAATTCTCAAAAAGAATTTTAATAAAATTTTTAAATAATTGAATTCTTTCGACGAATTTTATTAAAAATTTTAAGAATAATTACATTTTTCGAGAAATTGGATTAAAAATGTATTAAAAATAATTGAAATTCTGCCATGCGTTTTATTATTTGTAATTAAATAATGGAATCTCTAAGAAGAATTTTATTATTTTTGAAAATATATATAATTTTTGCGAAGAATATTAATACTCTTGAAAATAATTGAATTTCTGCGATAATTTGTAAATTTTTCAAAATTTCAATTATTCGTAAATTTTTCAATTATTAAATATATATTAGACAACAAAAAGTTCATATAATTTAAAAAAAAATACGCAATTAAACTTTCTCAAAAAAATTAATTTCACAGAATATTGTTAGTTAAAAATCTGAAAAATTATGAGTTTCAAAAATTTTAATTTAAAACCATTTCAAAAATTAAATTATTACTAAAAAATCACTCACTATGGTTTTTAATATTCAATTATAATCTAAAATTTTAACTGGAATCAATTTTTAATAGAAAATCCTACTAGAATTCAATTATTTAAATACAAAAATAATAATTTATTGCATAAAATTGTATGTTTCTCAAAACTGAATTCTCATAAAGTATTTTATCAATAAATTTTGTAATAATTGAATTCATTTGACGAATTTTAATAAAATTTATAAGAATAATTAGATTTTTCGAAGAATTCGATTAAAATTGTATTAAAAATAATTCAAATTCTGCAATGAATTTCATTATTTATGAAAATAATTGAATTCCTAAAAAGAATTTTATTATTTTTCAACAACATTTAATTTTTGCGAATAATATTATTACACTTGAAAATAATTATTGAATTTCTGCAATGAGTTTTATTATTAGTAAAAATAATGGAATCCTTAGGAAGAAATTTATTACTCTTGGAAATAATTGCATTTCTGCAATAATTTGTAACTTCTCCAAAATTAAATTTTTTCTAGTGTTTTTAACTAAAATTCTTCTATAAATCCATTCTTTTTAATAATTTTTTAAAAAGTTCTTTGAGAATTTTCAAATTCATTTGTTTACAATTCAATTTTACAAAATTTCAATTATTCGGAAATTCTTCAATTAATTATCTATTAGAAAATAGAAATTTGAAATAATTTTCAAAAAAATTCAATTAAACTTTTTCAAAGGTTTAATTCTACCGAATTGTTTGTTAAAAATATAAAAAATTCAGAATTTCAATGATTTTAATTTGAAACCTTTTCAAAATTCAATTATTTCTAAAAATCCACGTTATAATGCTTTTAATATTTAATTATAATCTAAAATTTTAACTAAAATTCATTTTTAATTCAATTTTTATTAAAAAATTCTACGAAATTTTCATTATTTAAATACAAAAGTAAATAATTTATTGAATAATTAAATATTTTTCAAAATTGAATTCTCATAAAGAATTTTATCAACAAATTTTTAAATAATTGAATTCTTTTGTCGAATTTTATTAAAACTTTCATGAAAATAATTACTTTTTTCAAGGAATTCAATTTATTAAAATTGTATGAAAAATAATTGAAATTCTGCTATGAGTTTTATTGTTAGTAAACTTAATTGAATTCCTATACACAAGAATTTTATTATTCACGAAAATAATTGAATTCTTGTAAAAATTTTATTATTTATGAAAATAATTGAATTATTGCGAAGAAATTTATAAAAAATTTGTAAATAATTGAATTCCCGTAAAAATTTTTATTATTTATGAAAATATTTGAATGTTTGCGTAGAATTTTATTCAAATTTTAGAAAATAATTGAAATTTTGACTAGAATTTTTAAAAATTTTTGAATACAATTGAATTTCTGCGAAGAATTTTATTACTTATGCAAATAATTGAATTTTTCTGCAATCATTTGTAATTTCTCTAAAATTCTTCAAATTATATCGAACAATTTACGAACTTTTCGTCCTTTTTTAATCAAATTAGGGTAACTGTACCAATTGTCGATGGTTTTAGGCAACATGTGACTTTAACATTTTTTTTCTCGGAAGTAAATGCACTTTAAAATTTGATTTTTTGTATATTTGGACGAAGGATCTAATAATGTTTAATATTCATATTTATTTTTTTAATATTAAACTAAATTTTTAAGCAAAAAATATATTTAAAAGTCAATAGAGCAAAAGCACCATTTGTCGATGGTCTTGTGCTAATTTCTCGAGGGTCTGTTCCAATTGTCGAGGGTATGACATTTTTAAACATATAACCCAATATAACCTAACAATTAACCTGTACAGATATTTGAAAATCGAGTAGATATTTATTTTTTCGATAAAAATATTATAGAATATTACCAGAAAACAAAAATATATTTATTTAACTATAATTGAATAATTTATAATATCGATATAAAACCTTTTTTATAGTAGATGATACAGGACAGAAAATTATTTAACTGTTTTTTAAACTTTTATAAATAAGTTAATTAAATTTAATCAATTTTGTTAATCAGACATTAATTGAAAAAATAAATTAAAGTCACATTAAATAGGCGAAACGAATAAAATAAACTTTTATTACGAACTGTAAATATAATAATGGTTAATTATAATTTAACTATAGCACAAAATTTTTTACTTTTAAATAATGCATTTTTTTATTAATTTTTTTTCGGTCTTCCTCCTTTCTGTTGATTGTAAATTTTTGGAGCATTTTGTTTTATTTTTCTCTGTACCTATAAATGTTTGGCATTTATGTTTGACGTTTAGTAAATAAACACTTAACCATCGATAAATGGTGCATCAGCGAAAAAAAGTGACTACACCAATTTTCGAGTCATTACCTCGAAAAATGGAACTGTCAAAAAAAAAGGAACCAAATACCGATGATTTGCTTTTAAAAAATATTAAATATTTTTTTTAACAAAAAAAACATGCATACAAAATTAATTTGGTTCTTGTACAAAATTATAATAATAATTTTTGTACACAAAAAGTCATTATAAATACGTTTAATTTGCATTTCTAAAAATCTGTTCCAATCAACCTGAAGTATTAAGAAAATGGAGATTCGAGTAAATTTCACAGCAGTGAATTATAATATTAATTAAATAATTATTTCAGTAGAATCGCTACGAAATTTGAATACATAAATATACAGTTGAAAATACAAAGATTATTTAGAAATTTTCTTTTGTTCTTAAATATAATATATTATACTATTTATCTAAAAAAGAAAATTATAATCCTCGACAATTGGTGCACCCTCGGCAATTGGTGCAGTTACCCTACTGACAATTTTTCAAAAAAATGACTTTTACACGTTGGTTAAGTTCACAACGTTTATAATCAACAATTTAGAAGAAACAATATTTTTTATTAAAAATTTTACATATTTTTGCACAAAAGCACTGTTGTAAAATTTTTCATCAATAATTTGAAATAGAAAAATTTATAAACAAACAATTATTTTAGTGCTTTCGTCAAGAAAAATATTTTTATTTCTTGCAATCGTGGATAATAAACGTTGTGAATTTCACCGACGTACTTTTACGGACTTGAAGCAAATTTCTTTTTAAATTTACCTTGAGAAAAAGAATCATCGGTTGTAAGTTCAGGGCCAACAAGAACAACTTTAATTTCCCTTATGTGTCGAGGTAACCAATGGAATAAAATTTCCCACTCAACAAACGATTTTTCTTCACGTTTACTAGCTCCCAAAACATGAATTATCAATTTACTCGAATAGAATTTATCGAGAAATTGAATTTCTCTCATGGCAGAAATTAAAGTCAACGGTCTTGTAAAATGTTGTGAAACATAAATTTTCACGTCCTCAGGTGGAAAATAAAATTTCGATTCTTCATGCGATTTAAAATAAATATCCATATAATTTTTCATCGAATTCGGTAAATCTTCAATTTTCCCATCGCGTGGCGTGAATTCCATCATTCTTGGAATTGGCATTTCTTGAAAAACAATTGCATAATAATCTTGAAGAAAACACATTGTATAGAGTGAACAAAATTCTTCATGCTCTTTATTATTTTCATGTTTTTCACAAAAATTCGCGTGTGGACATCGTGGACAAGTTTTCAATAAATTATCATTATTTTCAAAGCAAAAATCACAAAATTTTTGATATTCAATCATTTCATTCTCGTATGATTCCAATTTTCTTTTCATAATTGCTTCAAGCGAGAGAATTAAATTCATTTTTGTTTCAATATTTTTCTCATTCGAAATACGTTTCAAATCAGTGATGTGCTTACAAAATGTTTTATGCACTGGCCAGTGAATTTTTTGATGTTCCTGACTGCAATAATAAATCATTTTACAATTGCCACATTTTTTAAGTTTCACTTCACTGTCATGACAATTGCAAACATGACAAATATTTGGATAAAAGAAATGTCGTGAAAAGTCAGTTCTTAATTTATTGCCATCATCACTTGTCGTTGAATCGCACATTTTGAATAGGAAACTAATTCCCGGACACCAGTTCATATTTGAATCAATTTTTTGAAACACTTATTGTTTAATTTGTTAACAATTTAATTGTTTATTATTATAGGAATTCTTTTAGAATTCTTGGAATTCTCTTTGAAGATCGATTTGTTTACTTATTTAGTTCTTTTTAAAATTTATGAAATTTATAGAGGGACAATTGTACCGGTTTATTCAGGACTGACAACGTGAGGAAAAAATTACAATTAATTGAAAAGTGTTTTCTATTTCCTTGGGAATATAATTATATTGAAATATTAATAGAAAAAGAATATTAATTTGATAAAAGTGTGACGTAAAAGTAATTAATTTTCTTATTACTTTTTTCTTTTTTGTCATATCTTTATTGCACATTTCGAATTTAGTACAAAAATCTCCCGCACCGAGTTTGGTAACACTGACAAATGTGATCAGCTGTTTTGCACGTGTTGTGTTTTATATGTTATATCGAGTTTTTACCTGTTGCACAAAGTAAGTCTTCTGATAATTTTATTCATTTTATTTTAAGTTTATTAAATTTTTACATGAATTGTTTGTATTTAATAATTGAGTTACGATCTTTTTTTACAGTTTAACGAGAAAGAAAAATGTTTAATTTCAAACCAAGTGATTTTATGAATCAAATACAAGCCCAGGCATTTGGCGGTGAACAAAATAGTTTTTTAAAATGTTTTTATCCAAATAAATGTCACGTTTGTCATCGTCTTGACAATAAAGAAAATCCACTAAAGAGATGTTCCAGTTGTCAATTAATGACTTACTGTGGGAGAGATCATCAATTAAAAGATTGGAAAATGCATAAAGATTTTTGTAAAATTCTCAAAGAAAAAGGTGGACCAGAAATGTTTAGTAGTCTAAAGGAATTATGTGATCCAGTGAATGCTTCAAATGATATGAAATTTCAATTATTAAGACAACGTGTAATGCAGAAGAAAATAATATTTGGACAATTAGTTAATAAATTAAAGAGACCGCCCTTCCTCTACGAAATGGAAATGATTATGTATCCGAGAATTTGTTCAGTATGCTATGAAAATGATCAATCATTGTTGACAAGTTGTTTAAATTGTCCACAAGTCAGTTTTTGTAAGAAGCACAAAAACGATCCAGCGCATTTAAAAATTTGTCATCTATTTAAACGTGCTTGTGAAATGAATGTTTCGGATCCACAACTGATTGCCTATTTTCTAATGGAAGTGAAACAATTTAAAACACTTGTATTACATTCACAGAAGAGTGGTACACGCCTTCCGAATTCAATGGAGAATTTCTTGACGAACGAATCGTGTATCAAAGTAACACGAACTTCCAAGCATGAGACAATAATGTCGAAAAATATTTGGGAAATTTATTTGGCCGATTCACTTTGTCCTCCGTTAACAATTTTATATGCTTTGGAAAAATTGAAATTTTCCAGCTCTTCGAATTTAACGATTCACGTGATGGGTGCAACCGATGACGAGATAAGAAAACCAATTTGGGAATTAATACTGCACTGGCTACCGGAAGTGATTAATTTAAATATCACATTCATTGGTCCTGAAATTAGTGACAATTGTGAAATTCCAAAGGGAAATTTATGCTCATCTTGTATTAAAAGAAAGGCACATATGAATCTTCAGATTAGTACGGAATTTTATCAAAGTTTTATGAAATCGTCCAACTATGTAACACCGAATTTTCTAGTCGCCTACAATGCTGGACTTCATGCCTATCCGACTTGGTATCAAGCTATTGAATTAGTCGTGAGACTTCGTTGTCCTTTTATACAGACGTCCTTCACGGAAATAGAAGCCGATCAGGATCATAAAATGATTAAAAGGATTGTACCTGGAGTGAAGTATTTCTATTTTGGACCTAATCCATTTGCGAGCTATCAATGCAAGAGGAACAGTGATGACGAACAAATATTTGCACGCAGCGAATATCTAACCATTTACGATGTCAAATAAAGGAATTGTAAGTTAATTTTACTTTTCATTAATTCTTTTTTTCTATTATTTTTTTATTTAAATAAAATCATATGTAATTGAAAATTTTTTAATTTAATATTAAAATTTTCGAATTAATTTCAAGTTAAATTAAATTTAAATTTAAATTAACTTCTTAAATTCAAAAATTAAAATTTAACTAGCAACAATTCTCGCTGACTTCTCTCTCACTTTTTCAAATGAAACTAGCAATTTTAAAAATAATAGAACGTAAAAATTTGTAATTCAAATTTTTTTTTATAAAAATAAAATATGAATTAGAATATATAGTTTTAAATATTATTATAATACGTCAGGAATTTTTATTAAAAGTACTGAAAAAAATTAAATTTTTAGAATTCATAAATTCTGAATTCTTGTGTCTTTTGTTTGACTCATAAACAATAAAATTACCACAAATTCTAATACAGTTCCTTGTATTTTTTCAATTTCTGACAAAAATTTATTTTTAAATAACTTAAATCTTGAACAACTATAATAAAATAAATAAATTATTTAATGAGTTGCATTTACAATTTTCATAAATAAATGAACTTCAAACGATTTGAATTTTTTAAAATTTCAATGTTGAATGAATTTAATTAGAAATTTTAATGAACTTAGATTTTTGAAAAATTTTAATAATTCAAAATCTTCTAAAATTAGTTAAATTTGTCAATATATATTTACTTAATTATTAAAAATAATAGATTTATAGAAGAATATTAGTTAAAAACACTAAAAAAATTGAATTTTGAAGAAGTTACAAATAATTGCTGAAATTCAATTATTTTCAAAAGTGATGAAATTCTTATTATAAAATTCAATTAAATTCAAAATTTACAAAAAAATCTCCACAAAATTTCAATTATTATCTTTATAAATAAAAAAAATTCTTCTTCAAAATTCAATTATTTTCAAAAATTTTAATAAAATTCTTGTCAAAATTTCAATTACTTTCAATATCTATTATTTTCAGGAACAAAATTACCCAAAAGAATTCAATTATTTAAAAACAATTTTAAATTTTAATGAAATTGTACGCAAATATTTAATTATTTTTATAAATAATAAAAATTTCACAGGAATTCAAATATTTAAATTTTTTATTGACGAATTTTAATAAAAGTTTTTAGAATATTTACATTTTTTAAGGAATTTGATTAAAATTATTAATTCTTTTAAAAAATTTTATGAACAAATTTTTAAATAATTGAATTCTTTTGACGAATTTTAATAAAATTTTTTAGAATAGTTACATTTGTTAAATTTTTACAATTAAAGATAATAAATAAATAAATAAATTTGTAAATAAATTTAACAGAACATTTTTTTCAATAAAATTTTTTCCTTTATTTTCTAAAATTTCAAAAATGTTCAGTTTCATTTTCAATGAAATTTTCTAATTGACAAATATAATTTATAAACATTTTTTTCTGCATTTTTAAAAACTTTGAATTTTATTAAAACAATTGAAATTAAGAAATAGAATTGATACGCAAATTATTTTCTTATGAAAATTGAGAATTTTCTACAAAAATATTAAGTAACTGGAATATCTAATGTTTTTCTTCCCAAAAGAGAAAAATGAGTTTGTAAACAATATTGTTATTGAGAAATAAAAATTATGCATAAAATGGATATATTTCCTACTTAATAAAAATTTTTTAACAATTAACAATGTTCTAGTATTTTTTATAAATAAAAAGGAGAATAATTTTCATAATAATTTAGATCAGTCAAACGCAATTTGTTTTAGAAGAAAGCTTATAACAAACAAAATGGGTATATTTTTTATTTGTTAATCATAATTTTAAAAATTTTTCTAATTTTTAATATTATTTGATTATGAATCATGAAAAAATACCTGCATATTTTCGATTTGTCAAACAATATTTTTTAAAGAAAGAAAAAAACAAAAGCAACAGAAACTAACTTCAAACTGAGGACAGAATAAATGAAAGAATACGGAGATTAATAGTTAATAATTAATAATTTACAGAAATATATGTTATAAATGTACTTTTACAGGTTCTGACGAAAGTGATGAAAAAGTTTTAAATACCTATTTAAAACTTAAAAGGATTAACAAAGACAAAAGAGAAAATGTTATTCCATTATTCAGTGATGAAACTATTTGTAAGTGCCTTTAATTATTAAATTAAGATATCGTATTTATAAAAAAATAGAGTACATACCATAGTATTGAAAGTATTTTCCATTGTACTATAAATTTTTTTATCTTCATATTTGACAAAGAAAAGAATCTATATTGTACACAAGAAACTTTATTTTTTTATTGTTTTGTAAATTAAGCGCATAGTTTCTAAAACATTCGTTCTACGTATTTTGTAAACTTACTAATTTTTAAATTATTTTCAACAAATAAATTCCATGAACGGAAATTGTTATTATTTGTAAGTTTATTTACCAAATCGTAATCACCAAATCACCAATGATTAATAAATATTTTTGAACTACTTTTTAGTTTTTTTCAATTGATTCTAAATTTGTGAAATTCGCTTAAAATAATTAATAAAAAAAATGTTCAACAAGTTCGCATTTTTATTAACTTTAATATAAGAATTAATTTAATGTAATTTTTAAATAAATTTAACGAAAAGATTGAATAATGAGATAAAGGATAACTTCAAAATTTTTCATCAAGTTTTAGACTAACTCAAATAATTTCTAGAAATAATATTTTTGTTTTAAAAATATAAGAATTTGAAAAACAACACTATAAACTGTAATTTGTACTTTTTTTTAATAATAAAATTTTGCATTTATAAAGTAGTGTACGTTTAATACATTTACAAAATTAGTCTCTAAAAAATTACAAAATATATGTACAATATTAAAATGTCACATTTACGTTTCAAAAACGTTTCAAATTTAGTAAGCGATACAAAAAATTGTATTAAAAAAATTTCTATTTTGTACAATATTCAATTATATTTAAAAATTATTGAAATTCAGCTCCGTCAGATATTAAATATTTCCAAAAAAAATAATTAAGTACGCTGTCAACTTCTTAGTTCTTCTCTTCAGTCAGTATCGAAAATCTGAAAAAGAAAGTGAAACTTATGATAAAAAAATATAATTATCCATATTTTATAGCTCAATATTTTTATTATAACAAGCCTCGAATCGATTTTAAGCAGCAAAAAATGTTTAGTCGATTCAAAATAGAAAAAGTTATTTTCTCTATTCAAAATTGTCAAAAAAATTTGATTTTCTATTTCCCTGATTTACAGAAAAAATTGTAACTTTTTCTCTGATTGCAATAATTTAATAATAATTTCAATTTTAAGTTTTTGAAAAATTCAATTACTTCGAATAATTTTTTACATTTGTTTACATTTTCTTTAGAATTTTTAATTAAAGTTACTCCAAAATTCAATTTTCAAAAAATTGAATTTGAAACTTTTTAAAATTTAGTTATTTCTAAAATTATTGTTTACTATCATTCTTCCAATATTCAATTATTTTTTAGAATTTTTAACTAAAATTCTTCACTTAATCAATTTTCTTTATTTAGTTTAAAGTTATTCAAAAATTCAATTTTTAAAAAAATTTCAAACTGAAACTATTTAATGGTTTTTTTAAGTTTTTAAGATGAAAAAAAAATCCAAGGATTATTTAATGTTTAGAGTATTTTTAAAGGACATACAAAATAATTGTCAGGAAATAAAAATTTTTGTCAGTAAAGCCCGTAAAGTCAGAGAAATTACAGGAAAAAAAAATTTTTGTCAGGGAAATTAAGAAGATTGAGACTTTTTTCGATTTATTTTAAAAAATTGCGATTTTTTTTCGACTTTTCTTCCAAATATTGCAAGAAAATACCACATGTTTTAATTTAAAATGCAACTTATTTCTATTTTTATAGAGCAAAAAATAACTATAAACAAATCTTTCAAAAATTATTTTTCAATCATTTTTTAAGATAATTAAATTTTTCAAATAATATATCTATAATAAAAATCTTTTTGAATAATTGAAATTTTATAAAATTTAATTGAAAATAATTAATTTTTTTCAAGTATTTCGTTACAATTTTTGAAAATCTACTTTTGAAGAATTTTAATTACAAATTTTCAATAAAATTGAATTATTAAAAATTTTAATGAAAAATCTTTGAATGTAAACTTAAAAATGAAAATTAGCTTCAAATTTTTTAAAACTCAATATTTTCAGTATTTTTAATTACATATTTCCGAAAAATCAAATACATACAAAAAATAATATTTTAGAATTATTTTTAAAATTTTGGAGAAAAAAACATAAAATAATATTTATGTAATATAATATAATATAATATTTATAATAAAATAATATTTTAGAATTATTTTTAACATTTTGGAGAAAAAAACCCTGATAAAAATTTTTTATTAAAATTCATCAAAAAATAATTTAGTTTTTTCAAATTATACAAAAATTATTCTTTTAAGAAATTCAATTATATTCGAAAAATTTTAAAAACTAATTCTTAGAATTGTTTTATCATTATTATAAAGATTCAATTATCTTCGAACAATGTAAATAAAAATTTACTTTTTTAGACTTACATATTAAAATTTCGGAGAAATCATGGCCATATTTATAATTAAAATTCTTCAAAAATTTGATTATTTCTATTTATAGTTTTCAAAAATTCAATTTTGTCAGGGAAAATAATTTTAATGTCAGTAAATTGTCAGGAAAATTTTTCACACTATGAAAATTGAAATAATTTGCATTTTATAGCAAAAATGTTGTATTTTCTTGCAATATGTAAAAAAAAGTCTCATTTTTTGAAAACAGTCGATAAAAGTCCAAAAAGTCTCACAATCTGAGGTTTGTTGTAATTATAACAGTAAATAATCAATTTCGGAAATAAAAATAATAATAAAATAAATAATTTTTAATTACCTCATAAAATCTGTCTTCTAGATTGAAAAATTTATTGTTCAATTCTTGCACCTCACTAAGAAAATTTAGCAATTGATCATTGCGATATTTTAATTTCTGTATTTCCGACGAGAAGATCTCAAATTTTTGCGTGAGTTGTGAATTTTTCATTTTTAATTCGGCAACTAATTCTCCCTTTGATTTAGTATTCTGATCAGCAGTTCCCTCATCGAAATTGTCATCGTTTAATAAGGCATCGGCAATTTTAGGCGAATCATCACCATAAATACTGATATAATAACTTGGATACACAACACTCCGACTTCCTCTCTGTGGTCTCAAATTACCAAAAGGGTTGATGATAATTTGTGAAAATTTATTAGGATTCTTGACACAATCTTGGAGACCAGCTAATAAATCCGCTTGCGTTATTGCCGTCAAAACAATGGGTGTATTCATTTGCGTTATTATATTCGTCGACTCCATCCATGTGCTAAATGTCATATAATCAATGTCGAAGGCAACAATAATATCCGGAACATTGAGCGTTTCATTGTAGTAATCTTTGTATAACATGTAGTGTGCTTCAACTTTTAATGTTCTTTTAATTCCTTTGCAAAGATCACACAATTTCGTTGGAACATTTCTGGGCAATCCTTGACAGCCGATTAGAACAATTTTTATTGATTTTAATTTTGGAAACCAGTGGAATAAAATTTCCCATTCATTGTGATTAATTTCGTCCATACGCTTTTTGCATATCAAGTGAATTTGTAATTGTGAACATCGTGTGAGATTTAATCGCTGTAAGGCGTAAATGACAGTCACTGGTCTGTAGAAAACTGACGAAAGATGCATTTGAACTTCAGTGGCATCGAAATATAAGTCACTGTGATATGGTTTCACGTACTCGAGAAGAAACATTCCCATATTTACTGGCAGCGGTGTATATTTAGTGTTCCTTGGGAAAACGCTAATAAAATCACTAAATTGTATTGATTTGAATAGCATTGAAAAATGGTCCAAGTAAAAGCAAAATGTAAAGAATCGACATTCCCTCTGATGATTAAGATCGTTAAAATGTTTTATACAAAAATTAGCGTGAGGACAATTTTTACATGATTTCACCAATCTTGGATTACTCTCGTTACAAATTATACAAACACGTGGATAGAGAAATACCTGTTTTTCACAATTTTTCAAAGTTCTGTTCAATTGCATCTCCGCCAAATCGATTAGATAATTTTTAAATGACGTATCATTCATTGGCATATTTTGAAAAATGTCATCTTTATTTAAATTGGTTTTGATGAATTTTAGAGCATTGCAAAACACCTTGTGATCATCGCGATGTGCCAATTGATGTTCACGTGAACAATAAAATACACTGTCACAATTTGAGCATCTTTTCACTATTTTATCTTTACTCAATTGAATGCAATATTGACAGACATTTGCGTAGAAGAAATTATTGCAAAATTCCTTATGGATCGTTTCATCAGTTACAGCCTCCTCCGCTAGACCCAATGATGTCCTCATATCACCGAAAGACAACATTTTTACAGATATATGAGGAGAAAATTTCAAATTCACGCAAAAGTACTAACTGAGAGTAACTAAATTTATTTTATTCTCTTCTTATTAGAGAAATTTTCACTTCATCATTCCTATGACCTCTAAAATTAATTATTTGTATTTGTATTCAATCGATAACTATTATTCGAAAACACTTTCTTTGAAATCAAACATACAGATAGTTTCAAAATAAAACGCGAATCGCAGTATTTAATTTATTATTAATATGTATAAATTACAAAAAATTTTATTTTTAAATATCAACTTTAATTTTTGAAGAATTTCAGATTCACAATTTAAAAAATTATATCAAGAAAATAATTTAAATATTCCAAAACATTGTTTTTTAAGTAATTTTTTGTTAGAAATTCAAATGGTCATAAAATGAAATCAGTCAGAAAATATTGTGACTCTTTGAATTTGTAATTTTTTTAAAAATTTGTGAATTGTTTTTAGGCTGAAAATACTAAAAAAAAAATACTTTTTGTACAAAAGGGCTTGTCCCGTTTATTATGAATAAATAAATAAATAAATAAATAAATTATTCAATTTTTTATATGAAAAATCATTTGTTTATTTTTCTAACTAATTTCAGATCACAATTTTATCTCAATTTCTTTTGTATTTTTTATTTAATTTATATATCAAGATTATGATCTGAAATTAGTTAAAAAAAATAAACAAATGAATTTTCATATGAAAAAATTGAGTAACAATGGTTTTTTTTTGCATTTTCAGCCTAAAAATAAAGATTTAAAAGAAAATGCTTCAAAAATTTTGAAAATCAATTTTTTCAATTGGCAATTTTTTTATGGATTCAAAAACATATTTTCTAAAAAAATTACGCATTAATTTCAAAATCCGAAAATTTTTAAGAAAAACAAAAATTCAAAAAAACTTAAAATATTTTCTGACCGATTTTATTTTATGACTATTAAACTGCTCACAAAAAATTACTTTAACAATAAATTTGTGGAATATTTAAATTATTTTCTTATGATGTAGTTATAAATATCGGTGTTGCCTCCCCTTAATAAAATTCTTCAAAACTAATAAGTTATTGTGGAAAAACTAATTTTTTTAATGCAAAATACGGCTTTTTTTAAATAATATTAATTTCTAAAAAAAACTAGATTTTATTTATTTTAATGTAATTTTTTAAATGTAGAATTAACAAATTAATATGTATAAATTTTTTGTAATTTCGTATCACTTTTGTTCTAATTATTTTAAATCTTTACAAATTTAAATTTAGAAAATAAGTATTATAATAAAATTTTTGCAAAAAAAACTTGAAATTAATTTATTTTCCATAATTTTGCGACAATATGGGAATTTTTTTCTATTTTAAAATAGAAAATTTTTGGTAACTTTTTACACTAATTTTGATGTTGCTCTTTGTAATTTTGATATTTTTTAAAATTCTGAATCTGAAATAATTGAATTATTTTGTAGAAATTTACGGAAATTTTTGAATATAATTAAATTCTTTCGAGAAATTCAATTAAACTTGCGTTGAAAATAATTGATTTCTTATAAGTAAATATATAAAAAAATTTTAAAGTCCTTAAAATCATGCAAAGAATTTTATGAAAATTGTATTCAAACTAATCGAATTAATCTGAGGAATGTTAATATTTATAAAAATAATGGAATTATTGATAAGAATATTATTAAAATTATTAAAAATAATTAAATTAAAATTGTATTGAAAATAAATGAATTTTTATAAAAATTATTGGAAAAGATATACTTGATTTGTTTTGAAAAATTTTATTACAGTTTTTGAAAAATTTCTAACTTTTTTCAAAAACATTATTACAAAACATGTTCTTTAAATTTGTAAGTATTTGTAAAGTAGAAATTTGAAATAATTAGAACAAAAGTAATACGAATATTGTAAAAATTAATTTGTTAATTCTATACATAGAAAATTACATTAAAATAGATAAAATCCACTTTTGTAGAAAATAATTATTAGAAAAAAACGTCATTTTGCATTAATAAAAATTAGTTTTTCCACAATAATAATGATTTTTTATTAAAATCAATTTTGATTAATTAATTTTTGTTCTTATTTAATCTTGAAAACATTAAATTAGAATTTTATTAATTTTAAAATTCAATAACATTTAAAAAGAGAAATTATCAAAAAAATTAGGAAACAAAGAAGCAAACAAAAACAACTAAATTGAAACTCCGAATAAACTACTGAAATACGATTATTAATTATAAATGAATTTTTTAAATTTTAAACCTAAAAACATAAAAAATTTCAAAGTTAAAAATTGTTTCTTCAACAAATAAAAAATTACGTTAAGAATTAAATATTTTTCTTACAATTAAATTTTTTCAAGGAAAATAAATATCGCAAAAATGAAATCTATAAATTATTAAACTGAATTATATTTGGTATCAAATTATATTTGTCTTTTATTCGAATATAAAAAAATATTTATGCACCTTTATTTTGTACACGTGCTAAATATTATTAAACATTTATTAACGTATTTTTAATACTTTTTGTGATAAACATTTTGCAATATTAAAACTTTTAAAAACAACATTTAAAATTAAAACGGATGTTTTTTAAACACTTATTTTTTTTAAATACTTCTAAATATCAATAACGTTCTATAGACATGCCAAAAAAAACAGAAAGATAAAAAATACCAGAACGAGAAGTATTGTGTGATAAAAAAAATCTATACATTGTTCTTCTTCAGTCTTCTCGAGTTTTTTGAATTGTAAATGCTTCACCATACTTCTGACTGAAAAAAAAAAATTCCCATAAAATATATTAATTTAAGAATATATTTTTTTTTGATAAAAGACTTACGTACAGCGAGGTTATCATCTCTTTCGACAAATTTTTGATGATTTTCAGTCTTCTCACTAGTTAAAAATAATCCAGTTAAATTTGTTTGAATGACTTTTTGTCCCAATTTTGTGTAGATCATTACTCCCGTATTTCGAAAAAATACATTAGTATTAACAACATCACGGTAGGGCCTCAAACTGGCAAATGGATTCTTTAGACGAAATGTATAACGTGCTGGGTGACCAAAGACTTCCAACATTATTTCGTGATCCGTATCAATTTCAGGTACACTGTAAGTCGTTAAAATAAAGGGACAATCCACTTTTGTGAGTAGTTTTAATGATTCAATCCAAGTGTTATAGACTTTGAGACTTGCATTGAAAGAAACGACGATATTTGGTTTTGTGAATTTGTCATTCTTCCAATAATCTTTATAGAGCAATGGATACGATTCGAGAAATAATTTTCGCGAATTTTTAGTACAACTTTTACAAAGTGGTAAACTTGTTTCATAATTTACTTTCGAGCATTCCGGTCCAATTAGGATAATTCTCAAGGTGACTAAATCCGGCAGCCAGTGAAATAAAACTTCCCAGGACGATTGGCTCACTTCTTCGTAATTATCAGCTCCAATCACGTGAATTATCATTGTTTCTTCGTTTGAATAACGAATTTTTTGCAATGCATAAAGTACAGTTAAAGGTCTCGTTAAATGTTCCGACATGTACATTTGAACTTCATTTCGTTTAAAATCTTTTAAAATTGATTTTTTACATCTGCAGTGATAGTCGAGAAAATCTTGCATATCATTTGGAAGACGAGCTTTTTTCATATTGTACTCAACACTTTTAATGACACCTGGAAATTTAAATAATAATTAAAAAACAAAAATAATGAATTTTCGAAAGGTGTCGTTCATATACCACATGGACAGTTTTGAGGGGAGGGGGGATCAAACCAAATGTTTACGTGGACCCTGTAAAAAATCCCTTATATTTTGTTTATCCTTTTTTCAAATTTTGCACCACCGTTTTATATAATTTTAAAAAGATTTTTTATCAAAAAAATTATTTTTAATAGTACCAGGCCTCGGATACTATGACCTATTCAACTATTTTCAAAAAATGCAAATGTTTTGACTTATTTTCAAAAAATTGTGATTCCTTCGCCCGTTCTCAAAAATATTGCAACAAAACACTACATTTTTAGTATAAAATAGTATCTTTTAAATAATTTTCTAACCATATAATTAAATTTTAAAAATATACGTAGGTATAATTAGAAAATGTTAGAATAATTGAAATTTTGTAAAATATAATTGAAAATAATTTATTTTTTAAAAATTTTATTAATATTTTTGAAAATCAACTTTTGAACAATTTTAATTGGAAATTTTGAAAATAATTGAATTAATTCTAATTTTTGAAAATTTAATTATTTTCAATATTTTCTATTATATACATTTCCGAAAATTCAAACTCATGCAATAAATAATAACATAAAAATTTTTGAGAATTATTTTTAACATTATTCTTATTATTTTATTATTATCATTCAAAGATTATTGTAAAATATTTTTAAAAAATTATTTTTAAGAATTTCTTAATTATAATTTTTTTGAAAATATTATGTATACCATAAGTAATAACTTTAATCAAAGGACAGTTACAGTTCGCAGAAATTTAATTATGTTCAAAAATTTTGTAAAATTCTCATCAAAATTTAAATTATATTTATAAATAATAAAATTCTTCTCCGAAATTCAATTATTTCCAAAAATTTTAATAAAATTCTTGGCAAAAATCCAATTATTATCAAAAATTTTCATCAATTGAATGATTTTCAATTTCTGCTATCTTAATAAAATTTTTGCAAAAAAGAATTCAATTATTCAAAAAAAATTTTGATAAAATTCTACGCAAACATGTAATTATTTTCATATAATAATAAAAATTTCACAACAATTAAATTATTTACAAATTTTTTATAATTTTCTTCACATTAATTTCATTATTTTCATAAATAATAAACTTTTTTACCAAGATTCAATTATTTTTAATACAATTTTAATCGAATTCCGCAAAAAATGTAATTATTCTTTGAAATTTTATTAAAATTTGTCAAAAGAATCCAATTATTTAAAAATTTGTTGATAAAATTCTTTATGAGAATTCAATTTAAAGAAAGATTCAATTATTCAAAAAGTTATTAATTTTTGTATTTAAATAATTAAATTCTCGTAGAATTTTCTAATAAAAATTGATTTAAAAATGAACTTCAGTTAAAATTTTAATAATTGAATATTAAAAGCTTTATAGCATGAATTTTTAGAAATAATTGAATTACGAAAAGATTTCAAATCAAAATCTTTAAATATTTGAATTTTTCATATATTTTTAACTATTTTTTTGAAATTATTTCGAGTTTTTAATTTATAATATATATTTAATTGAAGAATTTAGGAATAAATGAAATTTTGTAAAATTGAATGGTAAACAAATGAATTTGAAAAGATGAAAACAATTTTGAAGAATTATATATTTATATAGTATAAACCAATTTATTTTAAAATATCGTAAATATATTTTTTATTAAATATTAATTTATTTACCATCATAAAATAAAAACCTTTTTTATAACTATAAGTTTTCATATTTTACCAAAAATATTAATTTCTCACAAAAAAATGTCCACGTGGTATATGAATGACCCCAAAGTGAAAAAAATTACCTGGAATCGGCGCAGCTTTAAAAGTAATTCCCATAGCATTTAATAATAATCCTTGGGAAAATAATTGACAATCATCATAGTGTGACTGGTGTGACTCATTTTGATAATGTTTTTTACAAAAACATGCGTGTGGACAATTATAACAAAACATTAAAGACTTTGGGTCACTTTCATAACAAATGGCGCAAAGTTTTGGAAAAAAAATTAACGACTTCTCATAGGGAATAAGTTTGCGTTTCAATTCACTTTCAAAGAAATCAACAAGACAATTTTTCCAATCGATTCGTGTTTGTTGATCGGTTTTCATTCTTTCAAATAGATTTGATCCACCAAATTTTTGCAATAATTTCGTTGCGACATGACAAAATTCTTTATGAATTGGCCAGTGTTCCTTTTGATGTTCTTTTCCGCAATAAAAAACCATTTTACATCGTGTACATCGTTTTAATCGTGTGTCACGCTCATGTGAAAAACAAATTTGACAAATGTTTGCGTACGAAAAGAAAAATGAAAATGCATATTTTTCAATGCACGTGTTTGAGTCATTTATTCTCAAAACTCTACAAAGATCCTCCTGTTTGTACATGTTTTTTTAAAGGTAACACTAAAAAAAATACCTTTCCAATATTTTAATATTTGTTTCTCTTTTAAAATTCCATAATTTTGTAGAATAAAAATGTAATAAACAGTAAAATCACAAACAACTGTGTTGATAATTACAAAGTTTTTGTGTACAACACGTCCACCAACGTTTAAAACTTAAATAATCACATTTTAAGCGGGAGTTTGAAATATTTAGCAATAAATTTGTGAAAAACATTTAGATAAAATATTTTCAAGTTCATATAGTAATTTTATTCTGTTTTCTGAATAAAAGTATATGTAATTAAAGATTAATTATCATTGTCAATGCTGCTTATTTAAATAATGGAAAAGAAATAGTCAACAGTCTGACCAATCGAAAAAAAGAGAAAGCATAATCACGTGCAGGTCCGTCTGTCTCTTCTGTTTTTTGTACGTATTCTTGTGGACCTTTAATTATTCCACGCCAGTAGAGGCGCCACTTTCGTAGGAGGCCTAGTTTTGTCTGTTATTATCGTTATTATGTATATAAATACATGCTGCAGTGGGTATTCTGTTGCTTATTTACAAATATTTATAAACATAATAAAATTAAAGAATCATTCCTAACATAATAAGTGTTTTTTTAAATGGGCCGAAATGTTAGAAAGATCTGGACGTTTGTACAACTCCGTAATTTAAAAATTCTAATCTAATTTTATCCAATTTAAAAGTTTTAAATGTTAAATGTCCAAGAAAATAAAGTTTTTATTTAAGATAAATATTTTATTAACTTATATTTTGAATAATTCAGCATTTGAATAAATAGCAACTAGAAAATATTACCCTAAAATATAGAATAAATAAAAATTTTACCAGCTTAATTTTCATCTATTCTAATTATTCAACATTATAATTATGATTCAATATTTATTTTAAAGTGTTTTAAAATTATTGTTAGTGTATACCCTGTATACTTTTAAAAAATTTCATTTTATTAACTGAATTACGTATTGCTGCTTGAATAAAATTTGTTTTTATTACTTGTAAATTATTTATTTCATACATAATTCTCTGCAAATATTTTTTATTTAATAATATAAATAAAGATATTTATTATTAAAAATTAGTTATTTAATTGTAATATTATTTTTTAATTATTTAATTTTTTTTTTGTGTAAACTGTTATATTTCAATGCATTTTTGGGCCCCCTAAAACAGTGGCGCCTCTATCATTGTGGAATATTTATAGGTCCACGAGTTTCACAGAAGACAGACGGGCAGGGATGGGTACGTAACATACTTCATGTATGTTACCTGGGTATGTTACTGTATGTTACCTAGTATGTTACGTCCTTACATTGTTACATCCATGTATTTTTCGAGAGTGGGTGGTAACATACGTATGTTACTTCATGTAACATACATGTAACATACGTAGAAAACCTCGAGTTACGCGTAAACTGCGCAACTCTGCAGACGGGTCTGATCACGTGGCAGTTCGCCAGGAAGGAAGAGTAAGGAGACCGAACTCTGCTTCTACAAATGTCTGAAAAATATGCACGAAAAGTGCCAGACTCACTGTGTTCTAGTTGATCGCCAATTAAGTCGATCATGCGCATTGAACTAAAGTTCAGTGTTGACATAGATGAAAAGTGTGGTTATGTCAAGGTAAATATAACATAGTTTAAACAGTGTTAATTTTAAAAGCAAATTTATTTATTTGCAATTGTGATATTATTTAGATTTTCAAAATAATTTAATAATATATTAATGAAAAGGGAAAAATTTTGCGAAAATGGTTAAGAAGAATTGTGTTTATAACTAGAGTATATTTACATACCGTAGAAGGATAGAAGAGACTAATGTTTTTAGACTCTTTTTGTTCTTTCTTTACATCCGGGCACACAACACGACATTTTTTAAATAAAATAAATACATAATTATTAAAACGAAATGTATTGTATATGTATCTCACTAAGACCGGCTAAATGTAAACATTAGATCTTACATCTCACTCGCACAATTTTTACGAGAAACAGAGACACAACACAGCTTATGCGCATGATCGACTTAATTGGCGATCAACTAGAACACAGTGAGCCTGGCACTTTTCGTGCATATTTCTCTGAGATTTTTAAGGGGATGTCAAAGTCGATGCGATTTTCCCATTGAAGCTCAATGCAAAAATCCAATCGACTTTGACATCCCCTTAAAGCGCTTTCTACACAGAGTTCGGTCTCCTTACTCTTCCTTCCTGCAGTTCGCGCAACGGGCGTTTTGTTTACATCGTCAATTCACTGCGAATATTTAAATAAAAACAACAATAAATTTACCTATTTATAATTTATTTACCTTTATCAAGTAAGTAGACTTAAAGTAATATTCAAAATTCTTTATCCCATTGCCAAAAAAGTATTTTGAATTAATCTATAGTGGGAATTGTTGGAATTGTTTCATTCCTAACCTCAAAATTTATATCTGTTTATTTATAAGTAAAATTAAATCCATAATTAAAATTTAATAATTTATAATCGAATCAAATGAGAATCTTATTTATAATCTTACTTATATCTAGTTTATAATAATTACAAATAAAAATAGTAAAAATATACGAATATATAAGAATAACAAATTTAAAAGAAAGCAAAATAAACCAAAATAAAATCATTATAATTTATTTTTTTAGGAATATTCTACAAATATAAAAATGCTCCGAACTCGAAAAAGAAAGGAAAATGTGGAGAAAATGTCACAACCAAGAATAACAGATTTCTTTAATGAGAGAAAGTCGAAGAGAAAATCATTGGATAATTTAAAAGATAATGAACAATCAATTAAACGTTTGAAAAAAACTGTACAAAATTTAGAGGAAACAAAAGTAAATGAAACCAATGCATCCAAGTTATTAATTTCAGTTCTGAAGAAGGAAACAAAATCAAAAGCTATCTTAAAAAAGAATACATTGAAAACAATCACAAATGCAAGTAATACACAAGAAACAAATGATTTGTCTTTGAAAAATATTGAAAAACCAAAACCATTAATTAAGGAGAATATAATTTTAGAAGAGAAACATAAAGAATCAACTGTTGATGACGTTGCAGTAAAATGTCAAAAGAATTCACAACAAACTGAAATAGAAAACTTAAAATCGGAAAAATTCAAATGCAAAAAGAAAGTTCAAATATCTACTCCTAAAAAGTAATATCAATTGTATTTTTTAATATTAAAATAATTTTTCATACCTATAGTTAACATTAATTTTTAATTGATAATTTTTTTTATTTTCAGATTAAAGAAAGAAGAAGCAGTTTTAGATGTAGTAACTGCAACTAATTTACCGCTACCAAAGGACTATGACTTTTTACTAAACGTTTTTACAAGCATTGATTCTGTAAGATTTTTTATATTTTTATCTTTTATACATTTTTACCAATGTTAATTTCTTTGAAAAATTTATTTTACACATTGAAAAATTTGTGAAAAATATAAATTTATTTTTTAAATAATTTTCAGAAAGTTTAACTATTTTTTAAAAAGCACAAAAAAATTAATTAAATAATCGTAAAATAAATTTTTAAATTCAAATTTTATAATTAATTTTAAGATAAATTTTTAAATACTAAAATTTAATGCAAATTTCTCTATTAGATTGCAATGATGCTGTACAAAAGAGGCAGTGTTATAACTTTCAATAAATTGCAACCTGCTCTTCAAAATATGGCAAATAAAAAAGTTAATTTAGAAGAACTGGCCAAAATTCACAAACTATTTCCTGAAGCATTTTCATTTAAACGAAAAGAAATGCTGCAATTATCAGACCCAAATAAAACTGGATACGAAATTATCTTGGAGCCAAAATTTGACAATGAATCTAATTTACAAGGAGAAGAAAACGAAACTGTTCTTTCTGTAAGAAAGAAAAAATTCTACAATGCACTTTTAGGTAATTAACTAATATTGTTTTTTCAAATTAAAGGGTAAATTAAAAATTTTAATTTATTTAAATAATTAATAATTAAAAAAAATTTTTTTACAGAAAGAGTTAAATGTCAACACGAACAATTTTTAAAAGAAACCAGTAAATCGAGTTCAGTGATTCGAAAAGTAAAAATTAATTGCTGGCATCCTAATTTTGATGTTGAAAAATGTAAACCAATTGAAATTTCCGACTTGGAAGTTTTTAGGTTAACTAAAATAACTTCGCCGAAACAAGTTTTGGGTAAGTTCTGCTTTCTTTTTATAATTCAGGGTTTCCACAAAAAATTTAATTTTTGTTTTTCACTGATTTCCAGACAGAATTTTGACTTTTCCCCTAACCCTGAAGAATATTCTGCTTCAGTCTAAAAATTATTAGATACTCAAAAAACTGTTCTAATAAATTTATTTTTGTGAATTTCTTTAATATTGTAAAATTAGTCAAAATCATCATTAGTATTATTTTAACAGCATGTGATTGTTAGGCTTTCAATGGTAATTTTTTCGACCACATTTCTCTTTAAATATTTAATAAATTGAGCTGAAATTTTGTACAAAAGTCTAAAATACAATAAAGAAGGGCAGTGATGTGCAAAAGTTTTAATATTTTTAAAATCAATTATTACAAATTACTTTAAAATTATCAGTTGTCACGGTCACTTCTAATCAATTTCTCGTCTTTACCGATTTCAAAGTGTTTTATTATAATATATTGTTTAATTATTAAAACTTTTGCACATTACTGCCCTTCTTTATTATATTTTAGACTTTCTTACAAAATTTCAGCTCAATTTATTAGATATTTAAAGAGAAATGTGGTCGAAAAAATTACCATTGAATGTCTGACAGTCACATGCTGTTAAATAAATATTGAATCATTATTACATTTCCATAGGAATAGAGATTTTCAAAAATTTCAAATAGAAACCTTTTAAAATTCAATAACTTATAAGAATCATGTTCCTGTTAATTCTTTGAAATTATTTTCTTGATTTCAATTTATTATTGTTTTCTAGAATTTTTAGCTAAAATTCTTCTTTAAATAAATTAATTTTAATAAGAGGGTTGCCACAGGACAGCGAAGTCAGGGAATTCAGGGAATTTAATTTTTTGAATAAGAGATTGAATTTTGTCTATTTCAGACAATAGTTTATTTTTAAATAACTTAATTCTTAAAGAACTATATATCATAAAATTATTACTTGTCAATTATTTAATGAATAATTTTACTTAAATATTTAAAATTAATTGAATTTTAAAAGAGTTGCGTTTACAATTTTCATAAATAGATGAACTCCAAAAGGTTTTAATTTAAGATTTTAGAAAATTTCAATTTTGAATGAATTTATGTAATTAGAAATTTTAAAGCTAACATAGATTTTTGAAAAATTTTAATAATTCAAATTCTTCTAAAATTAGTTAAATTTTTCAATGTATATTTAATTAATTATTAAAAAATAATCGATTTATGGAAGAATTTTAGTTAAAAACAATAAAAAAAATTTAATTTTGGAGAAGTTGTAAACGATTGGAGAAATTTAATTATTTTCAAAATGAATAAATTTTTTTGCAGAAATTCAAATATGTTAAAAAATTTAAGAAAATTCTCGTCCAAATTTCAATTATCTTTATAAATAATAAAATTCTTCTCCGAAATTCAATTATTATCAAAAATTTTCATCAATTCAATGATTTTCAATATGTACTATTTTAATAAAATTTTCCAAAAGAATTATTTAAAAAAAATTTTGATAAAATTATTTTCAAAAAATTTTCAATTCAATAATTTTCAATATCTACTATTTTAATAAAATTTCCCAAAATTTTAATATTAAAAAAATTTAATAAACTTCTATGAAAACCTTTAATTACTTTCATAAATAAATAAATAATAAAAATTTCACAGGAATTCAATTATTTATAAATTTGTTTTAATTTCGTCGCAATAATTCAATTATTTTCCAAATAATAACATATTTTGAAAAGATTCAATTATTTTAAATTTTAAAATTTGTTGATAAAATTCTTTATGAAAATTCAATTTTAAGAAATATTCAATTATTCATTAAATTATTTATTTTTGTATTTAAATAATAGAATACTTTTAGAATTTTCTAATAAAAATTGATTTAAAAATGAATTTTAGTTAAAATTTTAAATAATAAATGAATATTAAAAGCATTAAAGCGTGAGTATTTAAAAATAATTGAATTTTTGTAAATTATTCAAAGTTTTTATTTTCTAATATATATTAAATTGAAGAATTTCTGAATACTCGAAATTTCGTAAAATTGATTTGTAAATGAATGGATTTGAAAATTCTCAAATAAGAACTTTTTCAAAAATTATTAAAAATAATTGATTTAAAAAAGAATTTTAGTTTAAAAATTCTGGAAAATAATAATTGAATTGAAATGATGAAAATAATTTTATAAAAGTTGCTGCAACAATATTATGTTGCTTATAATGATTGACGAATGTTAAACTTTTTGTATATTTTTTTTTATATTTTTATAAACTTCCCAAAGAGGGAGTAAACCCAATTTTTTAAAAAATTAATTGTCTGAATGTCTTCGTTTATTCTCCTTTTCTTATAATATAAAATAATGATTTTATCATTCGGTCATGTTTAATTATTATAAGTTATTGTATTTCGAAAGGTTTGAATTTGACTAAAAATATACATATATTTAAAAAGTCAACTAATTTTAAAAGAATTTTAATTATTAAAATTTTTCAAAAAACGAAGTCAAAAAAACTTCAAATTAAATAGAAATTTTTAAGTAAAATTATTTATTAAATAATTTATAAAGCAATAATTTTATTATAATTCTTCAAAAATTAAATTGCTTCAAATAAATTAATGTCAGAAATAGAAAAATTGAAGGTTTCGTATTAGAGTTCGTGGTAATTTTATAGTTTATAAGGCAAACTGTAAAAGTCACAAAAATTAAGAATTTTTTTTTGAATTGTAAAAATTTTCCAGTACTTTCAATAAAAAGTGACTTTTTGCTGATTTCCCTGATCTATGAAAGTCTTGTAATTGTAAAGAAATGAGGATTTTTTAAAGCACTTTTTTCAAACATTGCTTACAGTTGATTGCATTTAAATTAATTTTTGATTTTGCATTTTTCTATTAAATTGTGACTTTAATTGCAAGGTCATTAATAATATTTTTATTACAAGTACTCACGAAATTGATGTCAAACTTACATTGTGTTGTCGTTTCCGCCAAAAATTCCGCCTAATCTCAAAACTAAAAAAAACGAAGCAATTTTTAATTATGCAATGATTAAAATTATTGAGAATAATAATGTTTTTCATTTTGTATGTCTACATTTTACTAACAACAAAACATTTCGTTTCATTCCTCGGAAATGTTAAAAATTTTCTAAAAATAAAAAGACACTAACAATGTTCATTTTCCCGCTTTAAATTATCAATAATTAAACCATTTTCTCCTTCGTAATGACTGGAAAATGGCGTCACACATAATTTTCCAATTATTTATAATTTACCCTTTCCATTGCAAAATATCACAAGGCATGAGAATTTTTAAAAAATTCTATATTTGCAAGAATAATTCAATCATTTTTCACCCCCACCTTTTTTAATATTACCAAAAAAGGTTTCACAAAAGTTTTCGATATCACTTGTAATTTATAATTTTCTCACTAAATATAAGAAATTTGTATAATTCACTGTATTTTTAATTTTTGTTTCAATAAAAAAAATATTTAAAGTTATAAATTAAATTTCAAATTATTTAATTTTTGATTTATAAAATAATTTGATTTTATTTCAGATAAAGTAATGGAAAGTTTAAAAACTTCGCAAGTGCCAGCACAAGAGAATACAAAGAATATTTCCAAACAGGTGAGTTTGTAATTAAAAATTAACTAATTTACTTCATTTTTTATTTTTTTTTAAATTGACTGTAAAATTGTTTCCTTTTAAGTTGATTTTTTTCATTTAATTAAATTGAAATTAGTTTAAAACAACATTGATTAATTTGTAAATTTAAATATATGTTTAATTGTTAATACATTTTTAGGCAGTGGAAAAAGATTATTACCCAAGACTTCCTGCTGTTGCTAAAATTGTTCGCTGTATTTTTGTAAGTGAAAGAAAAAATGTTCTCCCATTAAGTTCTTTAGTAGAAAAAGTGCAGTTTTCTTATAAAGTGAAATTAACAATTTTAGAATTAGAGAAGCATATAAAAATAATATGCAATTCAGTGCCAGAATGGCTAAAATGTTTTAATCTCGGAAATTGTGACCGAGTGAAATTAGATAAAAACATACCCTTTGAAAAGATTCAAACAATATTAGAAAGTTTAGCGAAAAACAAATAATTTATCTCATTGTATTTAAATTTACACTAAATTACTTGAATGTTAAATAATTATAAATATTAAAATTGTTTTATTATTTAAAACAAACTTTGTCACTGGCGATTGAATTAATTACTAAAACTTACTGATATTAAATTTCTTTGTATTGTTATAAACAATTATTACATGAATTTGTTAACAAAGTTGACGTACTAAATATATTTCTTGTATTCACATTTCTATTAAAATACACGTTTTATTTCGTAGAAAATATATTTGTTCTTTTCTCTTATAAATTTTTACCCTAAATAATACTTTTCGTCACATTTTATCAGTCTTCTATGTCATTAATCTTTTCTTTTCCAAAGTGACTGTTTCCTTTTCTTTAAAACATACAATTAAATACATAAACACAACGAAACGTTACAAAATAATACAAATTTTTCTCATTCTAAGGATAAATTGAAAAAAATATAAGAATGGATAAAAAAAAAGTTGAAACAAAATAAAAATCTTTTTCGTTTGTAAACAAAAATTCGTCGATTTAGAAAAGAGAAATGGTTTTTTTTCTTTTAATCAAATTCACCAGGAAACATGGTCATTATTTTTTCCTCAATATTTTCCAAACTCATACGAAGACATTCCATTTCTTGCAACATGGAAGTTGCCGTTTGTTTACCAGTGATTTTCAGCATTTTATATTCTTCCGCAATTTGTTCGACATTCACAAAAAGTCTTCGGTTCTCTTCAACTAATTGTTCGAGTGTTTCTTCAGTTGGTGGATGTTGAAAAAGATATTGTGATTGACTTTCTTCGATGACATTTTTTAATTCTTCTGATGAATTCAAAACGCATTTGGAATGAGCAACTTTTATTTGAAAATTTAGTGCTCCATCGGGTTCATTATCTTTGGTTGTAGGCGCTTGTTTTTTGGATTTCTTCTTTTTCTTTCGTTTAATTTCCCTTCCTTCAATTTTGTTCTCTTCGTTTGCTTCTAAGGTGTTATTTTCTTCATTCGTTTCGATTTTTCCTTCTTCTTTCGCCTCTTGCGTTTTTTCTTCTTCTTTTTTCATTTCATCGGGTTTCATTTCTCTATTCTCTTCAATTTTTCCTTTCGGTTTTACTTCAAGTTTCTCTCTTTCGGTTTCTTCGGATTTAATTTCCTTTATTGGTTCAATTTTTCCATTTTTTGCGTCACTTTTCGTCTCTTCTTTCGCTTCCTCAATTTTTTCGGTTTTATTTTCCTTTTTTCCTTTTTTGTGTTCATCTGCTGTATCAATTTTCTTTTCGATTTTAGTTTGTTCAGTTTTAGTTTCTAATTTATTTTCTTGATTTTTGGTACTTTGAACATTTTCTGAAGTATTTTGAACGGAGGTACTTGAATCATTCTGAACTTCGGACTTTGGTTTCTTCTTTTTGGATTTCTTCTTCTTTTTCTCGACATTTGGATCAGATTTTGCGTCTTGACTTTCCTGAATGCTGGCACTAGACAATTGAACAGTTAAGGCAACAATTTGTTCATCGTTTTGGGGAGTTTCGTCGATTTTCGATGATGTCTCGTGTGGCAATTCGGGTGCTTCATTACTTGTCGACAGTATCGGATTTGAAATATCAGAACTTTGATTGGTCTTCTTCTTTTTCTTTTTTTTCTTCGATTTCTCCGTGTCGGAAGTTTTGACGGCCTGGTTTAACGCACTCGGAGCATCTTCCACTTTGTTAGATTCATTTGAACTTTTTTCGTCGACTTTTCCATTGTTCTCATTTGTTGCTAACTCGGGAATATTTTCACTGGACTGATTGCTTCGTTGCTGCTGATTGTCTCTTTCAACATTGTGTAAAGTATAAACGGATAAATAGTTGTTGTGTAAATTCAAAGAATCGTCCACTTCATTTCTATAGGGCCAAGCAGATTTAAAGGGATTTTTTTGAATGTGCACATCGCTCGTGAGATAATGGACAAGATCGTCCATTCTTTTTTGATGATTCATCGCTCTTGAAAATGTATTATTTGTCACGAGAAGTGGAGCGGGAAGTTTCTTCATTTCCATGAGGGTTTGATCCAACAATTGACATTTAAGATCTCCAAAGTCATAGGAAATAATGATATCGGGAGATTTGAAAGATCTACTGCAAACGTAAGACGAATAGGCCATTTTGTATCCTGTCATTGAGAAATTCTTTTCATTCTCGACACATCGACTGCATAAGTTCACTTGTTGACTTATTTCCTCAATTCGCTCAATCAAGTTTGGACTGATTAGAATAATATTCAGCGTTTTCAGTTGCTTTAGTAAATGTAGAATTGTTTCCATGGATTGAAATGCATCTTTCATTGAAGCTGCTAAACCTGTTGGATTAAAATGTAATTTTAGAATTACATTCCTAAGGATGCTTGAAGAAAATTATTTTTTATTCTATCAAAAATATGGTTTATAACTGAAAACATGAAATTAAAATTTTAAAAAAATTTCGTTTTTAAAAGTAAATTTAAATTTTTAATTCATCTATACCGTTAGTCACAGGGTCAGTCTATTATATTTTAAATTGTAAACAAACTTTCAAAATATTCTCTTCTGAACTTATATCGTACATACTTTTTCATTACCGTCTGTTTGATTACATTTAAACCTATATTTCAATGTATACTTAATAAAATATAAAAATAGACAAATTTCATTGCATAAAATTTAAATATCAAATTTAATTTTAAAAATTACTTAAATTACTGAAATAAAAATAAAAAAAATTGTATACCTATAATATGAACAGTCAACGTCGACTGTATTTTAACGTTCAATTGTTGTAAAGCATACAACATTGTTAAGGGTTTGGAAAAAAATTCCGAACAAACGTAAACCCAAAAGTCGTATTTTGTCAAATCCTTCCAAGCAAGTGGAACTTCAGTGATGTATTCTTGCAAGAACATTAGCATATTTTTGGGCATTTTAAAATTTTCCTCTTGATTAAAAGGAACATTTTTCATTGACGGTATTATTCGACAACTCTCGTCACAAAAAAGATAATAGTCTGATGTGTAACAAATTCTATAAAAGAAGCATATCTCGTTGTGTTGCGATTTATTTTTATGCTTTGTGCAAAAAGTCCCGTGAGGACAATGCTGACAATTTATAAGCAAATTGGGATTTGTTTCAAAGCAAACTTCACACATTCTTGGATAAAACAACATTTGATTCTCAAAATCATAAAGATCTCTGTTCATTTTTTCCCTCAACATTGTCAGGAGCATTGTCTTTTCTTTAAAACGTTCATTTGGATCCTCGTTTGTTTTCATGAATTGAAATACATTGTTTGTTCCATTCACTTTTAATAACATTGAAATAACTCGACAGAACTCCTTATGCAAATACCAATGTTCAAATTGATGTTCTTTGCTGCAATACGATATCATATTACAGTTTCCGCATCTTTTTAATTTCATTGTTTCCGATTCCAAACAATGACAAACGTGACACATGTTGGGATAAAAAAATCTTGATTGAAAAGTCTTTTCCACATTTGAAGGCATACATGAATTATTTGGCCTATAGTCCTCTGGAAACTTGGACATTTTTTTATTTTGTTATTTAACACTTTTTAAAACGAAATTCATCAACAATTTAAATTATTTATTGTCAACTTTGATGAACTCAAACCACTCAAACAGTCAATAGAGGTTAGGTATCTTTGCCGTTTTGTGTTCAATTCAAACATCAGGGTTGGGTAGATCTTTGAAATACTCTTTTCTAATTGGCTACCAAATTTGGTGGAAATTTGTCCAGTCTATCACAACCGTGAAAATATTACCCTGGCGGATATTTTGAATTTATGTATAAATTTCTTTCTCAAAAAAAAAATTTTTTTTAATAAATCCATTTGAAAATAATATAAATTTTTATAAGTATGAATATAAATTTTTATTTTAACTAAATGAGTTCTAATACACTACCGTCGGGATTTATCGGTGCGTCTGTACGCGCACGGCCCAAAAACATACCAATCTATAAATCACGATTTTTTTGTAAATACAAATGTCAGAAAATTAACAAATATACCATTCGAAAGATTATTAAATTCTATGATTAATGGTACATAACTGAAAATTTTAATAATTTATACAAAGATTGCAGCAATCGACAAATTTGACAAAAAAAATTAAAAAATACAATTTTTTTGGAAATTTTTTCAACCCTTGCACATTTTTTAAAAATTGTAGAAAAAATTTGAAACTTACATAAGTGTGATCACTCAAGTCTTATTTTTAATTTAAGACCAAAAGAGTTTAAAAAACTGATTCGGTTCGTGAGATATAATTATAAACGTCCGAGCATGTTTTTTGACAAATGCATTGAATTAGTCGATTTTGAACGATTTTTGGCTGAAAATGCTCGGCCGTTTATAATGATATCTCGCTAACCGATTAAGATTTTTGAACTCTTTTGGTCTTAAATTAAAGATGAGATTTCAATGATTACACCTATATAAGTTTCAAATTTTTTCTACAATTTTTAAAAAATGTGCAGGGGTTGAAAAAATTTCCAAAAAAATTTTATTTTTAAAATTTGTTTGTCAAATTTTTCGATTGCTGCAATCTTTGTATAAATTAATAAATTTTTCTTTTATGTTTCATTAATCGCAGAATTTAACAATCTTTCGAATGGTATATTAGTTAATTTTCTGACATTTATATTTACAAAACAATCGTGATTTAAAGATTAATATGTTTTTGGGCCGTGCGTGTGCAGCCGTACCGATAATTCCCGACGGTAGTGTATATAAATCGATGTAATTCACAAAAAAATTGTAAAATTAGGATGTTTATAAAATAATTCAAAGGTGCTGTATTTTCTAAACAAAATAAAATGTTAATCACTTTTTGTTACAAATTTTTATTTTTTTTTCATCACACAAGTCAATTGTGAATTTGACACGACTTATTCATAATGTAATTAAAAATAGTTTAAATAAACATGAGAATAAATTCTTTGAAATATTTTCAACAGAAAAAAGCAAGAATGATTCCTAACCTCTATATTGACAGGTTTTAAAATAATAAACTAAACGAACACAAAACATAAAGATTCTATCAAAACTTTGTTTAACAAATATTTATCTCTTCTTAGTCTTCAAGAAATAAATTTCCGAAACCGAAGTCTGCAACTCTCTGAAACAAAAAATAAATTCTGTAAATACTTTTTTCAAAAATAATTTTTTTGACATAGATATAAATTGCAAGGATCACAGTGATTTTTTCATGTAATATTAGGAAAAAAAGGGATTTTATTTTTCAAAAAAGTGAATTTTTAAATTAAGTAAAAATTAGATTTTTTTTTACTTTTTCTTTTAACTTCAGCTTTTTTAAATCAAATTATCTTTTGTTTTTTTCAAAAATAGTAAAATTTACTCTAATAATAGAAATATTTAATAGCTTATTATATTTTATAAAAAACTTGACACCGAAAATAGTGAATTTTGCTATTAAAAATATTTCTTTCCAGAGTAAATTTTATTGAAAATTAGTAAAATATACTTTTTGAATTTAGTAAATAATTCTTTAAATTAATACAATTAGTCAAGAATTCCAAACAATTTGGATTTTTTTTTTGGAGTTAAATTTATTTTATCAGGGTGGTCACAAGTTTCAGTTTATCAATTTCCCTGACATTTTCCTGACAATTTGCTGACATTAAAATTATTTTCCCTGACAAAATCGAAGTTTTGAAAAATATAAATAAAAATAATCAAATTTTTGAAGAATTTTAAATATAAATATGACCATGATTTCTCCGAAATTTTAACATGTAAGTCTAAAAAAGTAAATTTTTATTTACTTTGTTCGAAGATAATTGAATCTTTAATTATGATAAAACAATTCTAAGAATTAGTTTTTAAAAATATTTTAATGTAAGTTTTCGAAAATAATTGAATTTCTTAAAAGAATTTTTGTATAATTTAAAAATGCTAATTAATTTTTTGATGAATTTTAATTAAAAATTTTAATATCCTGACATTTCCCTGACTTTACTGACATGTGGCCACCCTGTTCATATTTGTCACCTTTTATGAAAAAATTTCTAAGTTTTAAGAGTGAGAAATAATATAAGATTTTTTAGTTTCAAAATACTGAAATTTTTCCAAAGTTTGAGAAAAGTAAAAATACTTTTTTCAAACATAACTAAAAATTTTTCTAACTTACAAAAAATGGAAATTTTTCCAAGTTTTTCTTAAAAAGAAAGAGAAAAGGAGAGAAAATTTATGATTTTATGTGTTTTAAAGGATTTTATTAATTTAAGGGGATAAAAATGGGGAAAAGAGGAGAAAAAGGGGATTAGGTAAAAAAGAGGACTAACTGCTTAAAAAATCTTACCTTCGTTTAAATTGAAGTTACTTGGATCCTTTCTTTTTGTTGAGATACTCGTAGATGTAAAGACATTGGTTATTGGCTCCCAAAGGAAAATAAACACTTTGCCTTAGAAAGAAGATGTAAGTAAAAGGATTAAAATCGTTGAAAATACATTTTGCTGAAGGAAATCTTGAATCAACACATTTTTTATCCACCTCTGCCTCATAAGTGTGCAGAGCAGTTACTAGCAATGGACACTGTCCTTTTTTAAAAGCTTTTATTGAATCATTCCAAGTTTTATGAAGAACGAAAGCCGGATTAAAACAGGCCATCAAGTCAGGTTGTAGAAAATTTTCACCTCTCGCATATTGATGATACAATACGCTTTTTCTCTCAACAAATAATTTTCTGCCTTCCTGTTTGCAAACGTCACAAACATTTGCAATTGTTTTCGAAGAACCAAAGAGCAATTCAGGACCAATGAAAATCAAATGAAGCTTCTTCAAATTCGGCATGTAATGCAGTATCATTTCCCAATCGTTGGTCTGAAATTCCTTGATATGTGATCCAATGATGTGAATCACCAATGACTCTTTTAAATTAAGAGACAATTTCTCAATGGCAAAGAGTATTGTAAATCCTCTTGAAAAACGATCCGATAAGAAGCGTTTTAAAACAACTGATTTAATTTCATCGTCGACTTCTTTATTATTAATTCCACATTGAGATAAATCTGTCGATGAACGCATTTCAGTAAATTCAAGCATGGAAGCGGGTAATTTCTTTTCTGCAGGATGATACTGAGAATTTATCATTTCACATTCAGCCGATGAAAAAGTTCTATTACTATAAAATACACTTCTCACTCCATTAAAACATGATTTTTTACAAGCACTCTCATGACTAGGATCATTTAAATGTTTCTTACAAAAACACGCCAGAGGACAATTCTTACAATTCACGAGTAGTTTTGGATCACTTTCGAAACAAACGGTGCAGACTCTGGGATGCACCAACATTTGATATTCAATTTTTGTCAGTTTTCTCTCAAGCTTGATGATTATTTCGGTTATCCAGTTTGTAATAATGCTATCAAGTTCTTTTCGATATATTAATTTATCTTCATTATTCTCGGCAGCTGCGCGTTTGAATGAATCAAATAAAGTTTTTAATTTGAATTCTTTTTTTAATGCACACACCGCATGGCAAAATGCTTGATGATTTGACCAATCTTTCACTTGATGTTCGCGACTGCAGTAAGATATCATTTGACAGGCACTGCATCTTTTCAGGTTGATAGCATTTTCACCAAAACGACGACAAACATGGCACATGTTCGGAAAAAAGAATTCGTGCGATGTCATTTGAATAGTTTCATCAACATTTAAAAGAGTGATAGTTTCCAAACATAATCGATGGACCCAGCAATCCATTTTGTTAGCGCAACCCATATTTATTTTCTTTTTAGTTTTACCGTTCGAATGAACACTACACTCTAACCGCCATTTGCGAATTTTTCCGTTTTGATCAGGTTTTGATTTTAAAAAAATGTGTGAGTGCGGTGAGTGCTAAAAAAATCTCGAGTCGTGTCTTGTATTTTGAAGAAATACTGCTTCTAAATAATGCCGAAAATACGGAGCGCTACGATCGAAAAACAAGTCCAAATGTTCAATGTTGCCATTGCCAGTGTTGCCAACCGAAGTAATAGCCTGAAGTTAGGCACGTACTTTAAAGTTACTTTACTTAAAAGTATTTAAAATACTTTTTAATATAAACCCTTTTAAGTTTAATAACAAATTAATTCTTCCAATTAAAAACAATTTAAACAAATTTTCTAACAAGAAAGAAATCCCCGTTAATTTTTTTGAAAAAACCTGTTTTCGCGCAATATCTCTCCCTTCCACGCTGACATAATTCCCCTCTCTTGCAAGTGTCAGACACCCACACAGAGACACCGTTAATACTTTTGTGTTTAGCATGTTTAGTACGAGTTCTGCTCACGTCCGAGTTTGGTTTGTTTGACTGTTTTGATAAAATAAGTTTTGATTTATTTCGATGATATATATCTTTTTATTTAGCCGGTTTTTCATATACCATCAGTGATAAATCATTGAAAAATTTTACATGATAAATTTTCAAACAACAGTGTGCATAAAAGTGCGTGTAAAGGAAAAACAATTTAATTCCTAAGGGAATTAAAAGCTTTATATTCTGCGGTATATTAACTAAAAGTGCATGTGTTGTGTTCCCTTCTGTAACGGAAAAAGCGGAGTGTATATTTATTAACTTTACATTGTAGAGTCAATATCACGTGGACGATTTGTTTTTGGAATTTTAAAGGAAAAAAGTCGAGAAATCACAGTAAGATATTATGTTATTAGTAAAATAAGTTGTTAAAGTGTAGATTTGAATGTGAAAGTTGATTGTTTATGGGAATTTTTGAAAACTTTATAGGTTAGGTTTGTTTTGCATGATCTTTGAAAACTAAGAGTTTAAATATTATAAATATAATATTTATGAATGAAAATTGAACCAAACTGTCCCTATATTTATAATTATTGGTTTTAAAATGTAAAATTACTTTTATCTATAACATTGAAAAGGTGAATAATAATTGCTTTTGGTGTTTACTTTTCACGAGTGTTTATCAAATGTGTATAGTCATTAAAGTTGCACACATTTTTAATATACTGATTATTTAAATATTAGATAATTTATTTAATTGGTCTTTTAAAGTTCAACCTTTTTGGTATAAAGCACAGAGTGCATTCTAAACAAATAAGTTAAATACTATTTTTTAGAGAATAAAATTCCCGTTTGAAAGTTCGTTTCTAACTTTTAATTCAAGTAAAACAATGTTTCTAAAGTTTTTAACTTTCATATAAATGACGATACTTTTAGTACACTACTGTTAATTTGTATTTTTCTATAAAAAATTATTTTTTAAATGAGAAAAATTAATTTTTAAGTAAGCCATTGTTTAATTTAAATTATTTTTCATTATAGTAATTTTTGAAAATATACAGAAAAAAATAAAATTTAGAATTATTATAAATTCATTTTTGTGAAATATATGTTTATCTTTATCTTCATTTTTTTATGTTTTCAAGCGTGCAAAATCTAGAATTTTTTCATTATTTAAATTAAAGGAAAAATAAAAAGAAATAAAATTGTTTGTATGACAAAGTCAATCGATAAATTGAAATTACAGTAACACGAAACGAATTAACGAAAGGATTGAAAGGTATAATTATTGTGGTAATTAGATCATGTACACAATTTTTAAATATAAAATCAATTTTCAAATTGTTGTAATGCATAAAAAATTTCATCTCTCAATAATAATTAATTCGTACATATTATATCCTTCTGGATTTTTTCATATAAAAAAGGAAATTTTTTTTCAAAATTGTCAATGATTTATAAATATTAAAGAACTATGTAAATTATTACTTGCATTCTTTTCAGTAAAAAAAATTCTTTTGTTTACTTCATTTCCGGTTTCCCGCGACGATCGGCTGACAATGAATTAAAATTCATTGAATGGTTTTTGTTAGGATCGCATTATATTCCTATGTCACGAATCAACATAATCGAGACGTGCAAAATAATATACAAACCTAAACAGATGTTTTTAATATAATCCTACAACATAAAAATCGTCCTATGAATATTGAAAATTAAAACATTCCATTTCTATCTATACTTTTCTTTTGGAAAATTTCTTTGACCCCCCCTTTCCAATTTTAATTGTAATAATAATTATAATAAATTGAATTTAAAATTATGATAAAGGAGATGCTGTAACTTTCACTTTTTCCCTTTTTATTTTACTTGATAACCATTTTTGGTTTTGATTTCTGAAAATAGGCTTGAATCTTAACTGGATTTTCTCATATTAGGCGGGAGATCTCGAAACTCTCGGTCAATATAATCATTTGCCAATTTGCTCGCGATATTTTGTGCTTATGCGTGAAACGAGAGAAAAACGGAGGTCAAATTAATGTGTGTGAGTATGTGACGATATTTCGATCTGAATGACGACATCATCACCTTTTATGTACACTCGATTCTTGATTCTCCTTCCTGCCTTTATGGAAGTGTCATTGATCGAAAACCATCATTATAACACGTGTTCACATTAACACTTTCCATAAATTTCTTATTGTCGCAATTCTTTTTATTTAACTGGAATTTTCTTTTCTGGATTCAACAATTTTTTTTTTTTTTGGTGATTCATTACTCATTCGAATTAATTACAAATTTTCTAAATGTTAAATTTAGGTTTTTAATTTTTTTGCAATTAGTAAATTATAAAAATATTTTCAATGAAAAGTATTTCGATCATTTGAACGTTAAAAACTTTTTTATCTTTTGATATACAATTTGAATTTTTTTTTCAGATTTGTGACACTAAAAGCTATACTTTTTTCTTCTTTTGAGTATTTGCACTTCTTTATAAATCCGTTAATAGTTGAAACAAAAAAATTATTCTAAAAAATTTTATAAGAATTCAAATTTTTTGTATACAATTGTATTTAACTCCTGAAAAAAATTTAATTATTTTCAAAATTTTTTTTAAAAATTCTTCTAAAAAATCCAATTTAAACAAATTTTTATCAAATTCTTTGCAAGAATTCAATTATTTTCACAAATAATAAAACATTTCACAAGAATTCTATTATTCATAAAATGTAATAAAATTCTTCGCAAAAATCAATTATTTTCAATCAATGACATTCCTTGATGATATTCAATTATTTTTAAAAAGTTTAATGGAAATGCTTTGAATGAATTCAATTATTTAAAAAATAATGTTATAAGATTTTTAAATACTAATACTAATTCTAATTAAATTCCTTGAAAGAGTTTTTTTATCTTCAAAATTTTTATGAAAAAATTCTCAAAGAAAAATTAAATTTTATTTCAAAAAATAATAAAATTCTTTGCAAGAAACCAATATTATGTTCGTAGCACAATAAATTTTTCACAAAAATTCCATTATTTTTAATACAATATTTTTAATGAATTCTTCAAAAATGTCATTATTCTTAAAAATTTTATTAAAATCTTTCAAAAATAATTCAATTATTTTTTAAAATTGTAATAACAATCTTCAAAAGAATTTAATTAATTTCAAAAATTTTATTAAAATTTGTCGCAGGAATTCAAATATCTTCGCAAATAATCGAATTCTTCTGAGGAATTGAATTATTTTCAGTACAATAAATTGTAATAAAATTCCTTGAAATAATTCAATTATTTTCAAAATATTTTGAAAGAAATCAATTATTTAGAACACTTTTATAAAATTCTTAGAAAAATATTAAGTAATTACAAAAATTTTGATAAAATTTGTTTATATAGGAATTTAATTATTTACATAAATAATAATATTTCTTTGTAGAAATTAAATTATTTTCAATACAATTTCTATTAAATTCCTCGAAAGAATTAAATTATTTTCAAAATTTTTTAAAAAATTAGAAAATGCTTCAAAGGAATTTAATTATTTATTCCAAAATAATAACATTTTTCAAAGAAATTCAAATGCTAAAAAAAGTTAAATAAAATTCTTTGCAGGATTTCAATTATTTTTAATATAAATTTTAAATAAATTCCTAGAAAAATGCAATTATTCTTAAAAATTTTATTGAAATCCTTCAAAAGAATTCAATTATTTATAAAATTTTTAATGAAATTCTTTAAAAGAATTCAATTTTAAGAAATATTCAATTGTTCAATTATTTAAATAATTAAATTCTTTTAGAAGTTTCTAACAATAAATTGATTTAAAAATGAATTTCAGTTAAATTTTTAGATAATAATTGAATATTAAAAGTATCATAGAATGAATTGTTTAAAATAATTAAATTTGCAATGATTTTTAAATTTAAGTCTTTGAAAATTTTAAGTTGTAAACTGTAATAACATTTAAATATTTATTTTAAAAATGTACTAATTTATTACTTTCTTAAAAAATTATTAATATTTTGAATAATATTATATAAAAATTTCAAAAAATTATTGAATTTTGAAAGTTATATTTGTAATTCTTAGAAATAGTTAAATTTTAAAAAGTTTCTACATTGAAATCTTTTAAAATATTAATTGCTAGGGAAAAATAAAATAATAATAAATAAATATTTAATATATTTATTTAAAGAAAATTATTCAAGTTTTGAATAATTTAATTTAGAAATTATGAAAAATTAGTCTTTTGAAAAATTATCACTAAAACTTCTTGAAGATAGTTAGATCCTCGTTCTCAAATAATTTATAAAAAGATTAAATTTAATTTCCCGTTAACTGAAAATTTTGTCAAATTTAATTCAAATAAATTTTCTGTTATAGAGAATTTTATTTCTTTTTTAATTTTAAAAATTATTTTTAAATAAAATCGTATTTTTGATCTTTATTTTTGAAGCATTATAATTAAAAATTTAGAAAATAATTTAATTTATTTTAGAAAAATTTAGAGTTGAAGTTGTTACCAGGATAAAAAAAGAAGTGAATATTTTTTATGGAAATCAGAAAAAAGTCATAGGAAAAGTATTTTTAATTTTTAATTCAGTATTTACTAAATCAAATTATTGTGATTTTTATGAATTGACTAAAACGAGTTTTTTTAGTCGTCAAAATTAATTTTCCAATAACTACTTTTTTCTTCTTCTTTCAAATCTTAAAACTACTTTTTGCCAATTTTTTAAAATTAATTATCGAGTGCGAAGTCTGCTATACTGATTTCGGTACTGTTATTAATTTAATTTGAAAGGATGAGAAAAAAGAAATTTCAACTGAAATTACATTTACTATTACAATTCATTTAATTTCTACTTTAATGCAATAATTATTATTATTTGAGATGATTTAAGATGATGCAGATTTTGCTTATTCGCTTTGAAGAAATCATGATTCGGTTTAACGAAGCATAACACCATTAGCGTGCAGATGGATGTGTGTCTCTACTTGATAATCAAATTTAATTAAATAAAGTTCACGATAGTCGGTCAAAGTCATTGCATGCACGCGATATTTCTTTTTTCCTTTAAAATTGTCACCGCAATTCTTTTAAAATCAATTTTCAATTTAAATACTTGTAATAAAAACTTTTCGTACATGAATCATCAAAAATAAAAGTTTGAATATTTTGAAGCACACAAAAGAAAAAAATTTATTTCGATTATCACGATTTTTGAAACCACACCTTTGTTTACTTCCATTCTTTTTTCTTCGTTGTTTTAATTTAACGACGATAAATCCAACAAAGTATTTGAGAAAAGTAGAACTCTTTTGTGCGCCACTCCTTGAATTGAAATTGAAAATAGAATTTAATGCCTCTCGACTTTTTCATTGTTTTCAGAAAAAGGAAAAATTGATCTCTCTCCGTCGGTGATGCGAAATGATTGCCGCATATAATAAAAGGAAATCGGATATTATTATTTTAGAGCGAATATATATACGATAAGCCCGAAGCAGATCCTGCGAGAGTAACGGAAGGACATAAACGTCAAAAGAATTATTATGTATGCGCACCTTTCTTTCTTTTAAGTAGATATACATACATATAAAGGTCGTGAACGGGTGAAAGGAGGCGCTCGCTCTCATTTTATAAACTTCAGAGAACTTTGAAATTTCAAAATAAAAACAAAGAAAATTGGAGGAAAAAAATCGATTTCACGCATTTTTAACGATTACCAACAAGTTCACTGAAGCGTGTTTGCAAAAATTCAATGTCAATTGTCAATTCAGTGATTCGAGTTTTCAATTTATTTTCCCATTGGGAATTGCATCATTGATGTATTGTTCTATCCGCACTATCTTGCTTCAGCAGATGATGTACATTCAATCTAATCAAAAATTAAATCTCGATGAACTATTATAAAAGTTATTTTTTCTCATCTCATCTCTTTTATAATGGAGATTTTGTCGTTTTTATTATGCTTCCTTTTTTTTGCAAACGAACCTAGGAGGAATAATTGCAACTTGTCTTTTGTGAAATGTACTATCATTTCCGTTTTAAAGTGTTCTATTTCGACACCCATAGTAATACTAGAAGTGGCACTCCTCTCCTCTCCTACAACCACACATAATGCCTTTGCGAGCATCATGATCTCAGTTTCCTCTCTTTTAAACGCTTTCACTCTCATTTTCTGTTTTTACCTGGATGTCAAATGCAAAAAAAAAATGTTTGCAATAAATCATAGAAACCGGAGAATTATCTTTATCAGAAATTGTGAGATAAGATATTTTTTGTTTGAGGATTTTTGTGGGTTTTTTTTTTGTCTCTTCCAGAGATAAGAATCAGGGAAAAGAAAAATTGTGGAAATAATATGCAAGGGGGAAAAATTCACTCGCTAGGAATTAGTAATTTCTTATTTTTTATTACTCATTAATAATTCTTCTATTTATATTTATTTTATTATTTTTCATTATTTTATTTTCCTAAAAATGCTACAAAAATTCTAATTGTTGATGTCCTTAGGAAATTTTGAAAACTTTAGAATTATCCTTAAAATTTCTTTTCACCTTAAAATTGTTTGCAATTAATACAACTAAAATTGCATTTCTGTATTCAAATAATTCAACTGTAGAATAATATTTTTTGCAAATTATTAAAATTAATTGATTTAGAAAAGAATTTTTGTTAGAACTTCTAGAAAATAATAATTCAATATTAATTTTCAGAAATAATTAAATTTCAAAAGGTTTTAAACTAAAATTTTTGAAAATTTGAATTTTGAGTATCTTTAATTCAAAATTCTAAAAAACTTGGTTTTTTGAAAAATTTTAGTTCAAATCTTATTGAAATTACAAGTTTAATTTTTGAATACCTATATTACATAATTTTATTAAGAAACTTTCGTATATTGTAATATTGAATTGAAAACAATTGAATTTTAGACAAAATTTATTATTTAATTAATTAAACTCTCCAAGAACTTTCTCAAATTATTAATGATAATTAATTTAGAGAATTTTAATTAAAAATTTTAGAAAATAATTCAATTTTAGAGAAATTACAATACTAGCAATTTTTAAAAATAATTAAATGCCAGATTTCAAAATAAAAATTTTTGAAAATTTCAATTGATTATACACAGAAAAAAGTGAGTGTTATTTTAACACTGAATTCGGTGTTAAAAGTGTCTGCATCAAACTTTAGCTCGGAAGTGTTATTTTAACACCGAAAATAAGGTAAATTTTCTATTATAGAAAATTTATCCTCACTAAAATTACCCTACCAAAATTTACCCGCATCAAAAACAACACTCGCTTTTCTCTGTGTATTTAAATACTTATTGTAAGAAATTATTATAAATATTTTAAGGGGATTTGAACCTTGATGACGTCACAGTTTGTGCAAAGCATTAGTTTTGAATCTGTGACGTCATCATGGTTCAAATGCCCTTAATAAATCTATCTTAACAATTCTAGAAAATAATTGATTTTAGAGAAGCTACAGTTGTAAATTTTAGAATATTTTGAGTATTTGAATTTGTTTATTGAAAGAGTTACAGTAAAAATCTTTGGAAAATAATATCGTTATATTTATAATAATAAAAATTTCTTAAATTTTTTTATATGGAATTGAAAACAATTATTAAATTTTAGACAAATTTCAAGTGAACTTTCTTTTTTTCTTTAAATAATTAATTGAATTCTCAAAGAAATTTCTCAAAAATTATTAAAAATAAATGATTTAGAAAAGAATTTTAGTTAAAACTTGATAAAAATAATTGAGTTTTGGAGAGGTTAAAGTAGAAATTATTAGAAATAATTAAATACCAGTAGGTTTGCAAATTGAGAATTTTGGAAAATTTCAATTAATTCTACTTGATAATAATAATAAAATTTTTAATTACTAAACTTGTGAATAAATTTAGTTGAAAATTCTAGAAAATAATTGAGTATTGGAAGATTTATGTAAACATTTTTAGAAATACTTTAGTTTCAAAACGATTAATGTTTTTAAAAATAATTTTTTAAATTTAGTTTTTTAGAAAATTATAATTGAAATTTTTTAAAAAATTAGTTTAATTTCTAAATATTATTTAATTAAGAATCTTTCGAATAATCGAAATTTCGTAAATTGAAAACTATTAAATTTTAAACGAATTTTTAGTAAACATTCTTTTTTTCAAATAATTTAATTCTCGAATAACTTTTTGAAAATTAAAATAATTAGAAGAATTTTAATTAAAAATTCTAGAAAATAATTGAATATTAGTAAAATTAGAAATTTAATTTTTGCACTGAAAAGAAATTGATTTGATTCAAATAAACGATTACTTGTATATTATCAAATAAATATTTACTTGAATCAAATGATTTTTATTTAAATCAATTAAATTATATTTGCTTCAAATACTAAAATTATTGGATTACATTATGATTTATTGAATTAAGTAAAAATTATTTGAATCAATATTTATTTGATAATAGAAAAGTAGTTGGTTATTTGAATCAAATTAATTTTTTTTCTGCAAGGAAATGATTAAATTTTTATTGTTGAAAAAATAAATGTTATGTTTTAAAAAAATTTTATTACAATTTTTAACGTAATCTTGTTTTCCGAAGGAAAATGTTAAAAAAAATATTTAAAAAATTAAGATTTGAAAATAATTTAATAGAATTTTACGAAATAGAATTAAACTTATTATATTGTTTTATAACTGAGGAAAAAGTAAAAATTTTTTTTGAAAAAAAATTTCGAATCTGAAATAAGAATGAAAAGAAATTTTGAAAAAATAATACGCAAGAGGGAAAAAACTACCTTTGCTAAAAATTAATAATTTATCTTCTATTTTATTTCATTAAAAAAAAATATTTTTAAAAATTGTCTGCAAATTTTTTAATTTAGCAAATATTTTTAAGTACGTATGTTGAAAGTGGTTTTAATTTTGTCCTTTTTTGCTTTTCAGTTTTCAGCCGCAATTTTAGGATCCAGTGCTTCTTTTATGCGAGGAAACTAGAGACAATGAGTATTTTCAAAGCCAGGAGAATTTGAGTTGGAAAAGTTTCGAGTATTTATACACAGAGCATTACAAAAAAGGTATTAAGTGGACATTTTAAGCTACAGTTTTGGAGTTTTATTTAACGAAAATTTTATGGACGGAACATTGCTGCGAGTACCTTGTTTGAAAATCAGGAGACAATAGGGATTTTCGAAGACGACAGCTGTCCATTTTCCAAGATTTCTCATTCTTTCTCTCATTCTCTCGGTATTTTTGCGACACGGTCATTCAAGTTTTCATGGGCTTCAAAACTGAGGTTTATCGGTTCCTTCGAGGACAATGAAAAATATAACGGGAATGAAAACGGTATGCAAGTATGTTCGCACTTTCAGGTCAGTTTCTAGGCCATCCGAAATTTTTTCCTTTTTTTTTGCAGCACGTTCGTCCTTCAGTCGAGAGAGAAAATTAATAATTTCCGATATTTAAAGAAGGTGGGAAAAAAGTTCGCGCCTTCTTTTAAAGACGTCTTTTGTATATACACTTGGAAACCTTTCTTTTTCGAAAGTTTATTTCGCATTTTGTATTGTCTATGGATATATAGATAAAGACTATACAATATCAATTTCAAAGATAATTCGACACTTCATTTTATTCAGGTCACGCTTTCTTGAAACTTGTTTTCAAGTCTAGCTGAAACCAAGTTGTAAAATTAATATTTTTTCACACGCCTGTCATATATATGTTAATCATTTTCATTTTATTATAGCAGAGAGGAGTGATTTTTTTCAATTTGAAAATAAATTTGTTTCCGTCTTTTATCATAGTGTGAAATTGAATTTTTGGAAAATATATAGAGGAGAAACTTGTTTTAATATAATAGGTAAATATTACACTAAACTGGTTGGGAAAAAGCTAATAGTTGAGTTTTAAATTATAATAATATAATTTTTGAATATATTTCATATTTCAAAACTGACAATTCGAAAGTGTTTTTTGATAAAAATAGCAAATATTAATGTAAAGAAAATTAATCGACTTAAAGGCCGGTTGAGAATTTTAACACATAATAAATTGCAATAATTAGACACGATAGGAGTAATTTATTAACTGTCATGGAGTCTTTCTATGCCGATAGAAGAAAATTAATTTATCCTTTTTTTTTGAATTAGTAATCTAGCTTGAATTTTTGAATGAAATTTTATCGTTTTGCTGTTGCAGCTGTTAATGTAGATAAATAACATTTTTTTCGAGTGATGCAATGGGAAATATTTCCGTTTTTTTTTTTTGTTAATCTATAAATTTATACTAAATAGTTCATTTATAACTTAATTAAAATGTTAATGATCAAAATTCCAGTGGAAACATTTTTATTGCTATGATATTAACTCAATGAAATTTTTTTATTATTATTATTAGTATTATTTATTAAATTAACACCTACTAAAGTGTTTGTTTATTTTTGTTGGGAATTTATTTTCTATTATTAAAACGTGAGATATCTTTCCTTAACATCGTGTTTTGTATTTTTTTCTATTTTCATATTATCATTGTGCTTAGTTTAAATGCCGACTTACGGCTCTACGATATGATTCATCACTGACAGCTGACTTTGTAAGTCGTTTTCATTAGAAAATATTTTTAAGCCCACCTCAGGTGTCATCATTTTTTTATAAATTTGAGATCTATTTTTATTTAATAACTATCGAATTTAGTTTTTGGTTTTTTTTATTTTTATTTAAAAATCAAGTTTTTCTATGTTCATACAATTCTTAACGTTAAAATGAACGAAAATTATTTATTTTTATTCAAATTTTATTAAAATAATTTTGCGTCACGTATCGAAAAAGAAATTGTAAATTTAAGTTTTTAATTTCGTTTCTATCAGTAATTTAAAAAAAATTGTTTGACAATTTTTCTTTTTAAATGTTTTGAATTTCAAAATTAATGAAATTCTAATTTAATGCTTTGAAAATTAAAAATAACAAACATTAATTAAACAAAATTGTTTCGAATCAAAAATCATAATTTAACTTGCAAATTTAATTTTACATTTTAAAACTTAAATTGTTAATTGTTAAAAAAAATTTGTCCTAATTTTAATAACTTTCATAATTTTGAATCTGAATTAATTTAAACATTGCTTATAATTTTATTAAAATTTTTGAAAATAATTAAATTGTTTTGAAGAACTTTATTAAAATCTTTTAAAAATAATTAAATTATTTCAAATAATTTAATAAAAATTGTTCTGAAATTAATTGAATTCATCTAAAGAATTTTATTAACATTTTTGAAAATAATTGTATTCTTTGAATGAAGGATTTTTATTCAAATTTCTTAAAATTATACCTATTATTAAATTCTGTAAAACAAAATGTTATTAAAAATAATTGAATTCCTCCGAAGAATTTTATAATTTAAGAAAATTATTCAATTCTTGCGACAAATGTTATTAAAATTTTTGAAAATAATTGTATTCTTTGAAGGATTTTTATTCAAATTTCTTAAAATTATTTTATTAAATTCTGTAAAACGAAATGTTTTTATTTTTATAATAAAATAAGAAAATAATTCAATTATTTTGCAACGAATTTATTAAAATTTTTAAAATCTTTTAAAATAATTATAAATTCTTTTGATACATTTTATTAAAATTGTATTGAAAAAAAATTAAACTAATGTGAAGCACTTTATTATTTATGAAAATAATAATACTAGAATTTGTACAAATAAAATATAAATTCAATGAAAAAAATTTGAATTCTTTCGAGAAATTTAATTAAAATTATACTGAAAAAAAATTGAATTCTTCTATTTAATTTAATACCAATTTTTGAATAGAATTGAATTTTTCAATTATTTTATTAAAATTTGAAGAAAAATTGATTTCCGTCATGAAATTTTATTATTTATGAAAATAATTGAATTCTAGCAAAGAATTTTAAAAACATTTGAAAAAAGTTGTTCATTTTATGACCATTAAGGGCATCCGGGAAAAAATACTGGTTTCGTGATAGACGTCTCATTTAAAAAGAAAAGAATATTTTGAGTCGGGATTTTTTGGTAAATATAGAGAAATGCTCTGGGACTAGCGGTCCTCTCGGAATTTAGAGAAATTTTGATAAATAATTATTGAAAAAAATTGTTGAAATATACGGAAAAAAGGGGTTTTGAACGGTTCAGTATAGACGTCTCATTTTGAGAGGATAAAATATTTCGGGTTCATATTTGGAGGGGTGATAGAGGAAGACTCTCCGAGGAGCGGTCCTCTCCGTTTTTGCAATAATTTTGCGAGGAAATTATTTTATTAACGATTGAAAGTGGAGTAATTTGAGGTTAATACATTTCCCTCAGTTCAACTCGCGACCACTTCCGAGAATTGGCGCCACCTCCTTGACTACTGACACATAGATCCACTTGTCTGTGTGCTCGCCGCCATATTGTCCGAAACTTTCGCCAAAAATCCAACTTTTGTAATTCCGTTTTTCAATATTTATTTCAAAAATTACTTGCAATTTTCGAGAATATTCTTTATCACCATGAATTCCCCTAATTATCATGATAAATCCGAACTAAATATCTCTAATTATTTAGGAGTGAGACGACACGCGGGAAAACACTTTTTGGGCTCGATTTTTCCCGGATGCCCTTAAGCTTCCTCAATATATAAAAATTGCGGTTTTGCAAACTTTTGAAAAATTATGTACAAAAAGGTTCGTCCAGAAGATTGGTTAAAAATAAAATTATATAAATCATTTATAAGTTGTTGTATAAATATTTGGTGAAATTTACACTTTCATTTGCCAATTGCTTCTATTTTATGATAGAATAATCATTTCAAAATATTAATATTAATATTAAATTAATTATGAAAAAAATACCAAATTTGAATTTTTTGTGAAAAAGAAAAATATTTATTAATTTTATAAATTTTGATAAAATATATACTTTGTATACATCAATCGATTCGTTTTCTTGCCAGGAATGTAATTTTGAGAATAATTAATAAAAATATTAACAAATAAAAAAATTATTTCAGAAAATACAAAAAAAAATTTTCTGAATTTTAAAAAAATTGTATAAAAAAAAATTTTGTACATATTTTTGAAAATCCTTGTGTCAGATTTCAGGTATTAATGACTGCAATAAACCTGCAAAATTTCAGGACAATCCATCAAAATTTGTCTGAGATAATTTGTACACAATTTTTGTGACATACACACACACACACATACACACATACACACACATACACACATACATACACACACACACATACATCTGGACATTTGCTCATAATTGAATATACATATGTTCTAGATGAAAATGAGTCCATATAACCTTGTTTTGAAAAATTGAAAATCGTCACCAATGCAAAGCTTCCTCATGAGGAAGCAATTATTTAATTGTTCGAAGAAAATTAAAATTCTTCCCAGAAATTCAGTTAATATTGTATTAAACATGATTAAATTGTTTTAGGATTGTATCAAATTTTTGAAAATAATTGAAATTGAAAATAATCTAAAATCATTTAAAACATTAAAGTTGATATTTGAAAATAAAAAAATTTTGAAATTTGCATAATAATAATAATTATATTGAATGCCATGTTTTCCACGCGTAAAATTTGCTAGTTATTGTAATAAAATTTCAAATTTGAAGAAGAAATAAATAAATTTCGTTAATTTGAACTTCATGAACTTTGGTAAAATAATAAAAAAACAAATTTAAAAGTAATTAAATCATAATGACGAAAGAATAAAAAAATTAAGAAGATTTGAAGAAATATATAAATTTTCCAATTACAATCGATTATCAAGTTTGTATATCAAATGATAAGAAAAAGAGAAGAAAAGAAATATTAAAAAAAATAATAAATAAATGGAAAAGTAATTGAAATCGACAAGCCGTGGATGAGTTTTGTAAAAAAATAGGAATAAAAAAGAAAGAGGAAAAATTATAAACAGAGAAATGTTTCATCTCTCATTTGAAGCAAATGAGTATTTTATAGACTTTTTGTGCTTTTTCTTCATCTGTCACTCTCTTGTCTGTTCCCTTTTATCTTTGTAACAAAATACGCGGGAATGTCCAACAACTAGACTGCTTTTGAAGCCCAAGTGGATATTGATTCTTGGCATGAATTCGCCAGCTCATGCAAAAGATTATAAAACGAATCACACGCAAAATTAAACTTTGCAAAAAGAAAAGGAAAAAAGAAATACAGAAAGCCATTGATTGAAAATAATACTCAGTTTCCTTATATATTTTTCCACACGAATTCTATATACTCGATATTATCGAAAGCGAGAAAGAGAGAAAGAGAAAAAGAGAGAATGATAAAGCGAGAGGATTAAAACCATCTATTCGAAAAACAAGTTTTTGCTTTTATCCACTTTTTCCATATATTATTTTTTTTTTCTTAGATATATTTCTAAATCATTTTTGTTTGCGCGCTTTCAATTTATTTCCGAAACCCACACACTGTAATTTTTTTTAATTCCTAGAAATTGTTTTTTAAATTAGTTTTACTTTCTCCATTTTATTTTTCCTTTTTCTTGATAAAAAAATTGTCTTAAAATGTAAAATTTGAGAACCCTCGGTATCCGCATTTTCTCATCCCCCTTTTATACTGCTAAACATTTGGCGTCTCTCCAGATGATGTCGATCCAAACCACTCTAGATTTTGCCCGAGGGTGCGAAAATTTTTTTTCCTTTCATTCGATTTTTATTAACATTTTACTACTATCAGTAGTATCTAGCATTAGATTGAGGAATCGAAATTTTATCGATTTAGAAATAAAGTAACTTTGTTTTTCAAGGGGGAATTTAAAATTGTTATATGGAGAGCGAGATTTTTATCTATTGTAGACGAAATGTCAAGATTAGTCATTTTTTTAAAATAACTTTCTTATTTACGAGAAATAGAAAATATAGGAGTGACCGTGAAATATATGTGCACACGAGATTGTATTTAATTAAAATTTATTTTCGAATCTATTCTGTCGATCTCTTTATGTCTACGCTTTCGTTTTTAATTTATTTTATTTCTCACTTCTACTAATTGTTGTGTATATTTGTATTTTTCGACTTTTTTCCAATATTTTTCAAAAAAGACGAATTTTTTCGACTTTTTTTTATTTTCTTTCAAAATATCGCAACAAAATACTACGTTTTTGGTATAAAATGCAACTTATTTCGATTTTTGTAGTGTGGAAAGTTATTATACTCAAATGTTTCAAAATTATTTTTGAATTAGGTTTTTAAAATAATATACCTACACGAGCAACAATTCGCACGGCTAACTTTTTGGAACAAGATTAGCAATTTTAAAAATAATAGAATTTAAGAATTTTTAATTCAAATTTTTGTTGAAAACACTAAAAAAATCCAATTTTGGAAAAATTACAAATAATTGCAGAAATTCAATTATTTTCAAGAATGATAAAATTCTTCTCATAAAATTCAATTATCTTTCAAATTAAAAAAAAAATTTCGTCAAAATCCCAATTTCATAAATAACAAAATTCTTCCCTAAAGTTCAATTATTTTCAAATCAATTTCAAATTCCCAAAAATAATACGCAAACATTTAATTATTTTTATAAATAATAAAAATTTCTCAAAAATTCAATTATTTACAAATTTTTTATAAACTCCTTCGCAATAATTCGACTATTTTTATAAATAAGAAATTTTTTTTAAGGAATTCAATTATTTTCATAAAAAATAATTAAAAATTGTAGAAAATAATAATTGATTTGAAATGATGGAAATAATTTTGAAAAAGTTACAGTAACAATATTCTTATAATATAGTATAATGATTTTAATACTTGGTCATCTTTAATTATTATAAGTTATTGAATTTAAAAAGATTTGAATTTGAAATTTTTGAAATTCTTAATTCTTATGGAAAAGTAATATTGATTAAATATTTATTTTAAAAGAAAGTTATTGATGTTTTCGAATAATTTTCCAATTAAAGAAATTCGTAAATAAATGTAACAGAACATTTTTTTGAGTAAAATTTTTTTCTTTATTTTCTAAAAATTTAAAAAGCTTTAATTTAATTTTCAATTAAAATTTGTAATCGACAAATAGAATAGAATATGTAATGTTTCTTTTCAAAAAGTAAAGAATGAGTTTCTGAACAATATTGTTATTGAGAAATAAAAATTATGCATAAAATTGGTATAGGTATTTCCTATTTCTTAATTATAATTTTTTAATAATTAACAATTTTCTCATATTTTTATAAATAAATAGGAGAAAAATTCGCATAATTTAGATCAGTCAAACGAAAATTGTTATTGAAAAAAGCATATAATAAACAAAATTTATTTGCTAATCATAATTTTATAATTATATTTAATTTTCGAAATGTCTATTTAAGAAGTTTTTAAATAACTGAAATTTTGTAAAATATTATCGAAAATAATTGATATTTTAAAAGTATTTCTTTAAAATTTCAGAAAATTAAATTTTAAAGAATTTTAATTGCAAATTTTGAGAATAATAAATTAAAATCTAAAAAATTTTTTTAAAAAATCTTCGAATATTTGACAATGAAAATTATCTTCAAAAAATTGTATTACTTAAAATATTTTTTAAAATATAATTCTTGGAATGTTTTCATTGAAAGTTTTTAACATTAAATTATTTTTAATATTTTCAATTACAGATTTTCGAAAATTTGAATTTTTACAAAAAATAATTACATTAAAATTATAAAGAAATTTAATTCTTTAGAGTTATTAATAAAATAATGTATTTAATAATTTATTTTCATTAATAAAACGAAATTTATTTATTTCTTCTTCGAACTACATTTTTTTTGCAATAACTTTGTGTCACTGTAAAAAGTAATAATTTTCAAAGTTTCTAAATGTAAAATTTAAGTTTTTAATTTTTATTGCAATAAGTAATTTATGAAAATATTTTTACTGATAAATATTTTGTTCTTTTGAACGTTCAAAGCTTGTAGATCATACGAAATATAGTTATAATTTTTTAAAATAGTCAAACTTTTATTACTGAAATAAAATTTACTTAAAAAAAAATATTGCAATTTTTTCTAATTTTTTTTTTTTTTTTTTTGAGAAAAATGTTAAAAAATATCGAAAATTTATTTGAAAATAATTATTGAATTTTACAAAAAAGTTAAAATTGAAATTATTATTGGGATGAGATTTGGAAAAGTTAAAAAAAGTTTTTGGAAATCGGGGAAAAGTCAGGAAAATAGAAAATCAAATTTTGTCACAACTCTGAATAAATCAAACGACTCTATCGACTTTTTTTAGAATTTAGAATCGACTAAAAACGACTCTTTTTACGCCTTTTAGTCGATTTGAGGCCTGTTTATGCGATTTATTATCAAAAACGCTAAAGGACTGAAACAATTTTAAAAAAATTTAACATTTCAAGATACTATTAATTTCTTGCGGTTTTTCAGGAATTCCATCGATTGAAATTTCGAGGGGCACAAATCAAATTGATAAAAATAAATACAATGGAATCGGAAAGACACAAGAGCCTGTGGGCAATGCACGAGAGAGTAAAGATGAATAAATATGAGAGAAGTTCGGTTTCCTTCACGGAAGAATATTGACCAAGGCGAGAAGAATATGCAAGCATCTTTCTTTTTTTTCTCCTCGAATGGACCATTCGAATAGGAAGGACTAAGGATTGTTGTTGTTGTTGTTGTGCCCTTTGGCGCATATCGAAGCAGCAGCAGCAGCCGAGACGAGAGCCACACGAACGATTTATGAGATTCGTTTTATGAGTCTTTTGCTCGTTTCGTGCTCCAAGGAAGATCGAGCGTCTCGGAAATTGTATTGCTTGACTTCATCTCACTTTGCTGTCGCTTTCAAAAATGAAATGCCAACCCGAATGAAAAACACGCCCAAACAATTTGGCAATCTTCAAAAAGAAAAAGAACAAATTTCTTTCCCTCGAGACTTTAGATTTGCAAATTTTCTATAATATTTTTCAAAGAAAACGAACATCTAATCTCTTTTCATAGTGTGAGAAGAATCTTATCTTGACATCATTTTGGTAAATAAAAATTTAGTTTCTTTCGAGTAGAAAGAGAGATAAAGATAAGATCTTTATCTTCATTGCGCTTATAATTTTCTTTTTTTGAGTTGCAGGGAGTTTAAAAATGGGATGAGTAAACATAGGAGGGAAAAAAAAGGTTTGCGGTTCACAGGTTAATAGTGTACTCTCTCGACAACTTCCTCGGTAATCTCGTTTCCTGTCTGATCCGACAAGAATAGCGCAAAGAGACATTTATGCCAGACAACGTGTGTGCTACCAGGTTTCTTCGCTCGTTTCCTTGTCTTCACGCTATGAGTCACTATTCACAATATACATACAGCCATACAACTTCTTTATCCAAGTGGGAAGGATAAAACGATGTAATTTACTCTTGCCCTTGAAAAGGGAAATAGGGTTGCTTATTCGTCGCTTTGAGCCTTGGTCTTTTCCCTCCTCTATCGATCGCTGCTTTCAAAAACCCCAACAACGCCATGCACAGTACCTTTCAAAAAATTACCACGATTTTTTTTATCTACTTCACATTTCCTTCTATTTACAATTAATAGAATTTTTATTTTGTCTTCATTCTTTCGCACCTGAATTACGGACGTTTTCGCAAAGAAATGCAGACTTTAAATTTAAAAAATAATCAATTTACATTTAAAAAATTGAAATTTTATTATTAATAGAATTTTCTCGAAGAACAAGTATTAATTTTCAAAAAAAAAATTTTAAACCTACAAAATTTATTTGTTGAATACAATATTTTTTGTCATATCGTTTCTTCAAAATTTAGTTTTAAAAATGACTTGATTTTAATTTAATATTGCTTTTTTAATTCAAAAAATATTCTCTCTATAACGTCGGTGTTCAGATTTTTAAACAAGCTCGCCATTTTGAAAATATGCTTATTTGTTTTAAACAAAATTTTGACTGTTTTCAAATTTGAATTAGTGACAGACTTTTTGCTTTTGAATTAGTAAATTTAACTAATAAAATAGTAGAAATTATTATTTGTTAGTAAATTTACTAATTCAAAAGTAAAAAGTCAGTCACTACTTCAAATTGATAAATATTTTTTTTTTTTACTAATTCAAATTTAGAGAGTTTATAAGTATATAAATACATTTTTTTTATTGTTAATTTTTTATCATGAAAATTGATGTTTTTGTTCTTCCAGAAAATACTATAAATGTTTTATTTCATTATATAATAATTAATAGTAATGAATAAATAATAAGAAATAATTATAATTATTATTTTAATTGCTAACATGTTAATTAATTATTTTCTTAGAGCTCAGCATTTTGTTGGATTAACCACCTTAAACGTATAATTTTTAGTCATAAAAGAACAATTTCGTTTTGTTTTAATTTTAATTGATTGAAAGAAATTTTTAATCGTCGAAATTTTTATTATTTTCTTCCAAAGCAAACATTTTTGAGTGAAATAAATAGTCTGTTAATTATTCCTCTAAAGTTTTGAACGTTCAAATTTTTCAAAATTATTTTTGAGCTATTTTTTGAAGATAATTAAATTTTTGAAATATATATTGTAATTAAAAAGTTTTTAAATAATTGAATTAAATTGTCAAATGAAAATCTTAAAATTAAAATAAATGAAAATTAACTTAAAAAATGTATTAAAATATTTTTTAAAAAAGTAATTCTTACAATTTTTTTAAAAAAGAATTTAGAAATTAAAATTTTAACATTGATCCGAGGCCTGGTTTCATTATATTTCAAAATTTACTTAAGAAAATGGAAAAATAATGTAAATAAAATATTTTTTTCCTTGTTTAGAATTACTTTTGTTAATAATCAAAATAATTTCCAAATATAGAATTTACGCATTAAATGTAGTAACAAAAATATCGTTGTTCATTTGACCGTTCAAAACTTTATAGGAACTTTGTTAATTGGTAATAAATTGAAAAGAATGTAGGTATGTAGATATAAAAATCGATTTAAAAGAAATTATAAAGTTCATTTATCGAAAAAAAACATTTCATTTTTCTCTTTCTATTTTAATTGAATGATAAAAATTATTTGACAAGATTTTTATTATTTGATTTTAGAAAAATAAAAATTTTTGAGGAAATAAAAATTTTGTTAATTGGAAATTGAAAAATTTGTGCGTCGATATAAAAAAATCGTATAGTAAAAGAAATTATTATAATATCCATTTTTCAAAAGAAAAGCATTTCGTTTTCTTCTTTCAATTTAAATTAATTGGAAAGTATTTTTTTTTCCAAAAAAGGACATTATATTAATTTCTCTTACTACAATTTTTTTATCTACACATTTTTCAAAATTTGGTTTCTTTTCCTAACATTTTTTATTTCGAAATGTCCTAAAGTTTCAGACCTCGATTTTTGTATACTTAGTTCAAACTTTTATTTTCCCCTTATAAAATATTTGTGTGTAAACTAAAAAATAGTAATTCTTGATTAAATGTATTTATTTTATTTCTCATTTCCTCAGAAGAAATTTTACAAAATATTCATATAGAAAAAAATTTCGCTTATTTGAACGCTGAAAACTTAAGGAAAATATTACCGAATCAGATATTAAAAATTTTAACATATAAAAATTATTTTTAATCAATTGAATCGAGAAGCACAAAACGAAGGATTCTTTTTTTTCGAAAAATAGACATTCAAATAATAATTTTCGTTAATATTGGAGTAAAGAAAGTTTTTTGATTCTAATAATCGGTTATTTGACTGTTAGTAAATTTATTTGATAAGTAATACATTTATTTGAAAAGAATTTATAATTTTTATCAGATTTAATCTTTACAAATATTTTATCAAATATTTATAATTAAATAATAAATGTTTATTATTTATTTAATGACTAGATTCTACATAGAAATAACAGAAAACCTGTTTGTTTATTATAAATATGAAAATAGTTTGATAATAATTTAATTTCATATCTATATTTGTGTCGAGTAATATTTACTGTATAGTCAAACGATCGAATAGTGTTCTTGCCACACCATATAATATGTAAATAGTATTCATACCAATAATTTGTGTAGTTTGACACAAATACGATTCAATTGACTCAAATAATAATATACATATATTACATATAATAGTCAAGTAATTGATTATTTGAATAAAAAAAAATTTCTTCTTTACTGTGCCTTCTCAATGTTAATTGCCAAGTTAATTGGAATGTTGAATGAAATGTAGGCGGTGCGTAATGAAAATGTTTATGACTCAAATTGTTCGTAAATTTCCGTCGAGAGTCTCTCGTTTCAATATATCGCATATTATAAGTAAAGAGACTCGAAGAGACGCTTTAACGTTGCGCTCGACATTCTGTTTGATAAACTCAATTCTCTATAATATAATAATAGATGCAAAGGGAGAATATAATGATCGCTTTAAAATTCTCGCCTCTCTCTCAATCATTACCTTTATCTGCCATATGATGCTTGCCTCCCGTATATGAAGTTTGACACACGTTATCAACAATAATAAATTTCAATTGTTTCCTGACCCCTATATCATTGCACGCAGGAAATCCGAAATTAAGAGAGATTCAAAAAATATAAAACTCGTTATCAACACCCACTCAATGCTTATATTGTCAAATAAAAAAATTATTCCTATTTGTATATATTGTAATCATCAACTGAGATGACAAGAGGAAAATTTCTCCTTTCGAATTTCATAATTTACCGAATATTTTCGGGAGTTGTTTTTCCAGCTCTATACAGAAATTCGATTCAATTTATTCGTATGACTCACTGTTTCGAGTGAACGTTTCGGTTTCATATTATGCAGGATTGTCGCAAATAAAGTAAATCAGGGACAATAAAATTGGTCAGGGAATTTCATCATTACCATTACTATTTTAATAAACTTCCTCGAAAGAATTTAATTATTTTCAAAAATTTTGATAAAATTCTTTGTAAGAATTGAATTATTTTTTATGCAATTTCACTTAAATTGCTTGAAAGAATTCAATTTTTTCATAAATAATAAAATTCTTTGTAGTAATTCAATTATTTATAGGTAATGCAATTTTAATATTTCTCGAATAAATTCAATTTTTTTTTTAATTTCAATCAAATTTTGTGAAAGCTTTCAATTATTTTTTAATAGAATTTTAATTAAATTGCTTGAACGAATTCAATTGTTTCGAATAATTTTAAAGAATTACCTAGAAATAATTCCTTTTTTAAGTTTTAATAAAGTCCTCTTTCGGAAGAATTTAATTATTTTCACAAATATGTAATCGAACTCTTCGCAGGAATTTAATTATTTTTAATACAATTTTAATAAAATTTCTCAAAAGAATTCAATTATTGTTCAAAATTGTAATAAAATTTTTATTCGAAAGAATTCAATTATTTTGAAAATGTTGATAATATTCTTTATAAAAATTAAATTATTTTCAATATAACAGAATTTCTCGAAAGAATAAAATTATTTTTAAGAAAAATGAAATAAAATACTAGGCAAGATTTAAATTACTTCAAATTCAAAATTATCAATGTTAAAAAACTGTAATATTTTTCTAAGAAAAATGTCATCTTTTGAAAATTAAAAAGTAAATATTAACGTAAAGTTTTGTAAAATAAAATAATTTCTAAATTTTTCTTGCAAAAATAGTGTTTTTAAAACTTTTCTCTGAATCTACATTAGTAAATAATTAAGGTAATTAGAACAAAAGTGATATGGATGAATCCAAATATTAATTTTTTATTCCTCCTATACAGAAGAAAACATTAAAATAAAGAAATTCCAGTTTTTCTTAAAAATTAAATTAGAATATCATTAATTTTAAAGTTTCAAACATTTAATAAGAAAAATTATCAAAACAATTAGAAAACAAAAACAACTAACTTCAAACTGCAAGCAGATATTCAGAATATAACGATTATTATTATGTAGAAGATAGAAAATTATTATTATTATCTTCGGTGCAATTTCTTTGAAAAAAATCGTTTCCCATTTTTTTTTATTAAGAATTTTGTTATTGAAAAAAATTTTTATTAAATTTACTATTTTCACTGTTAAAATTTAAGAAATTTCTCCTGAAATGTTCAATGGTTGGGAATTATTATTAATATAATGATTTTTAATATGGAAGATTGTGTAGATTATGAAATTAATTGAAATTTTGTGAAATTAAATTTAAAATAATTAAATATGTTAAAAGAATTCATTAGAGATTCAAAAAATCAAAATTTTTAAAGAATTTTAATTTATTAATTATTGGTAAATAGTAAATATGTAATTGAATTTTACAAAGTTGTAATCAAAATGTAATCATATATTTAATAATCTTTATAAAAAACAGAATTAATGGTTCCAAATGCAATCTAAAATAATGTAATATTGCAAGAGTTACAACTATCTAAATCTTTTATTAATTAATTATGTAATTTTAAAAAGATTTAGATAGGTACGTAAAATTTATTTGAAAACATTTTAATTATAATTTTGATAAATTAGGTGTTTAAAATATTTTAATTCCAATTTTTAAAGATAATTAAATTAGGTAATTGAAAATTTTCAAATTAATTTACAGTTTCTAAAATTCTATGGAAAATAATTGAATTTTTTAAGAATCTTATTGAAATTTGTATAAATAATCGAGGAGAATTCGCTACAGTAACTAATTTTATTTTTGAAATAAAAAAGAGTAGACACTCTTAAAATTTTAAGTCAAATTTTTAATTTTAAAAATTATCTTTTTCTTAAAATTTAATTCTCTTGGATTTTTTTAAAAGAATGAGGTAAAAAATCAAAATTCTGACTAGAAATCAGGGAAAAACAAAATCAAACCTTTGTGCCTTTCGAATTTCAAAATTATTTTCGGAAGTTTTTTTCCAAATTATTTATAGTGAATGTTTCCGTTTCATATTACTATAGAGATCCAGAAATAATTCGGAAAAGTGCGAGAAATATCTCTAGCTATACTATTCATAAATATATTGTACGATCCCTTTTTACTTATTTGTAAAGGTTTTTCGTGGGACTGTGGGAATTGATAATGTGCCACTGTCTCAAAGTTAATTGTTTCCTTTTCATGTTTCTTGGAAAGTGTGTATAATGTATATGTATAAGAATAAGAGTAAAGAAAAGTTGAAACAAAGAAGAAGAAGACTTCTTTACGATATCCTTATGTTTTGAAGTGAACTTTTTAAGACGCGCGTGTCGTTGGCGCGTGTAATATGCGTCCTTAAATAACGGGGTATTTGTCGAAAGGGTAGGGAGGAGTCTCTCGATCTACTTTAAGTTGAGACGAAGAGAGCCCACGTGATTATATAGGAGAGGATAAAGAGTTTCAAAGTATGGTACTTGTTTTATGTGAAAAGCAAAAAAAAGTCACCAACTCTGTGTCAGTGTTAGTTGTTGTAGAAACATCCGGTAGCTGGACCCAATCTCTTTAGCCAACCCTTCGTTTTATCTCGTCACAATAATATTGACAATCACAACAATGTCAGTTCGTCTTCTTCAAAGTTTAGTTCACCAAAAGATTTGTCATTTTTCTCTCATTAATTAATTCCTTTCAAATTAATAATTTCCATTTTTTATTTTTTTTTATTTATTTATTTATTTTTATTTTATTTTTTTTATTTCTCTCTTCTTCTTTTTCTTCCTCGACAGAATTTTTTTATTCCTTTCAATTTTTTCGATTTGAAATCTTTTTGAAATTTTTGGAATTTTATGCTCTATAGAGTAAAACAAAGATTGAAAAACATTCCAGATTCGAAATTAAAAAAAAATGTTACGTTTAGGGTTGAATTATAATTTTTAAAAAAATACTGTTGTTATTCCAGGGTTGCCACAGGCCAGGGAAAATCAGAAAAACAAAAAAGTCAAGGATTTTAATTAAAAGTACTGGAAAAAATTAAATGTTATTATTACTTATAAATCATTTAAAGAAGTATTTTTTTGAAAAATTTTAATTTCAATTCTGTTGAAATTAGTTTAAATTTTAACGCAATTCTTTGAAAGAATTCAACTATCTTAATAAATATTAAAATTCTTTCCAGAAATTCAATTATTTTCAAAAATTTTTTTAAAAAATTCTCGTCAACATTTCAATTATCTTTATAAATAGCAAAATTCTTCGCCGAAATTCAATTATATTCAGGAATTTTAATAAAATTCATTGCAAAATTCTATTATTTTCACAAATAACAATATTCATTAAAAGAATTCAATTATTATTTTCAAAAATTTTGTCTTAATTTAATGATTTTCAATATACTACTATTTTAATAAAATTTACCAAAAGAATTCAATTATTAAACAAAAATTTTGATAAAATTCTACACAAAAATTCAATTGTTTTCCGAAAAAAATAAAAATTTCACATGAATCAAATTATTAAAAATAGAAATGCATAAATTTTTTCGAAAAAAAATCAATTGTTTGAAACTGTTTTATAAAATTCTTCGCAATAATTCAATTATTTTCATAAATAATAAAAACTCTGCAGAATTTCAAATCTCAATTATTTTTAATACAATTTTAATCGAATTTCTCGAAAAATGGAATTTTTTTATAAATTTAATTTAAGTTTTTATTTTCTAATGTATATTCTTTTAATTAAAGAATTTCCGAATAATCGAAATTTTGTAGAATTGAATTGTTAACAAATAAATTTGAAAATTCTCAAAAGAACTTTATTAAAAATTATTAAAAATAATTGATTTATAAATTACATTTTTGTAGCAATCCTGTATTCTTTACATGGCTTTTTAAAAATTAGAAAAATAAAATGTTTAGAGTTGAATTATATCTTGAAAAATTACTTTTGCAATAATTCTTTAGGAGGCGTTTTGGAAATTTGAAAAAAAATTCCATTTTGGAAATTAGACGAAAAAATATTACATTTAGGATTGAATAATAATTCTTGAAAAGAAATTACTGCTGTGATTTTATTGACGATTGTTTCATTTCCTTGAAATTTCGTATATAGACTGTGCTGAATTAGAAAGGAAATTGGGAAGACAGATTTTTTTTATAAATAATGTATTGTAATTGTCGCTTTGTTGGTTAGGAGGTGTTTAATAAAGATGTGAAAGTATTTAAAATTAAATTGCGGTCTGTGGTGACGTTTATACAAGCTTGGCAACAAACTTGACTTGTTTTTTTTTTTTGAGAGAGAGAAAAAAAATGAGGGTATATACTTGTATACCGGAAAGCAACAGCGGTATAGAAATTTAATATTTGCCACAATATTTGCTAAGAGTTGCAAACGGTTATATACCAAACATTTGACATTTGGATTTCATATTTTTATTGAAGTCGAAAGTTTCTTTCTTATTTATTTCATTCATTTTTGCGCATTTCTATAAATTATTTTTTTGCATCTAGTAAATAGTTTATTATTATTCATATTTTTTGTTTTTAACTATTTTTATTATTATTTAGGTATTATTAAATCATTATTTAGCATTACTTAGAAAGAAAGAAAAGTCGCAAGAATTCAAATATTTTTGCAAATAATCAAATTCTTCTCAGGAATTGAATTATTTTCAATACAATTGTAATTAAATTCCTTGAAATAATTCAATTATTTTCAAAATATTTTCGAAGAAATCAATAATTTAGAACACTTTAATAAAATTCTTAAAAAAATATTAATTAATTACAGAAATTTTGATAAAATTTGTTCATAGGGATTTAGTTATTTTCATAAATAATAAAATGTGTCAAAAGAATTCAGTAAGTTTTAATATAATTTATTTAAATTAAATTATTTGTAATAATTCAATTATTTTTTTTAAATTTTAATAAAATTGTTACATAGAATTCAATTATTTTCAAACATTTTATTAAAATCTTGCACAAGAATTCATGTATTTTCATAAATAATAAAATTCTTCGTAGGAATTCATTTATTTTCAATTCATTTTCAATTAAATTCCTCAAAAAAATAAAATTTTTTTTTAAAAAATGCTTCAAAGGAATTCAATTATTTATTCCAAAATAATAACATTTTTCAATGAAATTCAAATGTTAAAAAAAAGTCAAATAAAATTCTTTGCAGGATTTCAATTACTTTTAAATTTTAGATAATAAAAATTTTTTCTAATTGTAAATTTGTTAAATTTTTTATATAATTATATTATATAATTTTTAAGAACTAAAAATTTGGAAAATTATAATTGAATTTTTGATTCAGAATCAATTTTTTGTTATTTTTGGGGAATCGATTGAAACGAGTTTTTTTAGTCGTTAAATGTAAGTTTTCAATAGCTACTTTTTTACTACTTTTTTTCAGTTTTAAAGCTCTATTTTTTTAAAAATTATGTATCGAGTGCAAAGCCTTTATTATTAATTACTGAATTAGTGAAAATAACTATGTATTTGTTTAGTTAAAAGGAAAAAGAAGGAAACTGAGAAAAAAAGAAGAGAAAAACTGAGGAGAGTAGAAAATGTTTGTTTTTGATCCAGTAATTTGATTATTTATTTTCCAAGACTGTCAACAAGGGGAATAATGTATTTTTATAGACAACGGTTATAGAATTTTATTATTTCCGCGTTGTGGTTGTATTCTACTTTTCTTGAAACAAGGTTGAATGCGTCTTTGGATTATATTCGTTGCTACTTACTCGGATGATATAATTAAGAACAATTTCCTCGAGTTAACTGTTAAGCGGCATTGTGCGATGTGTATATGGCGCAAAGTTCACACGAGAAATCATCAATACTCGCATTACATTTACGCCTCAGTCGAAACGCAAATTGATTTTAACTTTTCGAAAATAGTTCCTCATCATTTCGAAAATTAATTTTCTCTCAAAAAATAGAAAATAGATTTTACCAGATTCATTCTAGTCTTATTTCTATTTTTAATTCTATATTTGTTGCAGAAAATTCCAATTTTATGGAAATTCAAACTTAACTGAATTTCTCTTTGACGATACTTTTGTCAGAAAGAATTTTCATTTGATAGCATTTTCTTCTAATTGAATTCTAATTATTCTTCTTTTTCTATTTTTTTCTAATCAGGGTTACCACAGGTCAGGGAAGTCAGGAAATTTAAGAAAAATAAGGAAAAGTAATATTGGTCAGAGAAAAGTTAGGGATTTTTATTAACAGCACTGAAAAAAAATTAAATTTTTAGAATTCATAAGAAAATTCTGAATTTTTGTATCTTTTTTTGCCTCATAAACTATGAAATTGACACGAATTCTAATACAAAACCTTCAATTTTTTCTATTTTTGACAATAATTTCTTTTTAAATAATTTAATTCTTGAAGTACTGCCATAAAATGATTATTACCTATAAATTAAGTATTTAATGAATAATTTTACTTAAATATTTCAAAATTAATTCAATTTTAAAAGAGTTGCGTTTACAATTTTCATAAAAACATCAACTTTAAAAAGTTTTAATTTGAAATTTTAGAAAATTTAAATTTTAAATGAATTTCATTAGATATTTTAAAGAACTTAGATTTTTGAAAAATTTTAATAATTCAAATTATTCTAAAATTAGTTAAATTTTTTAATATATATATTTAATTAGTTATTCGAAATGATGGATGTAAAGAAGAATTTAGTTAAAAACACTAAAAAATTGAATTTTGGAAATTAATGATTGTAGAAATTCAATTATTTTCAAAAGTAATAAAATTTTTCTTAAAAATTCAATTATATTAAAAATTTTTTTAAAATTCTCGTCTACATTTCAATTATCTTTATAAATAATAAAACTCTTTTCAAAAATTTTCCTCAATTCAATGATTTTTAAATTCTACTATTTTAATACAATTTTTCAAAAGAATTCAATTATTTAACAAAAGTTTTAATTAAATTCTATTCAAACATTTAATTATTTTCATAAATATTAAAAATTTCACAGAAATTCAATGATTTACAAATTTCTTAAAAATTTCTTCGCAATAATTCAATTATTTTCATGAGGAATTCAATTTTTTACAGGGATTGAATTATTTTCATAAATAATAAAACTCATCACAGAATTTCAATTATTTTCAATGTCACTTTAAATAAATATTCCTTGACAAATGTAATTTAAAAAAAAATGTTATTAAATTAAATTCGTCAAAAGAATTCAATTATTTAAAAATTAGTTGATGAAATTCTTTATGAAAATTCAATTTTAAGCAACATTCAATTATTCAATATATTATTTATTTTTGTTTTTAAATAATTGGATTCTCGTAGAATTTTCTAATAAAAATTGATTTAAAAATGAATTTCAGATAAAATTGTAGATTATAATTATTGAATATTAAAAGCATTATAATATGAATTTTTAGAAATAATAGAATTTTAAAAAGGTTTTAAATTAAAATCTTTGAAAATATGAATTTTTCATACTTTTTACTAACAATTCTGTAGAATTAATTTTTTTGAAAAAGTTTAATTGAATTTTTGTTAAAAAATTATTTCAATTTTTTATTTTCTAATATATATTTAAATGAAAAATTTTCAAATAATAGAAGTTTCGTAAAATTGAATTGTAAACAAATTGTTTTGAAAATTCTCAAAGAACTTTTTCAAAAATAATTAAAAATAACTGATTTAAAGAATAATTTTATGTAAAAATTTTATAAAATAATAATTCAATTGAAATGATGAAATTAATTTTGAAGAAGTTACAGTAATAATATTTTTATTATTTTTATTTTATTATTATTTTTATTATATTATTAATTTTATTATTCAATTATTTAAATACAAAAATAAATAATTATTAATTTAATTAATATTATTATAAAACATGAAGATATCGATTGCTCCGAGTCGAAGACTCGGAGTGATCGATTTCTTCATGTTTTATAACAATTATTTATAAGTTGTTTAATTTTAAAAAAAAGTTTGAATTTGAAATTTTTGAAAATCTTTATTCCTGTGGAAAATAATAATGATTAAATATTTATTCAGAAAAGAAGTTATTGATTGTTTTCGAATTCTATCTGAAAATCAGGGAAAAGTGAGGGAAAACAAAATTAAATTTCAATCCTGGTAATTTTGATTGAATTTGACCGAATTTTCTTGTGATTAGATGACATTCGACTTTTATTAAATTTAATTATATTTTCATTCATTCATTTAATTTAATTTTATTCAATTTCGAGCAAGTGGAAATTTCTGTTTTATTTGCTTTTGAAAATGACTAATGAAAGAAATTTGTTTCTCAAGCGAGAATGAAAATTGATTCTGAATTTTCGATTTTAGATTCAAGACGAAGGAGTTAAGGGAAAATAAAATGGCAGGAACTGGCGATGTTTGGGTGCAATGGTTCACGTGTTGTTTAACTCAGCAAGGACCCGCGGCTAGAAATAAAAGACAAAGGCCACCGCAAAGATTGAGGATAGACCGAAGTATGATAGGAGCACCGACGAATTTCCAACACACTGGACATATTGGCAGCGGTGATCTTGACATGGCAAGTGCCCACCTAAATGCCATTCAGACGCAGATGCAGGGGAAGGGTGGTTACGAAGCAGCCTTCGGTGTTAAGGTAAAGATCAAAAATTCCCAAAAAAAAAATTTTTTTTTTTCAGAAACAATCCTAAAGGAATTTTAACAAAAATTCACCAAATTCTACCATTTGAAAATTGAAAATTTACTTGTTTCAATATTTTCGTTAAGTGAAAATTTATCTACAATTTATCTACAATTCTTCAACGAAATGAAAATTTTCTAAATTACTGACTACTTTCGACAAATTATTGGATATCGAGAATAGAAGATTTTAAATATCACTTAATTAGTGGTTATTTTGCAATTAATTTATAATTCCAAATAAAAGAGAATTTGTTTCGGCTCACGATTCTCGCAATTCATTTCTAATAATTGGAATGCTACGTGAGATCAAACAATACCGATCAGATAATTAAAATTGCTTGTCGAGAAAAAGTTTTTCGGAAAAGTGGAGCAAGCGGCCTTTATAATTTATTTCATTGAAACTTTGAATTTATTATATATCTGGTTTTATTGAAATAAAGTTACCAGCAGAAGAAAAAGACCTAAAAAAAGAATAAATCCTTTCCATATAAAGTCAAGTTGATTAAACTAGTCCGAAAAAGAAGAAAAAATAACTAATTATTATAAAATTAAAATAAATTACGGTCTGAAATCAACTAAAAAAATTAAGAGGAATATTTACAACAGAAGCTACGAAAGAAAATAAAGAAAAAGAATGAGATGAAGATAAAAAAAGGAAGAGAGGGAGAAAGTGAACATATGTGAAAAAGGACAATAAGGGAAAAAAAAACTTTTTCTGATTAGAGAAAATGAGTAAATTGAGTCATTTTCAAAGAATTAAAGATCCTTATTTTTATGGGAAAAGTAAAGTTTAATATTTATGGAATTTCTCCTTAACGAGGTTCTTAAGACTAGAGTTTTGTTAATTAAGGTAACAATAATTAGTTTCTTGTTGAATGATAACGAAATGCGACAGTGTTCATTGTGCCTGAACAGCGTTGTGTGCTTCCGTCAGGTCATCGGGTTGTGGCCTGACATTTTGTTAAATTTGCATCAAAACCACTCGAGTTACACGTTAGGCGCAACCTACAGGTGAAGATAAAAAATCGATCATGTTCACGTCGCGACCACTGACTCTTACTTTCACGCGTCAATGGACGTGTAATGATAATTTATTTTTCATTTTTTTTTAACGCTGAAGCAAATTTATATGCATGCACACGAAGTCTTAAATTAACTCGCGCAGCTCTTCTTCAACTAAATATACAAATATCGTAATTAGAGATAATTTGTCGTGTACAACATTTTTTTTATTGCTTATTAACGATTTACTTCGAACCTAGAAAGTTTATTTCCTAGTTTTTGTTATTTCTATTTGTGAAAATTTGTCTATATGGGAAAAGAGTTTTTATTTATTTATTTATTTGAAAATTAACGGGACAGGCCCTTTCGTACATTAAGTACTCCTAATTCTAAGAGTTATAATTTTATCATCTTTTTAATGATTTCTGGGTATTTTAGTTTATTTTGAATCTAGAAGCAGTTGTCACGTGTAAGGGACTAAGGAAGAATCAGGGAAAATAAAATTGGTCTGGGAAATCAAAAAAAAGTCAGGGAATTTTATCAAAAGTACTGGAAAAATATTAAATGTCTAGGATTCATAAGAAAGTTCAGGATTTTGCTATTCAGCAGTCTTTGAAAATATTGAATTCTTTTTTAATTTGTTTGCCTTATAAACATTAAAATCACGACGAATTTCACTTTCTTAATATTTTGAACATTTAAATGAACGACATATTTTTTTACTCATATAATATTTTTAAAAGTCACTAGAATAAAATGAAAAAATTATTTATTTAACATTTATTTAGTTAAAAATTATTTGTTTAGTTATAAGAATATTAATTTAGTAAATAGAATCCAAATTTAAAGTAGCAATAAAAATATCGTCGTTCTAATGAACTTGAAAAACTTTAGGAAAATTAAATTTCAATACAAAACTTTCAATTTTTTCTATTTCTAACATAATTGAACTGTACAGAATTTAAATTCAATTTATTTAAAATAATTTAATTCTTGAAAAGCTGTCATAAAATTATTATTTATAAATTATTCAGCATATAATATTTTACTTAAACATTCAAAAAGTAATTAAATTTTACGAGTTGCACTTTCAAATTCATACAAATAATTGAATTTTAAAAAGTTTCAACTTGAGGTTTTAGAAAATTTTAATTTTAAAAAATTTTAATTAAAAATTATAAAAAGTTAATTTTTTGAAAAATTTATATTCAATTTTTTTTTTAAATTCCATGAAATTGAATTGTAAACAAATGGATTTCAGAAATATTTTAAGAAAAACATTTTTTTTTTCTATAATTGAATTCTAAAAAAAATTGAATTGAATTCATGAAAATAATTTTTAAGAAGTGATTTTAGAAATTCTTATAAATAATTAAATTTTATCAGGTTTTAAATTTGAAATTTTCGAAAATCTTAATTTTTGTGGGAAAAAAATAATAATAACTTAATGATTAAAAATTATCTATTAAAACTATTGATGTTTCGAATAATTTTACAATTAAAGATATTCAATTTTTTAAAAAGATATTTTGATAAGTAAAATTCTTATTCGAAAGTATTCAATTATTTTAAAAATTTTGATAAAATTCATTATGAACATTCAATTATTATTTACATTACAAATTTTTATTAAATTCCTGTAAAAATTCAATTTTTAAAAAATTTTAATGAAATTCTTTAAAACAATTCAATTATTTTCAGAAATAATTACATTTTTTGCAGGAATTTTAATTATTTTAATATAATTTCTAAAAAGAATTTAATTATTTTTAAAAAATTTAAGAAAATTATTATTTTATTAGAAAGAATTGAATCCTGGAAATAATTCAATTACTTTTTTAATAGTTTCATAAATAATAAAATTATTCGTTGGAAATTAATTATTTTCAATACAATTGTAACAAAATTTCTCAAAGGTATTCAATTATTTTTAAAAATTTTAATAAAATTTTGTTCGACAGACTTCAATTATTTCGAAAATTTCAGTTAAATTATTTTAAAAAATTCAATTATTTATAGAAAATTTTAATAAAGTCCTGTTTTGAAAGAATCAAAAATCAATTTCCTAGTTCGAAAATTTTGATAATATTTTGTAGAAAAATTCAATTATTTTTAGTTTAATGTTAATTAAATTCCTGGAAAGAATTAAATTATTATTTTTAATAAAATAATTCAATTATTTTCAATAATTGTCATAAAATTCCATGCAAGAATTAAATTATTTTACATTCAATTCCTGTCTTGAAATGAGAGAAAAGTTTTAAGAAAAATAAAATAAAATTTTTGTGGTATCCTTGTAGAAAGTTTATTTCCTAATTTCTTTATTTCTATTCGTAAAAATTTATGTATGGGGAAAAAATTTTCAGTTTTTTCATGTATTGCACTTCTTGATAAAGATTTCTGGATGTTTTGATAAATTTCGAACGTAGAAAGTTTATTTCCTAATTTATTTCTTTTATTTCTGTGTACATACCTATTCGTGAAAATTTGTCTCTATGGGCAAAAAATATCTCTTTTTCTATATATGATAAATATTTTCTGGATGTTTTAATTCTTTTAATTATAAAAAATTATTTACGATTCGCATGGTACGCATAATTCGAATAATTAGATTGTGATTTAACATTATTAAAATTGACCAAGTTTATTTTTGTATAAATCTGGGAAAAAATTAAATTAAAAATGTGATTTTGTACATTTTTGTGATACAATTTGTAAGAAAAAAGAGAAGATGAAGAAAAAGAAGAATGCAATGTCTTAATCTTTTAATACTGCGGGTATAAAAGTGCACCGAAAATAAATACGTGACTCACATACAAGCTTGACATCATTTTTTTCCACAGAGCTAGATTAGCAAGATATTTTATTCACTTATCAACTTTTTGATTCACCGGGAGGGATTAATTTATTATTGGCAAAAAAAGGAAACCTGAATGGTGCCAATTAAATTATTAAATAATTTTCAAGAAATGAAGTATTCGACTTTCATTCAGGCGGCAAATTACGAAATTCACCTCTCTTTTCTCAGAATTAATATATGTATACATATTATCAAAGGAAAAGAAAAATTATCTCCTTTCTTTTGCTTTTTCTTCTTTCTTCGAAAACACTTTTCGTAATGCATGATAAGTGTTTCGAAAATAATTGAAATTTTTTCCCTTTTCGTTTATTTTGCTGGTAGAAAAATAATTTTCTATTTACGAAAATCTTATAATATCTCAAGGAAATTTTATCCTTTTTGTTTATTTTGCTTTTCTCAAAAGAATTGATTTCCTTTTTTAAGTATTCTAAATGAGGAAACAAATTAGAAGAAAATTTTCCTCCTTTTTCTTTTGAAAATACTTTTTGAAGATAGTTCGATAAATAGTTTTATTTTCTCGAGAAATAGATTCAATAAATAAGTTAATAAAATTGAAAATTAAGATTTTTTTCACTTATTTCAGTTGAATAAAAATAATTTTCTGAGTCCGAAAATCGTAGTTTTAAAAATAGCGACTTCTTCCATTTTTACTAACGAGGATTCTTTTTCTAACGCCTCTTGAGTTGATAGTTGGCTCAACTATGATAATAATAGTTTTTTTTAGTAATCGTCTATGTCAAAGGTTAATTAAAACGTCGCCGGACTTAAGTCATAATTGAAACGCGTTCTACATATTTTGTTGTTTGGCGTTTTGTATTAATCTACTTGTATTTAAATGTACATCAACTTAGCAAAACAACTTCAAAATTTTAAAGTCGCCTATAGATGATAATTTGCCGTTTTTTTTGTCGCTAATTAGTTGTGAAAAAAAAAATTTTGTCGCTCCTTAATTTTTTTTAATAATTGGTGTTTTGCTAAGTTTATATAAAGTTAGCGAAGCACCCATAGGAAAATGATAATTACAAATATTCACTAAATTACTCTTTATAGGAATTTGCCGTTTTTTTGCCGCTAAACAATCAACTACTTCATTTTACAAAAAAATAAAAATTCAAAAAAAAAAATTTTTTTTTTAAATAGGCATTAAACTTTTTTTTAAAAAAAACTTTAAGAAATACAAAAAAAGGAAAAAATTTAATAAAAAACAAAGAATAAGCAAATTATATCACAAATAGTAACTAAATTAGTCCAACGACAAATTCCTGGCTAAAAATAATAAACAAAAAAATAAATACTTTTAACAAAAATCACTTTTTTGCTAAAATTATCGCTAATTTTCAATTAAAAAATGTTTAAACAATTTAAATCAGTAGCGATTAAATAGAAATCATCATTTAGTAACTAAGTAAGTCCAACGACAAATTCCTGGCTAAAAATAATAAACAGAAAATAAATACTTTTAACGAAAATCACTTTTTTGCTAAATTTATCGCTAATTTTCAAATAAAAAATGTTTTAAACAATTTTAATCTTTAACAATGAAATCGAAATCAGCATTTAGTAACTAAATAAGTCCAACGACAAATTCCTGGCTAAAAATAATAAACAAAAAAATAAATACTTTTAACAAAAATCACTTTTATGCTAAAATTATCGCTAATTTTCAAATAAAAAATGTTTAAACAATTTAAATCAGAAACAATAAAATCGAAATTACCATTTTGTAACTAAATTAGTCCAACGACAAATTCCTGGCTAAAAATAATAAACAAAAAATAAATACTTTTACCAAAAATCACTTTTTTGCTAAATTTATCGCTAATTTTCAATTAAAAAATGTTTAAACAATTTAAATCAGAAACAATAAAATCGAAATTACCATTTTGTAACTAAATAAGTCTAACGACAAATTCCTGGCTAAAAATAATAAACAAAAAAATAAATACTTTTAACAAAAATCACTTTTATGCTAAAATTATCGCTAATTTTTAAATAAAAAATGTTTAAACAATTTAAATCTTAAACGATAAAATCGAAATTACCATTTAGTAACTAAATTAGTCCAACGACAAATTCCTGGCTAAAAATAATAAACAAAAAATAAATACTTTTACCAAAAATCACTTTTTTGCTAAATTTATCGCTAATTTTCAAATAAAAAATGTTTAAACAGTTAAAATCTTTAACAATAAAATCGATATCAGCTTTTAGTAACTAAATAAGTCCAACGACAAATTCCTGGCTAAAAATAATAAACAAAAAATAAATACTTTTAACAAAAATCACTTTTTTGCTAAATTTATCGCTAATTTTCAAATAAAAAATGTTTAAACAGTTAAAATCTTTAACAATAAAATCGATATCAGCTTTTAGTAACTAAATAAGTCCAACGACAAATTCCTGGCTAAAAATAATAAACAAAAAATAAATACTTTTAACAAAAATCACTTTTTTGCTAAATTTATCGCTAATTTTCAAATAAAAAATGTTTAAACAGTTAAAATCTTTAACAATAAAATCGATATCAGCATTAAGTAACTAAATTAGTCCAACGACAAATTCCTGGCTAAAAATAATAAACAAAAAATAAATACTTTTAACAAAAATCACTTTTTTGCTAAATTTATCGCTAATTTTCAAATAAAAAATGTTTAAACAGTTAAAATCTTTAACAATAAAATCGATATCAGCTTTTAGTAACTAAATAAGTCCAACGACAAATTCCTGGCTAAAAATAATAAACAAAAAATAAATACTTTTAACAAAAATCACTTTTTTGCTAAATTTATCGCTAATTTTCAAATAAAAAATGTTTAAACAGTTAAAATCTTTAACAATAAAATCGATATCAGCATTAAGTAACTAAATTAGTCCAACGACAAATTCCTGGCTAAAAATAATAAACAAAAAATAAATACTTTTAACAAAAATCACTTTTATGCTAAAATTATCGCTAATTTTTAAATAAAAAATGTTTAAACAATTTAAATCTTAAACGATAAAATCGAAATTACCATTTAGTAACTAAATTAGTCCAACGACAAATTCCTGGCTAAAAATAATAAACAGAAAATAAATACTTTTAACGAAAATCACTTTTTTGCTAAATTTATCGCTAATTTTCAAATAAAAAATGTTTAAACAATTTAAATCTTAAACGATAAAATCGAAATTACCATTTAGTAACTAAATTAGTCCAACGACAAATTCCTGGCTAAAAATAATAAACAGAAAATAAATACTTTTAACGAAAATCACTTTTTTTGCTAAAATTATCGCTAATTTTCAATTAAAAAATGTTTAAACAATTTAAATCAGTAGCGATTAAATAGAAATCATCATTTAGTAACTAAATTAGTCCAACGACAAATTCCTGGCTAAAAATAATAAACAGAAAATAAATACTTTTAACGAAAATCACTTTTTTGCTAAATTTATCGCTAATTTTCAAATAAAAAATGTTTAAACAATTTTAATCTTTAACAATGAAATCGAAATCATCATTTAGTAACTAAATTAGTCCAACGACAAATTCCTGGCTAAAAATAATAAACAAAAAAATAAATACTTTTAACGAAAATCACTTTTTTGCTAAATTTATCGCTAATTTTCAAATAAAAAATGTTTAAACAATTTAAATCTTAAACGATAAAATCGAAATTACCATTTTGTAACTAAATTAGTCCAACGACAAATTCCTGGCTAAAAATAATAAACAGAAAATAAATACTTTTAACGAAAATCACTTTTTTGCTAAATTTATCGCTAATTTTCAAATAAAAAATGTTTAAACAATTTAAATCTGTAACAATGAAATCGAAATCAGCATTTAGTAACTAAATTAGTCCAACGACAAATTCCTGGCTAAAAATAATAAACAGAAAATAAATACTTTTAACGAAAATCACTTTTTTGCTAAATTTATCGCTAATTTTCAAATAAAAAATGTTTAAACAATTTAAATCTTAAACGATAAAATCGAAATTACCATTTTGTAACTAAATTAGTCCAACGACAAATTCCTGGCTAAAAATAATAAACAGAAAATAAATACTTTTAACGAAAATCACTTTTTTGCTAAAATTATCGCTAATTTTCAATTAAAAAATGTTTTAAACAATTTAAATCAGTAGCGATTAAATAGAAATCATCATTTAGTAACTAAATTAGTCCAACGACAAATTCCTGGCTAAAAATAATAAACAGAAAATAAATACTTTTAACGAAAATCACTTTTTTGCTAAATTTATCGCTAATTTTCAAATAAAAAATGTTTAAACAATTTTAATCTTTAACAATGAAATCGAAATCATCATTTAGTAACTAAATTAGTCCAACGACAAATTCCTGGCTAAAAATAATAAACAAAAAAATAAATACTTTTAACAAAAATCACTTTTATGCTAAAATTATCGCTAATTTTCAAATAAAAAATGTTTAAACAATTTAAATCTTAAACGATAAAATCGAAATTACCATTTTGTAACTAAATTAGTCCAACGACAAATTCCTGGCTAAAAATAATAAACAAAAAATAAATACTTTTAACAAAAATCACTTTTTTGCTAAATTTATCGCTAATTTTCAAATAAAAAATGTTTAAACAGTTAAAATCTTTAACAATAAAATCGATATCAGCATTTAGTAACTAAATTAGTCCAACGACAAATTCCTGGCTAAAAATAATAAACAAAAAATAAATACTTTTAACAAAAATCACTTTTTTGCTAAATTTATCGCTAATTTTCAAATAAAAAATGTTTAAACAGTTAAAATCTTTAACAATAAAATCGATATCAGCTTTTAGTAACTAAATAAGTCCAACGACAAATTCCTGGCTAAAAATAATAAACAAAAAAATAAATACTTTTAACAAAAAATCACTTTTTTGATAAATTTATCACTAATTTTCAAATAAAAAATGTTTAAACAATTTAAATCTGTAACAATGAAATCGAAATCAGCATTTAGTAACTAAATTAGTCCAACGACAAATTCCTGGCTAAAAATAATAAACAGAAAATAAATACTTTTAACAAAAATCACTTTTTTGCTAAAATTATCGCTAATTTTCAATTAAAAAATGTTTAAACAATTTAAATCAGAAACAATAAAATCGAAATTACCATTTTGTAACTAAATAAGTCCAACGACAAATTCCTGGCTAAAAATAATAAACAGAAAATAAATACTTTTAACAAAAATCACTTTTTTGCTAAAATTATCGCTAATTTTCAATTAAAAAATGTTTAAACAATTTAAATCAGTAGCGATCAAATAGAAATCATCATTTAGTAACTAAATTAGTCCAACGACAAATTCCTGGCTAAAAAATAATAAACAAAAAATAAATACTTTTAACAAAAATCACTTTTTTGCTAAATTTATCGCTAATTTTCAAATAAAAAATGTTTTAAACAGTTAAAATCTTTAACAATAAAATCGATATCAGCTTTTAGTAACTAAATAAGTCCAACGACAAATTCCTGGCTAAAAATAATAAACAGAAAATAAATACTTTTAACAAAAATCACTTTTTTGCTAAATTTATCGCTAATTTTCAAATAAAAAATGTTTAAACAATTTAAATCTTTAACAATGAAAACGAAATCAGCATTTAGTAACTAAATTAGTCCAACGACAAATTCCTGGCTAAAAATAATAAACAGAAAATAAATACTTTAAGGAAAAATAAAATTTTTTGCTAAATTTATCGCTAATTTTCATTTAAAAAATGTTTAAACAAATTAAATCAGAAACGACAAACTAGAAATCATCATTTAGTAACTAAATAAGTCCAACGACAAATTCCTGGCTAAAAATAATAAACAGAAAATAAATACTTTTAACGAAAATCACTTTTTTGCCAAATTTATCGCTAATTTTCAAATAAAAAATGTTTTAAACAATTTTAAATCTTTAACAATGAAATCGAAATCAGCATTTAGTAACTAAATTAGTCCAACGACAAATTCCTGGCTAAAAATAATAAACAGAAAATAAATACTTTTAACAAAAATCACTTTTTTGCTAAATTTATCGCTAATTTTCAAATAAAAAATGTTTAAACAATTTAAATCTGTAACAATGAAATCGAAATCAGCATTTAGTAACTAAATAAGTCCAACGACAAATTCCTGGCTAAAAATAATAAACAGAAAATAAATACTTTTAACAAAAATCACTTTTTTGCTAAATTTATCGCTAATTTTCAAATAAAAAATGTTTAAACAATTTTAATCTTTAACAATGAAAACGAAATCAGCATTTAGTAACTAAATTAGTTTAACGACAAATTCCTGGCTAAAAATAATAAACAGAAAATAAATACTTTTAACGAAAATCACTTTTTTGCCAAATTTATCGCTAATTTTCAAATAAAAAATGTTTAAACAGTTAAAATCTTTAACAATAAAATTAAAATCAGCTTTTAGTAACTAAATAAGTCCAACGACAAATTCCTGGCTAAAAATAATAAACAAAAAAATAAATACTTTTAACAAAAATCACTTTTATGCTAAAAATTATCGCTAATTTTCAAATAAAAAATGTTTTAAACAATTTAAATCTTAAACGATAAAATCGAAATTACCATTTTGTAACTAAATTAGTCCAACGACAAATTCCTGGCTAAAAATAATAAACAAAAAAAAAAAACTTTTAACAAAAATCAATTTTGTGCTAAATTTGTCGCTAATTTTCTATTAAAAATTTTTAACAAAAATTCCAAGTAGTTCCAAGTCGTGGAAAGCTTTTGGTTTTTCTGTCACGGATTTTTGAAAAATCCGAGCATTTCAAGTAATTAATTAATTCCTCGCCTCGGTAGTTACTTTTTTCTTTTGATAATTGTTTATTTGAATATTAGACGTTATTTTAAAAAAATTTCAAGTGATTCCAAGTCGGGGAAAGCAGTGATTTTTTTTTTGTCGAATTTTTCCCAAATATCACGAAATTATAAGTACATTAACAATTCCTCGCCTCGGTAGTCATGTTTTTCTTTTGATAATTGTTTATTCTAATGTCGTGTGCTATTTAAAAAAAATTCCAAGTAGTTCCAAGTCGGGGAAAGCAGTGATTTTGATTTTTTTAATGAAATTCCAGGATTTTTGGAAAAAATTCGCCAAAAAAAAATAAATATCACTGCTTTCCCCGACTTGGAATCACTTGAAATTTTTTTAAAATAACGTCTAATGTCAATATAAACAATTATCGAAAGAAAAAAGTGACTACCGAGACGAGGAATTATGAATTTAAATTAAATTTCGGAATTTTTGGAAAATTCGTGACACAAAAAAAATTCAAAATCACTGCTTTCCCCGACTTGGAATTACTTAACATTTTTTTTTTAATAACGTGTAATATTAACAAAAACAATTATCAAAAAAAAATTAACTACCGAGGCGGGGAAATTATTAAATTACTTAAAATTCCAGGATTTTCCAAAAATCCGTGACAAAAAAACCAAAATTACTGTTTTCCCCGATTAGGAAACGTACAAAATTTTTCTAAAATTGCGTCTAATATTAAAATAAACAATTATCAAAAGAAAAAAATGACTACCGGGTCGAGGAACTATTAATTTAATTAAAATTTCGTGAATTTTGGAAAAAATTCAAAAAAAAAAGAATAAAAATCACTACTTTCCACGACTTGGAATCACTTGAAATGTTTTTAAAATAACGTCTAATGTTAAAATAAACAATTATCAAAAGAAAAAAATGACTACCGAGGCGAGAAAATTATGAATTTAAATAAAATTTCGGGATTTTTGGAAAAAATTTAGAAAAAAAGAATAAAAATCACTGCTTTTCCCACGTTTTTTTATTTTAGGGTTTGGAGGGTTTACTTGGGTTAAAAATATACAAGGAAAATTTGTATTCTGAGAAAATTTTTTTTTAAGTTTTTGTTGAATCAACGTTGGTAACTTCAGTTTCATGTTACTCGGGGGTTCTTGGGGTCGCTGATTACGAATATGATGTCAGTTTTCAAAAATTAAAAATGGCGGAATTTAATATGGCGGATCAGTTTTGTAAAAAAAATTTGGATTCACCTGAAAATCTCCACTCGGGGGTTCTTAGGGTCGCTGATTACGAATATGATGTCAGTTTTTAAAAATTCAAAATGTCGGATCTAATATGGTGTACAAGTTTTGTAAAAGTTAATTGGATTAACCTGAAACTCTCGGGGTTTAAGGTAATTTCAGTAGTTTAAGAATTTTTTTTTGTAGTTATTACTATTAAATAAATCATTATGAAACCTATTTTTCTTCAAAATAGATGTGCTGATCTACGTAAGATAATTTTTATAGAAGATAATATCTTTTTCCAGCTTGGAGAACACACAGTAAAGTCCCAGGGTGTCGCACACCCAGTGTGCGATTTAAGGATAGATTCGTACACAGACAGAAAAAAAGGCTTTTCCCCGTGACTTTAATGAATGCCTTTTTCAGGTAGCAGTTTCATCCGATTGCCCGATGATTTTCTTATGTTTAGCGGATAGGCCACACCTTAGCCCTTATTGGCCTAAGCTCGTTGCAAGAATCACCGGGAAAAACTGTGAGCGCCCTACATTTGTACTGTGATAATTTTCACGTGTTAAATGCATATTCTTTCATGGGGAAAAGCCTTGTTTTTTCTCTCCGTGTATGTGTGCGCTTTAAGTGTTGAAATGTCGAATTTGATCAAAACTCGTCACTCGGGGGTTTTTTGGGGTCACTGATTACAAATTCGGTGTTAGTTCCTCAAAATTTAAAATAACAGTTTCAATATGTCAGAATTTTTTAAAAATTATCTCGATTGACCTGAAACTGTTTACTTCTGGGTTTCAAAGATCACTAATTACAAATCTTATGTCAGTTTTTCAATGTTCAAGATGGCAAATCCAATATCGCGGATGACTTTTATAAATAATCCTATTACCTGAAACTTCTTACTTTTAGGGGTTTTTTGGGGTCGCTGATTTGGAAACTGACATTATATTCGTAATCAGCGACGCCGAAACCCCCCGAGTGACGAGTTTTGAGCAAATTCAAAGAGTTTTTTAAATTTGCGCCCGCCAGATTGGATCCGCCATTTTAAATATTCGAAAACTGACATCATGTTCGTAATCAGCGGCCCCAAAAAAACCTCCGAGTAGATATTTTCAGGTGAATCCAATTAATTTTTACAAAACTCGTCTGCCATATTGGATCCGCCTTTTTGAATTTTTGAAAAACTGACATCATATTCGTAATCAGCGACTCTAAGAACCTCCGAGTAGAGATTCTCAGGTGAATCCAATTTTTTTTACAAAAACTGTTCCGCCATATTTTAAAAATCAGTCAGAGAAGCAGGCGCAATGCGCCTACATCATAGGGTTTCGTAGCCTAAAATGACAAAAAAATAAATATATAATAATTTATTTAGAAATTTTTTTGTACTTAAGATTTAAATTTTTTTTTATTATCATATAGTAACGGTTGCCAAGGCAACAGTTGTAATGGCAACCATTACTATATCAACAGTTGCAACGGCAAAATAATAGACAGAAAATTAATACTCTTTAGAAAAGTCACTGTTTTGCTACTTTCTCGCATTAAACAATGTAATTTTGTTGCGATGAAATTTTAATTATAAAATATAATTTGTTTACATAAATTTAATTTTTAATTTTTGAGTTATAAAATTGTGTTTCCATCGTTAAAAAGATTTGTTTTTTACTAATCAAATAAGGAATAATTTTAAGATTTTATTTAAACAATAAAAAAGTGGGATTTTCGAAAGTAAGAATTTAAAACAAACCAATGGAATTCGAGTCTATTTTATTCTTTTACGTTTTATGTGTATGATTGTTTCTTTGCCATTTCTTGGGTTAAAGTTGTCGAGTTTAGTTTATTCATTTGTTTTGTTTTAAAACTCTTTTGCCTTTCAAAAATTTTTTGTCACCTCGAAAATTTAAAAGTTAATTTAATTTAAGCAAATTATATTTTTTAGTTAGAAATTTGATCATTCATCTAAAGTACAATTTCTCCTTAATCTCTCCTCTAATTGTTATTGAAATCCGTTCATCTGGTCGCAATTCAAAATCGGCATCAAATAAAATTGACACGATTAATTTTAAAGGATAACAAGTAGTGAAAGCAATTAAACGATAATATTTTCTTATATTTTTCCTGTTTTGACAAATTCTGTTTTGTGACCGGAAATACTAAGAAAATAAATTAATGTTAAAAGATTACATGTCTTTCTCCACTTATCTCTTTGATTTAATAACTTTATTAAATGAAAATAGAAGTGACTACAGATTTAAAAGACTAAATTTTAGATTTTAGTTTTGTGACCGGAAATACTAAAAAAATAAACTAATGTTAAAAGATTACATGTCTTTCTCCACTTTTCTCTTTGATTTAATAATTTTATTAAATGAAAATAGAAGTGACTACAAATTTAAAAAGACTAAATTTTAGATTATTTAGCCCTACGACAAAATCACAAGAATAAATATTTACCAAAATAATTTTATTTTCTGTAAAATCTCGTCTATTTTTGTACATTTTTGTATGGCTATTATAATTCGTTAAATATCAATACGAAAACGATAAATTAGAAATCTTAAGTATTAAATCAGTCTGTTGGATTTTTATAAGCGTTGATTCCATGTTTATTTCCAAGTTTAATTTGTAATATATGCATATGTTCATTTTGTAATTTTTGTGATTTTTTGTATGGATTTATGACATATTAAGCTTGCTTATAAATATTTTTATGTATTGTATTGTTTACGAAAACCGTATTTTTATTAATTTCAGATACAACAAAACCTAAAATCTAAATTCTCGACCCAATTGGCCTACCGACATAATAACAATACTAAGTATTTACGAAAATAATTTTATTTTCAGCAAAAACTTGTTAATTTTTGGTGCATTTTTGGCTTAGTTTAAATTTTTAGAATATTGAAATACGAACAATAAATATAATAACGATAGTATAATATAACGATGTAACTTGAAGAGTTTTATTGAATCAGTTTTTTGAATTTTTAATAATTTGTCATGTGTATGTGACATTTATGCGTATGTTTATTTCGTAAGTTTCGTTAAATTTTTTTTGTTTTATAGCAAATCAAGCTCGCATATAAATTATTCTCTTATATATTGTATTGTTTACGAAAACCGTATTTTTATTAATGTCAGATACGACAAAACTAAAATCTAAATTCTCGACCCAATTGCCTACTGACATAATTGCAACGCTAAATATTTACAAAAATAATTATATTTTTAGTAAAAACTTGTCAATTTTTGGTTACGGTTTTGGTTTCGCTTGAAGTTAAACATAATTTCTTATAAATCAAAACACTAACGAAAAAAATAATAAGCTTAAGGTCTTGCTCGACTCAGTCTTTTGTGTATTGATTTAAATTGTTTAAACATTTTTTAATTGAAAATTAGCGATAAATTTAGCAAAAAATTGATTTTTCTTAAAAGTATTTATTTTTTGTTTATTATTTTTAGCCAGGAATTTGTCTTTGGACTAATTTAGTTACAAAATGGTAATTTCCGATTTTATCGTTACTGATTTAAATTGTTTAAACATTTTTAATTGAAAATTAGCGATAAATTTAGCAAAAAATTGATTTTTGTTAAAAGTATTTATTTTTTGTTTATTATTTTCAGCAAGGAATTTGTCGTCGGACTAATTTAGTTACTAAATGCTGATTTCGATTTTATCGTTACTGATTTAAATTGTTAAAACATTTTTTAATTGAAAATTAGCGATAAATTTAGCAAAAAATTGATTTTTCTTAAAAGTATTTATTTTTTTGTTTATTATTTATAGCAAGGAATTTGTCGTCGGACTAATTTAGTTACTAAATGCTGATTTCGATTTCATTGTTAAAGATCTTAAATTGTTTAAACATTTTTTAATTGAAAATTAGCGATAAATTTAGCAAAAATGTGATTTTCGTTAAAAGTATTTATTTTTTGTTTATTATTTTTAGCCAGAAATTTGTCGCTTGACTTATTTAGTTACTAAATGCTGATTTCGATTTTATCGTTACAGATTTAAAATGTTTAAACATTTTTTAATTCAAAATTAGCGATAAATTTAGCGAAAAATTATATTTTTCTTCAAAGTATTTATTTTCTGTTTATTATTTTTAGCCAGGATTTTGTCGTTGGACTAATTTGGTTACAAAATGGTAATTTCGATTTTATTGTTTAAGATTTAAATTGTTTAAACATTTTTTATTTGAAAATTAGCGATAATTTTAGCAAAAAAGTGATTTTTGTTAAAAGTATTTATTTTTTGTTTATTATTTTTAGCCAGGAATTTGTCGTCGGACTAATTTAGTTACTAAATGCTGATTTCGATTTCATTGTTAAAGATTTAAATTGTTTAAACATTTTTTAATTCAAAATTAGCGATAAATTTAGCAAAAAATTGATTTTTCTTAAAAGTATTTATTTTTTGTTTATTATTTTTAGTTAGGAATTTGTCGTTGGACTAATTTAGTTACAAAATGGTAATTTCGATTTTATCGTTACTGATTTAAATTGTTTAAACATTTTTTTAATTGAAAATTAGCGATAATTTTAGCAAAAAAGTGATTTTTGTTAAAAGTATTTATTTTTTTGTTTATTATTTTTAGCCAGGAATTTGTCGTTGGACTTATTTAGTTACTAAAAGCCTGATTTCGATTTTATTGTTAAAGATTTTAACTGTTTAAAACATTTTTTATTTGAAAATTAGCGATAAATTTAGCAAAAAAAGTGATTTTCGTTAAAAGTATTTATTTTCTGTTTATTATTTTTAGCCAGAAATTTGTCGTTGGACTAATTTAGTTACTAAATGATGATTTCTATTTAATCGCTACTGATTAAAGTTGTTTAAAACATTTTTTAATTGAAAATTAGCGATAAATTTAGCAAAAAATTGATTTTTCTTAAAAGTATTTATTTTTTGTTTATTATTTTTAGCAAGGAATTTGTCATCAAACTAATTTAGTTATTAAATGCTGATTTCGATTTCATTGTTAAAGATTTAAATTGTTTAAACATTTTTTAATTGAAAATTAGCGATAAATTTAGCAAAAATGTGATTTTCGTTAAAAGTATTTATTTTTTGTTTATTATTTTTAGCCAGAAATTTGTTCGCTTGACTTATTTAGTTTACTAAATGCTGATTTCAATTTTATCGTTACAGATTTAAATTGTTTTAAACATTTTTTAATTCAAAATTCAGCGATAAAATTAGCGAAAAATTATATTTTTCTTCAAAGTATTTATTTTCTGTTTATTATTTTTTAGCCAGGACTTTGTCGTTGAACTAATTTGGTTACAAGATGGTAATTTCGATTTTATTGTTTAAGATTTAAATTGTTTTAAACATTTTTTATTTGAAAATTAGCGATTAATTTTAGCAAAAAAAGTGATTTTTGTTAAAAGTATTTATTTTTTGTTTATTATTTTTAGCCAGGAATTTGTCGTTAGACTAATTTAGTTACAAAATAGTAATTTCGATTTTTATCGTTACTGATTTAAATTGTTTAAAACATTTTTTAATTAAAAATTAGTGATAATTTTAGCAAAAAAGTGATTTTTCTTAAAAGTATTTATTTTTTTTGTTTATTATTTTTAGCAAGGAATTTGTCGTCCGGACTAATTTAGTTACTAAATGCTGATTTCGATTTCATTGTTAAAAATTTAAATTGTTTAAAACATTTTTTAATTCAAAATTAGCGATAAATTTAGCAAAAAATTGATTTTTCTTAAAAGTATTTATTTTTTGTTTATTATTTTTAGTTAGGAATTTGGTCGTTGGACTAATTTAGTTACAAAATGGTAATTTCGATTTTATCGTTACTGATTTAAATTGTTTAAACATTTTTTAATCTGAAAATTAGCGATAATTTTAGCAAAAAAGTGATTTTTGTTAAAAGTATTTATTTTTTTGTTTATTACTTTTAGCCAGGAATTTGTCGTTGGACTAATTTAGTTACTAAATGCTGATTTCGATTTCATTGTTACAGATTTTAACTGTTTTAAAACATTTTTTATTTGAAAATTAGCGATAAATTTAGC